>OX337244.1:58834964-60034964 GCA_946965025.1 Blera fallax
AGAAGCTTTGCAATTGTTTAATGCCTTGTTGATGAAACAGGACGCGGGCATGATAAATCCTCAATTGTTGATGCAATTGCAGCAGCCACAACGGTCGCCACAATCAGCACAACAACAGCAACAACATCTGCATGCCAATCCGTCGGCAGCTGTAGCTGCTGCAGCAGCAGTATCCTTTCAAAATCGTCAACCAAAGTCTGAAACACCAGAAACAGCATCGTCAGTGGACCTGAACGAGACGCTCGGTGATGATCCATCAGTTATTCTAAAAATTCCGTCCTACAAACCGGTAGCTGGATCCTCAACTTTATCAACATCTTCAGCGGCAGCCGCAGCAGCAGCTGTAGCGGCAGCGGCGTTATGTAACAACAAGAATGGTGAAAATTTGCCATCGAGTTCGCCAAAAATTCCCACAGCATCGTCTCTGTTGGGTGCCAATACCTCAACGCAACAACTGCATCACCATCATCACCTGCATCAGCATCACAATCCTTCGGCGACGTCTACAAATAATATCCGCGGCATATCGCCTCCCTTGTTACGGCACACAAGTGGCGATTCTCAGTCACCGTCAATTCCATCACTGCGTGACGTCATCGCCAACAGTATAAGCCGAACCTTTAGCCAGCAGGCGAACAAAGACGCCACCAGTCCGAGTCCTGCTCATTCATCATCATCGGCGATGGATCATAATGACCAGTACAAACGGCCGAGCATATCAGTGATTAAGAATATCGGTGGTACTGATACCTCCCGCTTTGCTACCGCCCCGAATCTTCTTGGCGGTCATCACAATTCCAATCATCATCACCAGCAGCACCATCATCATCAGCATCACAGCCAAAATGCGGCGAATAATAATTTGGCAGGTGGCAAAGGTACGCGACCGAAGCGCGGCAAATATCGAAACTATGATCGTGACAGCCTCGTCGAAGCTGTAAAAGCGGTGCAGCGCGGAGAAATGTCCGTGCACCGTGCCGGTAGTTACTATGGCGTACCTCATTCGACGCTCGAGTATAAGGTGAAAGAACGCCACCTGATGAGGCCTCGAAAGCGTGAACCCAAACCACAGCCACCTTTAGACGACCGAACGGGAGGCAACTCGTCGGCTGGTAGCACATCAGGCTCTACGGCGAACACCTCAAAAAACTCAAACATTCCAGGTTTATCGGCTGTAAATAGTTTAGATAAATTGAGTAAGAACAACAGCGCTGCGGGCAGTGGTGTCAACCAAAAACAGTCCGCCGCTGGTAAGAGCAACCCACCATACCCTACGACATCACCAAATGGCATGAAAATATCGCCAGCGTTATTTGAGCCTAACTTAGCCGCACAGCTGCAGTATCCGCCTCATCTCTTTTGGCACGGTGGCTTCGGACCGCTTCAAATGGATTTCAGTCCTCGGTCCCAAGCGGCCGCAGCGGCTGTCGCCGTAGCAGCTGCAGCCAGTGGTGGTGCTGGAAATCCCTCATTTGCTGCCGCTAACGCAGAATTATTTAAATCACAAATGATGCAGAGATTCCACGAGGAACGAGGACCTCCTAATGCTATAGGCAGTCCGCCTGCTCCAGCAGTCCTTAGCAATTCTACCGGCAGCAGTAGCAGCACCAATAACACCAAAAGTGTACGCGAAATCGCTGAGAACCTCTACGATACTAGTGGTGCGAATGGTTCCTTCTTAGACGGCATCATCCGCAAAACACTTGACCGCAAGAGTTCCGATCTAACACACGGCGCCTTATTAGACCAGTTGGTTAAAAATAGTAAACCTCCTCCGCCACGTCTAATGATGAACAACGAGCGGACGACGGGTGACTTACAAAAGCTTAAACGTTCCGGAAGCCCGATGCAGTATCATCCAGAAATGGAAATAAAACGTGAGCGAGCCAGTCCAACATCAGACTCCTCGAACAGTGACTCAGAACGTAACCATAGGCGAGACTCAGACTCAGAACCATCATCGCAACATCATGGACTTGGACTGCATCATGCCCTACTGGGCGCCAATAGTGACTTAAATGGCGCCCAGCACGGACGCACAAGCGGCCAGTTAACAGGATCTGAAAACAATCTAACGGCATCATCATCATCATCCGCGGTGCCTACCAGTATACTGCATGAAAAATTGGGGCAAATCAAGTCCGAAACAGAAGATAGTTTATAGAGAAAGCTGCAAATTAGGGTAGGATGCATTGTTGTTGGCGGCTAAACATTCAAAAAAATAAAAAATTATTAATAATAAACACCAACAAAGGAAAGCCTAATTAGTCCCTAGGAGCTAAAGTGTAGGGTATATATACATCCATACATATATTTTCATATACGTATAAAGTAAGTAAAACATAAACAACAACAATGCGACCAATGTTTCCTTTCTTTCTTTTTTCGTTCTCTTTCATCTTCTATTTGCCGTACTTGAAGTGCAATTTAAAAACAAAAAACAACAAACCTTAATAATTTCTCTAACTAAAAAAAAAGGAAAGGAAACTTGGTAACCTAATTTTTATTTTTTTTAATTCTTTGTTAAAGTATATATACAAATATTAGTCAAATATATTATTTCAATAAACAAGAAACATAGAAACCAACAACAACAGCAACAACAAAATCCACACACATATTATTAACACAACAAAAAAAAAACACAAAAAAGAAAAGAAAATAAATATAAAAAAAAACAATTAAATAAAAATACAATACAATAGTTATACATACAATTTCGTATAATTAATTATACATACATATAAATAATTAATTAAATAAGTGAACATTTCTATACATATACTAAGTTGATATATTCAAGCTAGGTACATGCAAGTATATATAAATATATATATATATGCATATATATATGTATATATATATATGTAAATGTGTGTGTGAAAGATAAAGATATATATATATATATTTATTATATATTTTTTTGTTTCGTTTTTTGACAATCGACAAATAGGCACTTGTACAAAAAACAATAAAGTTTAAATGCAATTTTTAATAAAACAAACAAAATGTAAATGTAAATGAAAGGGACAAAAAAAACATCATAAAACAAAATCAAACAAAAAACATAAAAAAACAAAAATAAAAAATCCAAACCAGCAACTTCATAAAACTTCATCATCATAACCCCAAAAAAACTCAACACCACCAACATAAAAGAATAAAAGAAAAACTAAAAAAAAAATAGAACTTAAACGCAAACTATAAAGAACAAAGCAAAACAAAAAGAAAAAAATCGTAATTTTTGATTTACATATTTCATTTGAATTTTTTCGGTCTTATATGATTTGTTTTATATTTGTTTTGTAATAATTTTTTATTTTTTTTTATATATACGAGTATAGTAGAAATATATAACGATAACCCCAGCCAATACAGTAAATAGCAATAAACCAATCAATAACCGATGATACAACCAAAACCAACAGAAAACAGTTACAATATAAACAATAAACAAAGCAAACAGTAATAAATCCGATCAATAAAAACAAACAATTTCGGCAAATAAAAAAAATTATAACAGAAAATTCAATGCAACTTCAAAGCAATAGATCAGCAGATTCAAAAAAACACTTTAAAGTTAATAGTAGAATAGTTTAAATTTTATTTTATTTAAAAAAGGAAAACAAAAAGACAAATAATTTTATTAGGAGATTCTTAGATCAGACAATTTGTGTTGTAGAAAAGACATCAAGCATTTATTTTCGATCTTTCTAAGTGAAGAGGTGAGTATTTTTTGGTTCTTCTTTATCTCGATTTTTGTTTTTTTGATTTTTTATGTTATCAGGCCTTTTTTATACATTAGGTATTAAAGAAAAAAAAAAAAGAACTCTGAAAGGAAAACTTTTGATGGAAAGTTTATGAAAATATTATTTTACATTTTCATATTAAGAAAAAAGTTCAGAGAAAAAGTCTGACATTTAATCCATAAGTATTTCGTTTTACCACTTAGGTGCAAAAGATTAAAAATACCAAATTGTTTGTAGTCTTTGATTATTATTTCTCTATTTTACAAAATACTTGAGCATTAAAATTAATATATCCCAGTGCAGTGGCTCCAAAAGTTTTGTTTTTAAAAAACGGATAAAAAATCGTCACTAACCAAGGACACATTTTCCAATTTTTAAGTCGATGGTAAAAACAAATTTTATTTTCGCATATGCTTACATTAAGGCACTAAGCTTCTTATGAACTAGACTCAAACTAGTTTGGGGGTGCCTAAGTAAAATAAATAACCTCGGTCAGAGTAATAGAGTTAACCTCTACTAGGTACATACCAGATCACGAAGGGGGGAAGGGAAATGAATCAACCAACTGACATCAAGTTCTTTGGACCGAAGCGAACTAGCATGCTGCAAAATGCAACAATTGCTAAAAAATCAAATGATTGCAAAAGTGGTCATTTTATAACTGATTTGCCTAATCTGAGACTAGTCAAAGAACTTCTTAAGGACTATTACTTTAAAAAATGAGCATAGACATAAGCATTCTGTTTCGCATTTAAAGCTGAAAATTTCACAGCCATCTTAAAATGTGCGAATTGATTTAAGCGAAAATAGCAGATTTTGCTAAAATCTTCATCAAACCCAAGTCATAAAGATTGTGACGTAGTAACGAGGGCCTACCACCTATCAGAAAAAAAAAAATCTGCCATCATCCAGAAATTTGGATTCATTAAGACAGTTGAGACATTGTCAAGGGTATCTGTTCGAACTTTTTTAAAGTTGCAGTGCACTTCCACCCCTATAAGCTGCAGCTAACTGAAACTTCAAAGATTTGGAAAAGAATAACATGCACCGCTGAGCCTCTGTCTGAATTTGCTGATTCGATTATGTGTGGTCCGTCAAAGTTTTTTTTTAATTGGTCCCAAGAAGGTTTTCGAGATCTTATTATCTTGGACCCCTTGTTGATGCCTCATTGAGCACTTAATATGATTAGGAAACCCGACCTCTAGGGATAGATTATACAAATTGGTCGGCAAGCAATACTCTATAATAAGCCATCTGTCTGCTATAATTTGTTAAACCCATTGAGATATGTCCGCCCGATCGTCTATTAACATATTAAGGGTTTTACGACTTAAATGTTGGGATTTGCAAATCAAAACTGATACATAGACTCCTTAGCTCACAGGTTTAAGAAAGTGTTTACATTTTTTTAATGCTCTGTATCGCTATGGTCAACACGGTGTTTGATTATTATCAACTAGTTTATCACACGTTTGTTACTTTTGAACCATTGCACCTAGAGAGTTGAAATCCGAAAAAGAGACACAAATTTTAAGAAAAATCCCAAAAAGATCAGATAAAAAATGTATGTATATCCTTGAAAATTCAAAAAACAAACGTGTGAAACTAAACATTTTACTTTCGGTAATATTTATTCATCAAAAATGTCAAAAATGAAATTCCCCACCTGATTATGATGCTTCATAAAGCAAATGGGATCATCTCAGATCAGTCAAGTTGAAGAATCTATCGAGAATAACTTCCTTAACCATGTTTCATCCCTCCAATTATGTCAATTTGTGGGAACTCTGCTCGTTTTTTAACCAATATGTCGACAAACAGCGATTGGTAATTTTATTCTTATAACTTTAAAATAATTTCTTGAAGGCTTGGGTTAGTTTTCAAACTTTAAGCTTATTTATTGCATTTCCTTCAAACTTATGGGAATCTTGTGCTGTTAATAACAACTTATTTTATTTAACTTTCCATCAAAGTCATTAAAGAGTTTTTTTTTACTAGGATCACTCCGAAAAATACCTTACTACATTATTACATTTAATAAAATAGTCCTTTTTTTCTTAAAATTACTAAAATTCACAAGGAGTCAATTTTGGTTTTCCTTAAAAAAGCTCCAGTAATAAATTAATGAATGTATTATGTCGTAAGGTATTAACGATGGTTCTGCATTTTTATAGATATACAATAATCAGGAAAACATAGACCAATTACAGCCCCACACAACAGCACTGAAATGAATACATCATTTACTTAAATATTTTTCTTTTCTCTCGTTTTCTAAATCAAAAATTTTACTTTTAAGAAAACTATAGAAACACTTTGGCAAATATATTCTTCTGTAAGTATACAATTAGTCTAAACAAAAAGAATATATATATATATATATATGTATGTGTATAAACATAAAAATATTTGGTGTTCAAAATTATTCCTTTTTGAAAAAAAAAAAATAAAAAAACTAAGTAAAAATGTATAAAAAGACCATTTGTGTAATATCTAATAAAAAAATATTCAAAATTCTCAACAAAAAAAACTATATAATCATTCGGTGTTTAAATATAAAAAAAAAAACAAAAAAATAAATAAATGTCTGTTCGGTATACCTAAAAATTAACAAAAAAAACATATATATATATATACATAACATATTAAATAAAAAATTAATTCTTTTGGATCAACACAAAATTACTAAACTTTTGGTAAACAAAAAAGTATCTATATATATATACATATATATATATTTAAAAATGAGATCCTTTTATGGATACAAGGACGAGAAAAAAAAACAGAAATTAAAAAAAAATATACTTATACAAAATTTATTTAAAATATATTTAAAAACCAACAACTTTTTTATATGTGTGTGTCTTCACGTCGCGTATACCTCAATAACATCATCATTATTAAACCAGAGAAAAGGTACTATATATATATATATATACTATATGAAAACAAATCAAAATTATAGGTGTAATAACAACAAGAAAAAATTTAACATAATCTAATTCATCATATTTCGTACACATACACATATTTGGAAAGTAAAATGAAAAAACTCTTTAAATATATATAATTCAACGCTAAATTTTCTTTTCTTATATACCTACATCAATACATATGATCTTTCCCTATTTTATGTTATATGAATTATTTACGCACTGGAATGAAAAATAAAAGAATCCTTTATGCATTTCGGAAACAAAATAAAAAAAAAAAATAAAATAAAACAAAAGTATATAAGAATATATTAAATGTACCTAATATTTTGTGTGTTAGCTAGTAAGTGTCAAAAAAAAATCCAAAACATTATATACATCTTGTTTTTCCATTAAAAAACGCATGATAACATTTAAAATCAAAAGAAAAGTTTTTAAAGGTAAAAAAACTTTTGGTAAAAAATTTAAATTTTTTCATTTTGGTTTTTAAAAATATCAAAATATTATTTATTGTCTTGGGAATTCTTTTCCATTTTGTCTCTTTTCGCCAAGATTCTAAACAAATGAGAAATTTATATTAGCAAATGATAGAGAAAAAAAAATGATAAAAGAAATAAAAAAAAATAAAAAATTATTATATTATGAATATATTTATTATATATTAGACACTATCTGTGATTTATAATCCAAAATTTTGATGTATATTTTCTGATAATAAGACAAAAAAAACAACAATATCTAGATAAAATTATAAAGAAACCAAGAAAAAAAAACTGATCGGATACTTAAATAAATAAATAAAAGAAATATATTACTAAATGCATATTAAAAAAGGAACAAGTAACTATACACAAAAATGCATCGCCTGTTTGCGACTTTTGAGAGGTTTTTATTTATAGCATACTTAGAAAAATGATAACAAACAAAATAAAAATGTTCTTTTTAAAGTTTCGAACATCCCCAAACAACAACAAGAAAAAAAAAAATAAATAAATATTTAAATAAAACAAAAAACAGTTTTACAATAATTTTGAAAATGCCATTTTACATATATATATACACACCAAAACAAAACAACAAACAAAATGTAGTTTTATTAAAGACAAAACGTATTTTTTAAAACAAAAAAAAAAATAAAAGTAAAAAAAAATCTTTCAATCATTCCTGCAGGCGTATATTTTCTACTCATATAAATTGTATACAGTTTGATATCTATTTAAAAAGAACAAATCAAAAAAATAAAAAATAAAATACATTTCAGTAACAATAATTTCCAAAAATATATGTAAAAAAAAAATGAAATTGAAAAGCAAACAAAAAATTTGTTTTTTATAAGAAAAAAAAACATAAAGTGTAAAACAGAATCCTTATTTTTAATTATACACAAAAAGAAACAAAATAAAACCTTTATATATTATATACATGTATATTAAAAAAAATAAAACAAAATTAAAAGTGCAATTAGAAGGATATATAAACGGTAAAAAATGTTCGTTAAAATATTAAAATTTAACATAGGGAATAAAAAAAAAACAAGTTATTCTATTTACATAAAATAAAAACAAAACAAACATGAATAGGAAAAGGAAATAACTAAATTAATGAATTGATTCTTAAATTTTTTTATTTTCTTTCATTGTTTTGTATGTATATTTTCCTGTCTTATTTTTAAAGCAAATTAAAAATAAATAAGATCAAAAGAAAACAAGAAAAAAACAGACCAGAGTGTGCGTTTAAAAAAACAAAAAAAGTAATAAAATCAAGCTTAACCAATTGACAAAAAAATGAAAAATGTGTGTTAATATAGAAGAAAATTGTAATTAAATCAATTTGTTTTTTTCTTTTATTTAAATAAATTTGGAGGGAATTATAAAATACAAAGTGAAAAATATTTATACACTATAATATATCTCTATATAAAACAAACAAGGATGTATAACAAAAAACAAAAGTGAAACCAGGAAAGTATAGAAAAAAAGCAACAAAGAATATAGAATGAAAGTGGAATGAGAACAGAAGAAAAACAAAACAGAAAAAAAAAAAGAAATTGTATATTGTTAATCCCTCAGGTATGTGTTTTATTTTCGGAGAGAAAAAAGATTGACTATAATATTACTATTTAAAAATAGATATATTTAGGAATGAGTATAAAATATTAAACAAAACAAAATAATTAGAAAAAAAAAACAAACCATAAGTGAGAATTGAGAAAACCAGAAAAATGTATGTAAATGCAAATGGAAACAGGAAAGCAAACGTTCATTACACATATGTTATAAATGAAAAAAAAAATATTTTATTTCTTTTTTTATGACAAAAAAAATTAATAAATTTATATATATTGTGTATATATAGTTCCAATTGAATTTTATAGTGCAATTGATTAAATTTTAGTAGATTTTTTTATTATTATTTCCTTCTTTTTTTAATATTAGTGTTTTTTTTATTATTTTATATATGAAACAACAGCAAATAATGAGAATTTCTTCCCTCTATTTTATTTTATATACATATATGATTATTATTATTTTTTTTTAAATTAGAAATATACACGCCACCATTTGAAAAAAAACAAACGCCCAGTGTAATAAAATAAAGCAGGAGCAACAGAAGAAAGAGGAAAAAAAAAAATAAAACAAATACTTGGATTGCTTTTGGTTTTGAAAGAATTCATTCAGTTTTATTTTTTTTTATTTTTTTTTTACATTATATTGGGTAGATCAAAATATAATTTATACAATTTAATAAATTCGTATCTGTTATTAAATAATAGAGATCGATGCAATCACCTCTAGAATAATTTACAAAAATAAAAAATAAAATAGAAATGTATATGCAAAGAGGAGCTCTCCAGAAAAGATGATAAGCTTACGAGTTTGGTAAACTTCTTCTTCTTCTCCTAAAGAAAAATAAATTTACAACATTTTCGAAAGATATTCAGCTAAGCTATTCAAAAAATAAACACACTTTATTTTTAAGCATACAAAAACGAGAAACAAAAAACATTTCAAATTGACTAAAAAAATCTTTAAAATTCTTATATAGGAAATCTGCAGGAATATAATTTTATAATAATTTATTTTCTTTAAACAAAAAATTATACATAATGTGTAAATATATCGATAAATTGCGGCAGTTTTTGTAACCTACTACCTGGACGTTTACCCTAATGAAGGGATTAGCAAAATAAGACTTGTCATCTATATTTTCAATTGCACTTTGGCCTTTGTAAGGTTTGCTTTTAGGTTGCTCTTCCTCGTCTGTAGCAGTTTAATTCTCTGTGTTATTCTGATTCGAAACCTATAATTTTTAATGATAGGATTTGCAAAATAAAATTTGTCACCGAAATTTTCAAGTCACACTTTGACCTTTCAGGATTCATTTTGGCTCATAGACCTAGAATAACTCATTGAGTTCATCCCATCTAGTCGACCTATCCTCCTCTCTCTTCTTTTTCCTTTTTGTTTCACACGAAACTTTCTCCCCTTTCACTAGGGCGTCACAGAATTTCTTACCTTCAGTTTTCCTGTGGCCTAAAACTCAGGTAAGCCAAATCCGATTCAAGTTCGAAATCATATTCAGCGCATTACTATATTCTAAAATAATTTTTGAGATATTTGTGGGAGTTTTGACCGTCTTTAGTACAGGCTGTACCATCACTATAAATGTTGATGCTTCTGTCATGTCACATCTCTTCAATCCTTTATTGCTCTGAGGATGGCAAAGAAGTCCGTTTGAAAGACAGTCCTTAATTTGCCAAACCTCAAAAGCACCTGGGATTACTACTCTGACTGTTTACCATGCTCATTTTGATCCTCGTTGTTTGAAAACTCAGTATCTTAATAAAGGCCTTAGAATCAGCCTAAGTTTTTCTCAACTAGTTTGAATTGGAAGCACCTTTCGATCGAATGAACCTCTTTATGGAAGATACTGTGCAAGTTTCCAAATCGTCTCATAAAAATAATATTTGTCATTCGTCGGCCATACTATCTCTAAGTCAATCCAGCTGTCGAACCATCTTAAGCCGAGTCTTTTGGCTTCTCCCGAAGCAGTATCTCTTGCCTAGGCAAAGTTTGGGAAGTATTTCTCTCTTTTTATGAGTGATTAATTTTTTCTTTCACGATGTTCTTCTTCTCTATTCTTAGTATGGTCGCTTCTGTGATTGTTCGAACACTATCTGCAAACGAGTTAGTCCCAGCATCACTTCCAGTTCCGCTGAATATCAGGTCCAAAATGGGCCCCAGTTTTTTGTTTACCAACAGTTTTAATTATAGTTGCCCCAATGATTTTTTAACCAAGGATACAGCCCCGCACGTAAGTTTGTGTACTATATGGACGTCCAACAAATTTATTCATCGTTTATCTGTCCAAAAAAAACCTTTCCACATGCTTCTGCTATTCAAAAATTGCCTAAAAAAATTTGTTATAAAAACTCCGCTGCTAATCTTCGATATATTTTTCAAACTTTTTATTTATCTTTCTTTCTAAAACTTAACAAAAAAAATAAATAAATAAAATCTCTGCAAAAAAAAAACACATACAAAGTAACCAACAAAAAACATACCGGAATAATGAATAAACATACAAAATACCATCAGGAAATCATTACAACATACAAAAAGAATTTCAAATTCAACTGAAATAGACCAGCAATGACAAAAAAAGATACTCTCAACAATAGCACAGCCATATATGTATGTATATAATATACTTCACCGATATATATAAATATATACATATACCATAAACCCTTCAACTCACATACCATTTTCATTCAAACTACACAACTAAATCAAACTACAAATCCCCTTTAATCAATCTATGCCGACAGTCGATTGTTTTTTTAATTAATTTAAAAAACCAATCAATTTAACATTTAACAATAGCCACTACATAAACTACAATAGATATAAATAATTAAAACAAAAACCAAAAAAAAAAATCATTACAGTTACATATAAATTTTAAAGCAAATAAAAAACAATAAAAATAAAAAAACGAAAAACATAAAACTACTACATTCTACTATTTATCATCAAATATGTTTTTATTCTTATTCTTAGGTATATATACGAAAAAAAGAAAGCAAAACAAAAATACAGAACTCTGTTAATTTGCTCACTTTTCAATAGATTGCTTTACATATTTTTTTTCAATTGTTTTTTTTTAACTATTTTCTCTTAAACATGATCAATTAAATAATATTTAATAAACAAATAGTTTCCGTTTCCGTTTGTTTCGTAAGACCTTTTTAAAATATTGTTAATAATTTTAGTTTTCTTCCTTTTAATTTTTGTTTATCTTGTTTAAGTATGCATATAATTCATTTGTTAATCAACTGTTTTTGTTTATTTGTTAATAAAAAAAAACTAAAACTACTATAAAAAAAAACCTTACATTTCTTTCTTATAATGTAGAATAAAAAAATAAATAGTTTCTCGTTTTTACAATTATATTTTAACTACAATGAAATAAGAAAAAATACTTAAAACTAAAAATAACGCAAAATCACAATTACTTTTGTTTTTAATTCTAAAAATAGAAAAAAATAAAAATAAAATCTGACAAAAGTACAATACAAACATTCTTTTGAAACAACAAGAAAAATAAAAATAAAACTTACAATCTAGATCTGTTTTTTTTTTTTTTAAATATTCGTTTGTTTTTATAATTTTGGTTTTATTCTTCTAAATACTACTATTCTTATAGTATATAAATATATTAAAAGAAATGCAGAAACATATAATTAAAAACAAAACATACAATAGCCCGTAAGTTTAGCTGTTATTCTTTTAGAATTTGTCAAAGTCAAATGTAATCAGACAGACAGATTAAAAAGTAAGAAAAACAAAAAATATACTAAATTGACGATTAACACAAATAAAATATACTTTCCGTTTGTAAAATTAGTAATGCTACAGAAAAAATAAAAATATATAAAATAAAAATGTACGAAAAAAAACGTAAAATGAATTGAAAGTGTTCAGCCTTATCTGTATGATGGTTTGGTTTTAGTATTTTTATTTTTAAATATTTTCTTTTCATTGAATTTCTGTTGTAGGCGATAAATTTTTTTGTTACATAAATGGAGAAAGACATATTTTCATAAAAGACCGTTAAAAATAAATACAAGTGTAATAAGAATGAATCAAACAAGAAATTAATTCATAGAAACTATGTCAGTATAGTAAATTAAGTAAAGAAAAATAAAATTTGTATACGTAAGTGAGAGAGAATAAAACAAAAAAAAATATATATACACATATATATACAAATTGCAACACACTCCAAAATATTAAATATATATTTGTTAAATATGAATTTAATGTTAAAAGTAAAATATAAATCTTTGTTTAGTTATAAATATTTTTTTTTATTTCTTTTAATATATTTTCTTATTTTTATTTGCTAAACAATTTATATGATTAATTCAAAGAAAGCAAAGAAATATAATTTTCCATAATTATAAGTTCAAAATATGTTTTTTTTTAATAAATGCATTTGTATTGTAAAAAAAATTAAAAGATACAAGAAAAATAAAAAAATAAATAATTAGCTTAATAATCTTTTATTTTTCGTTATTCAATTAATAAATCTATTCAGTTTTAGATTTAAAATTTAAGTATAAAAGAATATACATATATTATTAACTATGAAAATGAAATTAAATAGTTTTTAAAATAAGGAATATATTGGTAAACATGTATTTTTATTCTGGAAAATGAAGCTTTTTTTTATTATAATTTTGTTTGTTTGTTTTTTTTTTTTACTTTTAGTTCGAATTTCATTTCGTTTGTTATGATTTTGGGGCTTGCTGTCTGAAAATGAAATGTAGGACTAGGAAGTTTAAGGTTCAGAAATAAAAATTGTTTACTACAATTTGAACACCCATTGATGCACACTCACCTTAGAGCACTCCTTGTAAAAGAAATGATGATTGTAAATTGGTTATAGGGGGGTAAGCGCACTGCGACCTTCCAGATCTATTGTTGTGATGCACAACTTCGAGGATTGTTGCGACATCAATGCTGCAGAAGAATCTCTTTCTCTCTCCTTTCTGAGATCTTTCCGCATTGTATGAGATCCTATTCCGCAGAATGGTTCCGGACGGGTAAAAGTGTTCTCTGAGCCTTTTGTTGCTAGTTCGTCAGATGTTTCATTTTACCAAGTAACGGATGAATCTATTTTTCGCACTAGGATGTTTTATCTTGGCTCCACTTCCTTCTAGGAAGTATGTCCATGTACATACATTTATTTGCGTTGAAACATTCCGTCTTCACTACTTCATTCTCTTTTGCTACTCAGCTTCCAGTTGAATTTTATCTCGAAGCAGTATCTCTTGACAATAACTGGGCCAGTCCAAAAGCGGGGCTAATTTGGACAGTCATTCTTTCCTGGCGCCCTCTTTGATTATTCTTAGTTTGGTTTCTTTGGCAATCCTTTCAAGCAATAAATGGAGAGGTGTGAGTCCTTAAATCTGTTCCAGTGCTGCTGTGGGACAGTTTTTCATAGCCTCTGTTGTGCAAACGCAATTTAGTTTTTGTACTTTTTTAATGCTTTTCCTTGTGCTCGGCCAAATTCATCTGACCCAAGCTAGTGTTCCGTAAGTTATAATGAGCCTGACCATTATGGTCTTTATCCATCTCAGTGTGGCTGGGTTGTATTCTCAGGTTTTACTTGAAATGTTTCTGCACACCATTAGTGTCGTGTTGTTTTGGCAACCACAGCTTCTTCATGCTTCTTCCAGTGAAGTTTACTGTCTAGTGTCACACCTAGATACTTCTTCTGTTGTTGTAGTTCTACTCTGATCAGACAGAAAAACCGGAAGTTTAGTCAAATAATAAGACTCTGTTCTACCTGTAAACTGCCAAAATTCCTCAAAATAATATATTAGAGATAGTTCGCTATATTGAATTGGGATGTGCACCCTTGAATTCCCGAATTTTCTCAATTGGTATGTCGCTCTGAGTTGGATTCGAAGACTCTCTGGGCGGGAACGTTGATGTCCGTTAATTATTTTGCTTCAGCGCAAGAGAATAGGATTGCTATGATTAAAGTCTTTTATTTGTACGTAGATTCTCCTTAGTTTTTGAGAATAGGGCATTAATACTCAATTGCCTGGGCTGTCTGATATCTCAAGCAAATTTTTGCAGTCCTTAATAGATTACGCCTCTGGTTTTTTCTCGTGCGCTTAGCTTAATCAGTTAAAGTATGATACTAAAGAAGTCGCATGACAGCGTGTCACTTTTTCTAAGCAATTTTCCGTCTCGGTGAGTTCGTTACCGAACTTGAAGGAGCGGTGTGGTTTCTCAATTGTTATCAGCGTAAACGGTAGAATTTGACAGGTACATATGTACATATGTTAAAATTAGCTAAACATGGGCGGCCTTAAAATCGATAAAGAGTTTGTGAGTGCAAATCTTGGTATTTTTTCAGGATCAGTCGGGTTGTGAAAATTTGGTCAGTTGGTTACTTTGCTGATCTGAAACTGAAGGGCACCACCGATTTTTGAAAGTTTTAGGCGTAAAAAAATAAAATGCAGAAAGCTCAAATAGCAATTGACAGGGTCTCCTTTCTCGTTGAAAGGGTTACCGCTTTGGCTCAGCCGCAGCGCAGCCTTTGTAGTTGCCGTGATTTCAGCTTCAAAGAAATTCTAAGGGAATGGTCTATTTCCAGTGTTAAGTTGATTCCTAGGGCATCACAAACCCCGGCACTCACTTTCGCCAACTTACGGACGGTTCTAGTCCGTATATAAAGCTAGTTCCTTTACGTTGATAATTGTTTGGTTTCTCATCAGTAGCCGTTTGTAGAATGCTGTGTCAACCTGAATTTGTTCTCCTCATTACAATCTACAAATCATTAAAACAAATTTGTACATGTATCCCCTTCTTACTGAATCCTGCCCGCGCTGGTAACTTTATTGTACATAATAACAGTAAACAAAACTTCTTGACCGTGTGTGAATTAAACTTGCCTTCCAAATCTCAGTTATAGAAATATTTTCTTGCATTGGGAAAATATTAGGGTTTTCGCACGGGTAACAAAAGGCATTGCATTTGTGTAAGGGAGTAAAGGTAAAATCCACAATTCAATGGAGATATTAAACCACCCACATGCAGGTACATACATATGTATGTGTATGAATATATGAATAAAATTGATCGAACTCCATTATCCTGACAGTAAGCTTGGTTCTTTTTATTTTTTATTTCTTGAGTTCCAAAATTCTCTTGTTTTTATAACTTATTTTATATTTTAGTGAACACCATCATCAACAACAATTGTATAGTCTAAGGTGAGCTTTCAAAACGTTCTTAAACATTTGTACAACTACAAAAAAAAAATTAATAAATAAAAAGCGAAAAAAACTTTATTATATTGAAACCCATATACAGCAACAGCAATAGATAAACACTTTGAAATAATATTCAACATTTATTAATATTTTACTTAAATGCAATTGAAATACTCAAATATTACAATAAACTTAAAATGAATACAATTACAAAACTCTAAAAAAAAAAAAAAACTGCAATAGACCAAATTAAATATTGATTGTGTTAGGGATTTTCTAATATGTTAACACAGCGTTAAATTGAACCACTCCCACTAAACAGATAAAATCCTAACACAATTAATATTTTCTCCAACTTCACACAAAAATTTTTGAACTTTTCAAATTATTACAATAGTCAAGAAAATTCTTCATAATGGGTATAACAACAATATAAGCCAATTCTGTGAAAAACAAATTGTGAAATTCTTTTTTTAATTCAAGGAAATCATAATTTTCGGGCTCAACTGCGGATAATTTAAATATATTTTCTTTTTTACTTTTATTTCAATAAATAAATTGAACCAAAAAAAATTTAATAAAATTTTGGACTATGAACCTAATTTAGTAAAAGAAAAATATCCTCACTAGGACAAGAAAATGAAAAAGACGAATGAAAACTTAAGGAAAACAAAAAAGGAAAAACGAAAGAACTAAAAATTGTTTTTTTAATAAAACTTCAGGGACCAAATGAATAAATAAGAAAAAAAACTCAAGCTTAGGCGTACTATTCTGAATTGCTAAAAAACTTTAGGAATAAATTCATATCCAGGAATGAATATTAAACTAACGATACATATATAAAAAGAACACATAAAAAAAGTTCCAAACAAAATTAAATTTTCGACTAAACAAAAAGTAAACCACGAAAATGTTAAACAAAATTTTAAGAAAACTAAAACGGAAAAAAAACACTATTTCTTGTGAAAAGAAACAAAATTCTGTGCGGCTTCTAACTATATTTGTAAATATCTGTGAGCACCCTGCTTATTTATAAAACTAAAAAAAAAGAAATCGCTGTCTTGAGAGAATTATAAAAAAAAAAACACTACGCCTTTGGATTTTAAATTAACAAAGAAAATCAATAATAATATAGAAAAAAATATCAAAATTTTTTTTTATATATTTTATTTTTTGATTCACAAATAATTTATAAGAAAAAAAATTTCAAAGCTTTAAAAGAAATTTAGAAAAGAAAAATCATTTTATTTAAAAACAATAAAAAAATATTTATATATTTAATTAGTTCAAGTAATGTATACGATTTTTGAAATGGTTATAAGAAAAATTATATAAACATGAAAAATCAAAAAAAAAGTTTTCTTTTTTGCTGTCTGGATATACATAGTAAAAAAATCTCCATTTTTAAATTTATTTTCAACCAAATACCTAAACGAAAAAAAAAAACATAATTGTAGAAAAATTGTTAAAAAAAAAGTAATTGTTTAGTTTGTGTTATAAAGAAAAATCTAAAACTTATAAATAAATGGAAATTAATGGATATTAAAAGGAAAAAAAAACATACCACCAAAAGAATAGTCCGTGCTTCAAAAATAAAAAAAAAAATAATAATAATCAGAATCAAATAAAAAAAAAAAGATGTGAAATTTATAAAATTTTGAAGACAAAAAACAAACAGCATTTTCTAAAAAAACAAAAACAAAATGTAGCATAAAATGAATGAAAAAAATACAAGACGAGTATGAGAAACAAACACAAAAGAATAAAATAAAAGTAAAGAAAAAAAAAAACAAAAAAAAAAATGAGAAATGAGAAAATAAATTATATTTTTGGAATAACTAGTTTAATTTTATATTTTTTTTGTTCAGGAAAAAAAGTACATTTTATAATTTTCACTACTGTTAATATATAAATAATAAAGAAAAGAAATTGAAAACAAAATGTAAGAAAACAAATCACAGTGTAAAATAACTTTAATATGATGTGAACTTGGAGCATACTCAGTATTTTATTATACTGTAATGAGGTAATTGAAAGTAAAATATACAAAAATATATATAAAATTATTTGTTTTAATTAATGTCGATGGAATGGGAATAACTAGAGGCGATGATTTGAAATTTTTTCGTGATTGTGCTGCTAAAAAGATGAGTCTACTTATACCTGTAGCAAGCTACTTACAAAATAGTTTTAAATAATTTGAACGTCTCCGACTTGGTAATCCCTTTTTTTAATCGAACTCTTTCTTATATCCTCAGGGCACATGATGTTCTTGAGGAAAAAACCGCCTCCTGTTATAGTAGCAGAGTGACACACACTCAAATACTATGTATTCTGCTGATTCGTTTTCTTCTAAACAAAGTCAACATTCAGGTTCCTGAACTCGATTTAGTTTATTTAAGTGACGGTTTTCGGATATCTTTCTTTTATGGCTAGAGCCTTTGTGGTCTTGTTCAGGGGTGGGAAGACCTTTTTGGCATGGGGCCCCCGAGCCGTGTAGATTCTCCGTCCAAGATGTGCTGAACGATGATTTTAACTTCTTTGGTAAGATGATCCTCAAATTTATTGGTGCACTACAAGATCTGTAATCCTATGAGTGTTATGAAAGCATGTTAGTGCGGCTGTTCCGGCGATTGCTGTATGCAGACAATTAGGAGTTAGGCGCACACTTTGCATTCCAAAGTTGCGCTTATTGCACACGTTTAAACGGAAACTTTAAAACGCCGACTGATCGCCCAAACATCAATCTGATTCGATGGTTGCTGTAGTGTCTGTTGAAATCCAACTAATCTTAAGGCTAAGGCTGCATGAAAACAAAAGAAATACCCTCCTTTAACGTTTCGGTCAGCGGACGAAATTAAGCTGACTGTAAGAATAGTTTTTTCAACTTCGGTGCCTGCTTCGATTGAAGCTTAGTTTCATTCTGGCCATCAATATCTTTTCGATAAATTTTCTACCGCTCTTCCACTTTCACGGCGAATTCACCAGCGCTTAGAACTGTTTTTCATAAATAGATCAGGCTCAACCGAAATTGTCAATTTTGTACCGCATTCGTGGAAGTTATTTCAGCTCTTTTCTGGGAACACGATATTTAAAATGTTACAGTAATAGGCTGGTACCATCATTTGCATTAAGGAGCTGTAAAACCTACCATCTACTTGTCATTCCACAAAACACTCATGAATGTACATACTTATATACATATATATGCATGTACACGGGTGCATGAGTGATCAAGCCTTGATCGATGCATCAAATATCATACTTACATTTACATACATCAAAATATATCCACACAAGTCTGTGCATAACCTCTCCTGATCCAAAAATTTTTTCCACCCATAATTTTTCGAAATTATGCCTCTTCTTTCGCAGAATATTCGTTGTTGTTGTCAATTTTGTTTCCCTTCTCAACACTTTCATTGAAGCGATATTACTCTTTTTTTGCTTATTTTTTCTTCTGACATTCTTCCCCCTAATACGCATTATTTAGTCGCTGTTCAAGTATTGGTGCGACAAATGTTCTGCTGCCTGCAAGAAGTCAATTAAATTTACGTTGGGGCAGGCTTTTTTTTCGCATGTCGCTATTTTTAAGGGTTACTCAACTCATGGCACACCACAGCGTGGACATTGGGTTGGGATTTTGTTAATCAAAAAGTAAACAAAAAGAAAAGAAGAAGCAAATAATGAATGGAAACAACCAAAAGAGTCATAGTATGCCTGCCAGGTAGTATTGAATTCAATTTTGAAGTTATTTTTGTTTAGAATATTCACATATCGTGCTAAGGTGACACCTCACAGTAACTTGTGCATGTACATACATATGTGTGTTCATTCAACACTACAAACAATTATACCTTTCCTTGATAATCCCTTTCTTAGTATTTTTCATGTTTCTTTTCTTTGCGTAAACGGGTCAATATAACAAAAACATTTTCGCCATATGTTGTTATTGAAAGCGGTTTCACTTGGGAAGTTGAGTTTTTTATTTGACAGCATGATAAGGTATCAAGTGTCAGATACGTCATCTGTTTGAAACCAGTGGCCGTGCGACACAAAGCGTTTCGTTCGTTGACCTGAGCTGATGATGTATGCATTTTACTACTCGCATAATGCAAACAATTTTATGAAACATTCACACACTGGAACCTTGATATCGTTTACCGCATAATAGGGTTCGATATAACCAAAGCATCCAGTGGGACTCTTTGTATTATTGGGTCTGGGATAAAAATGAAAATAAAAAAAAACTTCTGACAAGAATGTTCCAATTTAAACAATACAATACCTACTTACGTACTTACGCGATGGCTCAACGTTTCGACGTAAAGAGGCAGTAAACCGTTAAAGGCGGTATTCCTCAAGGCTCTGTAAGTACTAGGCCCACTACTGTGAAACCTAATTGGTTTCACCAATAACATAGCAATAGTTGTACTGACCAAACTCCTTGAGGAGTTGGAGCATGAATTTAACAAAGCTTTTGGAATAGTTCAGGACTCGGTAATGGGCATAGGCCTACAACTTGCAAAGGAAAAGGCAAAAGTAGTGCTTATCAGCAACAGGCGAGTCATGGCAATCATAAAAGTAACTGCCGCCGATCACGTTATAGTTTCTCAGTAGTTGTAGTTGAAGTATTTTGCATTACCATAGATGTAGGCTAACAGGCGTATTAAAACACGAAGATGCTCTACGTCTCCCAAATATGGGCTGGTGCAATTAAGACAAAGTCGTACATGAAGAAGGAGGAGGCAACGCGTTAAGAGTATGCAGCACATTCCGAAATATTTCCTACAGCGCAGCATGTGTAGTGGCTGGCAAAGTACCAATAGACCTTCTAGTACAAGAATAAGCACAATATAAATACCTTGGCAGCAGGACAACAGCATCAACAACGACGAAACGGAATGAAGTTTTATGTGTGCACGATATAGCAGAAGCAGGAGGTACTTTATTTGTTACTTACTTACTTTACTTAGGTGGCGCTACAGTTCGTGGTGAACCTGGGCCTCAACCAACAAGCCTCACCAGTTAGCCCGGTCCTTAGCTAACTGCCTCCAGTTACGCACTCCAAGTTGGTTGAGGTCCCCTTCTACTTGTGCGCGCCACCTTAGGCGAGGTCGTCCTCTACTGCGTTTGTTTTGTTACAGTGCTTTGAAATTCAATTACCCATAGAAACAGCAGTTAACAAGCGTTATTCCTCGTTTGATCTGAACATTGGTGTCTTTGTCTAAGTTGAAAGTAGACAAAATCCTTAATTACCTCAAAAAGGTATCTGTCGAGGTTGCGTTTCAGAGAAGTCGGTGTTGTCCTTATATTGCCGAAAACATGTATTTTGCTTTGGTCTCGTCCAGATACACCGTTAAACCTATTTCGGCAGCTTCAGCCTCAATACTTACGTAGACAGAACTAATAATACGCATCATGCTTACGATTAGGCACTATACTTACTGTCTCATTGATCGTGAGTTCTGCACGATTTTTGCAATAACAGTGAAAAAAAAAACAGAAAATAATTTCTCGTAATCTAAATCTTCTTTTACATCAAATGTTTCGGTGAATCGTTACCGAACTGAAAGGAGCAGTGTACATTCTCCATCGTCATCCTACCTTGGTTTGGTAGTAGCGCAAAATTACAGTAACTCATATCAAATGTTTAAATGGAAGAGACCTACAGTTTAAAGCCTTATCCAAAGGCAAATTGAGAAGCTATTTATGGCAGTTATCATCGCGAGAAGTGGGACCGTGAAAAATCTATTTGGTGTTTTCTAGGATTCGAACTGCGAATTTCCCGCTCTAACCACTAAATCGCGACTACCGTTAAGTCTTTCCAAAAGCATTCAAGCCAAATTTTTAGTTAAAGTAAAGTAAGGAATCTACCTTTTGAAAGTCGAAACTAAATTTCGAGATCTCTCGGACTTAATTTTGTATACTAACTCCAGTAAAAGAAAAAAATTGAGATTTCAGTCTGAGCAATAACAAGAATTTGTATGATGTCATGCGGTTTTAGTAAACAGACAGTTAACTGCTCATAGCAATTAAAAATTAATTTTGATCATTACACGTGTATGCATAAGTGCATATGAACACCAAGTAAGCTTAATGTTCCATAACAGCTCTAAAAGTTCAATCCCCTCTGTTCAATGCCAAACAGCTTGTAAAATTGAAAAGTGTAAACATGCTCAAGACCCCAGTACCCTGAATGAAACTCGATCACTTTACTTTCAAAAGTGCTAACAGCTATCGAGTGACTCATTCGCTGAGAACAGAGAGAGCATACATACATATGTATGTATGTATGTACAAAACACGTTCATAAACAGACTACACCTATACAAAAACGTCCACCGTTTAAATATCATTTACGATTGCAATTCGTCAAAGCGGAGCAACAAAAAGTAGCGTCATACTTGTAAACCAAAAAGAGAAGTAAATAAAAAAACAAAAAAATAATAATAACATCGGGAAAAGCCGACAAAAAAATTTAAAAACAAGATTAACGAACGGATACACATGAAAATGCAACAAAACAAAATATCAAAAGAAACTGGCAACGCTACGAAACAGCCGCAAGGCACAGAACAACGTCACAAGAAGCGTTTTTTCTTTTTATTTTGACAAAGCGAAATTGTACGAAAATCGAAATTTTCGATGCTTTTTCGTGGCCACCACCAACTGACGGGGTCAATGTTATTGTCCATGGTCAGTGTTCCTAAAAATAAGCGCAAATGCACGTCATGTAAACAGTCAGAGAATACACAGCACATTCACTCGTCGGTCGTACGATGTGGGCTGGGGGTAAAATTGACGCAGGGTAAGAGCGCGCATGGTGCTTGTTTTGTGTGTGCGCTGCATTTTGGATTCGGTGCACAAGTTGCCGGTTTTTGGCGGGCTTAACGCACATTTAGCACACAAAAAACGGTCTGCAAATAACTTGGACAAATATGAGTGGGGCTATAGATACATATGTACATTCATACGAACACATAAAGTCGTATGAATGTGTGTAAATATCTTTAAGATGCATCGGGCTTTGTTGGTAATTATAGTTTAATGTACTTTTACAGGGTATCGCCAGTTTCGTCAATGGAAATTCCCGATGCTTGCACCAAAGAAGACCCTTGGAACTGCAAATACATTTTGGCGACTTTTTGGTTTTTTTTTCGCTGGGAGTTCATTACAGATACATAGGAATTAGTGATTCAATTGCTTTGCAATCTGTAAAATACATTTTTGAGATGACTTTTACGGCACTGAGTATGCTAGGTGCATAATGCAGTTCAAAGGCCTTTAATTTCCATTAACACATTTGTCCACACAATTTGTTGTTTTGTTTTTCCGGCGAAATGTACCATCCATGGCTAATATCGTTGCAACTAGCAACTTCGCATCCTCAAAACTCCACTTTTTATCGGCTTTCCTAAAATAAATATACATACATACACATATGTATGTATGTATGTATGTACTTACATAAAGCTATTTTTTTGAATTTCTAACCCTTTGACTCGCATTTTTTCTTCTACAAATAATTGGCCTGCTTCTCTGCAGATATTTTATTTTATCTGCACAATCTGCCCGGAGCTGACTTGTTTACTGCACATTTTTGGCGTCTACGAACGCACTAGATTTCTTTCGGTTTGCGTAGGTTCGATTTGTATTTCGCTTTATGAACGCATGGAATGCAGATCTTTGTTAGTCAGACGTTTGCGAACTCCCTAAAACTCATTGCTATTATAAACGCTACGCATGGAAGTGCAAAATGTCGCGTTCTTCTCAACGGTAAACTGTCGGACGATTTTGAAATTCGAAATGGAGTACAACAGGGATTCATTTTATCACCGCTGCTATTCCTGGTTATAATTAGTGATGTTATTCGCGTACAATTCTCAGGACATTATGTACGCAGAAATGTATCAGATTAAGTTAAGTACCTGGACACTCGGATATAGAGTAGCGAAAGTGCCGACGATCAAAAATAGAGCAGTAATCCCCTAAAGCGACATACACAATTAGAGCCATAAAACCATCAATGTACATCGTATGTACGTGGCTAATAAGTATTCTCGATAGAATCTTCCAATTGACTGAAGCAAGATGGTTTTACTTAGAAGAGTATAGGGTGTCTAAAGCTTTGTGGACACAGTTAGATTGGAAAAAAATCTACGCAAATTATAAAACTACTTATGCAGATCATAGATAAGAAGACCGATAGGGATACTCTCTGGCTTCTAAGGAAACCCGCAATTAAATGAGGTTTTTCGAATACAGCAGTGGACAGAGCGTAAGTTAGAATTCTTAGGTTATTCCTGTTGATATTTACAAAATACTCTGTTTACCCCAGAAAAACGTTCAGGACCTGTAAAGAGGTAGGTGGCGCCATTTTTGGCTTGTGTATCGGCCATCTCATTTCCCTTATGTGCTGACATGGCACTCTGCGCAGTATGACTAAATTTCCCTCCTTATTTCCACGAGCAAGGATAGTTTCGAGAAATGGCTTGGATTTTATCAAAACTAATCCAAATGCTTTTAAAGGTGCTTGGTTATCCGATAAGATGAATATAAATATTTGCTGTAACTTTGAGAGACTTCCTCCCCATAAAGTTCTTAAAATAGATTGGTGCCGACAAGACATTCAAATATAGACTCACCTCTGGGTTTTCATTTTTCTTTCTTTTCTGTAAGTACATATTTACCGAATTTACACTGTGTTGCCTTTTTTCTATAATTTTGTCGTCTCATATTCAATAATCAGAGCAAAAATTATAATATTCTTCGCAATTCTAGAAAAGTCCTAAAAATGTCTACAAAAAAGTCTTGTACTTCCTGTAAACCTAAAACTCCTGAGCCCAGTTCAGAATTTGGAGAAGAAGAGTCAATTCCAACTTTCAAAGCAGTCCAGGACATATGGCGAGAAAAAATGGAAAAATCTCAGTTGTTTATTCCATTAGAAATCGAATACATTTTGCCAATTTGGATAACATTCGTGTGTGATCGCATTAAATATTTAAAAACCGATGATGCTGAAGAATTTTATGTCGAAACAGCAGAACTGGTTGCCAAAAAGTTCAAAAATTTTCGCGACTACGGTTGGAAGTGCTTGAATATGGAATTTCCTTTTGAAGAACTTGTATGCAGTCAAGATTCATCGGTAATTTTTCTTAATAATTAGCCATCGTAGGCGCCGTGACTCGGTGGTTAGTGCATTAGACTATCGATGGGGAGGTTCGAGATTCGAATTCTAGAAAACAAAGTTTTTTTGACGGTCCATGCCATGAGAAAGCTCTTCAATTAAAAAAAAAACTGTAGGTTCCTTCCATTTGTGCGATAATCACAAATCGCACAAAACGAACAGTTGCGAGAAGTTATTCGCTGGACCACATATGGTCTGTTGTGCCAAATATTTGTTTGTTTGCAATTAGACATCGCTCCACAATATGAAAATGATTTTTCTCTTTTCCTTAGCAAACTGAAATTAATGAAGACCAAAAGCAAAATGGTGAAGAAACTTCAAAGTCACAATCAGAAGAATCCATTAGCTATGTTTTATCACAAGTTGAGTTTCTCCTGCAACTTGTTGCCTCGAGGTGATTGTTGTGTATATTTTGATCGGAGATAGAAAATAATTTCTTAATTGGCAGCAATTTCAATTTGAATCTTGTGAAGACTGCTCTTAATCCACTTTTCATGCCAAAGGAAATTTATATGAAATATCCAGAAGTATTCATACAGCCAAACAAGTATTTGGAAATCGATTTCATGGAAGTAGAAAGTGACCAAATACGAAAGGATTTACTTGATGGTGTCTATGATGAATATATTTTGCCGTTACAAATTGCTAATGAGGTTAACGAAGAGTTTTGGGAACAATTTCCTGATATAACTGAGTAGTAATTATTAGTTAACTTTAAATAAAGTGCTCCATGGACCACAAATTACACTAATAGCACCGTCTGGTATGTCATATAATTCCTTGAACTCGTCGACCATATTTTCAGAGTTCGCCAAAGCCAATTGTCCGTAAGAGTTCCATCCAGCAGCTAGGATTGAATTACATGAAGTCTTTACAATTGTGTGTCTCGCTCCACAGTACACGGCTATGGCGTTGCAGGAGTTCTCTTCTGATCCACCAGTTGCACATTTGCAGCACTGTGGCAGGTCAATAAGTTGCGGCAAGTGATAAACTGTCGGATTCTTGATGCCATTGATTTTAAAAACTTGAATACCAAGCTGACCGTTGCAGTTGAATCCCCATGTATAAACGTCTCCAAATGAAGAAACCGCCGCACTATGCCATCCACCGGCCGCGATACTAACAATCTGTCAAAAGAAAAGGAATCAGATTATTTTTAGAATTGAACGAATTATCTTTTACATACTTCAAAACTATATGCATAAAAATGGACGAAAGGGACTTATCTGGAAAGAAAAAAGGGTGGAATACGAAGAACGTACAGTCGCTTAAATAAACCATGTTTGTTTGGACCTGATACCAAAAAACGATATCGTAATGTAAGAAAAATAAAAAGAAGGTGTGAAAAGAAGCAACAAAATAAGGATCCTGGTAGAATAACAATCGGTTGCTTTGTATCTAAGAATACGTAAATACCTTAGGTGGTGCTCTTGTTGAGAGGTGTCAACGGTTCACTTTGACCACATCAAGTGCCCGTTTTGCTCTAAAACCATGGAAACCTACGATTTTTTCAACCGATAGTTAAACCAATGAGAATGAATTTCGGGACGATGTTCCTTGGGTTTTTTGGTCCTGAAAAGTTGTCCTTAAAAGTTGTGTTTCTTATAAGAGATAATGCAGGAGAGACACACAGTAGGTGACAAGCAGATTCGTCCCTACAACTTCTAAAGCAGTCGTTGTATGGAAAACAGAAGCTTAACGAACAATGGTCATAACTATAGGGTTGCAGCACATGCAGGTAATTGATACCAGCGCAATAAGCTTTTTTGACGGTTCCTTTATCTTTTGCTGTGTATAGTGTATATGTATAGATCCATACCGGATCGCATTTTTAGCTAGTTCATCTGCCTTTTTTGTTTCTGGCACCCAACAGTAGTTCACATGATATATTATCTCGCTGTGAAATAACTACCTTCACAGCTTTCCTACTGGCTTCCTTGAGCCTTAATTCAATATTTATGAAGAAGCTTACGCAGTCTTATCTCTGCTGGCTCTCCCACTGTGGACCGTAAAGTATTACGAAGTTCTTAAGCTGATAACAACGATTACAGAATCCACTAAAATGGAGAACTTAATTGATGACAATAGAAGGAGTATCAGAACACTCAAATGAAATAGAGCACGATCGTGCGGCAATGACTGACAAATATGAGACTACAAGTAGAGCAGATAACGGGAGCTTCTTTGCCCCAGGAGAGTATTAGAAGTCCAAACTGAAAATGACAAGTGAAACTGAGTAACTACGAGTACCTATGTAAATACCTATCATTGACATCTGCAATACGCAGCTGACAAAGCAGCAAAGTTTACATGGTCATTTATGCGTATAATGCCGAACATTAGCGCGTGGAATTGTGGAACGTGATTTTTCCTAACACTAGTGGCGGCATGTATCTCGAATGAAGTTTTGTATAGAGGCGGTCTTCCTATATTACGTTCCGACGTAGATATAATGCTCCAGATTACAAAATTTGAAGGAAGTTGTAACACGATCAGTGAAACCTTGTCATGGTACATATGAATGGGAAAACTAATAACAACGCGAACGCCATTGCTGCATATACCCTTTCCCCTCTCCTCACATAGGGTCTGGATTAATAATGTCAAGCAAATCATACCAAAAATCTATTAGGCTTAGGGCCTCTGAAAAAAACAGATGGTTAACCGCTCACTTTAAATAAAATGCTGCCTCCGGTTTTATTCAAGCTTTATAAAACGCATGCAAACCCCTTATTTCCCTAGCTCTTCGTGGGCTTTAAATAGATACCAAAATAAATTCACTTTCTCACAGAGAAAGTATCAGACTGACTGCACCTTTCCACTGGATCGACAGAACTTTCAGCTCAGGCAGCCAAAGGTATCCTATTCGATTCGTTGGAAAGCTTGGTAAAAAAAGTAAACATAACATCCCTTATATTGCGGAACAAATGTTGCCATCCGGGAATCATGGTTCTGGAAAGGCAGAGAACTTCTTTGCTTGTGTTTTGCTTTTGAGTATACGATTGCGCAGTTTGGCTATCAGCGTCTTGGAAATGCCCTCAGTACAATCTCTATCATCTAATTCGCTTGCAATGGTAGGAACTTCAAAACTGTCTAAATGCATGGATCAAGTAAGTAACAAACCTTAATGCCGCTGAGTGCTTCTATCAGCATTGGGGTCTCCTGCACTCGCATATCGTCAATGCCCAATTGTCCACGCCTGTAAAGAGGTAATATTTCACTTGAATAAATTGTGCTGGTTAATTTCATGCCTACAGTCCATTTCCCCAAGTATAGACATCACCATTGGAATTCAGTGCTACAGCATGTTCAAAACCGCACTGCAGTGAAACGATCTTCTCATGCGTTGGAAACTGGTAGACTTTCGTTGGAATATTGTACACAGCATTGGTGCTACTGATTGCTACAGCCAAATTGCTACCGCTGGCAACATGTTTTATCCTTGGCACACTGTTCGAGTCGTGTACTTCATCAGTGCTTTCGAAAATTCTGCGTTTTTTACTTGGCACTGTGTCGACATCAGCAAATCTTATTTCCTGTATCTTTAAATCATTCCTTATCAGCTTAAATAATTGTCCAGAGTTTAATAGAATCAAGAAATACTTGTCTGTTGCGCAAACATCACAGATTCTATCGGGGAAAAACAGTTTCTCCATCGCTTTTCCATTGTTATTCACAAAACCAGAAAGAAAAATCTCATTTCCCACAGCGATAATGTTGCAGCTCCACGCTGGACGGATGATGATTTCTTCCTGTGGACAATCGAATTCAAAATCTAACGATTTACAGGTAAATTTTTATTTAAAATAAACTTCAATGCACGCTAACACTCACTTGTTACGCGTAGAATTCTACTGGCATGCGCCTTGCCAAACTGCCCAAACCCATTGAAACCACAGAAATACCACATTTCTCTTAGCGAATTCAATTGATTATTAGTTAGCTTTCTTTGGCGACAAGGATATCATCAACTTTTTCAGGAATTACATATTTTCTAGCAAAAGTACACCGGGAATTAGGACATTTTTAAGGAATCACTTGTTTGTATTTTACTTACAGTAAGCCATGGTGAGTGTTGCACACATAAAATAATTCACGGATTAATTGTATTTTTCAATATTTACACTTTACAATTAGAAAATAGTTTGAAATAACCTGTTTATTTCAAAATTGCTATGGAAACAACCTTTTGCAGAATGGACAAACATTTTTCAAAATGCCAGCTGACTGTCATACTGTCTGTCAGACTAGTACAATTTTCATGACAATATAGTAGATTCATGTGATACCGTACACTGAACAAAATCAAATGGTTTGAAATTGAAAACAAATCTGAAGAGATTCGAATTTAAGGTTCATCTTTCCGCTGTTTTTTTCCAATTGTAATTAAAACAACGTAATATTCAATATTGTTCACTTATTGTTACTTCATTGAAGACAGTACACGTTCAATGAATGGCTACCGCGGTTGGCTCATCATCCCAGCAGCCCATCTTATCATCCTGGAAAACAGTCGATTGGTTGTGACTACGGTTTGCAAATAACCGTATGGATACATTCCCTAAGTGCGTCAATGGATTTTGAATCGATGAAGTACTAAGGCCAAAACACGTCTCAAAAGCGTCTAATAACACGGTTACCGAATTTAGGGCGCATAAGATCGATTCTTTGATGATTTGTATGGCACATTCTGCCATCTTGCTAGAACTTAAGCCTGTCCAAGTCGAAATCCGAATAAAATGCAGTTATCATGTCTCTGTAGTGCGCTCCATTTACTCTTAACGTTGATGCCACCCTCAATTTCAAAGATGTACTTACTTATCGAGCTCCCAATCCGTGTGGAAAATCTGCCTGAAACACTTCGGCCTCTCATCCCCTTCGTTAGACCGAGTATCCTGGCACCCGCGATTGCACGGTTCTTATGACGAAGGCTCGGTTTTCCTTGTCGTTTCGAACCTCAGGACTGGGATTCGTAGGCCCTATTGGCTGAAGCGTTGTTATCCGTATGTACAATCCAGTCGACGTGTTTTTGGCTTCCGGGCTACATCCACATCTTGGTACAGCTCATAGAGTTCGCAGTTAAATCTTCTCCTCCATTCGTCCCCTCGCATATGGACGGAATATTCGACCAGAAGGAGGCCAAGATTTACTCTGTAGATCGACATATAGTAGGACTGGCAGGGTTAAAGTTCTGTTCATCCTTCGTGCAAGGAGTTTTGAACGCAGTTGGTTTACCAATTAGTGGTAGCAGCGGTTTGCTAGGATAATTTGTCATTTTACTTCGAGGTCGATAAATGTTGGTTTGTTTGTTGACAGCAAATATTTGGTTTTGTCCTCGTTGACCTTCAGACCTTCAGACGGCTTGCAGGGTTGAATTTGACCATTATGCTGGAACAACAATATTATCTGTGTAAAGCAGTGCCTTAACTTTTAATTGGTTTACCCGTATGCCTGCAAGAAGTGTGTCGGATATGTCGTCAAGGAATAGTGCAAAGAACGGTAGCCTGAGCAGGCATTCCTGTTTGACTCCATTTTTCAGCTCGAAACAATAATTCTTTAAATGACATTGAAGCTTTTTGGAAGAACTCGAATGGTACTCGGGCTTCTCCCGGAGCTTTGTTCCTTTTAGTTTTGCTAAATACTTTTCATTTTTCATTTCTACAAGAGGGCTTATTTAGGTCCTAAATGAAAACACTCGGTTGTGTATAATTAAAAGCAATTAAGGGTTCTTGTAAACTAACCATTGCTTTAAAATGAAGGAAAGGTGGACGTTATTATTTACCTTCTGAATTTAAAGGTAATTCGGTCTCATTTTTTCGCTATTGCATCTAATAAAGGTAAACTCCCCGTGTCGGTCGTTTTTACTTCTGCAATTTAATAGGCATAGATTAAATGAGTCGCAGGTCTCAGTAAGGTGTATAAACTCTCTGCATGAAATTGAGAAGTCACCAGTTGCAACTGTTGATAGAGTATGCTGGTATAATGCTCATAGATTCACATATACACATTTCTTAAGCCAGCTACATTATAAGATAAAATCTTAACAATTTGATTTTGGCAGAACTTTACTCATATTGATTAATTCTTAAAACTTTTATTGCAGGGACTTCTATCTCTTCTAAGAAAACTGCGCCCAAATCCCGAACGTGAGGCAAGAATTTTGCTCCTAGGGCTGGATAATGCAGGAAAGACAACACTACTAAAGCAGCTTGCATCGGAAGAAATTTCTCAAGTAAATGTGCTTTCACTTAAGAGCTAATTCTTATTTGGAAACTCCTTATCGTTTTTAGGTAACCCCAACAGCTGGATTCAACATTAAATCTGTAGCAGCTGATGGTTTCAAACTAAATGTCTGGGATATTGGAGGGCAATCAAAAATACGACCATACTGGAGGAATTATTTTGAAAATACTGACGTTCTAGTGAGTACCATGTGCAACAACTTTTTTTTTTAGAGATACAATCTTAGCTCTCCTTAAATTGTAGATCTATGTAATCGATTGTACGGATCGAACTCGTTTAGCCGAAACTGGAGATGAACTTTTGGAATTGCTGTGTGATAATCGCTTGAAAAATGCTCCATTATTAGTGTTTGCTAATAAACAGGATCTTCCAAGTGCAATGACAGCATCCGAAGTGGCAGAAAGTATTGGTTTGATAAGGCTTGAAAATAGAACTTGGCAAATTCAAGCTTGTTCAGCTATTGAAGGTACCGGTGTTAAGGTAAACAGTATTTGTGGAAGAACCTATATACATAAATTTATATATAATGTAAATTTCGAAATATAGGAAGGAATGGATTGGGTTTGTCAGAATATGAAGAAGAACTAGGTTATCCCAAGGAACGGGAAAGATGTACAACACCAGCTTTAGGAAATTATTATGCACAATCAACCAGTGATACATACATATGTAGATGTCTTTTGCACGAATTTGTATGGTTTGAATAAATAAAATCTCAGCATCTTTAAACAAAATTGGCATAAAAGGCTGCAATGGTATTTAAAGGGCATGGTTCAAAGCTCAAAGTCTACGCTTTTGAAAATCCGAGGAAATTAATGTCAGCATCTTATTTACCGACAAAATTGGTTCATTATGATTCTACAAAAACGACTCGTCAGGTGGATATTTCGGAGAGTTTTATTAATGAACTTAAATCTGGGTTCAGGTCAGGATATTCATTCGCAGACCATATTTTCATATGTATTAAAAGGTATAGCTGAGCACTTTTTGGATCAGAGCAAGAATTTGTATGGCTTTTTTGTTGATTTTAATGCGGAACCGGAATGCATTATTCTATAAGCTGCAGAATATGGGAATGTCACTTTTTTTTTAAAGGTTCTGCTACGCTGTTACGAGCACACTCAAGCGGGGATGTGAAACGGTGACTATTGATCTAACTGCTCTCAAACTAAGTCTAGCCTTCACATCAATCACATTTATTTATCAATGAAATTTTTGACTTCTTGCCTGGAGCCATATAGTTGGCCGGAACGCAAATTAGGACTCTTATTTTCGAGGACGCCATTGTGCTGTTTGCCTAGTTCCCAGATCGTTATAAACCACCCTGCAATCGAGACGAGGTCACTTTAGTTGAAGTGGGTTAGAATAACTGCCTCCATTTGAGCACTGCAAGTCGGTTGAGGTCTCCTTCTACTCGTGCCCAGTTTCTAAGAAGATTCGAGTGTCCATTCGCTCTACATGTCCCAGCTATACAGTTCTTCCACTACCCAATTCCATGACCCACGTGTTAAAGTCACGGCTATTACTCCCTCTGAGGTCGTTGCTAAGTCGTTCCAACAAAAATTTTGAACTATACTCGGAGGAACGTAACAGCTTATTTTACGCAGTATTGCCAGATAGGGTAATGTTGTGCTGTTTATGGGAATTTTAATTTAAATTCCGTGACTCGAGGAGTATCTGAGTATCTGAAGTACAACAATGGTAGATCTTCTTCTAAGAGTTGGTAGGCATCCAGGTGATTTCTTTTTTTGCGGATCAGTGCTCCACATTCTTCTAGAAGGAGCCCTGGGATTTCTTCAACATCTCCGCAAAGTCCGCACACCCCTCATTGCTCAATACCCAGTTTCCTGAGGTGCTCCTTAAGTCTACAGTAACCCGTTAGGAAGCATGCCTGCGCAGCCGGTTTTTGATAATGCGTATACAGACATTACTTCTTTTCATAGTCTATGGAGTTCCTCTCAAAGTTCCGCTCATCTGCAGTCTTCTTGCTTTCTTAGTTTTTCCCGTATCGTATGCGGTCCCAGCCCACAAAATGGTTCCGGTGAATACGGTATCTGATCCTTACCTAGCTAGATTGTAAGCTGCTCCATTCCCCTCTACTCCCACGTGACCTGGTCTGCAGTTAAGGGTGACTCTGTTGTCCTCACTTAGTCGGTTTATTTTGTCAAGCCTTTAGTTTAGACCTGATTTCATAAGAGCTTAATTGCGGCTTAGCTATCCAACAGTATCGCGATGTTTTGCCCGCGATATTTCCTATCGAGGTTGAATTGGGCGCATCTTTCAGTTGCGTGCTTCCGGTGGGAAGATACTGGGGTATGTTCACACGGCTTCCGAATGATTGATTCTGGGCCCATATACATCTACGTACTCCGGTTCCTATGGATGTTTTCCATCCTACTCGATCTGTGTACCATTTATGGCGTTTTGCCCAAGTTGGTTCGTCCTGGCTTCACTACTCCATTCCCTTTTGCTACTCAGCTTCCAGTTGAATTTCCTCTCAAAGCATATCACCTCTCTTAACCATATCATCTCTGGGCCAGTCCAGAAGGGGGACTGATTTGGAAAGTGTTTCTCGCCGTCTGTGTACGATGCATTTCTCCTTCCCGACGCCCTCTTTGATTGTTCTAAGTAAGTTTGGCGATTTAATCTAGCACTAAGTGTAAGGGGATGAGTCCCAATATAACTTCCAGCGTTACAGCAAACTCTTCCTGACAAATTATGAAAGATTCTGAAATCTTACCTTGCAGATCGATTATTTCGCGTTGAACTCTTAATCCAACACTATACCTGATACAAAATACACAATATTGGCATTTGATTTAAAAAATTCTTTTATTTGGAAGATAATCCTTTATCGTTTACCATTTAAAGATGATTTGACGACTGGCAATTACAAATCGTATCTTGTCGGCCTAACTTTTGATCACTTCTTCGTGCAACTGGGCAGCATATCCGCAATACCTTCTAAAGCTCCAATCACCGACGGAAAATAATCGAGCGGCGTTAGATCGCATATGTTGGTGGCCACGTAAATTTGGAAACAAATATATTTTGATAATCATCTGAAAAGAACCTAACCTAACCTAATCTTCAGTACCTTTAGAAGATTTCCATCTTCAACAGATTATTTCAAATTTCGGCACCATCAGCTGATCAGATGTCGATACATCCACATACTTGAAACCAATTAAAACTAAACTTTTAAATATTTGATCTTTTTGTATTCTTTTCTTTAATACTATTTACATTTAAACAATAAACTAATTTATCAATAAGTTTTTACAGTTCGTTGTGAATATACTCTGTCGTCACTCTAGCCTCGCCCTCATGGAATCCGCTGCAATCGACTGGGTACTTTACCTATAAAAAAAAAAAAAATTGAAATAAATTATAACCACAATCCTGTTGCTGACCCCATTCCACAATCAAAAAAAAAACACTGTTAAATAAACAAATCACTAAAACGGTCTCATTTACTCACCTCGCAATTATGTGGCTGGGTGATAACACCAAACAGTGTCCAGAACGGTGTACCGGTCTCAGTGCTAATGAACAGCGCAGCGCCCATGCTGCCGATCTTAATAATTTTTGGCTTAAATCCAGCGACTAGACCCCTTGACGAAGACGTCTCATTGGCCTCCTCATACGAGTTCAGCTCACACAGTACATACTTATCGCAGTGTGGTGTCTTCGACACAAACCGATAGGCGCGATGTACCTTTAGAACTGGTTCAATAACCTGTTGACAATAAATATAGATACAAAGTAGATAAAATAGATCATATTCACAGATACATGCTGCATAAATTAATGCGCCGCTAAATGGAGTAGATGTGCTATGTGATCGTGATCCAGCGGATTAGAGGTTGGGAAAAAAAAGTCGTTAAGACAACAACACGATGCGGTCGGTCGGCTGCCGACTAAAACTAGGTTGACCGACCAACAACGACTTTTTTTTCCTCCTTTTCCGGGGACAACAACAGCCACGCGAAAGCGGATGGCGATGGCGATGGCATATATATAAAAAAAAAAAACAGAAACAAAAAAAAATCCAAACGAAACATAAAGAAACAATTTCGGTTGAGCTCACCTCCAGATTAAGTGTGTCAGTCAGTTTGTCACTCAATTCAGTGGCGTTGAACTTTTGCAGTAGACCTCGTGCTTGACCCAATTTAAGAAGTTCTTTAGCGTATCCAACAGCTGGCTTGACATAAGCCCTCGAATCAATTTTTACATTTAAATGATGTTTGGCGACGTGGTCCAATAGATTTGAGATGGTCTCACTGGCTCGGCTGGGATCGAAGAAAGTAGTTTTCGGATAACCTTGAGATTTGAGGAATCCATTGAACATGAGCTGTGCTGTTTGGAAATATCTGTAAAGAGAGAGTGCCATTGGGTTTGGATTTTTATTTTTATTTTTTTCATTTTCTGGTTATAAAATAATGTTAAAAGGGAAACGGTGTCATTGTGTTGATACACAACACAATTTATAAGAATGCGGGCGTAGTAAATGACAATTTTAGACTTGTTTTATTATTATTGACAATAATAAAATAAAAGTGTATCTGGTTAATAATGAAAATCATCAGTTCCCCAAAAGTATAATTTTAAATTTGCGTTTAGCGAAGGCAATATACATATGACAGAATATGCGAACTTGGTAATACAAAAGAACTTAGAGGCACCTTGACAGTTATAAATTTTACTATTCGAGACCACCTGAGATTAGAAGCTAAGAAAGCCTTATACAACCAAATCAGTAGTAGCTTTCTACGCATGCAAAAAAACTGCATTTTAGATGCTCTAACTGTGATCCATCATTTGATCTCTCTCGAACTACACATCAATGATACAGCTTTATGCTGCATAGTCCAGGTCAGAGTATCGTAAAGCGACGGTATCTTTCCGTTTACCGAATTTTACAAGAGTGTCTCTCAAGCTAACCTTCTCGCGATTCAGAAGGCTGGCCGCATACTGAACACATGCTACCTTCAGCTGTCAGCTATCACATCATTAAAACTGGTAATGCAAAAACATTTGCATTTGCAATGTGAATAACCCTTAAATTTTTCACATGATTGGTTATGTCAGTGGTGTTTTGACATTTAAATAAAAGGGTGTTACGCATTTAATTATGTACAAAATTAATAAACAAAATTAATTAATAATTTGCCGAGGCTTGTCTGAAGTCTGTTAGATATGTCAAATGGTTTGCGGGATAGGCACAGTACGATTGGAAAACATTTCTTTTAATTTAAGTTGTGCAAAACCCGCTGCAGTCCGAGGTAGACATGAAAATCAATCAAAAGTGTCTCTACCCATCTTAATCATTAATCTGAGAGTAAAAACTATTATAAGAAAGCTTCTTAAAAAAGCTGAATATGGCTCTGAATAGTACATGCATCTCTTCCATTAGTGGGAAAGAATATAACACGCACAACACCCATAAATTAGTACACTACAAATTTAAAATTGAATTAAAATCAAATAAAATAGACGTCTTTAAAGTGCGCGATACCACAAATATCAATCACAATATTGGCTTTCAAGTAGTCAATAGTTGCTGGTTTGTCCACATAAAAAAATGCATTCAGGTGGTCCCAAAGAACATAGTCGTATATAGCACGTAGTGCCAACCTGTTGAAATTACACCTCGTCTAGATCATGGTATGGTAATAACCTCCATTGACCGTAACGCAAGCTCCGGCCCATTTTTGAAATATAACGACCGATGATACCATCCAAACTGGGCATTTTTTGGATGTAATGGAGTTTGAAGACCCTTTTCAGGATTCTGCTCCCTCGAAATAAGCCTCTTCACTGAACACGATCTTCTCAGTAAAAAAATAGTGGTTGGTTTCCAACTAATGGTGGTCAAAATGATGGTCTCGTAGCTTTAATTCCCGCACCAACTGGATCTTATATGATTGTAAGCAAGGTGAAAAATTTGTATCTTCGGTCAGACTATAGTTTTAGTTTTTTTTTTTTTTTTCAAAGAGCAATCCCAGAAGCACTCAGACTCTATACGCTCCATTATACTACCAGCCAGCAACTCCTTTTTTGGTGTAGTAGTTGGAGATACTCAGATTTTACTCGTTTTTCTGTTGTGCTTGGGGGATGTAATTGCTGTTCCCCGAGCGGGGCTTAAACTCACACCCGCCAGGTCACAAGCAAACACACTCCGGGCCACCACTAGTAGTAGTGTATACGTGGATGTTACATTTCCAACTCGCTGGGTATAATAACCAATTAATGACCAATTTATGCGTGAATAAAATCCCCATGATGATAAGGATTGGACTGTAACAGTCAATGGTAAACGAAATCGAAGATATTGATGTGGAGGACAAGTGATTTCGACAAGAAGGCGCACATCGCCGTTGTAACACATCGCGTGCAACGTTCTAAGTTTTCTGAAAAAGTTTCCAGGTCGCATTATTTCACGTTCTGGTGACGTCCACTCTTAACGCCGTTGGATTTCCTTTGTGGGGTTACGCTTAAAGCCGTACCTATACCAACAAACCCGAAATGTTAAAGCAACTAAAAACCAACATCCGCCAATTTATAGCCAAGATACCGTTTGAAATTTACGAAATAGCAATTGATTAGGTTTAGGAAATTTTCTTGAAAAGATCGATCGCTGCAGAGGCGCACATTTAATGGATATTATTTTGGTAAATAATTTAATACATGACATTTTTGACTAATAAAAAAATATGATGATGTCCTTAAAGTTGTATATTTTTTTGTATAAAAAGTTCAGAAATTCAAATACAAATATCAGTTTCCAGACTTTTTCAGTTTGTCTGCTGTTTCCAGGCTTTTTGTTCATACGAGCTACATACAAATATTTGACCGAAAGTGCGTTTCTCTAGATAGAAACTTCAACTGCGGAGCCCAATCGTAGCCGGCAATTTACTTGCTATGCCGTATTCTTCCGAAATAATTCGATGTTGAGTTTTGAACATAACCATGCGTTTGGCAAGTCATTTATCCAAATATTGTGTGGTTATTGCAAATACTCCTACTAAGCTTATACCTCTACTCCAAAGTTTGTCCGAATGATAGAAAATCGTTCTCGAAATTATTATATCGGCACCAGTTTTTGAGACTCGATTTCAATAGAATTAATGCTATCTTTTGCCCTAAAGTAAAACTGTCAAATAAGTTTAAAGTCCACACTAGAGGTAAACAATATTCAACACTTTCACTAATGCTTTTCTCCTCTACGCCAAGCATCACTCTATTACAGATGCCTACACAGAACTGTATAATTAACTTTTTTTTAAAGAAATAAATAAAAAAATAAAAATTTTCTAGACCAATAAATAATTCAAGCACTTTCGGTTTTCACTAGTTCTTTTCTTCTTGTTTTTTTTTTTAAGTTGAATTCCATTCAAATCTTCTGGAGGAATTTTTTTTTCGAAAATCAAGCCCAGAATGAATAAAACATAAAAATATCTGCACAACGATTGACCCATATTGCGGTGGTCTTTCTCTCGTTATTTTATTTTTTTTTTTCTGTTCTCTCTTTCTACCTTTCTGTGGATATTCGTACGTTACTGACGTTTCCACCTTTTTATCTCCACTTGACATTAAACAAAGTCCACAGTAGCCACAGCAGCTGTGCTCCAAACAAACAGAAAACAATCAGCGAAATCGAATAGAAAGCAATGCTCAATTGAGTATTCTCGACATTCTCCATAAAGTCACTGGCAATTGCTTGGGTACCTCGCATTCTGACATACTTTTCGATTGAGCTTTAATCTAGAATACCTGCACACCTGAAAATGGGTAGAGTTCTTCACTACCACCGGATTAAGGTGTTCTTGTCGTTACTCTTACGCCCATTTAATGAAACTAAAAAGAAGAAGAAAAAAAACTAGGTCATCCAATGGACAACGAACAACTCGCAAATGCGACCGATCGTCATTGCCGCCATTGTGAGCGTGATGGTAGTTTTATTTTCCTCTCTCGTTTTTATTTCGTTTTGAAATTCTACCAAAGAAACTTCAAAGAAGAAGCTGCAAGAACACGAGAGTTGTTGGAAAGAGCTAAAGAAATCAAGTTCCACTCACGAAACTAACTGTACCGTGACTCCAAAAATTATGGTACCACCATCAAGCCTGCAATGGCGATGGCAAACCATAAAAACATCAAGCAACGGCAAGAAGGTAGATTGGGAGCTCCTCTCTCTCTCTACAGCTCTGCTTTATTCTGGTTCTTTACCTCTTTGCCTGCACTGTTTGTAAAGAGTTTTGTTTTTTCTTTTCGTTAGCAGCATTTTTTTCTTTCTTTTTTCCTATAAATTAACTGTTCTTCATTTAGCACTTAAAAAGTATGTTTGCCTCTAGCTGTTGGTCAGTGTTGCTAATTAAACAATTTCGTAGTTTAGAGAAAGATGATGATGAGGGTAAAAGAAGCGCCGACATTTTTTTTTTCTCATCCCACAAGAGGTTATTGATTTTAAAGTGGTGTTTATTGTAAAAGAAAATTAGCTACCGCACAAAGTTATTTAAGGCTATTTAATGGAAACTAACGCATAATATTTGTTATAGCATCAGAGACGGACGGACAAAATTTGAGTTGGATACTCGTATCTTAACCAAGAATTTTGGAATGATATACATATGTGGCAATCTTGGGAAACAGTTGCAGGTTTGCAAATAGAGACTCTGTAAGGCGTGCTCACCATAATACGAGTACTAAGAGACACGCTTAATTTTCTGTGTTTTTTCAACAAAAAGAAACTAAACTAAGGTTTATTTAAGAAGTTATTAAACACTGGTCTCCAAAATTTAGATCCTTTCGCCAATCTTTAGCAAGAGAGATGTCTGTAATGTTTAAGCTTTCTAGGTAATCCAAAACATAGTCCATGGTATTGTCTGAGGGAAGTGCACGTTACAAGGTGCTTGCACGGAGGTCTTTTGGTCAGTTGTGATTCTCTATATAAAGTGTACCGTCCCTAATTTTATTGTCTATCGATTGGTCTTAGAACAAATCAACCTGTGTTCTTGAACAAACATATTATGCTTCAGAGTGAAACTTGTGCCAGGTCCTCTAGAAGCAGATGCTACTTTGAACCAGGGAACAATCGCACAGCAAGTACTTGATAGTTTCGATGTTTTCTTTGTCATGAAACCTCCTGCAGTAATCAGGTGAGTTGATGCCTAGTTTGGCGGCCATTGTGCCTATCGAACAATGCCCATGATGATGCTTTCTTTTTTATTGATTGACAAAATGCTTTTAGTCCTTCTTTTAATTTCCTCTTGATTTAAGGTCCTTTTAAGAGAGCCAATAGGAATATCTACCGATGCGTGGCTAAATTCCTCTTTAATGCTGGCCATTAACGCATTAGTTCATGTGCTGTTTGTGTGCTGTAACTGGCCGATAACTAGAAACTTCGCTTTTGTAGACTTTTATGGATAGGGGTAATGTAAGCGCCTTTGCATAGTAATGTAAGCACCTTTAGGGAAAGTGCCGTGAGAGATTGAAATTTGAAAAAGGGCAATTTTATATTATGGCTTAATATAAAAGATTTGAATTTGAGGTGGTGTCGCAATCTTAATTGCGGAATAAAGTGCATTTCAAATGGCCACCTTCACAGGAGTCAATGCGAGAAATCCCTTTTTGGATGATTCTTCTTGATTGATTCATCTTTTTGATTCTTGATCTTGCCGAAAAGTTGCACAAATAGCGCAACGTGTAGACTTTCCCATAAGAGCGTCATCTTTTCTTTGGCCTAACCTAACCTAACCTACGCGTACGGAGCAATCCCTTGAGTACAATAATTGCCATTGAGATGTCTGTCCAGGCAAATCATTCCAGACCTGAATATCAAAAAGGTAAATAAATTAGTTTTAATTGATAGAAAGAGAGTCTGTTCTCCAATTAGAGTCTTCACAGGACATTGTCTGATAGACAGGCATGCTCTCCGACTAGATCTGCCCTCCAACAATTTCTACAGAAACTGAAGAAACTAGAAGAAGGAAGAGATGATAACCCACTTTTGTGCAAATATCCTGCGCTACCCGCTCTTAGCAGTTAGACTCTGTGCCAGTACTTTATCAATGACATAGATTAACTCTCAGGTCCGGGCATCTGTAAGATCGAAAGTCAAGGCAAACTGGTCATACCAAATCAAAGTGATTTTATTCACTAGTTCTATCAGGACAGCTGAATCTACCGATCACGTCTTATTGGAGGCATGTTAAGGATGGTTTAGCCACCTTTAAAATTAAGTCCTATAATAGAGATTTAAGGGTTACTGGAAGACTCCAGAGGGCTAGGTTTGCAATCCTCAGCTTTGAACAAAGCATTTCTCTTCAGAAGATTGAGAATCTTTAGGGAATCATTTAGCAAGCATTCTACAAGACAATGACATTGGTTAACTAAATGTAACTAGCTGAATCAGAAGTTGTAAAATTTTCCTGGAAACGAGGTACAGTTTTAAAACTTAAAATGAACCATTAAAATAAGCTGTCATTAATTACTAATCGACAGAGTACACGGCACACATAGAATTTAAAGGAACCGTATCACAGCATGACAACAAAAGTGACGTCCCATACATAACATTAGATTCATTGACGTGATATCAATTTTGAGATTCTTGTATGAACATCAACACTTTCCATACATATATTAATCCTTCGTGAACTTAAATCCTAGCCTAGCGCGATCGATGACCTTGCGAATGAAGTCACATAAATATGTGAGTGGTTTTTATGACTTTCGAACGAATGGGACTTGGACATGTTCCAAAATTAAGAAAAGTTTTTGTTTCTTCAGATTCTCAACTTTATGGTGACGATCATAACGGTAACAATATTTAGGATGCGAACTTTATCTCTTATACAGGATTTCATTAAAAAACACTTATTCCACTATCAAGGTCGTTTGTGACATCATGTACCAGTAGTATTTAACGTATCTAACAGTCGATCAATGAAGTCGAAATCACGTTTTTGCCATTTGCAAATAAATTAAACTTGAACGCACAACGAGATTACGAATTTAACTTCATAAAAATGGGGAATCACGCAAGAAAAATGCGCACGAAAAAATACTTTATTGCATTGATCCAGCGTAGAATTGGCTGCAAGTGTCTAGATTTCGTCTAAGGAGCTCTATAACAATTGAAATTCTAAACTACAATTGATCTAGGACAATGGTATTAAAAAAAAAAGCTGCAGGATGCACTCAATCGGCCGCAATCCCTAAATTTTGAAACAAAGCAAAAGGTAGTAGTACTGAGCAAGTTTTTGAAATTCTACAGAACTTTTGGGTTAAGTTATTGACTCGACGAACCGAAGCCCTGAATTCGCTTCTGCACCTTATACTACTCGATCTTCATATTAAAAGCATATCAGCATGTACCGCGGTTAGATTACGAGGATAAGGGTATTGGTATGCTAAACCGTACGGTCAAAGCAACATTCTGGATCTGTTACCTAGGGATTTAGCAACGACTCCAACCGACTATACTATCCCCAAACTCAATTTTAGGAAAGACTTCATGATAGGCTTTCCATCCAGGATGGAGTGGAAAAAAGGTGAGGTACTGAAGGAGTATGAAACAAGAATTTTTACAGATGGTTAGGAACTGGACTGAGGGGGAGGTGCTGAAATGTTCTCGGAAACGCTCCAGATATCTGTATCATACCGGCCCAGATCCATCCAGCGACTTCTAGACTGAGGAACTGGCAGTTCTCGTAGCTTGTCGCGTTTTGAAGAGGACCTCGCTTAGCTAGGATATCGCTTCAAGATCAGTCTCCTCCGGTTGCCGACGCACAGTAACATAGAGGGGAATGAACGGGCTGATGAACTGGCGCAGCGCGGTTAAGCTCTCGACAGATCCTTTGTGAAGTGTGTTCACATCCCGTTGGGAGCAGCTAAAGCAATATTCCTCTCGCACTCTCTATCAGAGGACAACACCAGGTGGCAGGGTTACCAGATTTGTGACATATGTATATAGGCAGATGGTGGCCTGACTGATCTAGAACACAAAATCTACAAAATAGGACTCGTACAGACATTGCAAGGCTCATAGCAATTAGTACGGGTCACTGGTCTATATTATTGTCCGGCTCTAGACAGGGCCAGACATCGTATACTGGGCAAAATCTTCTCTGACAACCTTAGCGAAATCTCGAGCAAAAAGATCTGCGAACTGGTCAGTTTCCTAAATGCCACAGGCAGGGAACACCCATCCTTCTGGTATGTCTACCTACCAGAAAATGCCATGTAAGGGTGCCAAATAAGATACTTAAACTTTCAACAGGAATAAATCTTCCTGTCTGGCCATATATCTTTAGGCAAAATCTTTAGGCCATCAATCAATCAATGTGGTAGTTTATCCATTCCATTTGGCACCAGTCAATGACATCTTGAAATAATATCAAATCAACTGGATAGTTTGCTAGTTCATAGGAACCATATCTGTGGAACTATAGTTAACCAATGTGGATCTCTTTCACTCGCCTGCCCACATACCTAACCTAACCATAAAGGCAGAGCGCCTCCGCTTCATTGTCAGCTCATGCGCCCGCCAAATGTCCGGATCGCATCTGACAAAAATCTGGTTCAGAAGTCTGCGGCATTGTTTAACCAACAATATTATTGTTGGGGATCGAGCTTTTCCTGGCATGGTCTTGGTCTTGAATACTCAGCTTCCAGTTGAGAATAACCCTAAAGAATGTGGTATGATCAGAGAATCACAGTAGCGTGCCTTGAGTGATACTTTGTCTTTCTTATCGTCTTGTGAACAATATCAGCACGGTCTAAGAACGGTTAACCCCTAGACCAATGCAATTCCTTCACTCTGCATGATTTACAAAACCAGATTACTTTAAGTTATATGAAGGGATTTTCCTAATATACATATATATCACAATACTGTCTGCATATTCTGCAACACGAATCCCTTTTTACCTCGAGTTAGACGAATCGCATTTATTACCAAGAGTCGCTGTATTCGTAACTTCACCTTGTGGGGTACACGGACCTTTTTGTTAGCCAAAATCTCAATAGCAAAGGCAGATGTCAGGAAATTTGAAAATTTTTAAGAGCTCCCTCAATGTCAAGGAAGGACACCATAGTGAAACTTCTGCGATCTATTAATGATATGGGGCGCAATATCAGAAAGGCGTAGTTGAGACATCTGTCAGATATTCGCGATATTCGACATTTCTATGCGACAACAAGCCATAAAAAGTGCACGGAGCTTAGGCAAGGAAAAGTTTGCAACTTTCTTTGGACGAACCAATCATGTTGTCACTGTTCCACTGATGGATCCTGCTGACTGGTCGGTGCTGAATGGAAGACTACTATTTGTTTGCTGGATGCCTTTCAAAAAGCAACTGAGAAGGCGATTTCTTCTTCATCGTACCTTCTGACTTATTTTTATCCACCATCGTAAACGATAAAATGCGAGTAAATGTTACGAACGTCTTGTTTAGAACGTGCTTTTCAAACAGTGAGCTCAACTAAGCAGGAAGTACGAATATATACAGCAATTCAAACTAAAGTCGCTAGAGTGACGGATAGAAGAATGGATATAAGCGCAAAAAAGTGAACATGGCTTCTGGGATCTTACAGATTCAGGACTTCGAGGGTAGCATGTACCGGAAGGATGGATCGAAAAGCCGAAAGAAGCGGCTTTGAAGGTAGAAGCGAACTTGGTCCTCTGTACCTTATGATAAAGTTAAAGTCATTCAGCATAACTTGTGCCGCTAAATAAGTACGTCATCTTGACCTAACAAGCAGGAGTTACTCATATACATTTAAACCATAGAGTTTCCAAAGAGCTGACCAAAAGTCAGAGCTCTCGTTAACACCCACTGAAGAGATCAGTTGTTTCTCTGCTTGCTTCGAAACAGTCTGAAATAAGAAGACTAAGAAGCATTTTCCACAATTTTAAGGTCACATGGTGGTTGGCCTTGCAGCTATAAAGAGACATCTCATTCGCAAGATCGCAGGATTTTACCATCAGCCGATCTAAGTGCACAATAAATGGAGTTCCCACGGGGCGCTATAAATAGAAAGGTCTAGAGAACTAGAGGAAGCATTCTTAAGACTGGTAAAGTCGACCAATACGGCGGAAATAGGCTTCATATTTAAATTCTTTACATTGATACTATAAACAGAATACACATTCAATACATATCTTAAAGGCGAGAACTTACAGATGATCGCGTGAATGCGATCATTATTTTCCCGTAGTCCATTTGCGTTAGATTCGCTTGAAAATAAGTCCAACAATGAACTATAAGCGATCGTAACTTGCTATAAACAATTATAGTAAATTGATTCAAAGGATGGATGTTTTTTTTTTGTCGAACTACATACATGGCATCAGTGTAGAGTCACACAAGTGTTTGATGAACGCTAACAACTTTGTGTCACGATTTCACGGCGTATTATTTATCATTGATTCACAATTTATACTTTCAGCACACCAGTGTTGGAGCTTTACATATTATGTAAAAAGGAAACAATCTCACACGTTTTATTCGGCAGATAAAAATCTAATGATATATTTGCTCGGTTGTAGAGTTTGGAGGGTTTGGTTTGAAATGAGTTTAAGAAGCTGCTTTTCTGCCTTGCGTTGGCAGACTTAGACCAAGTATCGAATATTGCTTCCAAGAGTCTTCGAATTCAGCGGAACCGGGGGGCACAGGCTGACTTCCTCGAGTGTGGTATAAAGAGCAGTCTAGCACTAATCAACTAAAAGGGTGTAATTTCAAGCAATAAGCGGTTTAGCTGTGTGATTTAAAATCCCTTTCTGTAGATAAGATAGAATTTAGCAGACATTAAGAAATTTGTCACAATATCTTACGCCAATCTTAGGCGAAATTTATGATTTCGATACGAAATTGACTTTAATGACTTAATTGACTTAATAAAAGAAATTTGCGCACCAACTTTGCCTAAAGATTTTCGCTTAGAGCAACTAAAATTTTCCTCACTAAAAAAAAACCAAATTGAAATTCAAATGGCAACACTTTTCGCTACCATCTCTTGCCTCCATTTAAGGGAATATCATCAAAATTTCATAAAATTTTAATTCAAATAAATAAAAATAAAATCTTTCTGTACTCACTTAAGATAAACTTCAGGATTTGCAAGATAGTTAGCCCAATCTGCAAGATACAGTGTTGCCGCCTTAATCCATCTGCGACGGAATGATTGATTGTTAAGTGATTCGAAAAGTTTATCATAATCCAATTTTCCGTCACGACCTTTAAATCCCTAATTAACCATAAAACAAAAAAAAACAAAAAAAAAAGTTAAAATGCAATCAATTTAGGTCACTCGGCAAAGAAACTACAATACACAGACACACACGCAAATACACAGTGAAATGCACAAACTCTCTTCTAAGCAACAACAACTAGACGAACCTTTAAAATTGCGTTCACTCCAGATTTCTGGTAAAGCGCATCGGCCAAATCGGAATTCGAAAAATGATCCCACAGCACATGAACATGTTCCAAGTATGGTGGAAGCACCCATGCGTGATCTTTATGCCTCTCTTGGGTACGTTGGCCTTCTGGTCCACTGAAGGAACTAATCGCTTGCATAACCATAGGCAGCAGACTCATGAAACCATTATCTTGATCGACGTTGTTATTATTTATTGATCTCTTCTGTTGGTTATGATTTTGCTGTTGTCTCTGTTGCGGCTGCGCTGAATTCATGAACATCGATGCAATTTGCAGAATTGAGTCCAAGCCAATTCCTGAATCTTGCTGTTTGCCCGTATCTCGTCTACGCCGTGCTCCACCATCATCATCGGCATCATTGTTGGTGAACATTTCAATTACATTTCCAATGATCGAAGGATCAAATCCACCGCCACCACCAGAATTTCCACCTCCATTGGCATTGGCCGCAAGCAAACTACCAAGACCGGACAAAATTTGCATAGCTCCTGACCCAGATGATTTGCCAGTACCACCATCATTATTCGCCTGCATGAACGAACCGATAAGCGAGGCAACACCAGCCAAACCGGAACCACCGCCACCACCACCCGAATTTCCGCCTTGATTACTCAAAGCTTCCTGTATGAAAACCGATGCCATATCTAGCAATGGATTCGAATCATCTGCATCCCGACTAGGACGTTGAGTTGTATGTGCAAAGGATATGTTAACGCATAGAAATGCCAACAGTAACAGCTTATTAATCCACATTTTATAGTTTATACACTAAATTATAAAATCACTGCAACTTCTTCTGCCGCCTTTAATGTTCAGACTCGCAAGTCGAATCTATAAAAATTTTGTATCTAGCACACACAATGAGTGCCACACAAACCGAATTAAATTAATTCTCTAAAAACGGAGAGAGAGTCGTGGGGTACAAATGATCTCGGACAAGACGAGCGCACCGAATTCTAGAGTAGCACGTCTAACTTTCGCGATAACTTTCTTCTTTCTGAGCAGCGTTTCGAGTTTGTCACTCTTCTTAAGCGCGCAGCAATATTGTATCTTTGAGTTCTTTTTCTACACACACCTTTCAACATATACTCGTATGCTACTCAATTTAGTTGGCGCTGTATTGGTACGGTTAAAGAAAAGAAGAAAGAAGAAAAGAATCTCGATAGAATTCAGGTATAGATACATACAGACATAAGCACTGATGGGTCTTTTAGAGGTGATTATGTGAGTCAGGTAGACTTCACTTACTTTCTTTGCTTTGAATCGCTCGATGAGGCCAATAAAAGAAGAACAACACCAGCAGATAGTTATGAAAAAAAATTTTTTTTTTATGATTCAAAGAAAAACTTTTTTTCTTCGAAATTACGAGGACAGGTAATTTACTGATAACTTATTCAAATTGTAGGAGGTACGAATATTTACCTATCTACCTGTTTCGCGCACCAATTTATTAAAAATTCTGCGCAAAGGGATTCAGGGTTGTGCATTAATGTGTCGCAGCCTTTTTGGGAAAACTCCATCTATCGATAAAGGTATCATTACCTACGAAAGACAGTCATACAATGAAAGTGTGTACCATTAAGAAAACCCATAAATTTGCGATACGATTGCAATTAGTTTTGGCGACGTATTTATTGGATTCTACAGGAAGTGTACATTAAAATCGGCTTAGATTTAGTAAAAATAAATCCTTCTGAGACGGTTGAAGGCGGCGGACGTTAAAGGGATTTACGGCTGCGATTCCCTGGAATATTAGAAATCACTTTCAATGTCGAATAGGTAAGAGGATTAGTCTTCGTTTATTATCCTAGAAACTGCAAAAAATTCCAGATTTCCAGAATTTTGGGATAGCAGTCTGCGAGTATGCGCAATGGATATACTTAGAAGGTTTGTTAAAAAGCTTTTTTTTTAGAGTGGAATGGGGTGATAGGTTGTTCTAGAAGTCTCATCAAAGTACAGCGACCTTCACAGGAATCTTTTGTACTATCCCCTATGGAGACATTTGGGTTAGATGTATCCTAGCTGAACCTCCATACAATTTTTTTACGCTGAAACCTAGAGCTATACGATTCCGGATTTCGTTTCACAGAAGGGCCTACCATGATCTAAAAGTCGAAGTAGACTGAAAGAAAGCAGCTAAAGCACTCTTTACAGATAAGGTGGCAGCGAAATAATTATAGAGGAATAAACAGTAGCGAAACTTGTTGAACAGACCACGTGCAACCAAACAACTTGCGGAGATACCGGTGTACTACAAAGTACTTACAGATATAACACCCATCCAGGATGTGGAATGGGATGGAGGGAGCACACGGAAGATAAAAAAATGTAACATCTTTTACGACGAGTGTCAAAGGTCGGAAAACAGAGCCTGTAAGACAATACCTGATACCCAGACTAATCGACTTTAGGCGGGGTAAACCAGCAAGCACACTATTCCCACACCTCAATTTTCACAACCGGGCTTCATGGTCTCCAAATCAGATATGATATCGACATCAGTATCATAAATGTCCAAACATTCCGAGCAGGCAATAGTCTGAGCCTGTTGTAGTCAAATGGTAGTACAAATACAGTGAAGCATAAGGTAAGGATTATAAAGAGCTTCCCGCGAGCTCTATGGACGAAAGAGAAGAAGGGAACACCGAACTCTCGACGTTGGGAAATTTCTCCAGAGGGTAAAGAAAACAACTAAAAGCTACAAGGACCGTAGTAGTAGATTCACAATCAGTGCTAAGGATTTGGAGGGAACTTTTTTGCAGACTGTTCAACCGCGGTGACAAACAAACAAGAGGCAAACAACAAATGTACTTTCCTGGACAATTGTCCAACCACAAGAAGAATTTGGCTTGCTCCTGCTAGTGAAACGCGGTATTTTGCTCCACATATCCTAGCATTGTTAAATGTCAAAAAACGAGTTGGACTAAAAACGTGTCAAAAAACGAGTTTGACCAGAAACGGTGGTCACGGTTAAGTCGGTAGTCTGATAGCCGGTGCACTTTCAATTGATTCATAGTTGATTGTAATCCCTTGCAGGGGATATGTCTTCCACAATGCCTGGGTGTCATCTTATTCGGAGTTCTCTTACGCGTTTTAGCTCTCTCTGCAACTCGTTCAAAGTGACATCAATTCCTTCTCAACTGTCTTGCGGCAGGTTTGCTTATATTGGCCCATTCTCTTGCCAAACTGTATATGCGGTTTCAATTACATGCCATACTTCGCAACGGAGTTGCCTACTTCACAGTGAGGTTATGTCTTTTGGCTCATGGCTTGTTCTCATATGGAATTAATCGCTTGAGATATGATGTGGCCAGTCGCCGCTTAATCTTAGTGCGATTCTGCCACCAAGATCAAGTTCGGTGCCGCCGTCAGTGGTGACGATGTTTCCTAATTAAAGAAAGCTATCAACTTTCCCGATATCCTCTCCAGCATTGTTAATTTGAGTTAACGAGTTTGAAAATCGGAGGTGTTTTGTTTTGTTTGTATTTATCCTTAGCTCTACCGTTTAGATTGCAAAGCATTTCATGTAAATCTATAACTATATGCAAGACCTGGCAGACATCATTAGAAAACACATGTATTTTGAAAGGCATTCTATATTTTTCATCGAATTCCCCTGCTTCCTTGCGATAATGTTGCGTCAATAACATCACTATTTATCACCCCGCCTCGGATTTCAAAAGCATCTGACATTGCACACCATAGCACACGTAGCCTTTAAAATAATTTTCCCGGAATGTGTCTCCTATGCAAAGCTAACCAGATCAACTTTCGATTTACGCTGTCGAACTCTATAAAAACCAGGTAAAGATCTACATATACTCGCTTCTATATAATTCCAACTTTAATTCAAAACTCATTGGTGTTGGTACTTATTTTTTGAATATACTCTTTTAACGGATATTATCTGAGGTAGGTGCTAGTAAGGCATACACAATGTGTTATAACTTTATGTACCTACTTATAACATCGTATTTCTCGACCTAATTTTACTCGATTATCGTGCTGGAAAGTAATTATAATATTTTCGTTGAATAAAAGCTAACAATTAAAAGTGAACACTAAATTGTATGACCTTCCCGACACATGAAACGATTGATCCGTATGATAAACCGCGCGTGTTAGTAGAATATTGAAGCCATTCTTCATCAGATTCCTGAACTTTTGAATTCAATACATTTGTTTAGTGAATCTCCAGTAGAGAACCGGCCTTTTGAACGTAGATTGAACTCAAGTATTAAAACAGCTTGGGGACTGTAGTTTCATAAGGCATTTTCGTAGTCTAAAAAGTACAAATACTTGGCGCAGAGACCGTATGTGGTCCAGGGCCTAGCTTCTCGCGACCATTTATATATATTGTGCGTATTTTCTGTGGCCATGTGTACTTTTTAAGGAAATCCAATCAGGAATTGCCATTCAACACTTGCCACATCAACCATATAATTTCAACTTCAACCGATTACGATGATTTATCCCTATAATGAACTTTGAATTTAAATATATCCTGTGCTTTTTAATACATTAATTTCATCAGTACAACTAAAGATAAAAATGAAAAGAACAAAAATATAAATTGGGGAAAACAAGGTCGTTGCTAGTGGGCTGTCAAAAAGTCTTCCCATCTCATTATCATTTAATCAACTTATGATATCAGCAATCTAATCAACATAGTCTTATCGAATATTGACATCTAATAGTGGATTGAAGTAGTTTATTCCAGTTTGGATCGTAAATTTCGTAGGAGTATGTTAAGCCTAAAAATATGCAACAGTGCAAATGTGACGAAAGGAAACTAGTCGATGCCTCGCCAGATGCTACGCGACCAACAGGAGTAAGTAATTTGGTGGGAAATATGGCAGTAGAGGAACTGATGCACATGATGCAAACTTCAATGGCAATTTTATTGAATGTAAGATTAAAAAACGAAACGATCAAAAAATTAAAATCAAATATTAAAAGATGAGATTAAAACATTGAAAGAAACTGGAGAAAGAAACCGTCAGTAAATCCTATTCCTAGAGGACCAACTAACGAAAGATCACCTTGTTTTTAAGAAATTAAAAGAGCATAATTGTGGGAATGAAGCTATTAGGGAGATCTGCAGCGAAACACTTAATATTAATACCCTCAGTCCTGTCGACGAAAACTGGGAGATTACGATTGAAAGGTGACAGTTTTAGTAGAATTGGAATCAAAAGAAACAGAGGAAAAAGTTCTCAAGCTAACAATTGGATCCATGATGATTGTGGAGCGGAACCTAAACTCAGAGAAACAACTCCAAAAAAAGTGTATGCCGCGCCGCAGCTGAAAAAGCAGTTGATGGATCGCACAGGGTGAGCTTCCGAAATGAAAAGCTGACGCACTAACCACGGCCGGACCACGAACTTTAAGCAAAATTTTTTTCGACTCACATGAGGAGATGTCAGGAAATTTAAACTTGGACGAGTACTTTAAAAATTGCTCAAAGCTTAAATGTAGTAGATTAGGTTAGGTTGACGTGGTAGGCTACAAGTGTGCAATCTCAATTAGACCAATAAGGTCCATTGTGTTACCACTGGATTAGCATCTTCAAAAGAGCTATCCATTGAACCAGGAGGAGCTAATGATGAAGCCCTGCAGGCTGCTAATGCTTGCTTGTTGAAAAAGAAGGCCCCTAAATGCAGATTCCTACGAGCGGAGAGAGCATCATATGTACAAACAAGATGTAGAATGGTTTTTTTCTTCTCTTCATCAATGCAGCCTCTATAGAAATCGTTAACAAAGAGGTCCAGTCTAGTGACGTGCCTACCGATAATACAGTGCCCTTCAACGACGCCTAATATGCTGGAAATGAGCTCTCTTTTCTGTCTTATAGCGTTTAAAATCCAGTTTAGGCCAGATCTGCCTTTTGATTAAACAAGTAGTACCATTTGTCCATCTGTGATTGGTACTGTTTGTAGCATTAAGTTTGAGTAGCATTTTAACTGTAGCGATAGGCATGCCGAGATTCACCTTATTGGGTGAAATCGATAGGGTTGTATCGTACCTGGGGAACTCGTCAGCCATAAAGTCACTGTGGCCCGCACCCAAATAAGGTGGATATTTAATTGTTCAGCCATCTCGTTAAGAGACAGACGACAATTTAGGGCAGTTCGAGAGTTGAAGGTGACGGATTCCAGAGATTTGATCGCGGCTCGGTTGTTAGCAAAAATGATTGACATGACATTGTACTTAATCCCTGAGGCTAATTTATGAGTCGGAAGGAGATTTTTATTTGTAATCATTGGAGAATAGACCCCCCCTACTCCTGGTTCTGTTTCTATAGTACCGGATAATAAAATCTGGACATAAATGAGAGGTTCTTTAGCAAAATTGGGGAAATATAGAAATATTTATATGTGAAAGAGCCTAGTTTAATTTTGAAAGAGTTCTTGTACAAATATTGGAGGACTGTTCCTAGAAATTTATCTAATCATGTATGAAGTTCCGCTCCGAGATAACACAGCTCTTCAGACTTCATTAAAAAGCAATATTATATCATTTAACAATTTCGAATTCATTCGTAATATTTTGCCAACAATTTAACATTTGTTTTCTAAAACATGTCCACAATTATTGTTTTGAGTTACAGAAAGTGGGAAATTCATCAATTTCCCATTTGTTAAAGACAGTTTTAACAATTGTTATATTGCATGTTCATTTGTTGTTTTGAGGCACAGAAACTCTAGTTATAAGTTAAAAATAACTTCTTGTACAATGCTTGTTGTTTCGTGGTACAAGCCCCAGGTCACATGAGTTTTGGTATCAAAACGGTGCCTGGGTGCTAATTGGTTTTTCTCTGTTTAGGAAACCACCATTTCTATCTACCTATCTTTTAGTGAAAAATTTTCGTAATGGGTCGAAAAATATGAGTCTTATTCAGAAAGAGACAGCATATACAATCTTGCTTTTATTGTCCACTTAAAATTCCACGAGAAAAAAAAGGTTTATGTCTTTTTCGGTCATTTCAGGGCTACATTTCATAAGGTTCAAAGAAAACTTTTACTATATAAATTGCATCAACCAAGCTTATTAACTTCCTTAAAGGTGTCTATACAAACACGATGTACGTTGTATGGACAAGTGAAGAAATATCGAAGAGTTCCTCTACGCATTCTAGAGCAAAGCAGGGTTGTTTAATGTCGCCTATTTTGTTTGCACTCTATCTAAATGAATTACATGACCATCTTGAAGGAGGTACAGCAATCGAATGATAATGTGAATATCAGATTATTGTTGTATGCAGACAATTATGGCTGATGACGTAGATGTACTACAGAACTTTATACAAAAATTAGAAGTTCATTGTGATAGGTGGAACATGGAGATCCATCTCTATAAACCAGAAATCATGATGATAAGAAAAGGAAGTGCACTTTCTAATAGCGAGAAATGGAAATACAAAGGGCAGCTGATAAATATAACATCGGAGTATTGCTATCTGAGAGTTTTATTGACGCCGAGAATGGTTTTCCGCAAACATAAGGAAGTAAGACAAGCCTTACCAAAAGTCAGTATATATGCCACATGGAAAAGCTTGTTTAATAAAGATGGGATAACTTTATAAGTTAAGTGTAAAATGTTCCAAGCAATAGGTCCGTTCGCGTACTTTCTGCACTAAAATTCGTAGATTGTCAAATTTCAAAGAGTGGGGGTAAAATTCTCTCAAAGAGTGGCAAAACTACGAAAAAGTAAACGAACGCGTTGAACAAGAAAAGTTAACCACTTTTTAAACGTCAAAAACATATGTTGGTTAAAAACAAATTTCAGTTGGAGATTTGTATTTTTTACTCAATTTGCAGTTCTATGTACCTATATAATGTTTTTTTTTTCCAAACTAAGGAATTTTAGAGTTGAATTAATTAAATAACGAAGATAATCTTCCATGTTTTCTCAAATAAATTAATTTTTGCCAATGAAAAAAAAGACAACAACAATAAAATTGACAGATTTCGGTGGTTTGACAGATCTCACAAATCTACCCACAGAAATTTCTTGGGCTAAAATTCGCAGCATGGGGAAATTTTTTACTCTCTCGTGAGCTCTCTCTTCTACGAAAAACTACGAAATTTTTGCGTACGCGAACAGGATTTCGTAGTTTTTCGTAAAATTTCGTAAAAATTTGTTGTTTTGGGAGGGTACGCGAACAGACCTATTATGCAGACCTGTAGAATGCTATGCAGCTCAAATATAGGGATGTACTACATTGGTGGACGTAGATAAGTTACAGATATATTTGTTAAGAAGGATGTTAAAACTGCCAGAAAGGACACCAGGTTATGCGCTTATACTACACACTGGGCTGGAAAGGAGCCATATAATCGTACTTACCTATATATTCTTTAGATCCACACCTAAAATATGTGCAGAAAACTCTTTTTGAGTACAATGAGGAGAGACTCCCAGACAAACTTTCGAAAAAAGTGCTCCGCAAAAATGTATTTTGGGCAAAATAAATTAACCAGCTAGGTGAAAAATATGGAATTAGGTGGGAAACTTAAAATACCCAGCCAAGTAAGTGGATAACTAACAGAAATACAAGAAGACAAATAAAACAGAAAACAAAACTAAAATATCATACAAAAAGCGTTAGATAGTAGGACAAATGTACAAATCCTTATATTGGAAGACAATACTCAAACGAAAGCAATAACAGAGCAAAGGCGATGTGGATTTTAAAGTCTAGGTGTGATCTTCTTCGTTTGAATGGATCACGAAAGGCAACTGCACTTTATGCAACCTAAGCGAACACGAAAATAACGAACACTTTTGGGTCGATGTCCATTTTGAAAGAATTTCGTAAAACTTAGCAATGTCAGAATTGATGTTCTAAATAGAATAAATGATTATAATTGGAATGAACTAGTCAATTATGTTACTATACATAACTGAATTTAATGTTTAAAATAAATTCAAAGTTAAATGAATTATCTATTATAGTATAAAGAATATTGTACAGTAACATAAATCACAAGAAATATTTAGCTTAGTTCGCTTCCTGAAAAAATATACTGACAATTGAATTACAATCCCAGTCGCGGAAACTTAACTTCCTTAATTCTAAACCGATTTCGATGTTGACCTAGTTTAGCCTTTCTAATATTAGCAAGTACACGTACACAGGAAATGAAGGATTGTATCTTCTTCCGCATCATCTCTGCAACTTCTTCAGAACTCATTATAAGGGATGCCCAATCTTTTAGCATACCTGCCTATCGAGCAGTGTCCGGTTATTACGAGGGTTCCTGTCTTATGCTAAAGAAGTCCGTTAGATCTTCTTTGGTCTAGTTTTGGCCAAAGTTGCTTAGCGATAAGGCAATGGCCAAGTTGGCCCCATCTATGGTTAGCTTTATTTAATGCATTGGCCGGCAAAGATGAGTTACTGACCATAAGACATCGGTGCGTCAATATTGGCTATAATTATGCTATTGGTAAAAGAAGGGCCTCATCTAGCCAATTCTTTAGCCACGCAGTTCTCCTGTACGTCACAGTCACCTGGAACCCAGCAAAGGGTGAGGTTGTCCTATCCAGCTATATATCTAGTTAAGAGATATGCGGCAGTTTTTCACTGCTTTAGATGTTACAATGCGGGATTGAGGGATTTGATATAAATGACTATATCTATCCTCGATATAGTATTTGCCGCCAGCCAGTCAGAAGCTTGGCGATGACTTCGGCCTGAAGACACTGCAATAGTTCGGAAGATTAAAGGAGAGACGGATGTGTAAGTCATCCAAGAAAACTCCGGAAACGACTCGGTCCAGGGTTTTGGACCCATCCGTGAAGATAAACAGCGAATTGTTATATAGGACATCGCGTTGCGTCCACTCTGAAATCGATTTCAGTAGGCAGACGAACGATAACCTTGGGGAGTCGACGATGCAAGTTAAGTATGCTGGCATGGCCAATGTCTAGCTCTTTCCATAGGCGAGAGTTTCTAGGGAATTGAAGGTCACCAGTGGCAAAACTCCGCATACCCCCGTAGGGGACGTGCCCGGGTTAATCGCTAGTGTGGGTTTTTTCAAGTTGTCCTCTTTAGATCCGCCATATATAGTGTGAAGCAGGGACACCTCGTGCAGGATGTGACTCGTCACCACGTATGGACGGCCTTAGAAGATTGAGTCGAATAACTCTACTTCTCTGAAACAAAAAATTCTTCGTAGAACTTTTGGTCCTGTGTGCGATGAGGGCGATACAACCACGAAACCTACGAAATATGTATATCAAAATGCGGATGTAGTCCAAAAGGCCAAGATACGTCGACTACACTGACTCGGCCACGTCCAGTGCATGAACAACAACGATTTAGTCAAAAATCTTTGAATCCCAGACTCCAGGATTGAGACCAGGAAAATCAAACCTCAGTTTTAAAGGCCAAACTGTTGCCATGACAGAGCGCTTAGTCTTGGCTACTAAAAGCAGAGTGCCGCGGACCGTCGAAGATGCAAAGCTACCTTGTCTAAGACAGAGACTTTCACGGGAAGTAAGTAAACCACTCCAACCTTAACCAGTCACCAATAAAACAACATTTAAATTTTAATTACATATCCTTTTTTATTTAAATATACAAAAATTAAAGAAAAAAAAACATCTATAACATAATTTGCATTGCATTTCTTAACAAATTGTAATTTTTTCTCTTTTCATTTGCAACTTATTTTTTTTTAATTTCTTTTTTTTTTTCTTAACATATATCAGGTGTATATATCATCAGTTTTATCCTTGCATCATGTTCCTCATCAAACTGCCACTAAACTCTCGACTATAAATCCATCTGAACAAATTACATAATAAATTGATTTAAGCAAAAATAAAATCCTATAATCACTCTATTATAACTCGTCCATCTACATTGCTCTCCTATACAATTCCTTGTTTGTTACCAAAAGTACATATCTCATTACCATTCGTATTTCTATAATTAATTATAATAACACATTTAAGTAGAAAAAAAAGAAAAAACCTATAGGTACTTAAATAAAAAAAAAATTAAATCTAATATCAATTTGTTTGCAGTTTGATTATTCTTTTCTTCTGTTGAATTTATTTATTATTAGGATTTGTGTATTATATTTGTTTTGTTTATTTCATTGTATAAATTTTCTAAACATGATTTTTTGTCTAATGTATGTTTTTTCAGTGATTTGTTGAAATGCATTTTCTTGTTAATATTGTATTTGTTTTGTAATACAAAGTTTATAAATTGTCCACCTCCGAAATGCGACAGTGACAAGGGAATGATATGATCTACAAATATTTCCGTGAAAATTATAGAAGTGAATTGGTGCGAGTAATTTCAATGAAACTTTTTACGAGAGTAGAGTGATAAGTGCCTGTGTTTGACGAGGGACGGCATGTCTAATTTCAAACTGTATAACGATGGCCAAGTTTGATCTGTCACACCTTTGCAGTAAAAGCTCCACAAAAATTTGTCAGAGAAAAATTTAATGCTGTCTATGGAGTTCTGTCCCTTCGATTACAAGGACGTTAAAGTTTGGGACTACTAAAGGAATGATTCATGATATAAATTCGAATGATCGATCGTAGAGAGAAAGTGTGTAAGATACATAGGTCAGATGGTAGGAATCTTAGATGATGTTGGATGTTTTCACAAGAGCTTGCACGAATTTGTTCACATTAGAAATCTCTCCGCAAAATGGGTGTCGCGTTTGTTTACCATCGAGCAAAAACTCATTTTAATATGTATTTTATATCATTTTGGCAACGTTTGAGCAAGATACGAACATTTTTTTCCCGTAGATTCATTAATATACTCCTCCCGAAATAAAGAAAACAGTTTAGACAGGACTCTAATTAGTTTAGTGTTGCAATTAGGTGTCGCGATGAAAGAAAAGTGACCACATTTGGCAAAGTGCTCTTTCACCAAGCCAATGCCAAGCCACACAAATCACGAATTGCGATTGCGTGTATAACGCTGCAAATTGATTCGCCACATAAGAAACATGTATGGTAGAGTAAGCATGTTTAATTGGAGCGTCAATATTACTTTTATCTCTAAGCAAAACAAATTTATTCAATACAGAAGAGAAAAAAAATTGGCCACAGTTCGTGTTCAAGTTTGCCTTGGCATGTTAATGTTCTTCCTTAGATCCGACGAAACACGAAAAGTAATATTATCGCTACATACTCTGATCTCCAGATTTATACTCTCATTGCAGCACTTGCTTTATCCAAGCCACCAGGATTAGTAGCTATTACAAATGTGCAATGTGCACAATTACAATAAATAAAAAAACTTTAAGAGTTAAAACTGAAAACGTAAACGATATTCAACAATGACACCATTACATGCTACGCCCCTTGGTAGATCTGTACTCCCATATGGAGCACTTGTTTGCGGGAATGCCAGCAACAATAGCGACTGCAAGTATGCATAATGAACTTGAGCGAATAATGAATTCTAGAAAACCAAGTGTGGAAACTGAAAACATAATTTTCAAAAATTAACCACCACATGTGCCAATAGTATGTCAACACTAAGGGTACTAAAAATAATAAGAGCAAGTCCACCCACTATAAATCTGAATTCACAGCCACTTAGTTTCTTCAATGAATTTCGAAATGTGGTCCCTCGAAAAGAGATTTTTCATTATTCCAATCGAAGGTAAAAAGACGCAAAAATAAAAAGAATGCTCAATGCATTTGGTAGTAAATAAAACATTCTTTTTGTCGCACATTGCAACGATATGAACTCTGTAAATATCTGATTTCGTTTGCCATAAAAAATCCAATCGGGAAAATTTATAATCGCTATATGCTCAGAAAAAAAATTTAAAAATGCTGCCAACCTACGGGACATCCTTGTGAAAGAAAAGTTAGTTTTACACCTCTCCAGAAAAAAAATTGTTATTTCACATTTTGACCTAATAAAGCTTCATAAGTTGGATACCCTATAATCCCTTTGAGTTTTTCTATTATATGCACATAAGGACAGCTCATATCTTCATTTTACGATCTACTAAGTCCCATGTAATTAAGGCACTCACTTTAAAATTGGAGACTACCCCCACGACATGTAAAGTACGACAGTTAAATCGTGTTCAGTTCTCATTCTCTTTAATTCGCATTATAGGTTGAACTATATATCTGTTTCTCAACCCTCTTTGCTATCTTGAGTACTATTCTCTACATATCCTATTACATGTCATAAGAAAACTAAGGATGAACAGGTCAGATTTTTATTTCATTCAGTTGTATACTACATTGGCTCATGCAGTTACAATGCTCTCTAAAAGTATTTTGAAATACGAAGTTTCACTGTATTTTGAAATCTAAAAGAATTCAACCCTCTCTCTTAAGTACTGTAACATAGTTCATAACATAGCCTGCTACAGGTAAGTCGTAAGAAAACTAGCGATATGCTAAAACAAAAATATACGAAGAAAAAGGTGTTATAAAAAACATTTTGGACGATGTAAAAAATAAAATATTTCAAATATCCATCCACTGTCGCTATCCTGCAATTTCGATGAAGGAGCAATTTATACTCTTTGTTCTGTTATCTATTCTTTTGTTTTTCTTTTTTTGTTTATCTTTTTTATGGTTTACTTGAGCTCACAAATATCAGAGAGCGAGGCACAAATAATTCATCTATAAATATATAAATACGATTCTATTGATTTAGTATATTGTTTTTGTGTTTTAGTGGCATTTAATGTGTTAATTTTTTTATTCTTTAATTATATAAATTATTTTAACTTTTTGTTGTAATTATTATTAGTCCGTTACGTTACACACTACAAAATGACTGAATTATTTATCACATTAATTCAAAATTAACCAAAACATTATCTTCGTATGTATAAATATTATTTTACGTTTTCAGTTGTGCTGTTTGTCACTCTTTTTGTGTCTTCTTTTATTTTTTTGTTTCTAAACACTTTTAACTTTAGGTACATTGGAACAACAAACAAAACACACTACAATCTTTCGATCGGAAAATCCTACAACAACAAGAAGGCATACAGACTTTTGAGGACAGTTCTTGTAACAGACACAACGTACATATATTTTTTTTAATATATTGTTCTGGTGAATTTTGAACTAAACAAAAAATTTGTAAAAAGGAAACAATAATTAAAAAAAAAATAAAAACTTAACTTTAGTATTCAATGTAAAACAGTTACTTCGATTGTTTTATTTTATTTCTAAAATGATTCATTTAACTTAATCAAGGAAGTATTCATTGTAAGCTACTTCAATTAAAGAGTTTATGGGGTTACTTCTTTAAATATTATATAAAAAAAATAATTGATTTAAATAATGCGTGGCGGGATTTGTGTCTGAAATTGTACAGTGTGATTGTGGGAGAGATATAATGAATTAATTTAAATTAGAATATAGGCTAAACGCTGTCTAAAAACGTAATAATAATGTCAAATTTTTGAATTGGAGCTTGATGATTTTGTTGCATTTAGTTTCGCTTTCACTTTAAGTAGAAGCGCCTCGAAGGAATCTTCTTCTTTTGGTGGTGCAACAGGACGAGGTACAACATACGATTGGTATGTATTGATACCAGCATTATCTGCAAAAATAAAAAATATATTAATCTGAAGGATGAAACATGTAAGGCTAAAAGGTTCTGAAAAATATTAAAACTTTTGTTGTGTGCTTTCGGTAAACTTTTTTCAAATAGTATTCATCTTTAATTTTTGAGTTTACAACCTTAGACTGATATATTGGTGGTGTCGAAATCTTTCCGAAATGATGGGTTATCGGTTCATTTTTAATTGTCTGTTATTTCGACGTTGGCCACACAAAACTGCGTGATTTATATAAATAACAGAAGGGAGGAGAAGTATGCTTCAATGACATCCTTACAGACGAGTTGCCAAGGATCTACAGCAAGAGAGCTTCAAGCTAGCTAATTGACAAAAGGATAAAAAGGATCAAGAGAGAGGAAAAGACAAACTAAATGACTGTGCGACAAGCCCGGTGAAGACAATACTACAAAAAAACAGATGGAGTTACAAGTTTATTTTTGACCATTGAGGTACGGAAACAAACATACAAAGCGAGCTAGAATAGAAAAAATAAGGCAAGTAAAAGCAGCAAATAAAAAAAGCATAGCATAAGTTGCTAACAGTAGCTAACAGGTTTGCGAGCTACTAGTATCTTTAGATTATAAATATATTGGCGCAACTAAAAAAAAGTCATAGCGTAAAAAATGAATAATTTTACTGGCTCTGAGAATATTGAAAAAAAAAATTCAAAAATGAATGCTTTGTTGAAGAAACTGTGCGAAATTTGAAAAGAATTTTTCGTCAAAATAAGTGGAATAAACGCGTTTAATTTCAGAAAATTCAAGGGCCATTCAAACTCTTTAAAGAGAAATACATTTAAATAGGTGTGAGTGCCGTTGTACCTACATAGTATGTACATATGTACCCTTTATTCTAAGTTTGCTCTTACTGTAGCTTAAAAAGTTTTCCCGCAATACTTTTGAGCCAATGAATAAAATGAAACTATGTTTTCAGAAGAATCGAAAGGAAACAGGAATTAGCTTTGATGAGTCATATAGAAAAATAGTACTTACCCAGATCTGCATAAGAGGCTCTGCAGAATGCTCGACGTCCCCCAAAGCTAATATCATACATATTTATTGACGCATCCTTCTGGCCACTATCAATAACTCTGAATGCATCTTCGGACTTTTCGTAGGTGACAAAACCATACTTCATTCTGTAAAACCCCAAAGCCGAGCGATTAAAATAACATGAAAATTTAAGAAACTTCGACCCTACCCAGTGTCCTTATAGTGAATAGTAATCTGTTTGATTGGCCCATAGCCAATGAACTTTCTTCGAAGCATTTCTTTAGTTGTATCTTGTTCAATGCGACCAACGTATACTATACGACGTTCCTCGACAGCTACAATAAAAACAAAATATAATTAGTTACGCCTCATTGAATACCTGAAAGACACACTAAAGACTTACCTGGAGCAGAGACATTCCTATCAATGTACCTGTTTGCATCACCACGTCTCGATATAGATCTTGATCTAGATGAAGATTTCGAACGAGATCTTGAATTTCTATAAACTCTATCAAATGATCTGCTTCTACTGCGGCGGCCACTGGACGATAGACTACGATCTCGCGATTGACTTGAAGATGCACTAAACCTACGACTCCTCTTCGGATAATCATCAGACTCGGAATATGAGGAACTAATTGAGCTTCTGTGGCGTCGGCTGCGCTTTCCCATAGATCTACTGCTGCTGGATCGACTACGAGCACGATACTCACGGGATTCTTCATCCGATGAGAACGATTGTTGACGAGACCTGTATTTTCTGTGTCTGCCTTTTCTACTTCTACTCTGGGAAGAATCACAGTTGTTACCAACATTTTCAATTGGCGGCGGAGGTAGTGTAGGAAATTCTGGCAAAAGATCGGTCTGTGTCGACTGAGAGAATTTACGAATTCGTATTCTATCCTTGCGCAAGTGCATTATAACTTTATCTTCACCGTGCTCGGACATGGAAGAAGAACGTTGTGGTGTCTTAATTGGCTCTGTGGGTAATGGAGCACTCTTTTTCACCACCACATCCTGTATACTGACAATCAGAGAATTGTTTGATATCTTAACACTCTCATCGGAACGAACTTTTTGAAATGAATTGCTGATGTTTGCCAGCAAAACATTAGATTTCAATAATGAGCGCGAAATATTTTTCCCAACTCTTGTTGGAACAGTGTTATACCCATCGGGGTGAATTGTTATGTCAGTATTACAGCCCGTCGATACGATTATGATCTCCTCATATTCCGTGTTACTAACAACATGACCTCCACAATTACCACCATCCTTAGTCTTATATGAATCCTTAACAATGTCTTTCAGCGGAAGGATCTTTGTAACGCGCCCCACTTTAGATGATACAGTGGAATCGATAATTTTAATTTGTTGCGCCTTTTTTAATTCTTGCAAGCGTAAAACTTTATTCTTAGCCTCTGTAATTGGATCTACGAAACGCTTTAAGCCTTGGCTCTCTTTCAGACTTTTCACAATCGAGGTGACTTCTGTGTTTTGTGCCGGTTTGTTAACCAGGCACTTTGGCTGTGGTTTTATTGGGAAAGGTGTGGTGGTTTGCATTGCAGCCTCACTTTTGAGCATTTTTGCTGTATCGACAGTTTGTATATTCTTGACATTTGAAGTGAACGCAGAAGGATTTTCACGACGTTTCTTGTATTCCTCAAGGTTTAGTTTACGCTTTTGTGGGACTATCTGTGGTTGTCGGGGGACGGCGACTTCCTCAGGTTCTATATAACCATTTTCCTTCGTTTCAACTTTTATACTTATAGCGTCATGCTTAAGAAGTTTAATACACTTTCCATTGGACACCGGTTGTTTTTGATCAGGTGTTGGTGTTACTTCGGGTTTCTCTACTTTTATATCTACCAATGGTATACCTTGGGCTGCTATTAGGTTTTCAATTTTTTTCTCTGGAGCTGGTATTTTAGCTTGGATAACGGTGTTCTTTGATGTCGCATCAACGCTGTTGTTGTTGTTAGTCTGTTGAGTCTTGCATTTTGAGTCTAATTTTGGAGAAGATTTCATTGGATTACGATGCATGCTGATGTTTTTACCACGACCAATTCCAAATTTTCTTTTTAGGAAATCGGACTGACGCTTATTTGGGACTACGGTGAAATTGCGTGTAAAATTGGGTTCAACCGGTTTCGTCTGAAAATTAATAACAAACAAAATTTTTCAGATAACATTTTTAATAGCAACATGGCGCCTCAGAAGTTTAAATATTTGCTAATAGAACATTCAACGACTATTGCCAAAGACTTGGATTAGGCGACGTAAATACTGCCCAGCAAAGAGCTAGAACCCACTTAGACCATAAAATTAAGTCTATTGTGATACTATTAAAGAGGTACTCGTAACCCTTAATTTAATTTTAAGTAATGGTAAAGCTATCCTTGATATGTTTTCCAATAAGACAACTAATTAGGTATGCTCGGCTGACATGATAGAATTGGTTTATGAGATAAGACTTCAGTTTTTACAAATATTCAGATCTGATAGGGCATCTAGGTCATTGAAGTAATACTGGCCCAGAGTTTTCCTTTTAAGAACGTAAGGCGCAGGATATTTGCACAGAAGGTAGCTTGTCGTCTTTCATCTCGACTCTGTCTGTCTGCCATCTCGTTCAGAGATCAGCGGCATTGCTTAATTGACTTGTATTTTATTGTTTGTTATTTCTTTTATCGGTGAAAGAAACAGCACTGACCTATAGAAAGATACTCTTATTATATAGATACAGCACAGGCTAGAAGCACAGGCTGGTGCTTCTTGAATTGCCATGATTTCCGCTAGAAAGAAACAGCACTGACTTGGTAGTATAGTAGCTATTTGTAAAGACTTAATAATCAATCAAACGTCTCACGTTTTACAATTCAAATAATTTGTGCAAGAACTCCCGGATTCCCCGGCGTAACCACAGTCCTTTTGCCCACTATTTACATATAATAGACATGTCTGATATGGTGTTAGAGGGGATCATCTGCAGCAGGTTAGTCACGGCCATTGAATACACAAAAGAATTGGCAGGACACCAGTACGATTTCTGATGGTCACAACCAACCATAGCACCAAAGTGATAGTTGACAGAGAGTAAAAAGCTACTTATATCACAGATACACATAAGCATAAGAAATCTCTTCACTGTCCTTCTTTCTTGAGGACAATTTATTCTTTGACTGCCAATATCAGATGCAGTGTGCAATTGTACATTTTCCATGAGGAAAACTCATGGAATTATATTATGAAAATCTGATACTAATCGCCTTTAATACAATCCTAGAACGGCAATATCGTAGGGAATAAGGATAACGTGTAAGCGAGTAATAATAGAACCACAACAGCGTCTTTAGGAAGAAAAGATGTAGCTTAGGATTTAAAACATTTGTTAATCCCTGTCACGGAGATAACTTGCAGATGTTCGAATCCAAAACTTATTAATTGGGTATGCTATTGGCAATTGGGAAAGCAATGCGAAATTGAATATGGAGCGAACAAGACTCAGGTGTTTGTAAAGATTATTCTTGCATGATTGTCAAAAAATCATTTTCATGATAAGTAGGTACACAAGAAGCACATGATGGCAAATGGGACTAAATACCCGTCTAGGGAGAGTATGATACTTGAGAAATCTACACAATCAAAAAAAAAAAATAAAATAAAACATCAACTTACCTCCTTCTTCTCACTCTTTTGCTTATTTGGGCTCCATGACGGATCGCCTTTTACATTATCCGTATACTCGATGTCGTTCTCATTTGTTTGCCGATCCCAGCACTCATCACCATTACCGTCATTTTCAACTGTCTCCACATCCACAATAACATCGGAATCAGAATCTGAATCGGAGATTCTTGTCGGCACAATACCTTCACCCAAGTCAATGCAAGAAGGCATCATAGCGACTGATGACGCTGTATGATTCTCATACACTTGATCATCTTGTGTTATGAATGCTGCCAAATCAAAAGTACTTGCATCTAATTGGATACCAAAGGTATCTACATCATCCACTGCTTTCTTCAATTCATTATTATCAGAAAGAAGTGTAAAATCATCGACTCCGTTTGCGTGCAACATATGGGACTTGTTGTCGTGAATAGAATCGTATTCTATAGTAGCCTCTGCATCACTTTCATCGTCATAATCACTCGAATGACTTTCATAATCACCAATTGAAGAACTATCAGTGCGGCTTCGGAATGTTGATCTACTACAGCTTCTAACTTCTCCATATGCCATAACACTAGGTATTCCCACATCACCGTTTTCCCCTTCTTCCTCCTCCTCATCGGTGGTTTCCATAAATTCTGAATCATAATCATCGTTCGGATCAACGGAGACAATTTCTATCGCTTGCTGAGAGGAGAGCTGTCTTTTGTTTACCATGCCAATCGGCGGTGCATCTTCATAATCTCCATAGATTATCTATAGATAAAAATTAAAATTAAAAGATATGATTTTGCTAGGATGTCTCATAACGTAACATCACTCATCTCATCATCGAGAATCAACAACGTACCGAATTTGTATTCGAATCGTGTTTACTCTCTAGAGAGTAATCATCATCTTTTAATATTGAGTTGCTGTATATATTGGTGGAAACCACCTCTGTTGGCGCAATTGGTAGTATTCCATGCAGAGTCTCTGTTAATTGAAGCCCCAGTGACCTAAAATGAAAGAAAGCGCAAATTACTTTTCGAACTTAGAATTCACAATATTTGACTTACTCGTTTCCACTAGACCAGAACTGTGTGTCGGTGTCATATTTGACGTAGTTACCGTCAAACGGGTCATCGTGGAAAACATTCAAAAGCCTTGAATCCATTTTGTGTAGAGTTGTCTATTGCGGTATCTAAAGGAAAGTAAATTATAAATAAATTATATCCAACACACAATAAAAACAATTTTGTATTCAATGTTGAAAAGCATAAAAAAATAAGTGTCCTTCAATTCAATACATAAAACAAAAGACTAGACAACAATTTGATGTCGAGTGTGTATCAGCATATCCACTGCATTTACCAAGTTTAAATCGATGTCTGATAGGCACGGTGAGCTGTCCTCTGCAATAGTGCACTGCCAGAAAACTTTTCACCACCAGTGTTCTGGTCCAGTGACCAGTAGGATCAGAATATGTACTATGAAATCGAAGAAGTGTGTGAATAGTTGTGCTTTTAGGTACAACTAAATATTATAGAGGTCATTGAGAATGAACAATTTCACCACAAAAAAAATCTGGAAATACTGAGAAAAATGATAATTAATAGCAGAGACTGCAACATCGAACATCGAACGGCGAACCCCACAGGCGGTCTAGTAGGGATGCAGAAAAGTGGGAGGGTTATGATCCTTTTGATCCTGACCATAACCACGCCGAACAAAAGGAAGAAGAAGAAGACTGCAACATCATTGAATTCTCATATTGTAGACAGAAGCCTTCAAATATGTCTAGATGGTGTGAAATCAGAAATTCTGGAAGAAATACGTTCTCCAGGTATTCAGAGCGGATTTCCAGGAAAGTATTACAGGACCGCGCGAGGTGAACAGAATAGCCGAACCAGCGAAATGGAGGCTGATAAGATGTGGATAGTTGGCTTTTTAGGCAATAAGAAACAGTATTATTTTTGACCAAATTTTGTGTCAACATCATATCCACTCCTGTGTGGTTAGGCCCCAACATCACTTAATAAAATATATACATATACATATTTAAAAAGTAAGGAGCAAAGATAGAAATCCGAAATCCTTCCGACATACAAGTCGTATAGCTAAGACATGGCGGAAGCCATAGACAACTACAAACACACACTCTGTAGAAAAAGCCTCACAAGTCAAAGAACCTCCCTCCCAACACTTCACATGAATTAACGACACAATATCCAGATAACGACACGATATCCAGAAGTGTTTGAAATCCTAAAAAAGGTGGGGAAAGGCCAAGAGGCAGCCGACAAGAACGAGTTCTATAACTTCTAATGTGGAACTTAGCAGAAGACATACAAATTTCTCGATAAGCTTATGTTATAAGGTTATGTCGACCACATCATACTAATAACCAGAAGCAAACTCGAAAAAAACAAACCAATTGAGTTTCTTAGTGCGCTTAAATATTCAAGTTCACGATATGCAGGGATCTAGCAAGAAAAACTTGAAACGCCAGCATTATATGTACGTCAACGGAAAATTCGCCTATGACACGTTGGCTTGGATATAACGAACAATGCTGCACAAGGCTCAAGCACTAGCCTAGAGAAGGTGCAGAGGAGAGGCCTGCATTTGCATTCCAATAAGGTCAAGTCCAACATTTTCACATGGTAATTGAAATACACCTTTGGAAAAAGGATCAAATAGGGGTGTATGGATGTATTGACTGATGGAGAACAGCGGAAGGAACTAGGGCATAGGTTTTGGGCCAAGAACCAAGTTCCAATAACCCGCCGATTGGCTAAACATTCCAACATCTTCCAAATGGGAATTTACGCAATCGGAAGTTGTCAACACAACCCTGACAAAAACTATCTTAGGGGAATCAGAGAATGAGCTCCTACGAAATCAGCTCAAAGATGTGTTCTCTTTGGGCCAAGGAGGATTAATGTCCAAATAACACTTAATAACACGCAATATACTTCCCCTGACTTATTTCAAATACGTAATCGACTTCGTCAAGCAGATGCACTGTCATGTGCAAGAACAAACAGGGGACCATTAGCACTCTTCAATTATTTGATTTTGTTTTTTAGTACGGTAAACGATTTATATACAGTCAGGCATGATGTCCCACTATGTTGTAGTAAAAGCATTCACATTTGAAAAATACTCGAAAGGTCCATAGCTTGGGACAAAATTTCACTTTTAACGGCTATAACTTCAAGGTAGTTAAAGAGTTTACCTAGTGGCACTTGGAAACCGTTGTTACTTCAGTTTGGAAAAACAAGCGACCACTGAGCTCTGAACTCGAATTGCAGAGAAGTGGAAGTAATGTGTACAAGACTCAAGACTATGGAAGGCTGCTGTTTTAAATGGCTATTCTTGGGTACAATCCTATTAAGTAAAGAGCATGGGAATACGGAGAAAGACATTATAGTTATTCCTACAGCGGAATCGCAAGAGAACTGCGCGTCTATTTAGTTCCTCTTAACTCCACGTTTGGCGTTGGGCTCAAACCAGGGAGAATTGTTCAGATGTATGGGTCGATATGTAGAGAATGTATCAGTGCCGCAAAATTGCTGAAAGGAGAAAAAAATTTAAAGCTAGTCATCGGCCGCTGACTCTCCAGGCAACGACCTTCGGACACGAGTTTGAGTAGCTGATTGCCCAACTTGACTATGTACATTAGTGTGACTCATGGTAATATCAAAAGCATTACTTTAGTTCAGGCAGTGGTACTTATACACCGAACAGTCATATAGTTGGTTAGTATAGAAACTACACCACATATGTATGAACCTTTTCCCGTACACTATCGCTAGGTTCTAATTTTCACATTTTAGATTGACCCATAATCTACTGAAAATTGTTCCACAATCTCCTTAAAAGGTCACTAGATAGGTGGGTGTATCCAAAATCTTATCAAAACAAAGTCAATTTGTTGTTTTTTTTTTCTAGGCAATCTTCTAATGTAGAAGAGTTCAATAATTTCATGCCTAGAATTTTATATTTTTAGCACACTCACACATGTGGAGAGAGGCCTATAATAATAAGCCACCAACCGCCATTATAAAATACTTCCTACAGAGCAGAAGAGAATACAAAGAGGGCGGCTAATCGATTAAGCCAATCGAATGGAATTTGAAAAACCAGATGGCGCGACACGAAACACACAAAGTAACAAAAACTTACAGAGAAGAATATTTCGCGCGATTTGCAAGATTCAAATTTAAATAAATTTGCTAACGTGTTTTTTACAAACTCTGCAAGCTGACATTTTAACTGCACATGTTAATTGTGCTGCTGATAGTGTTTGAACTATCCCTTCTCAAAATCAGAGCCATAGAAAAAAAATCACATTTCAGCTGCGGTGAAAGTCAGCTCACTCAATTAAAAGTTCCACGTGCGTCCAAATTACTCATCATATATAGATGACAGTTACGCTCATGATTTTTTGAAGGGTATTTTGAAAATGAAAATCTTTAATCAAACACCCAGATCCCACAAATTTATCAACTACTCGAAATAATATAGGTAAAACCACTTCGAATCAAGATAGGAATAAGTGGTTATGTCTTCCAATCTGGGAGCCCATCGCCACCATGACACGTATTCGAATGCTTGGAACGAGAGTAGAATGCCATAGCAAACAACCAATTGAAGTGACGTTGGCAAGGGCATCCACCGCATGGGTGTCTGGCATCGTTTCCCATTTTATGTTGATGTTGACCAAACGAAGAAAGCCAACACTCGCTGAGTGTATACCGCCCTCGAATTCGTTGATTGACAGGAACGGACGCCAAACAAATGAAATGTTTTCACTAAGGAGACAAAGAAAAAAATCTCACACTTAAGCTAGGGTTCTCAAAAAGCTACCAAAATACCCAGATGCACAACAGAATACACATGGTTTTGCACACGCCTTTTTGCGGCATGTTGGCATGGCACTTTTTCTTTCACCCGAACACCGAAGAAGTTGATGAAAATCTTCACTTACCTTGGATACCGTGCGAAGATGAGTAAATGGAGAATATTAAAAGATTCCCTTCTGCAACTATCCAAATAGCTATTAATTAATAAATGCACTAAAAGAAACTGAAAACGTGTTAAGCATTTGTGTTTTAACCTCACATGTTGAGCGTTCGACGGTGACGTTCACAACCACGACCACGGCGAAGACGGCGAACCATACAACCGGAATAGAGAACTTTTTTTATGCACAGAAAACACTTTAAGTTCTTTATAAATTGACTTTATTTCTACCGTGGATGATCCCTATTGCAATACACTCTTAATTAAAAATATTTTCGGCTATTTTTTATTTAGTTTTCGCAACAAATATGCACAAATAAATTGCAGGCTTTCGAATTTCACGTGGGTTGCCTCAATTCAACTTCAAATGACAACCATGTACAAAGCTAAACGGGAGAGAGGACCAAATGACCACACACATATGCAGTAAACTCTCATCGTGTGTATGAATTCGCACTAATCCCAGTGTTTGGCCAATGAAAAGTTGAATTTTCCCGCATACAGACGCGTAACGCGTAGCAGGTGTAGTGCGAGCACAGTCAGCTGTCAAGAGAAATGCCAAAAATCATAGCACGTGGAAAAATGTTTTTCAAGTCACCCGGCGAAACGATTGGCTGCAATGAATCAGGGTTGTGTTAAAGAGTTTGGTTCGATGGCGAGGTGAATATGTTCTCTAAATGGTAGATTAACTGTGGTGCATGTAAAAAAAAAAAAAATGAGCACAGAAAACAAAGCTGAACATTTGTTTGGAGCTTGTAAACATTTTGTTTTGATATATTTCTTAAGTATTCGCTTTGAAATATACAGTGCCTCACAATAATAACCGTCCACATTTATAGAGTGAAACATCTGCTGGTTTCTGAAATGAATACCAATTTCCACGGTTCAATATATGTATGTATGTATTTTATTGATTGCTGTTTTTATTTAAGGGAGTAGGTACATCTTTTAGTTATTTGTGGAGCAAAATTTCATCCATCCCATCCTGAAAATTGTACGTAGTGCGCATAAGATCAATCATTCAGCACGTTGCACCGGCGCGGAGGGACCAAACCCGATAAAGTCTAAATCGCCCAATAGATATACATATGTACATACATATATTTGGCAAGGGCTGCCATCTCGGATAATTGAACAGTCATTATTCGTCAAACAGCATGTGCTCCCCCGAAATTTACAACAAAAAGGACAGAAACAAAAATGAAAATGTTGACAAAAAAGTGAAGTTATGTCACGTTTTGTGTATCCACTTTTGTCTAAGACGGAAACGCAATACCTATTTAAATTTTAGTTTAAATAATGTTTGCATTATCACACCTCCGTTGTTGCCAGCTTCATTTACAAAGAAGTAAGGGATAATGATACCACCACTCCTATACCCACACCAAAGAGTTACATTTCGAGAACATTTTCCCCTCTCTATTACTCTATCTATTTTATATGAATTTTACAGTTTTGCTTATTCACATAGCCTCCGAGATGGAAATCAGCTTCGTTCGAATAGATGATTTTGTGACCACAATCTACATATGTACTTACATGTCATTTTCAAACTCTTTTCAAGCCAACGGACAACGAAGCAGATGGTCAATTTACTTCAGCTCTTCAGTGGACTGAGCTCTATAAGCAAATATTCTGAGGTCCTAACGCAATATTCTTCTCAGAGAAGTACGATTCATGTTCAGTTTTTGAGTTCGTCGACAAATTGAAGTTCTTAGGCAAACTGCGTGCAACAGCAGCATAACGAATAGCGAGCAAGCGAATAGCTTTTTTTATCCATAAGCATGCCAGTTTTACTATATTTCTTTATGAATTTTCTTACACCAGCCGCTGAAGGTATTTTATTTCGACCAAAAATTATTTTAAAATTCGAATAATTTCTGCAACACAAATAATTGTCCAATATTTTTCAAATTTGTTCAAGCTTAACCGATCCATTTCTTACTCCGGGGACTTAACACTACTTCTCTGTCAAAATTTCAAGGGAGTAAGTGTTGCCAGATTTGAAATAGAACGTTCTTTAAAAATACACCAACAGCTTTTCTTTCTTTTACCGGAGGCGGAAATACTAAATATTATTAAGATTATAGTCAGAGGACACTAAGCAAGTCGGCTAAAGAACAATTTAAATAAAAGGGCTTTCAGCGTTTCGTTCCTAAATGATTAATGTTTTCGATTGAGGATAGAGGTGAAAATCCGTCACCTTATTGTGATATCCTCCCATTAAAGCTCGCTTATGATATTTGAATTCGCTATAATTCCAAGAATATCTTTGGGTGAACTGGTAGATATATATTCTGCTTCAAGGTAGAATTTACCTAGGTTAGTATGACGTGCTCTGATAATACAGTTTCAGTGACACAAAATGTGTCTGGGCGCCGTGGCTCAAGTGGTTAGTGCGTTTGATCGCTAAGCAGGAGGTTCGACGTTCAAATCCCAAAAAACACAAAAAGTTTTTTCACAGCCCCACCTCTCGCGAACGTCTGAAAAACGTCCGAGAGTAATAACTGTCTTGAGAAAGCTTCTCAATTTGCCTTTCGGATATAGCTCTAAACTGTAGGTCCCTTCCATTTGTGTGAACAAATATAACACGCACAACACAAATGATTGCGAGAAGATAGGCCCTGGACCACTCTCTTCTCTCTCTTCTTGTTAGTCCTAGAAGTCGCTTCGTTCTTTTATGTGAGATATTTGGCATAAAAATGTCGGCTTATCTGTTACCTTCGGTTTTCGTCCAGCAATAGTGAGATTTGTTTTTCAGCCAGTTTTTAAAACAGCACTTTCCAATACCGATTGATAATCTATAGAATGGTCGGTGCAGATCCTTTTCTGGCTAGTATATGTATCTACCATTTTATTATCTATGTATGTACTATATAGCCCATGTACCCACAAATGAAATGTACTCTGTTTGTTTTGGCTAAATTTGTAAGCAACTATTCAGTCAGTAGTAGACAGTCCCATACTAGTTTCGATGTTATTTCTTAGGCCTTGATGGTTAGAAGTGTAGCTTTGCTGTAGGATAGAATATAAATGTTTTTATTTGGTGTCTGTTTTTATTTTCTCTGAGGAATAGTTTTCTAGCAGACTTCGGATACGGAGTTACATTTGCCCATGTTTATGGAGATGAGTGTTCTTGTATTAACATCGTATGCTCAAGCTACGGCTTCATCATATGTTTTTGATCCATCTGTGCAGAACACATGAGAATCGGTAGCAAATGCAAGTTTTTTCTGTTCTTAGTTATGGCCGTCCGGAAATGTAACCTCACAGTTTTACTGAAGTTAAATTTTGCTAGATAGTTGTCCGTGATTCTAATTTCAAGGATGGACTAGCTTAGAGTTAACAATATCTTCAGCTTTGAGCATAATGAATTCTCCCTGTATCTGAAGATGGTAAATTGGAAGGTCAAGAATAACGTCGTGTTGCAGTGGAAGTCATTCTCATTGCATCCGTAGTGCATACACAATTTAATCTTTGATTTTTTTGCCACCATGTCATGCTGTATAGGTGAAAATTGGTCTGGTTACTGCTGAGTAAAGCTACATCGTCATTTGGGGTTTTATGCGTAAGCTCTTATCCGTAAGACTTCTGCTGGTCCACACGAAGATTCCTGGCTCTATGGTGATAATGAAAATATGGAACACTTATGTTCACGAGAAGATAGAATCTGGACCACATATGAACTGTTGCACATCATTGAGAGTGTCACAACAGGGTGAATAATTTCAGAGCTGTAATTTTTTTTTATTATTAACTTGGGGGTAATCACAATTAATTGCACGACGCAAATTGAGAAGGAAGACAATGGAGAGTAAAAGACTGGCGTAGCAGCGGTTAGAATCTCAAGTGGTATTAGTTTTCAATAAACTTCGGAGGTTGGCGTCAGATAGTTAGAAAGAATTGCTTTTGTTCTTTTATGATTGGCTTCGACTTATTGCATTTTTCTTTTTCTATTACCATATGATGCCAGTGTTGTACGTCATACGTTGACTTGAACCGACAAACTAGCAAAAAAGCGATAATGCCGCCTCAAAAGGAAATAGTAGCAGATTCTCTAAGATTTGGCTTAAGTCTTAAATTTAAATTTTAACATTTCCATCATTGATTATCTTTTATTTAATAAATTGGGGTGTACATAAAATTTAAAACATTTCCTTACATTAGTATATCGCTTGGACATTGCAAAGGGCATGTCCGGCTTCAAGAAGAGCAGCAGCTTTCGACCACGGTCGTTGAAAATGTCGGTTGTATTAAGAAATAAGAATAAAAAAAACAGTTAATTGCATTATTACACAGTTGATCGTTCGAGGGATTATTAACGGCGCTTGACGCTAGTCCACTCGCCATCATCACGGTTTTCTGAAAGGATACTGGTAAATTTACGAAATTTGTAATTGAATCACAATGTTGTACCTTTTTCCTCTCTGCGTTGTGGAGGGCGTTCCTTACGTTCATCATCCCCTTGTCGCCTCCAGCTGGACGAAGTATCTTTACCTTGAGCCGGACGGGCGGGGCGTTCACCACGATCAGCAGTGCCTCGTTCACCTCCACGATCAGCACGATCAGCACGATCTCCACGGTCGCCCATAGGTCTACGAGGTTCACGCGGTTCATCACGACGGTCTTCGTTGGTACGCGGATTATTACGCCAATTTGAATTTCCAGATTCACGGTTATCTTGCTCACGTGGTCCATCCCGACGACGTGGAGTAAATCGATCTTCCCTTCGATCATCACCACCACGACGGTCTTCGCCACCACGACGGTCATCACCCCCACGACGGTCTTCACCACCTCGACGGTCTTCACCACCACGGCGATCATCAGTACCGCCGCCACGTCGATCATCATTACCACGACGGAAGTCACGGTCCTCGCGACGATCTTCACGCCGATTACGATCATCTTCTCCACCACCTCGACGCCACTTATCAGCTCCACCGGCTGCTGGTGGCGGCCTACTATCAGCATCACGACGCATACGCCAGTCAGAGCCTCCACCTTGGCTGGGAGTCTCGGCTGGAGCAGCAGTAACAGCACCTCCAGCACCTCCAGCACCTCCTCTTCGCCATTCTTTGTTGTCTCCACGTTCGCTGCGTTCAACACGATCACCACGTTCCACACGGTCAGGACGCTCTCCGCGATCACGATCGCCCGCACGTGGCCGCCAAACTTCACGTTCGCGTTCCTTTTCAGATTCCTTAGCAACTTCACGTGCCAATCGTTCGCGTTCTTCTTGAATTTTTTTTTCAACCTCTTCCTCCTTCTGACGTTGTTTTTCGTATTGAATTCTGCGTTTTTCTTCTTCGGCTTCGCGCTCCTTGCGACGACGTTCCATTTCTATACGTTCTTCTTCCTCCTTGGCGCGACGAATCTCTTCTTCTTGGCGCAAACGCTCCTCCTCTTTTTCCCGCAGCCATTTTTCACGACGCTCCTTACGGCGCTGTACAATCCTTTGTGCTAAACGATTTTTGCGTTCCTCTTCAAGGGCAATATTGAATTTCTTCAATTTGTCAACGAACAAGGAGGCACGCTCCTTCTTCAGATTCTCCAAGAAAACATCACGATCTGGATACATACGCTTCAAACGGTCTTGTTGTGATACAGCATCCTTGCGCTCTGCAATCGCATTTTCAATGCGTTGTTGCTCTTGCATTTCCCAGAACTCCTTGTCCTTTACCTGTTTCTCGGCTAAATACTTCTCAAATAGTGGAATCTCCTCGATACGCTTAGCACGCTCGAAGTAGTCAATTTTCTTCTCCAGTGACTTGAGTTTTGTTTGCTGTTCCTTGCGTTCGCGATTTAACTCTTCGGTTTCACGAGCAGCAATTTGCTCGGCATCCAATTTTTTGATACCTTCTTCATCCAGCTTTGAGAGCATCTTCTTGCCATGGGCAGTCTGGGAAATTTGCTGCATTTTCTCCTTCAAGCTCTTCTCCTTAATTGCTGCGATTTCATTTAGTTGGCGTTTCTTTTCGCGTTCTTCATTTTCTTGCTGCAAGCGCTTCTCTTCGGCCATTTTCAATTGGCGGGACGCCTCCTCTAAACGACGCTGCTCCTCCTCTTCCCTTGCGTTATTCTGTTTTTCAATGTACTCTTTGCGATCTTCAATAATCTTTTGTCGCTGCAAAATACGCTGATGCTCCTTTTCCTTGATTTCGTGGTAATGCCACACCATTTGAGCACGCATCTTCTGGCGTTCTTCCTTCTTGCGGTTAGGATAAACCACGGCAACTGCTCGGTGCAGAACGTTCGACATATTCACCAATTGCGAACGAATTTGTTCGGATGGCATAGATTGCAAGGACGGGCCATCGGTATGATCTTCACGCTGACTTTCTGTCAAATCCGTACCAAAGTAGATGCAACGTTTCTGGTGATCAATGCGTATCTGCATGTCATTGTGACGCACACAATCAACCAGAATCTTTTCCAAATAAAAAATGTTGGAGAACGAAGCCAACTCAAGGAGACGGGTAAACTCGATGCTCTGGTAGACTTGCGATATTTGGCGTATCAAACGCATTATGGTAACATCCTTCAATGACTGAATATACTGAGTCAGTAGATTGTTTTCATCTTTTTCGATGACATCGATAACAGTTTGAACACGCTTGCACAGGCTCAATGGATTGAAGTCAATTTCCAGCCAATTGTAGAGATTTTTGAACTCATCGGAAGCATACAGGTGTACATTGAGACGAACCTAAAAAATAACGTTATTTAAAAAAAAGAATTAAATTAAACCAATCATCTAAGATCGCGCTCCCTTTTCATTCTAGTATAAAGTTAGAAAAGTTAGGACAAAGATAACGGCTCCTAAAATTTGAAGTTTAACTTATTAAATCATTAAACGATCGCAATTCAAAAAGTGGATGTAAGTACGCAGTATAAGTCATCCAAGGGATAAGCTGGATAAGAAGATAAATACTTAGACGGGCAAACTGCTACATTTATTAGGCGTGCAACAAGAGATTGCAGATGTTAAGTTGAGGATCCAACGTTAACAATCGGCTGCGATCAAGCTTTATTGCCTGTGGGCACCAAAACACCAAAAAGTTTTTTCACGGTCCCACCTCTCGCGAATGTCTGACAAACCTTAGAGAATAACTGTCATGAGAAAGGTTCTCAATTCGACTTTCGGATATGGGTCTAAACTAAACTAAATTGTGTGAAAAAGTATAAGACGCACAACACGAATGTTCGTGAGAAGCTAGGCCTTGGAGCACATACGGCCTGTTGCGCCAAGTATTTGTATTTGTAAGTGATCACCTGGGTGTGATACGCTTCAAACTCACAGTCGGAAAGCACAACCTCCACGCTCCTTTGCAGTAGCGTGTAATATGCTGATAACTGCACTAGAATTCCTTACCTACCACCATCGACCACACAGACCACTTACTCCAGATGGTTGAACCGCCATCCAAAATAACTTCATGCTAGACACGCATCCATCAAACTGGTTGAGCACATTTTCAGGCTGCCGAGCACATTTAAGACGCCTTTTACGTACCCTGTCCACACCACTAATTGATGTCAAGCAAACAACTACTGGATATAATTTCGAAACAACCTGAAACCATAATAGGGTAGGAATCACCGCCCCAAAATAGCGTATAGTACGATGAAGAATGAGAAGACGGAGAGACGGAGACGGGAGGGACTCACTTACAAGCTTTGCAGCCCAAAACAATTGCCGCGAAGAGCGCGGACTCCGGTAAAGGGAGAAGAAAATACTTCGCTAAAAGGAAATGGAGATCAAGTCATCCATACGTAGCATTTCCAGCCGCTTTTAAATTGTTTGTAGATAGAGAGCGTGATAGGGCAGGAAGAAAACCCATCTCCAGTCCATTCAGAAACTGTCCACAAGATATAGAAGATATCGGTCCATCTATCAAAAAGCTAAAAACCTCTCAACAGGGTTTATTAAACACGATGCGCATGAACCAAATCATCAATGTTAGACGAAAGCATATTTGAGGACTGAATACCAGCTTTTCATGCCCCAACTTTCAAAAAGAAGATGTCATGAGTAGTAAATGGAGGAAAAGGATTCAATCTCGAACTGTCATACAACTCGTATAAAAAGTTTTAATTCACCGAATGAATTAGTAAGGACATGTAGAACGAATAGACAGCAAAGCGTTATCACCTGTAGTGTGTCGTTAACCTAGATATTAACGAGGGCAATAATTTAAAGAGAATCCTGAGCTACCGCACAGAATAAGATAGTATCAGTGTTAAGACTAAAGAATATTGAAATCGAAATATATTTTAATAAAATGCTTACCACTTCCTTCAACAGTGAAACTCTTGTTGGTGGTTGTGTCAAACCCAACAGCACAGCCAAGCGTTGTGCCTTTTCCAGCGGACTTTTGTCAGTCTCTATAAATCTATCAAATTCTGGATGAGCCGAAGGCAATGGAATCGAAAGGGTTGCAATCAGTACATGCGAAGCCATACGTTGCATCTCCTCCTCCGTTGTGTTCTTCTTCAGCTCCCGTGTCAATTGGAATAACTTCAATAATGCAGCTGCATGGAACAACTGGTTGCCAGCCTTCGAGAATACCATAGCAAGCTTCTGATAGTAGTTGGCCATTGTTTTCGCGGCTGGACTCTTCTTAGAAAGTGTCATCAGCCCATGAATATCTTCAATGGCTTTATAAGCCTCCAACCATAATTCCATTTGAATTGCGCTATCCAATTGATGCAACCTTGTGTCCAGACAAAGTTGCTGGGTCTCCAACTTAGTTATACTAACGCCATTCGCCTGATTTGTACCCTTGCAGATGTCCTCCAAGTGCTTGCGCAATTTATCACACAATCGGCGGAACTCACTTTTACGATTGTATTTCAAACAAAACTGAAAGGCCATACGAGCGATGTCATGGTACAAGATCTCACAATGAGTGTTCAGACGCAACAGCTCCAAGCATTGGCAGTACGACTCCCAAAGGAACTTGACCCATGGCAATAAGATCGTACGATCGGAGCGATCCTGCGCATCTTCTCCACATACTGCACTCATTAGAATACTCTCTGGCGTGGCGATATTATCCAAATCATCCACTTCCAACACAGCCACTGCTGCCGATGATTGCTGTTGTGCGGCTTTGGTGTGCTCCTCGGCCATTTTTAAATATCCACGAATGACATTCTCCAAGGAACTCACATTCACCAGTTGAATCATATTACGATACTGGAACAAACCTTCCTTAGCGATGTGAGATTTCTTCAGTTCGACGCACAAATACAAATATTTAAACATTAGCGGCTCAATCACAGACTCTGACCAGGTATAGGTGAATTTCTTATTCCGAAACACCTCCTGGAGAGTGTCCAGTGCACGCAATGGTTTCCCCACATCAATGAATTCTGAAAATAAGAAAAAATAAAATTTTCATCAACTTTTCTTTGGTCCTCCATATTGAATGGGATGAGTTGGCCGCATGGCATATATATATTCACCCACTCTACTTACCATTTGCTCTTTTGAGAGCATTTTCGGGACGTTGCATATATCTCGCCATTGTAAAATAATTAAATATTTGTTTACTGAACTATAATGGAAAGTTTGAGACTTTTTGGAATAAATTCGTAGCGCTTTTCAACTAGAATTTTTATAAAAAATCTTCGGCTTTATTTAGTTGCCGTCGAAATTTAAGCAAAATGGCCGAGCTGGCCGATTTCTTTCAATTAGCTGTCAAAAATTTTCCATGCTTATTAAGTAATGCCAAACCAACGTAAATTTTATAATACTCCACTCCCAATACTGCAGCAAGGGACACAACAACTTTTCTGATATTTTTTGATATGTAAATAAGTGAACTTATCGTGTGAAATAATCAGACTGAGTAAAAGAAATATTTATAAGTATCGTCCGGGGTACACGAGACGTTCTTATCAAGGAATAATGTCATGCATCAAAAATTAATTTTGGATACTGGAAAATTACAGACACAAAGAATCTTTTGCCACAAATCTGCACAAGATATTTTGAATGAAGTTTTATTTTTAAAATCGCCAAAAAATTATGTCCTGAAAAGACATGCGAAATGATCAACATAAGTGGACCAAGGCATACGAAAAAAAAAAATTCTTGTTAAAACCAAAAATTGCAGTCTCCACAAGAAATTGCTATTGCGTGAAAGAATTTATTGATATGAATTACGTACATATGTCCCATTGAGATAGGATACACACGACTTCTTAACATCCCGGTCAGTAGTCGAATGCATAATAACAAGTACCTAGCATTTCCGAAATTTTTAAAATTTGGTGAATTCGCCGTGTTTAAGTTTTAACACAAAATGGAAGGGCCTCAATAAAAGCAATATTAAAGTCTACCAAGTAATAGAAAAGCCATTGTGTTTTTATTCGTAGGGAAGTTTAAAAAAGTATGGATTTAGTCACCCGAATCAACTTCGCAATTACTTTAAAAAAGTGGGATCTAAGCTTGTGCAAGAAAAAATAAGGAAACAGATCGAAAATAATTGCAGTCTGCAAACGTCAAAATTTGTTTATCACCTATATATAAGTCGACCGCTTCTGTGGTTCTTTCGTCATTTTTACCGACAATTCAGTTACAAGAACATTCCTACGTGCGAATTTAATCATAGAATCTATTCCGTATGACGTATAACTCTTATCTAAAAATATTTCGAGTTGACTTGGCAGTACAGAAGGTGGAAGTCTCTACTAAGTGACTCCCCTGAATATACAAACTCAACTTTTATATGTCAAAAACAGCTGACTGGGCAATGGTAAGTTACCACTGGTAACTATTTCAATATTGCACAAATGAACCGCTTGATTAAAGTCTTAAGACCGCCTAGCCCATCAGACTACAAAACAGGATTAAATCTCCAAACAAAACTAGCCACACAATCCGCAGGTAATGCCGAAACTTTTAACAACTACTTGCTCCTGTTGGAACACCGCCCAGTTTACACCATAGGCATTCGAACAAAAGGATACACGGAAAAGGATGAGCAACGATTAAAAGACCTGGGTGCCGAATTTTTCAAAACTAACCGAGGTGGTCTCATCACGTTTCATGGACCAGGACAACTTGTCGCTTATCCTATACTGCATTTGAAGCAATTCAAACCGAGCATGCGATGGTATGTCGCCCAACTGGAGGCGACAGTAATCGAGTTATGCAAGTCTATGGGCATTCCAAATGCGCAAACCACTCCAGATACCGGCATCTGGATAGGCGACAATAAAATCTGTGCAATTGGCATTCATGGGTCACGGTACATCACAACGCATGGCATTGGTCTCAACTGTAATACAGATCTCGCATGGTTCGAGCACATTGTGCCGTGTGGCGTCGAAAATAAGGGTGTTACATCACTAACGAAGGAGTTGGGAAGAACAGTTTCAATAGATGAAGCGATTCCACACTTGCTCGAGTCCTTCCGGAAAATCTTTCAGTGCCGTTTTGAGTGGTGTGATAGCGAAAAAATAAAACTGAACGTTGGTTTATAAAATTGCTTTTCGACTTTTATTCAGCTCATTCTTAAGTGTTTTTCCATCCTCTTTGATCTCTTTTCCCCTTTTTAGAGCTTCTTGTCGGCCTATTTCACGTAGTTCCGCTTTACGCATTCGTCGCTCAGTGCGAGATTCTAATCCGTTGTCGAAATAACGCTCCCGAAAATCATTCACTTCGGTTTCTATGCTCCAGTCATCAGTAGGCTCTGCGATTTTCTCGTATGTTAACAACCTTCTGCTCGTCAGTCCAGTAAGAGGCTGCTCAGAATTCGCCACAAGTTGAAGATTTCGATGTCGAGGTACCAGTTGATCTGAGTAATCTTCTCTGAAGAGGAATAGTTTCAATTTTGCGTTAGGCAAGCTACATACATACATACAAAGCACGAGTACTTACCGGTGAAATGGGATCCAACAAACCAAACGGCCACCTATCCGCAGGTGTTTTACAGCGAATAAAAGCAAATCTGTGTACAAATGCTGCAGGGAGTAATGCGAGGTAGAGGGATAGTGAGGGGTATCTTCGTTCCGATTATCGGGTTTGGTGGAAACCTTCGTCTCAACTCTTTCAATAGCTTCTCGGATGCCGTAGGGTGCTGTAAAGCAAACATTATATGAGCGATCTTTGCGATAACAACCATTACTACTAACGATCTGTTATGATGCTGTCAAATCTGATGGAATCCCTCCAAAGGGGATTAGAGAAGTCTGATATTACCACATCCAAGTAAAACTTTTCGCATCCATATTGCTTTAAATTGGCTCGAACGCTTTCGTCTTTCTCCCTTACTTTCTGCGTGATACGACTAGGACGACATTTTGCATGGAGCATCATGTAGTCGATATCCGTTCCAAGGACATAACCTAGAAAGAAGAGCTGAAAACCTATTGCTTGGGTTGGTAGTATCGTCTCATACCTCCAAATTTAGCAGCACTGACTAGTAACGATCCGGTTCCCACGAATGGATCAAAAACCATATCGCCATGGCTGACCATGGCCTGGTTGGCCATCAACAAGCTCAACTGAGCTTCCATACTTGTATTTCCAATGAATTTTCGCTTCTTCAACGACAACTCTTTGATCAAGTGGCGCTGTCCTAGTGCGATCTAGATAAATATTTCGATTTAAACATTACTCATTCAAAAGCTACTCATTCTTACTAATCTCCCGAAAAGTACATCGTCCGGCTCTTCTGCAACTTCTTTTGGATTCAGGCCGTAGAATTCAATGTACCACCACTCAACGTCAGGACTTTTCAGGTTAACTTCACCTTCAAGGGGTAGATAATCAAAGGTTTCGATTTTCTCGATTTTTTCCTTTTGACTAAAGTGCTTGTTGTATGTTTCGACAGTGATTTTGAAAGTGGAATTGCGCCGGAAGTATTGGTGGGCATTGTTTTCTGAGTTTGATATATACTGGCGAACATTTTCGTGGAACTGAGGAACTGACGTTGCATGTGCCCACAGCTCAAAAACACATCGCAGTGACACTGATCGTGAGGCCAGTTGTAACGCCGTTTCTTCATTGGGAAATTCAACAATCCAAAAGGGTTTCTAAAGGGAAATATACATAAAGATAAGGAGAAACGAGAGCCAGAAACTGAAGCTTACCAAGGAGTCTTCACAGAGTTTATTGAATTTCAACCCGAATAACTTGGCAATGGAATGGATTTCCTAAAAGAGCAAATGAGTTAGTTACTTAAAAATTTTGTTTGTTTTTGTAATACTTGCCGCATATCGAAAATCGACATGTTCTTGAGCAAACCATAGAATATAGTTTTTCCAGACTGTGGTCATGCTTCTGCTGGGGAAATGTATACAAACACGAATAACGTGCAGAAACGTCAATTCAATCGGAAATAATGTAAGCGGTTTTTTTTCACGGTACAGAGGTTTTGTTTGTTTTATCAATACCGCAAATGGAATTCTAAAATATATTCTGGTTGGTAAAAAAAATAACGGGATTATATATTCAAGCACCACACTTTTGAGCCTGACTGATTCTTGATTAAACTGTCGCCAAAATTGTAGGTCAGTTTACTAATGCTAAAATCTCTTATGTGTAATTGTCGTTTTTTCCTCTGGTTTTATGCGTTAAGTTGTTTGAGGTCCTTTTCTAACTGCGTGTCCCACATTAGATGAGATCTTCCTTTACCGCACTGTCCTTTTGGTGTAAATTGAAAAACTCTCGTAACCGATGGGTCTTAAGTAAGTCGATATCACTGCCTATACAGTTCATGGTTGAATTTTCTCAACACCACTCGTACATCGATACGAATGAAACCAAGAATCACTTGAAGAACCTTTCTTTGAAAGTAATCAAAATTCTTTTATCCACATTTTATAAAGCCCATGCTTCTGGTTTTATTAGGCGTTATAGCTTTCGTTCACATTCTGGTAAGAGTTTCGATCTTTTCGGAACTCTTTGTTGGCGTTCTTCACTTCTTTTTGGATTATTAGTTTCGTAAGTAGCTCTCGTCCTTCTATGCAGTGACATTTATAAAATAAAACAGAGGTTTATTGTGAGGGTTTGCTGATTAAAATACCATTGACCACCTGCTCTTAATGTCATTCGTGAAGGGACACTAGATAGACAAGACTCTGAAAGTATTTGTTGGTCGTAGCCACTGGATGTTAAATTTTCTCACCGTACTTCTTTGATGTTGCAGTGCCTTGGATTTTCGCATACGTACTTACTTTGGGAGCAACAAGATCTAAGTCAATAGGTGGGAACGTCCAAAATACTGCAGGATTTTCTTGCGCTAATCGCAATGTGATCGCTTCGACTGACAGTCATTTGATTTGGAGAGCGCAGGGTCCCCTTATTAAGATCGAGATTCATGTCACCGCAAAGCCAGAGTGTGTCATCGGTGGTTAAGTCGAACTTACTGAGTTTTCTGACAGTGTTGCAGCTAGTCGTAGGTCAAGGACACAACACCCAACCCGTTATAAAACTTTAGGACGACATACAGAATATTCCTGTGCTAGCAACATATTTCGCGGAAGTGAGGTCTACCGTTGCGTTGGTCCTTAAACTATCACCGTTTCTTTATTTACTACTTGGTTTTAAAAATCCTTACGCGGCTGAATTGCGAATAAGCTCAAATAATCCGTAAAGTAGAGGGCCTTAGCGCAAACACTCGTCCCTTTTCTTGTTTGCTACCACCAAAGACTCTCAAAAGGTAAATCTCCAGCCAAATCTCCAGCCTAGGTACCAGGCACGTAGAGTTCGCGGCGTCGAGCTCAGAGTAGAAGATTGCAGACAGTTTTGATTTTCTTACTCATAAATACACGTCAATCTTGGGCGGTGGTATACTTGCATACATTCTATATAAGAAGAATTTCAGCACGTTTTCGGCGGTTAAAGTTTAGGCCGTATTTATTACCACATCTATGTAGTGAAAGGTTTTCAGAGTATGATGAAGCTTGCATTTTCCAATGCCCAAGTCTTCATAGAATTTTATTAGCGACCAAAATCGAAAGCAGTAAGGAAAGCGCACTTCCTTGTACTGTGTCCATGAAGGACAAGGCATATGGTTGACTTCTTCCTACCTATGTGGATACACTCAGACAGTCGAAGGGTAATGGACCTACGTTCAAGGAATTTAAGTTTGTCTAATCGCTTTATTATTTAAGGCTCACGAAGCGTCTAACTAATAAAATTTATTTTGAAAGCATTCTTTTTATGGGTACTAATGCAACTTAATTTTTTGTTAAAATTTTAAGACAGTGCAAGAAAGCCAATAAAAGCCCAAGAAAAAATATTTTTTCGATCAGAACTGGTTGACTTCACTGATAGTTCACAATGAGCAAATTACATTAATGATTACATCCAACTTCGCATCTATCGATGTCAATTGGTTTTTTGACACATTCTAATGTTCCTGCGTTCCTTGTTGCTGTCGAAGTGGCGAAAATTTTTTTATTTTTAAGTTAATAGACATTTTTGTGCAAAAATTTGCAAAATTTCGTAACGCTATAATTGATTAATCAATTCGCAATCAAAACAATATCAATTGGAACATTTTATCAGCGCTATGAAGTGATATTTTGATCCACAACTTTAAGCAACTGGCAATTCAAATAAAGAGTAGAAAAAAAAATATTGAAAATTCCAATTGGTAATTCAATAGTTTTGGATATCTAAATGTCACATCAATCGGACGATGATGTGCGCCGTGTTTCATGGCCACAGCATCCTCATCAGCATTTATCATTTGTTCAAGTTGCTGGGGATCTGCATCCATCGCTTCCACATCAACTAAACCAGCCGCTACCAGCACCACCAACTACAACAGTTTTTGGAATGCCGCCATCGCCGCCACAGCAATCGTCGCCACCTAATATATGCTACTCATCGGGTCATCCCGAAACGTATTCTGTACTGCCAGTCGGCCATGGAAACTTCTTGAAGGTATACCACAGTGCTGATAGTGAACAGCCGCAAATTATCTACAACAGCTATGAACTCTTCGCAAGCAACACGATAACTCAGCCAACACCTCAACAGCACACTGCAAATCCACGGGGAGCGACCTTGAACGAGGATACTCTCGTAATGGATGGCATGCATTCGATTCCGATTCATCCGCCAGGATTTGGCGGCATAGAAACCACTGCTACAACTACCAACATGATCATCAATAAATTGGTAAACAATTGGTCTCCCAATCTAACTGGAACGTACACGCAATTTGGTGAGCAAAGTACAACTGCGTCACCAATAAAGACTTTTGTGGCTGCAAACAGTGCGCTCATCCAAGAGGGCCATTACACCGCTACTATAGATGATAATATTCAAGGAGTATCGCCGAATGTCTCACCCTCGCCGGCGAACCAGCCAAAGCTGCAGCAGAACTCCATCGTGAATCTCACAAAGACCAATGGGAGTTTTGAGAGCAACAACCCTATCAATGTGAATCCAGTTCCGGAGGTAAAGAAACGCATTATAGCCGAGGTAAAACCAATGCGAATGTCTTATTCGGACGTACTCAGTAAGATCAACAGCCAAGCGGTCGTCGGTACCCCGAATGGGATCATCAACATTCCAAATAATCATGGAACCGAAACAGTTGCACAAGCCACGAAGTCGCCCAAACCAAGCGGAGCTGGGTCCAGTGACAAGGCAAGAGCAAATGCATTTCCCACCGAGCGAAAGGTTTCGCCAACAAGCGACGAAAGGGAGCGCATTGACTCGCGTGGAGGTGGAAGTCGCAAACAGATGGAGCAACAGAACACGCAGCAGTTGAACTCCACTCAGATGTCTAGCGCTGGACAGCAAAGGGGCGAAAAGAAAAGATCTCCAACTCACGAGAACAAGGAAAACATTCAAATTTTTTCTGCGTCTCTCAACAAAGGAGCCAAGAAGAATCCTAGCAAACCGCAAAAACTAAACATCAAGCAAGCGCCGGCAAATCTTTCCGGCGGTGACTACACCAAGAAGCGATTATCTAAACGTGATGATGAGCAAAACTACAACAATGGCAGTAAGTCGAATTCTTCCACTGGAAAGTCTTCAAACAACGGCGTAAATGATAAGGAGGGCTACTACAACGTAGCTAAGACAGACAACAACTACGAGCGACCTCAAAAGTATGCCTCACAGCACAATTCGACAAGCACACGAAAATCCCGACAAAGTAACGGAATCTCCTTTGGCTCGAAGACGAGCAACAGCCGCTTCGAAAGACAGCAGCAATTGTACTCCACCAATAGACGCGGTCAGAACCGTGGCGCACAAAAGAGCAGCATCAACAAATACGAATTAATGAAGAAATTCTTCGACAAGTGGCTGCTGGAGTATACCATTAAAATTCTCACCTGGTTGTTCTACTTAATTTACGACATCATTGTACTTGGCTGTAGCATGGCGTACGAGCGACTAGCCAACTATTACGCAAGCGGCTATGCATACTTTTTGATCGTGCGCAAGGATCTGAAGAACAACTCTAATAAACCAAGCCTTTGGTTGAGAAATTATTTGAAAAGGATCGATAGTAAGTTCAAGAAGAACTCTAAGTGGGCATTCTGGAGGAGGTTCTATAAAAAGAAACCAGTTGAGAATTCGCCAGAATTTTATAAGAATGGACGTCTTCCACAGACAGGCGAGGAAGCAATGTATTCGTTGTTGAACTGTAAGGGCAAGGATGCGTACAGGTACATATGTGCTGGTTGCATTTAGTATAGGGCTGTTTTTGAGATGATAATTCTATTTCAGTATATTGGGAGTCCCGGCAAACAGTTCACAGGAGCAGATAAGAAAACACTACAAGAAGATTGCTGTACTAGTACATCCGGATAAGAATAAGCAACCAGGCGCTGAGGAGGCATTCAAAGTATTGCAGAGGGCATTTGAACTTATTGGCGAGCCGGTGAGTTGTTTAAAATATGTCATAAATTGCGAATAATACGTCCCATGAAAGCTAAGATGATTTAGTAGGTAGCATTCGTTTTCAGTACGCCTGTAAAACGTTAATTTGGCTCGAGATCAATAACTTTTTACTTTTCTGTATCTTACTTGATCAATTTTCTTAGCTCGGTGAGGATGCTCAAAAGGATCTAGTGACGCCGGAGGGCGATAGCAGTGGGGTTACCCATGTTGTTGTTGATGGAGGAAGGAAAAGCAATCAACCTGATTCCAGTGACAGTGTGACCACATAGTAAAACGGTGCTTTAGGGCCTTTAATTGCTTTAACTTAAGCTACGATTATACGGTCAATGAAAACCGTCAACGCATTGAATCTCTGACGTCACGAGAAAATTTGTCAATGCATCGTCAACGGTAAACGTGCCAACGCAATGAAACGTAAACTGACGATCACACAAATTATCCGAGACAGTCAATATTGTCACAAAATGCACAGGCGAGTAATCAATGTCAACGTTGACACGCAACGCCTAGACCCAAAAATCCGCCTCAATTTGGTCATCACACAATCGTCAACACGTTGTCAGTGTTTTACGGTGACGATCACATGACGTGACTTCTCTCAGCAAAAGTGAACGTGAGCTGTGTTGGGAAGGACAAAGACTCCTTAAAGTAGACATCTGCTCCAAATTAGTAGTAGTCAGCCCTAATAAGGAAAGATAGGTTAGCCTTATAAAGGAAGAGCCATTGTGTCCTAAAGAGATAGACCTAAGAAGAGGAGTCGATGTGTAAGGGCCTTTACCCAATCGCAAATACTTACGGCTTAGAGATTCAGGTTATAAAATGACCCAAATAAAGTTAAGAAGTCCTTTTCGGTTCCCATGCCTTTCTATGAGATGTCGAAGAAACATAACATCTTCGGATCGTCTTTGAACAAGAGCGGCGATGAGTGCACGATCTGTACTGAGCGATATTCTAGTTATGTTCGTCAAGATGGCTGAGATTGTTTTTCACTTCCCACACCGGTTGTTACACTGATTTTTAGGTTGATTTCAGTGTTGGAACACGGGTTTCTATTTACTTTTCATACTTAGACACCTCAGGTTGATGTCGATCTACAGCAGTGGTGAAATTGAATCATTCTATCGCGGAAATCACTTAAATAACATAACATGCACCTTTGGCACTCTATGCTTCTGCGCTTTGAGTTGGACCGGAATGGTAGGAGTAATAAAGTCTCCTGAGTTGTTCTTGTAAGAATGTAAGTTCTTCATTGCCTTCTTAGCTAAAATAAAATTGCGCCTGGCAAGAGTTATTCTTCGTTTCAATTGAATCTGTCTATTTGTGATACTTTGTTCAAACGAGTTTGGCAGATATGCCAAAACTAGACATGTTTCTGCATAGCTTGTTTCTATAAATGCTGTCATTTTGGCTTTGAAATCAATAAACAGATAGTGGGTATCAATTTTGCCATTTTGCGTTTTCTTCAGGATTTGCCGGTGTGTAAAAATGTGATCGATTCTGGACTGAGCTAAACCCCCACTGATAGGGGACCATCAGGTTGTTGAAGAAAGGTTTCATGCACACGACTTTGACTATACTGATGCCTCTGTAATTGGTATAGTTGAGGAGGTAATCCTTTCGTGTGGATCGGGAATGCTGAGATTCCATACATGTTCAAATGAGTTGCTGTATCCCTATTTCCAGCGGCTTTAAATAGCTCGGCCAACAGACCGTCAGGGCAAGCAGGTTTGTTGGACTTAAATTTGGGTATTGCTTTTCTTACATCAGTTTGGTTAGGTGGACGAAAATGTTTGCTTTCATTGTCTTGGTTGAATGATACATTCTGCTAAACATTCTCAGCGCCAATTTACATGTCTTTTCTTTTGCTGCGTGTGCCTGCCGACATTCCTCGTCAAGCCAGGTATTTCTTAGTGGAGGCGAGGTCAAACGCATCCATCCGTTGTGCCTTCCTTAATGGCTTGTAGGAGCGTTGCACTTGGTGTTGGTGGTACATATTTCACTTTTCGAGATATTATGGGATCGTCGAAAATTGTGGCAATGTGACAGATTGGCATATGATCCGAATATGTCGTAATAGCATATTTTTTAATTTTTTTCATTTTGTGGCTGAAACCACAGCTAACCCGTCCGAAGAGGCCTCATCCATAAAGGAAGCTATTGGAACGACGGGTGGTGGGCTTGCTGTTGATTCACCACAGTTTTATTAGTATTTTAAATACTTTATGCTTTAAATTCGTAATATAAATACATGTTGAATTCGGTTATAACGACCACTCATGGGAGACGAATTTTCCGTCGTTACAAGCGGATGTCGCTATATCAGAATGAAAAAAAAATTTTCTATTTTTTTTAAATTTTATATGATATGTTTTTATTTCATTTAACTCAAGGGCTTACAAGTATATACATATGTACATATGTACATACATAGATACATTTTTTTTTTCTTCTGAACGCTTCTGAATGACAAATTAGCACAACTGACACAAAAATCAAAGAAATAAACTCCAGATGCATTCAAACATATGTAACTGTGTCCTGTCTAGACAGTAAACACAGGAATAAGGCAAAAGTAGGCGACAATTCTCCCGTTTTGTTCTATTTTTGGTCGTTATATCCGAATTTCGTGACAAAAAACCACGACGAAAAGGTCGTTATAACCGAAATGGTCGTTATAGCCGAAGTCGTTACAACCGAAAGACGTTATTCATTATTGAATGGAAAACCAAACTTTAGCTTTTAACTTCGTCGCTATAACCGAAATGTCGTTACAACCGAGGTCACTATAAGCGAATTTACTGTAAATTCATTAATAAAAATAACAATACAAGAAACAAAAAAACTGATAATAATCTTAATCTTTATCTTCTTATATATACAGTGGACTCTCCCTAAGTCGAACTCTTCCTAAGTCGAATTTCTCTCTAACTCGAATTTTTTCGCCATATTTTAGCATTCCAATTTTTTATTTGTTTTTTCTGGTAACTTTTTAAAATTATGTTAACCTTTTTTTTTATTAAATAAACGCTTTAAAACAAAAAAAAATATTTCTCTCTCTAACTCGAATTTTTCCAAAACTCCCTCTAACTCGAACAAATCATGGTATCCCGTGAAAATTCGACGTAGTCCCTCTAGTCCACTGTATATATAAAAAAGAGTTGGTATACGTAAGACCGCTCATAACTCGGGAACGGATGGTTCGATTTGAGCTGTCTTTTTTTTGTTGTCTTCGTCTCCACCCAAGGAACATTTTTACGGCGAAAAAAATTGTAAAATTCGGAAAAATCGATTTTCCATACATTTAGTATGGGGAATTTTCTTTGTTTTTTCATTTTGACCGTAATATTACAATTCAAATGTTTGCAAAGGTTTAAAATTGGGAAAAGTTTCCCGGACAATCATTTTTTTCATTTTGAAGAAATAATACAATGAAATTAATTGCCAGAACTCCAAATTTGGAAAATTTTTAATCGGAAAACCCCTTTTCCCACACATTCGTATGCAACAACATTTGTATGCAATTTGACAGGTGTCCTTTTTCCTTCGTAATTTCACCATAGTCTGACTATACTTACTAACTATTCGCTCGAACAAGCTAATATTGGTCCATTTCCACCTAGAAGCTTGAATGTATTCTGACGTTCCAGCAAATTCAAATGGGAGCCTCACTCATACACTCTTACAAGTAGGTGGAAGCCATGGGTGCAGCCATTTTCTTTAGATCATTATTGTACAATTTGTCTAGCACAAAGCATTGAATTGACCTGACATGTGATTCCCTGAATCTCTTTACATTCCGTGTAAATAAAGGATATTAAATTCAATCGAATTCGAAAAGTGTTTCATTCAATCAATAATTGAAATTCGAGTGGGATCATTTGCTATCGATCGCAAATGTTCGATCGAAAAAATTAATTTCGGGTGGAATCGTGAATGCTCAAAATTATTTCAATCAAAAGATCAATTTTGGGCGGGACGAAGTTCGTCGGGTTCGCTAGTTACGTATAGAAAACAGCTAAATTATTTGTATTTTAAATCATCTTAATTTCGTTGTATGCATTGTATTTGTATGTATTTCTCTTCAATATTTCAACGGCCCGCGGTGTTTATTATTTGCCCGTGGAAAAGAGAAATAATGTATTACTAGACTACTCGAATAGCTCCATTTCGTTTAGATGGTTTCCAAGTGGGCTCTTTAGAAATAACATTTTATATGGTAAAGCTTACTACAGTGGAAGTCGCTTATGGCGACGGTGAATGGACCGATCAAATGCGGTCGTTATATCCATCTGCCGAAAAAAAACAAAAAATATTTACAAACAAAAAAACTTAGTTTTATTTTTTAATTAAATTCATGGTTAATTTAAATTTTGTCAAGAAATCATTGATTTTGTTTGTTTCTTATGTATAAGCAGATATAAGTAGAGTTGAAAGCTGCTTCTAAAACAAAAAGTTTATTTACTACATTCTCACCAAACTCATTAAACCAGGCAAAAGTTCGCAACAATTCAACTGCTTTTACTGCCTACAAGATTTTATGAGGAGTAAAGTTTTCTTCGAGCACTTCATCATCTGCTTCATTTCTACTTTCATATTCTTCTTCTTAATTCAAATTTATATCCTGTTCAATATCGTCGTCAGTTTCCATCGGGAATGTTAAAATATTGTCGTCAATCTTCACGTATTGCTCTCATTCTTCGGCTGGCACCATTCCATTTATGACAGTAATCGCGAATACGGGAATTTGTTGCTGTGAAAGGCTCATCTGAGTTTGTAGCCCAAGTGGTTAAGCAATACTGCAAAACGTTCCCGCCATCTGGCAAGCAAGGGTTCCTTAGTAATACTATATACGGTTCTGCTGTCGCACCTATTTGCTGCTTCTTTAGCGTTGGTGTCTTGTGCGTTGATGATGTCTACACGCTTGTCTCGTCTACACTACGTTGCACTTCTTTTCTTTTCATGCGGGGCGCTCTACTGCTGAGGCTGCTGCAATCCGTGCTTTGACTTCAATGCGATTCGTTACCAAGTGTCTGCTGTCAGCCATGTGGTTTAGCTTTTTGATGTTCTCCAATGGTGTCTGCCCCAGACTTAAAAACACTTTTCTCAAGAGCGAAGCTCCTGATTGTTTCTGCATTTTTAGCAAAATTGTTCTTTATCTGTTGGCGCACTTGAAGATCTCGGTATTATACCTGTGTAGCCTTAGCAAGTTGGATCGGTAGGACAGATGCAGTCTGAAGACGTATAGTAGCTACCATTAGATGGTGGTCCCTCTCTATTCATACGTCAGCTCCACGTTTTTTACGGACGTCTTGGATGCAATTTCTAAGGCGTCGGCTAATGGTAAGTAATCAATCTGGTGTGATCAGTCGAGACCCAGCTGATCTTATGGCAGTCCTTGTGATCAAACAGTATGCCTCCAATGACCAGGCGGTTGACGTTGCCGAAGTCAACAACCTTTCGCCGTTGTCGTTTTTGGGGTCATAACATGTTTGAGGGTGGTTTTGTCATTGCCTATCTTCGCGTTAAAATTTGTACAAATACAAATACTTAGCGCAACGGACGTATGTGGCGACCATTCGTGTTGTGCGTGTTATATTTCTCACACAAATGGAAGGGACCTGCAGTTTAGAGCCATATACAAAAAAAAAATACTTGGCGCAACAGACGTATGTGGTCCAGGGCCTAGCTTCTCGCGACCATTCGTGTTGTGCGTCTTATATTTTTCACACAAATGGAAAGGACCTACAGCTTAGAGCCATATCCGAAAGGCAAATTAAGAAGCTTTCTCATGACAGTTATTGCTCTCGGACGTTTGTCAGACATTCGCAAGAAGTAGGATCGTGAAAAAACTTTTTGGTGTTTTCTCGGATTCGAACGTCGAATCTCGCGCTCCAACGCACTAACCACTTGAGCCACGGCTCCCACAATCTTAAAATCTCCCATCAGTGGGATGCGGCTGCGCCTAGTTTGCTGTAAAAATCGTCCTTGTCATTCACATCCGCGTAGTTTGGCTGGCACTGGACAATGGTTATGTTCCTGACGTCGCCCTTGAATCTCACCGTCAATATCCTGTCACCATAAGTTTTTTTTTTTTTTATAATTTACCCGCACTCAAGGGGTTATGAATACCCTTTTAATGTTTATACACAGTGCGGGCGTGAAAGGAAGATAGAGAGAGAGAGAAAGAGATTGGTGTAGTGGTATGAAACTCAGGTGTATTAGGTTTCACATTAGCTCCAGGGGTGGTGTCCAGAATAACTGGGAGATTTGATTGCTGTCATATATTTTTTGCCTTCGCTTCTGATTCACAGTATTTTTTTTCCCGATCCACCTGATGTCATGAGCATATCAATTATCAACAGAGCGATCAATTTCTCCAGCCATATGACAAACCTACTGCCAGTGTTATGCCTTCGCAGTAGTGTTGTCACAAACTTTCGAAATTGATCGGACTGCCTCTTATCATATAATGCGTGCTGACATCAGGGATTGAACTGTGAACCATCAGCTCGGCAAACGATGACGCTACCACTACACCATTGCCACCCTCAAGGTGAACAGTATATAAGGCTGTCTCTAGCTTTAGAGGTAAGTAAGAGCCCTACTCCATATTCGCGAGTAGTGTTCGTTGGTTTCGCAGAGTAGGCCGAGACCAACCAATGTTTGTCCTGATTATAATGGCGCAGGAGACTCGCCATTCGCCCTCTTCAAACTTCGCAATTTCCGAAGAAACTTTCACTACTAGCTACTAGCTCCCTTGTAGCAGCCTTCCCCACTGTCGTATGGGTACTCATCATCAGACCGATGGCGATTCTCTTAAGATGCTCCTGTTGTTATTTCTAATGGTGTTCCTACCCCACTTCATCTGGCTTTTCAGTAGAAGCTGATATGGAGAAGCTTCACCTTCCTATTTACATTTCCATAACGGCCCATCGGCTAATATTGTTTTCATGTTCACGACTCCCGCTAGTGGAAGCTAGATTTAGATGATCTCAAAAAGGTTTTGACCCTACAGCTCCTCTCACCCTGATTTCGGTTTTTAAACCATCCGTGTAGAAGTTTATGGTTACCTGTGTGATGTTTCCTATTCCTGTTTGGAAGGGATGGTAAACTCGAATTGTGAAGGGTAGTCGGTATTCTTTGGCATAAATTCCAGTTTTGTATAACTATTGGAATGCCTGCATAAGCTGTGTTTTGTTTGCAAATATAATCGTATTTAAAAGTTACAGATGAAACAGGATGTTAAGCGCAGTTGTGGGTAGGGTTTTGTTCAAAGAAGTCGACCAAACGATCACGCCATTCATTCGTATAAGCCAGATAACGGTTATTAGAGCCAGGGTGCTATTCGGGTTTGTACGATCCATTTGTTTTCAATATCTTATCTGCATTAATAGAAAGCTATCGTGATTTGCTTAACGCGTTCTAGGTTGTTAGGTTACTGTCCAATATAAGACACAGATACATATGTACATCGCTGTATCTATGAAAATAGGGCTGGTAATGAACAACTTAGGACATGAGAAATCGTCAACATGAGTAATCGTAGATAATTTTTCTAATTTGCAACTGCAAGCGTGCCTTGTAAACAATTTTCGGCTTCTCATATCCTTTGGCGCCCGTTTTGAGTGCTTTGCTAGCGTAGGGATATTTCCTTTGCTAGAATTTATTAGGAGAATTCGGAAAAATTATTGAATTTTGGAAAGGTCAATCTAATTCGGTGAATCGTCAAGGGTACGCTTTATTCACAGTGTGCGACATACAATTCACATGATCGTTTATAAATTTCGCGAATCGAGGATCGATTATCAAAATAAATTTGGTAGCGTTGTTCAAGTATGAGTCTAATTGAATGATTTACCAGACTGTACTGATTATTAATGTCGAAAGAGCAGGCAAAAGCACAGTTCGGTTGGACAGTATCCCTATCTTTAAATCTATTTTCTTCAAACAAACAATGTCGGCAACATTTTAAAATAAATAAATAAAATATACTTTGTTCAATGCATAAAATGTATGGTCGACTTTGTTTATTCTGTATAGGAAAATCGAGCAGCATATGATCAGAGTCTAGTGGAAGCATTACATGCGGAAAAGGCTTGGACGGAACTGCACGATCTACTCTCACAATTACAGACAAAAATTGCCGAGGCTGCCAATACAATAAGGTAAATTCATTTAACGGTCTGTTAGTGCTCCTTGGGTTCTTACTATTTTTTTTTTATTTTCCAGATGTAGCAGTTGCGGACTTCGTCATCCAAGAAAAATGACCGATCGGCCACATTATGCTGCCCGAGAGTGTGGATCATGTAAAATTAGACATTCCGCAAGGGAGGTATGTATAGATAGAGATGCAAATAGATGTCATTTGATACATTTATGTCGTAAATTCCGTAAAAAAAATATTTTCTGCTATGTCCTCCATTAGGGCGATATTTGGGCGGAAACCAGTTGGCTACGATTGCGTTGGAAATATCTTGCACTAATGGAAGGCAAAGTATATGACATTACGGAATGGGCTAACTGCCAGAAAGGAGCATTATCCCATTTGGAGCCGAATTCTCATATGGTACAATATCGGATTGTTCGCGGTGGTCAACAACAGCAGCAGCAACAAAATCAGCAGCAGCAACAACAACAGCAACAGCAGAAACAACAAAATTCCCAACAAGAAAAGGGTAAATTTAAGCGGGAACCACCAAGGTATTACAATTTAATCCAATTTTATATAGCATAATTCACTAATAGTTTCTCATTTTTATTCTTATAGCGAAGCAACTCTGGATGATTTTTTGGACAATTTGTATAGCGGTCAAAATCCGCATGGTCAGCCGCAAAGTTCTACTAGAAGACGCGCCAGACGAAACTAAATACATTTAAGCTATTTCATGTTTCGGTTCCTTTCCATCCATCTATCCGAAATATCAGGGAGAACATGGTGTCAATATTAAATTGTTTTTTTTTTTATTTCTTGCCCAATTATAATAATTTTCGTAGAAAAAAAAGCTTAAAATGAATATGTGTACTTTTCCAAATTGAAACTAGCCACCATAGACTACAGGCAAAAACAATGCTTAAGTTCTCCTATTTTACGTTGACGATTTCATCTCAAATTGGAAATTTTTACTTCGAATATACTAAACTGAAAATTTACTCAGTTCAAAATTGACTACTTAACGATAGATACAAGCATCGCTTATAAGAAAATGGACGCAAATCAATTGACACACATCATGTTCTCACACATTGTAATAATATATTTTATTATTATATTAATAAAGAATATTCATAATAATTTCAACCGTTTATAAACTTCTCAATAAGAAGCAAAAATATACAAAAAAAATAAAAATAAAAAAGAAAAGTAATTCTCGTGTAGTGTAATAACTTTTAAAACTAATTTAATGTATTCAGTAATAAAAATCATTTATGAAGATATGATCAAAGATTTTTTTTTTTTAAATAACAGCTAGGGAAATGCATGTTTTTAAAATTTAAAATTTGTGGTAATAATAACAATAATTTTATTTTGTGACGGGATCGATGAGATCAATACTAACAACAGTTCTGGAAACAATACTGAATCTGCTTTCACTTGATATATACTGTGCGAACTCGGCAGGAAAAACTGCAGTAAGACTAATGAAAGGCGGTCTATGGATAGCTAAACCTCAATTCCAAGCCGATGGAATGTATCGAGACTGAGTCTAAACGTCGCTCCTGTAGACTAAAGAATATGTGCAGTGTTTTCCAAGCTGAAGTTGCTGCAAAAAAGCAAGCTGTGGATGTGATTATTGAGGGAAATATTTCATGAAAAATTATCAGGGCCAAATCGTCCCTTCCGTGAATGGATAATCATTCGTACGAAAATAAATTACGTTATATGTCATTCGAATAAGAAAATTGGGATCGCTGCATACGATTGCTCGCGGAAGTGCAAACATTCGAAATGAATTGTAATAGATTTAGTCCTGAAAATGTTATATGAAGTGTCATTAAAACTTCAAACAGACCTCATTTGGTAATTGGAAGACTACCTACAATTAATTTGTTTAAACAAAAAAGGGATGGAAGAAATCCTCTGTCATTTTCTAAAATGGCGGAAGAATGAAACAGACAAAGCCCTGAAATGTGAAGTATTAATTGTTTATTTGCAGATTTATAAAAAGATTTAATAAAGACGAATTAATTACATCTTGTCGATTTTAAGCTTCCACTACCATTTGTCTACTGTCTACAGTTCCACCCGTCCTACAACTAGCATCAAAACTTTATTTTTACTAATAATTTTTTGGGAGAAATTTATTTTATTGCAATTTGGCCTATAACATAAATTTTTCAATATTATCATATTTATTATAGTTTTTCAATTACTTAATTTGATCAAATAACTGACATTTTGTTTGAATATCCCTTTCTTAAATTAATTACAGCTATTTACCAATCGAATGACCTCTCGAAAGAATGTAAAAACGCTCGATCACGGAAGACATAATGAATTACATTAATGTTTATACAAACACGTACATATGTCATAGTACTAGATGCACCCTTTTACGTGACGTATGATACGTTCACGGATGAGACGATTTGGCCCCAGTATCTATGTCGACAGACAAGCAGCGATTAAGGCATTGCAGTTCACATCGATAAGATCCAAGCTCATAAAAAGCGACAGGATGACTCTCAGCGGCCAATACTGTTGCCCTATGCTGGGTACCTGGTCACACAGATATCTCCAGTAAGGAAAAAGCGGACGAAGGGTCACTTATGAACTCTTCACTATACAGCTCAGCACCCTGCAAACGGAAATAGACATTGAATCTAATGAGGAAGCTAATAAACGCTGGTGCCGATCAGATACATGCGCAACAGCCAATAATGCTATAAAGAAATTTGGAAAACTTATTGAAAAGTTGTACGAAAAAATGTTTGGGATAGTTTACAGGTGTAAAACAGGGATGCGACTTCAGTCCTCAAGTATTTGTGATGTTTTTCGACGACATTTCAGAATACTTTTGTGACGATGTCAGGATCGGTGGGACTCTCAACAACATGCTATTGGTTGAAACCGTTCTTCCGTCATTATTTATGGAGAATAAAGCCAAATTTCAATTACAATTTGAGAACCATATCATTGGATGGCGAAAGGTGGATTAAAGGTATATCAAATCATTTTATAGAGGCGAAATATTATTGTATGAGGAATAGAAGTCACTATCAGAGTTCACTCGAAGGAAAGAAAAGTTTTATAAATTACTTTCGGTGTTCGATGAGAGAATGCAGGCACACAATATCCAAGTCTAAATCACAATTTATGTGAAAACAAATACTTCAATGAAAGGTTCTCTAGCGATACGATATCTATTGTTTTTAAAGCCAGAGGGGAAATTATAAACTTAAACCTTATCTGGCATAGGGAAGATTTATCAATTGTTTTCTTGATGAGAAGAAGAATATATACGTATATCACTTCTTGGGTAGGTGTCCTGTACTGAGTGAGTTCAGACTCAAGATTGTTAGGAAACGAGATTTTAAAAAAATCGTAATTTTAGTTTATCCCTTTTGCACCTGTTGAGACACATATGTCCCACTCGATCACTGCATTCCGGGTCGAAAGGGTTATAATTCAGATTTTGATGAAATTTGCTTCAAGGAGTCCACGCTCGTTACAATGAACTAACTCGCTCCAGTGAATAGATGCGGTTTTTTATTAGCTCACTATATTGAGTATTTACTGTATTTGGCATTTTGTTTTATACAATATTGAGTTTAAATCAACAAATTATGTTGCGGAAGTGATTGTATGTCCGTTCGTAGTGTAACCTATCACGTAATTTTCATTCGTGCGATATTAAATAGCACTTGCACGCTGATTGTTACCCCAAAGAAATGTTGACTCTTTTTTTTACATGAGGTGTAGCTGGAAACTGAATATTGCAGAGCGTACTAGGTGTCGATGGCCCTGTATTCATCTTGAAAAGCAGTGTGGCCAAATTGTAGCCTTTAACCCAGTACGGTCCATTGGGCATTAAAAGGCAGTCGTTTGATCTATCTACATGTACGGTGTATAAGTCTAGTGGACGGCGCTGGCCAAGAAAGGCAACATTACAATACTCGAGAAGTTTCCAAGACTATCTTGGCGTCTGCACAACGGGGGCCCTTAGAACCACTCCCATAGCTGCACTGGAAACTATGCTCCACCTTCTTCCCGTTGATATCTCTGGAAAGTTGATAGCAGCAGACGTATCATTACGGCTTAGGGAATCCTCGAAGCTGGTTCGGATGAATATGAACCATGCAAGTATCCTATTCTCAGTAATTCGGATTATATTGTCCTTTATTTGGACTTTGATATCAGGTATACAACCAGGATTCCTAGAGAAGTGCTTAGGAATCTGGAGAGATTTTAAATGATTTGGTGCTAGAGGTATACACAGATGGATTGAAGACAGCGTTTGGTACAGGTGCGGGCGTCTTCTCCAGCGCGGGACTCCTGTAGTGCATTTCAGACAGAAATGACAGCAGTTCGAAAAGCCGCTTCCTGGATTTCTATTAACACAGTAGATATGAGTATGTAGCCCCTAAAAAATCGATAGTGTTTTACTTAGATATTGCAGGCATCAGTATAGCAAACAGTAGATGGAATTACATCAGTTCGTGTCTCCCATCTAAACAAATCTAGGAGGCTTATCTTTGTTAGTAGAAAAAATATAAGAAATAAAGAAGGAATCCTCAAGGGACATTGTCTTATTGGCAGTCATGTAAGGAGGCTGAGTGTTCCCTTCAACGTATTCTGTACAAGAAGAAGAAACATCTGTGCACTTGTCCTGACCTATCAACTCTGAGAAGGAAAACCCATGGTGGATACTTCTGTGAAGATTTTAGTGATCTAGCCACTCTTGACGTAAACAAGATTAAAAATTTTGTCTCTGGATTAAATTGGTTTAATGCCTGAACGGCGAGTCACCTTACGGCGTGGTTCCATACCGAATCTGGTTACCCTGCCTTTTGCCTCGTATGGGAATAAGTATTTATGTACGTTCCCGGTGCTGGTAATGCAGTTTTCTCGTTTGTGGTATCAAAATGGACCATCCTTCTGGTTTAAGTGCGTCTCAACTACTCAGCTCAACCAACCAACGACCAACCCTTTTATTTTAAATGAACACGTAAAAAACACTTTTTTTTAAATGTATATATGTATGTTTATTTATTTGTTTTATTCTTTTCATTTATTAAATCAATATCAACAATTACTTATACTGTTTTAACAATAACTACATCATTTGCTTCTCTTTTACTCTTAGACTCTTAGAAGAACATTTAGGTAGATAAGGTATTTGTTTTGTTTGTTTTTATACTTTAAATTACAATATAATATTTATTAATTGTAAAATTCTAACCAACTACATGCATAGAAAAATAGTTCACTATTTGTATATGGTAAATATATACGCAATATGTGTATCTTTACTTTCATCTTACATTTCACACTACATTTTTGTTTTCATTTCATGTTTTTGTTTTTTTATTTTACTGTACAAATATGGTTTTATTGAAAAATATATATATGTATATTAAACAGATAATAACACTATTTCAGAATATAACAAAAAAGAAATTAATTATTAATTTTTGTGTATAATAATTTGTCAATAATTATTCTTTTAAAACATAACATTAGAATTAATAGTAAAAATACAATATTTTTATTTATCTATTTATTTGTAGTTAGTTTTCTTTTATATTATTATATATTTTCTTTATCTATTTACTTTGGAGCATTGTAAAATAATATTTTGACTAGGAATCAATTGCAAAATGTTGTAATTTTGATTCTTTTTTTTATTTAAAATGTACAATTCAAATAGGGAACTCTCCGCAGTGTGTATGGCTGTTCGGTTCTTCTGTAACCCAAATAGTTTATATTACGATTATATTGTTTAGAATAGAGATATTAAAACCATTTAGACATACATAAGGTGAATAAAGATCGGATATAAAATAAATTTGTTTATAGATAGAGATTTGGAATAAATTTTAATGGAATTTTGTTCTTTATTCAAAAATGGATAGAAATACAGTACCGCTTAAAATATTGTCGCCTTTTGCTACTCTTCTATTTCTTAAATTTTTTTAAATCAAGTCAGTGTACATCTTATTGCTAATTAGAGTGTATTGGCATTGAGTTGAGCTTCTGTGATTGAGCTTATAGTAAATTCGTAGAGTTTGTACCAAAATAATGCTTGTCACTGTGATTATGTTGATGCTTACTCTGTATAAAGATTTGAGAAACTCAGCCATTTATTATTTAAAAAAAAATGAAAGCATAAATGACTTTTGGGAAACGATAGGGCAGGCTTCATAAGGATAAAAAGATCTATTATTACATTGATAGCGATAGTTATACTGGAAAATAAGCACGGAATAATCCCGTTCTGTAACGCAGCATCATGGCTGCGAAAACCACACTTCCGATAAGTTGATCATCATCTGAATCTGGCAACAGCCCTTAAATCTTTTTAAACTTCGCAACATAGACCACTGGCTTGGACTATTCTTTATTCTTGGTCATTAGTACGGAACCAGATACATATATTTGGTAAGACCCTGGGAATCATCCAAGGAATTGCAAATGATCGCAGTTTATTTTAAAGCGAAGCAGCAACCCTCATTCAGATAGTCAGTTGACTATGAAGCCTTTGGTGTCAGAAACATTTAGATGAAAGTTGCAAAAGTGGTATAAAAATTTTCAATGCGGTTATCATATGCTGGTTTACCGACATACAAAAGGTTGAATGAAATTGGAAAAGGAATAATTGGTGGAATATCCCCTTCGGGGTTCTCAGCCGATATAGAATGAGTTCTCGATTTTCTGATATGCAACTCTTATCTCTATTTTATTATTAAACTTGGATTAATCGACCCGATGAATGAAGTTTTATGAATCATAAGTATACCCACTTAAGAACAATGTTGTATCTACCTACCGACTGTGCAAATTTTCAGCAGGGCTGTAGCTACACATTTATTCATTTTGAAAGAAAATGCTGAGCTATAAGATACTCAAATTCTGTTAACACTACTGAATCACCACATTCCCATTCGTCATTGCGTTCAATGAAAAGAAAATAAAAATAATGAAAAACAGTAAAAAGACTTATGATTCGACTCAAATGCAGCCCTTTGAATATTCCGATAAAAAATATCCTTCTACCTAGTTCGGATTGATCTACTATTTATATAATACGGACGTAATACGTAATTAAGCTATAGAAATTTTTTTTTGTTTCTTTGCTTTCCTCCGTTTTCTCTTATTATCCTATGGCTTAAGGACACAATATCCCCTTTCCACTATACTATACGAACCTGTATGTCTGTATTTCAAATATACAAATACTTACTTGGTGCAACGGACCAACGCAACGGCGTGTTATATTTTTCACACAAATGGAAGGGATCTACAGTTTAGAGCCATATACGAAAGGCAGATTGAGAAGCTTTCTAATGACAGTTATTAGGCATTCACGAGAGGTTGTATTTTCTGGGATTCGAATCTGGGAACCTTCCGCTCAGTAATCTAACACACTAACCACTTAAGCCACAGCGCCCACTGTTTTAACGTTATCGATATTACTCCATTCCTAAGATCCATCGTATTTAGTGCAAATGTCTTCTACAATATCAACGTAAAAAGGGAAAAATTCTTCAAAGACCAATACTTCTTTTCTTTTTTCCGATTAGATATCTAGAAAATCCTCTGTATAAATATTTTCAGGCGTAAATAAAAAAACCATCGAGTGGCATACTACCGCTTACTCAACTTTTTCTTTTGAGGCGATTTCAGAACACAAGGTTCGTAGTGTAAGAAACCCGGTATTACACTAATCTAACCCAATCCGTTGTCGTCTGTTACCAATCTTCCAGCATTTTAAGAAGCAATCGAAATCTTTATGTTTTTGGGAAAGTGGTCCATAATTTTTTTTACTATACATAGGAGGTCTGTTTCTTTAGACTGTTTGGGATACCACAGGTCACTAAGATCGCATGATCAATATTTTTCTTGGTTATTTCTTGTGTGGCACAGGTTGTTTACTAGGTCAGAACCAATATAATAAAAGCTTATTCATATACTTTGAGAATACAAACCTGGAAAAAAGTAAAGAATACAAGAGTTGTTTGAGAAGGTCTGTTTTCTAAGCCTGTTTGGCACACCGTGGGCTAGTAAAATCACATGAACAGTATTTTTTTTTCTCTTGGGTAGCTCGGGTTAAATTTGACAGACTCTTGATTGAATCCCTATTATCTCTATGTACCACTGTATTTTCTTTAAGTCAAGTGAAGTTAAATATTTCTACATACATACGTATATCTAGCCCTTGATTTCCCCCACCATACGCGTAGAGAACATAGGAACTTTGTGGCCCAGAAAAAAAGGCATGTATACTCTGACAAATGGAAGACCAAGTACATTAAAGCACTTGGCCACAATTTTTATGAATTGAAAAAATACGCCTAATACGGTCGATTCAAAATACCTGCTACTCGCTATTTTTCTGTAACTGACTCTTTTAACAAAAACCCAAACCGTTTTCAAGTACATACTTTCAAGCACTTTATTAACTTGAGATCTCTTTTGAGTGAATACCGGAGCTGTGCTTAAAATTAAATAAAACAAAGAAATAAACTAATCCTACACGGTAAGCGGTGCATAATTCGTGTACTTAACAGAACTTTGTAAGTAATATAGAAATGTCATGATAGTGGAAATGCAATTCTCGACTCAACAAATTTTTCAAAGCAGTACTGTATTACATGCGCGTACAATTTTACCAATTTACCTACGATTTTCTACAATTTTTCATAAAAGTAAAAAAAAAATAATTTAAACATTTTCAGTGCATTCAAATAGATTTTATAAAAAAAAAAATTTAAATTGGAGCACTTGTGTTCCCATTATGAGAATAATAATTGAATTAACAAGTGATTTTTGGGACGATGACAATGAACTTTTATCCCTATAAAACGAGGTCATTGCAGTGGTAGAAATAAAATCTTTCAATCAATTTCTTTCAGTTCTCTAATTCTATAATAAAAAGTTTTTTTTCTTTTGTTTTTGATTGATTTGTGGAGGTATTTTTCTTTTATTTTTTTGTTGTTTAAATCTGAGGTAGTTGGTGTTACCAGGGACTCTCTTTTTTTCACCATCCATTTGTAATGGCTTCAATTTTGGCTTTGCTAGGTTGCTGCTTGGCTAGCGATAATGGTGAGAAATTCACATTTATATTGATCGGATGGAGGACGGGCATTGCTACATAGTTCTTGTCAAGCAGATCAATCCCATTGAGATAGGGCAGCAGGCTGTTATAGTCAATGTTCAGTGGAACATAGTAGGTGCCTTGGCCATGTAGAGCAAATATAGGAACGGCAAAATGCCGGCCGGTGGTGGTAGTGGAGAGATTTGTTGAGAGTTTTGCAGCTACTGCAGATGTTGCACTATTACTGCTAAGTTCAGATTTTATGTCACTGAATGACAGTGCCTTCGATTCACCCGATGAGGCTGCGACAGCTGTTACCGCTGATGATGATGACTGAACACTGCCATTCTCGAGTTTGCGCTTTTTCGCTATTGAGCTGGCAATCTCTAAATCATCCTTTGAATGCTCTGATATAGAGTGATCACTTTGTAACGTTGGGGCGGGTGGACAATGCTCGCTGGAGGTTTCATCGTGCAGGTGATCCTGATTGAATCGCTCCTTTATGTGATTTTTGTACTTGTAGTTATTGTTGTGCTCTATATCGTGGGAGGATTCAGAAAAATTACGCATACGTGCCGCTTGCATCATTAAGCTGTCGACGGAATTATGTGGATGCGGTGGCGGTGAATGCATGTTGGCGGTTTCATGATGCAAGAGTGGCTCTCGCGATGAATCGAAATCATGATTGCTGGAATCGTGGTGCAGTGAAGGTGGCGCTGTTGATGTTATCACTGGCGCTTGGTGGGGTTGAGAGTTGCGAAAGCTTAGATCTTTGACATCGTTATGATCGTTGCTATTGCTGTGCTCCACATCGGATGCGAGAATGTCACGCAGTTGTGATAGCGGTGCGGAGGGATGATAACCATTGTGCGGACTTCCACTTGACGCACTAACATTATCTGGATGGCAGCGAGCTTTGAAGCAATCATCTGCAATAAAGAAAATATACAATGGGTTAGTATTTAAAGTGAACTGACGATATATTGGTCTATCCCAGTGGTGTGGAGGATATAGGTAGGACCTTTGAAGCTAATACTGCCAAAGGCAACAGGCAATTTACAGTAAAATTGGTTGTTTCATTCGATTATGTTAGGAGGTTCCATTTCCGCACATTTTTTGAGTAGCCCCCAAAGTGCAGGCAGGAATACTTGAAAACTGAAAGCTATACGGTTGTATAACCTGGCAGGGGCTTATAATTCAAGGATCATATGTTTCAGTGAAGATCTCAGGAAATATATTAAACTAAAGGCTAACATTTCTCTGAAACATACGAGTATGTCGGACAAACCTATGAATTAAATTATTCTAGTACGATTAGGGCATAGATTCTGGAGGCCCCAACCAACACTTAAAAACTTCGCCTCTTCAGACGATGATATAGGTTCGGGCACTAAGCTCGTTTGCGAGGAGTCCTGCGGTTTCCTTCCTGATAAGTTCGTGAGAATGAACTGCAAAGAAAAAGAATGTGGCGGAAAGGTTTTAGCCGGTATGTCTAATCTTTCTCTTCTCAGCAAATCTGTGTACAACTTGCGTTCTTAACTGTACCTTGGAAAGATTCATTTCCGTTCAATTTCCAATGAGTTCAATAAATGAACGAAAACTCGACTTCATGTGACTGATATTTACTCAGATTTTAAGGCTTTATAGAGCGTAGCTCTTCTAAGTAGCAGACTTTCCTGATGCGTACAAAAACCTCACATAACAGGTTTTTTGGAACTGTGGGTGCGGAATAAGCGTGGTATTTGGGGTATTATCTGTGACAAATGATCTGAAAGACCGCGAGCTTATGTAATTGTAAATACATACCTTTCTCAAAATTCCTCAACCGTCGTCGTTGCGCCATCGAAGGCCATTGTTGAATTCATAAAATTATTAGAACACGCGGGAAATGGGACTTGTCATATGATGGTAAACTAATTCTCAGAATACAGTCTAGGATAGCAGCAAATGTAACATACGAGGGAATCATCTCGGTGATTGAGTTGTGACTATGTTGCAACTGTAGTAAACAGAGGCTTTCCGCAAGGTGGCGTGCTGTTAACTCTGCTATGGTGCTGGTGGTTGACTTTTTGTAGCATAGTTTCAATTGTTTAAACATTTACGCTCTAGAATACATATGTATAATGTATATGGATGATGATGATGTACTTTCTATTGGGTTATGCCCAGAGACTGAAATTGCGCACATGACCTATGAATGGTGGTAGGTATGGGCTTTTGGTCAATATCCTAAAAATTGACGTCTCTTACCACAAAAAGGATAAGCTATGCGTGGTGGAAATTTACATAGGTAATTTTTTCCATCTTGAAACTTTAAATAGACTGGGATAGACAATAAATCAAAAAGAATCGTAAAAATACATACTTTTTAGAAGAACTTCGTCACAGTGCTCTTGCAGGCGAGTTAGCATACGATAGCAGAAATCTTGCATTTGACTATCGCATAGGAATTTGGCAGCTTCCTTCATACAATCCGTGTATCCTAATCGATATTCGCTTTCCTTTTGCACGCATTCACTTTGTAAATGCTTCAAATGACGGATAGCCATCTCGATGATTTCCGTCTTTTCTATCCGGCCACGCCCCTTACGCTGATATTGTGGTGGAATGAGTCGCGATAAATCCGCCAGGCAGGAGTTCATCCTATCTCTACGCCTCTTCTCAATAATTCTATGCGACAATGGATCTTGCTAAAGAAAGCCAAAAACACGGAAAAAGAAAAAAAAAATCGAAAAGAAAAGAAAAAAACCATTAGATTTAAAGGAAACCCAATAAGATAGAAGAAAATAGTGGAATGCAAGATGCTAGTAACCTAATTTGGACAGACACGAATTAGTTTTTCAGTTTCAGTTTTTAGTCTGAGGCGATGCAGAACATCATTGATAGTAGTAGCAGTAGTAGTAGTAGTAGTGATAGTAGTAGTTTGGTGATGCCACGTACGCGTTACTTTGTTTATTTATTCTCTATAAACTAATTCCAAACACTAAGCCATTGGTTATGCTGTAAAATTTCGTTTTTATTTATGTTCATCTAAAATGCATTTCTGTTTGTTTCTATCTTATACTTTATTTATTAGTTAATAGCAGGAAATTAACTAAAATTATCCGCTTTGTATTAATTTGTTTTTTTTTTTTATTGTACTCAAAAGCTTTGGTTTTGTTTTCTATAAAATTGAATATTTACCCTCGATGTTTTATTACGTCTTCCGGTTGCATATTCTGCATCATCTTCACTGTACGCTGTCGCTGATGTTGAAAAATTTAAACTAGATTCTGGGCAATAAGGAAAACTGGATACTGCTGCTTCACTACAATAATGGAAAACATAATAAATTTGTTTCTGATCAGTAAGTGTCGATCCACAATTTTGGTATAGAGAGGAAGTAGTAGTATTAACTAAAAATGAAAAATAAAAACAAAATTGCTATGGTAAACAGTAAAGCTATTGCTTTTTTTCGCAAGAAAAAAAAAAACTCTACTGTTTTATTATTTTAAGAGCATGTATATAATTCTTTTTTTTTTATTATTTATAGTGTAGTAGTAAACTTCGTTTATGGAGAATTGTGCATAATTACCCAAAAAGGAGAAAATGCCACGTTTCGACAAGATTATGTAAATAGCTAATAAATTGTTTCGCGTAAGGACAATCAGTATGTAGTGGAGAGGGCGAAGATTCATCTTATGGTCCTCCGTAAAAATCCACAACCAGACCAATCCAGAATGGTCACTAAGCGGAAATAATACACATATACATAGAAAATTTAGCATAATGTACACATGTCAGTGAAAGAGTGAGAAAGAGAAAGAATGAAATAGAATTTACACGACTGTTTTTATTCAACTTTGCATTTTTATTTTCTTGATATATAAAATTTTACATTAAATTAGTAAAAAAAAAATAATAAATACATCACTGAACACTATTCACTGCACTAGTGACTCAAAAAAATGTTGTTTCCGGACTCGTAAGTGATACCAAATACATGGAAATGACGACAAAAAGTATGAATACTTTTTCAACGACGTACATCGGCTATTATTGTCTAAAATGTTAGTTAACTAATTGTTGTAACGTCACGATGCAATACCTATTTTTTTTTTCGAACGCGTAATGTCAGTTTCAAATTTGTTTATAGTAAAGTAATATGTCCAAATTAAGAATGATTTTGTGAATAGTTTGATGTACTTAGATAAATTTATGGTGTATTTTTGTGTACCTTTACATATGTATGTATATGCATAATATTGATATTAGCAGTCAAATAAATAAAATATCCTTCTGCGCATGACATATGACATAATATACAAATAACAAGAAAAGAAAAACAGTACCCCTGAATGTACCCTTTTACTGTAATGCAAATTAATTTATAAATAAAAGTGTAGTTTTGTGTCATACTAAAAATAAATACACACACGCATGAAGTTACATTATTCACTTCGTTTAAAGACCGATCTTGCTAAACATGCAACGAAAATTAAATTGTAAAACTTAACGAAAAGTTGGCACAACGCAGTGGCGCAACGTGGGCTCTTTGTGATTGTAGACGTTAGACGTTAGACGGAAAAAATTTGGAGAGAGTAAAAGGCAAAAAGAGAGCACAACTTCGGTAAACTATGAGGTACTCTCTTTCCTAATATAGTAGAGGTCGGAAGGCATGTCTGACTAGAATAACAGATCCAGGTACCCAATCTAGAAGCAAGGTCTTCTTAAGTCTTGTAAGAACTATTGATCCGAGCTATTCGAAACATGCACGAGATTCTGGCAAGGGAATGTGATTTCTTCAATCTTATGCTGAAATATATAGTCTGCATTGTAACATGGAAGGCTTTGATTTTAAGGAGTCTGTCCAGCTGCTTGGATACGCAGACGATATTCATTAACATCGGGCGTTTCCGGCACGCCGTGGTAGATATTTCGACAGCAAATAAAAAACCAGCAAAACGAGTTGGTCTCTATATCCAATGTTTAAAGGGAATCCCAAAAGTCTTAGCTCATATCATCATATTTTCGGGCGAAGCTCATTTTAGTCTCGGAGGCTGTTGACATAGGAAAACTGTTGGATTTTGAGTTTCGAGGATCTATTATGCGTAGTCGTAGAGTAGCCAAAACATCCTCAACGCCTTGTGTGAATAGTGACTTCATTGGTCCTTAAAAAAAAAAAAAAAAAATGAAGCTGGGAATAACGTTACATGTCATACTAGTCGTCAAACAAACGATCTTTTTGCACACAAAGTTCGGTAACCGAATTGTGTCAGCTGTTTTGGAGATGTGCCCTGGCCGCCAAGCAGTTGCGGTTTGATGCCTTTAGACATTTATAATAAAAAAATGTTAAGGATCAATTTTTTCCCAACGATCTACGACTTAAGAAAAACATTCATTGAGCTATTGACGAAAATAATCACAAGCAATAGACAATATCTAGCAAAATTGGATTGACAGGATGGGCAAAACCACTCGTGGCAATCTTCAATAAAGTATCAATCATTAAAAAAATATTTAACGGTGCAATCTTAAAAGCAAGTTCCAAAACAAACCAACAGGGCCACCCTTTATATTCATACGCTCAGCCCTTATTTCCAGCATTAATCATAAAATGTCATTACTCTGTTCTACCAGAATTTTCTCGCAAAATTCATCTTTCCATAGATTATATTATACTAAAAATTTAGATAGAACGCATAATGACTAAAATAAATGATTGCTCAATCAATTATAATTCGAAACAAGTTCCTTTTTTATTTTCCAAAAATCTTGCTAATTAATTATAAAATCCAACCAATGACGCACGTGTTTAGCCATTTAGCGATTGTGGGTATACTCGTATGTACATATGCACGATATATGTATCTGAAAGGAGCTTTAAACAAAACGTTTGCCTCTATACCTACGTATGTACATACGTCTTTACCTAATTATTTAAATCGTTAAAAAATGAAAAATTCAAACCCAGACACAAAGCCGAAGTCAGTAGTCTAGTAAATGAGAGAAACAACAAAAAAAGATACAAATCTCACCAGTCACGATCTGTTGCTATTATTTGCATTCTTTCAGCATTAGGTTCATAAAAATAAACTAAGACAAAAAAGTAAGAAAAACAACAACAAACTCTCAACAACAACGACTATGCAAATAAAAAAGTAAATTTGAATTTGAAATTCAATTTTCTAGATCTTCGTTCGGCATCTTACTCAACTCGAAATAGTCTCATTATACTTCGCACCACAACAACGCCCGCCGCTTTTATAGCCACATGTACATATGTATGTAGGTACAATGTATCTAAATACATAAGTATTTTGCAAATGAATTTTTCACTATTGTTCGTTTTGCAAAAACACGTTTTTGCCAGAGCCTCTATAATTAAAACAGCACGTTTCGGACCGACTGCGCCAAATACAAATAAATAATAAAACAAAAAAACCGCTGATGATATTGAGACACAGAGTACGTTTTGTTTTGTTTTTTTTTTTCCTTCAAACGAATGGGACCAACAAACGGCAAACAATTTATGGATACAATTCAAAGATAGATAGGCAGGTACATGTGTACATATATTTATTCTTTACGTATTTGAATTTGTAAAACAACAGAAACTAACTTTTAACATTTATTAGTAAGAATTTAGAGCTAATGAGACTGAGTTTTGGCGAGCATTTTGGATCTAAACGACGACGCCAATTCTGACGGTTGTCGGGTAGACCTAGTTTAATTTTAGCATCGATAATGATTAGCGTCGCTATATTGTATTTTTTTTTGTTATTGTTTTATTTTAAGGGAATGTCTGTGTCTAGCGAAATGTCGCGTGTATAGGGTTAGATTAAATACTTTCAGGAAATAGGAGAGGAAAATGTTTGGAAGACACATTTTCAATTGGAATTAAGTCCACTTATACGATACATAGTACAGTCGCTCAAAGTTAAATTGGAACATATTGCATTAAAAACCTAAATTAAGAAATGTTAGTAAAAGAAAGTAATTTTGCAAAAAAATTATAATATTTCTCGGCAATTTGTGCAGTCAAGAAAAATGAACCACACCCAGGATTGTCATTCCATTTTAAGTTAACTGCATCTTACTTCATACATATTCCCCCATAAAAATTTGTTGTGTTTAAAAGTGAAAGAAAAGTAGGAGAGTTGAGAAAACTTCTGATGAAACTTTTCAACGAATAGCAACTATTCTGAACTAAGTGCCAACAACAGTATTTAATGACATAAAACATTCAAAAAAACTACTGCAGATAATCAAAATAAGCCAAAACTAAGTTTATAAAAACGTTTTTCGACTCCGATGAACGTTGTATTGTTTCTAAAGTGAAACAAAACTTGAAGAACAACATTCCATATCCAATCGAAAAGACTTCAAAACGGCAAACGGTGGAGTATTTGAGCAGAATTCATCGTTCCGAGTTCCATGCCGAGTCGCCTAGCAGCAAATAAGAACCCACCAAGTACATTTTAACTTTGAGCAACTGTAGTTAGTACATGTTCCCAAAAAAAGAAAGAAAGCAAATGAAAGTTCCTAAAAAATTAATATCTTTGGCGAGAAATAAATACCTAACAAAGTTTCTAGTTGTCGGGTGGGTGCTTAATCATTTTCGAGATGCAAAACAACCGCCAGCAGGAACTCGGTTATTGTTGAGCATAACTCATCTAATAGAGCATTGAACTCGTAACATTTCTGTTTCTTACGGCTTTGCCGTAAAATGAAACTTTCTAGAGATAAAAGAAAAGAACTTATAATAACAAATAAATAATGTATTTTATTCACAATGCGCCTACATCTTTCTTAGAAGAGGTAAAGGATCCGACGCATCTCTAAGTGTCCTTCGGTTGCGTAACAGTTCCAATTTTTCTTCATTTTGTTCTCCTTCTCAATAAAAAAACATTACAATATATTTTCAGTCAAAAGTCTTTCACAAACACAAAACACCAAAATAAAATGCAGAACGATAGCTAAATACCTATCGTACAAAAACAATCAACGGGACGATAGTAATTGACAGTTTTCGAGTTACGTGAAGCAAGCCATGAATCGTCAACATAATATCGTTCAGACGATAGTGCTTTTGAAGTTTTTATGAAGCAAAACTATAGTCAAAACGACATGGTCAGACGATTGTCGCCGTACGTGATGAGAGCCTAGTTGTCATCGTTCTGTAATGCGAATTATTTATTATACCCGCATTTTTACAGAATTACGGCCACTCACTCTCACTAAATATGATTTTCTTAGAAACATTCTCTTTCACTAGCTGATGCTCCATAAACATCTTCGTTAAAATAATCGTCTGATTTAAGTTCACGGGTTATTTGGTTCTTGTGCGCACGCTGAAAGATGTAAAATTTGTACATATCTCCAAAACACAACACATAGATGCACATTTAAACGATAAGTAGCAGATAAGTCCGGTTTGGTAGTTGCCAAAAATCTATTGGTTATGCTCCTGTAGACTTTATTTTTGTAGGTTGTTGGAAATTCGTAGTCTTTGTAGAAGTTGTCCGCACTTTTATTTTTTTTGTTGAAGCTGCAGTCGTCAGGAGAAGTTTGCAGAAAAATGTAAGATGGAAAAAAATTAATAAAGTACGTTTTTAAAGGATGCTTCAACGCCAAAGCAAATGCATGAAAGAGCACATACTTCAGCATCCAAACCAACTCGTCGGATCGAAAATGACTCTGACAGTGGACGGCCTTCAACGTCGTTGACACCACAAAAAATCCCCTAGAAAATCCGCGATTTAACTTTTCGTCGGCGTGGGCTAAGGATTAGGGAGATAACCGAGATTTGGAGCGTCTCTGATGATCGTGCGCAAGACATAATCGTGAATGAATTAGAATCTTCTGCTACTTGACCTTTTGTGATTGGATGCTAAGGATCAGGAAGATATTGTGAGCGTTTCTTATAATACGCAAGACATTCTCGTGAATAAATTAGCATTTTCGAGCTGAGTTTTAAGGCTTAGTGAAATGTTGAGGTGAAATCTGCGCAAGCCAGAATTCATTGCTCAAACCTGAATCGAAATAATGGAATCGGTCGAGATCATCAAGTGCCATAGATAGATATCGCAATGGTTATCCATTCCTTTCTCTCAAAAGGGAAAATCTGCGTCCAGGCTCCTGGTGATGGTAGTCCGGTTCTCCCCATGTCGATTCAGCCTGACTGCCGACACTCACCTAATCTAAGCTCTGAATACTTTTTGTTGCAGTAGCATTTTGCGTCAGAAAGAGAGAAAGAAATCCTTGATGAATCATTTTTCAATCAAAAAGAAAGTGTACGGATCTTAGGTTAGGCAAGGTTATATTTTTTGAATACCCAGCTTTTTGTTGATGAGTAATGAAATGCTGCTACTTTAGTTCTACTCTGAGAACTAGTAAAGTCATGAAAGCATAAAAAGTGTTTCGTGTGAGTTACGTAGTGATCTGAGGCATATGCTCTAACGGGATCATTAGGACGGTTTACCGAAAAAGTTAAACAAAGGGATGATTTACTTTTTAAAAAGAATACGCTGGTCGACTGCAATAAGTAGAGGGGTATTTGCGTTCTTCCTTCAAGCTTCAAGCTTCATTTGGATAAAACTCCGATTGTGCACAAGCAGGTTTGCTGGACAAGTGGTCGAAAATGCCGAGCTCTTTCTTCAATTAGAAAGCATTATCTCCTGCGCACAGTTGATATGAAAACTAAAAGACTTAAGACCAGGCCGAGATAATTTTAGTAGTTAGTCGGGGTAGCACCTTTGTAAGACTGCAGTTCTTGGAAGGTCATATTTCGTCAATGTGACCCAATGTGGACGTGTGTTCTAAAGTGGAAGATACATACATAGAGTACATTACCGATTGTTTTGGACTTACGAGCTTTCATCATAATATGGGTGCTTATAGCCTTGCGTGCTAAACACATGATCTAAAGAATTGAAGCCCCCTTTGCTTTCGCACAAAATTCAGGTGGATCTGAACAACTTTTTTAGTTGCATCGTTACTGGAGACTTAATACACCAGTATAGTCTCGATTTAAAAATAAATTAATAAAGGGAAGTTCTGGGCTTTAAAAAATCAGGAGGTTTTACTAAATGAAATCTGCAAATTACTTAGAATAAACGGTTTGAGGCGCTCTATCTGTGTTTCTTATTCCATCATGATATTACCCTCGGTAATTTTTCGAGGCGATTTGTTGTTTAATTTACCTTATAGCATGGATGTGGATCAATTCGGTTTTTTAAACTTTCAAAATTAAAAGAGAACTTCAAGGGGAAACAGGTCGCTCTAAGGTTGTTTTAGTTGAGAGATGCTGCCTTTCACAGTGAGGGTCTTAACAGGTAGTAACACGATATGCAAAAGTGAGTGATTGTCGGCTTATGTGTTTCATTTGATCAGTCGCTCATACTTGTATGTAGTTCATCGAATGTTCGATTTAAAAGTCGAAATCTAAAGATCACAAAATCATTGGATGAGATATTTATTACTCATATTTCGTACGGATGACTAAGATTTTAAAATTATCGAATCCGTTTGGAAAGTTTCCTTTCTTGAAATGTCAGCAAAGCAAAGCTGAATAGGTAATGAACCCCTCTGAATATTTCAAGATGTTTGCAAAACTACATAGTCGCGTGCTGTTAAAAAAAACAAATTTTGTTTATATAAAGCATAAACACAATCCGGTTTGATAGATCAAATTGAAAGAACTCTCGTTTAAACATTGCATACTAAATTTTCCGATAACTCGTCTGCAACACCAGTTTCAGTCTGTGTTAACTAGTTTCAACTAATATTTGTTCTTATAAAACAGATGTGCACATGACCGTATTATGATTTATTTTTATTTTTCACATCAAGTGCCGTGCTGTGTTCCTTTTGGTGCTACGATATGGTTATTTGTTGAGTTTATTTAGTGTGAGTTTGGTGTTTTTTTTTTTATTGTATTCATAAATTTTTGACATACACTTAGATTAGCTAACCAAATGAGAAGTGTAAATAAGTGAATGGAAAAGTTTTTTAATCAGTTTAAAAATAGTATCACTTTATTTATTATTTAATGGGCAGCACGATTTTTTTTTTGTATATTTTATAAGATAACTTTATGAATGATGGTACCTACAATAAAATAATTAATTGAAGCTGTGACGCTGTAAAACTTTCTAGCCAGTAACAGAGATTCTGTAAAAAATAAGGCAGCAGGTTTTGACATTTCTGTCGAACCCTACAAAGCTTCGTCGATAGTAGCCGAGGACCTTCTGCATGCACTTAGAAAAATGACTTTGGAAACCGAGAGCTTCTCTGCCGAGTTGCAGAAAAACTAAACCTTAAGAAGGGAGTTTAATTAAATTCGAGAATTGGGGGAATATTTGTGATTTTTCCGCTATTGTTAGAAAGCACTCTGGACAATGAAAAAACTTGTTTTATTGCGAAAATTTGGTGACTATTATCAAGGCGAGAAATGAAAGCTCAAAATGTCACGCGGTCCATGGGAGTAGGTTGTCCACTAAAATTGTTGTTTAGAGCGGTGTCCGGTAAGGCTGTGTACTGTTGCCACTACTACTTTCATCGCTTATCAGTAAGGTTCTTCACAGTGCTTTTTCGGTGGAAAGCTGTGTAGAGTGTTATAACGTACTATCTTAAAAATCTCGACTACACAGACAGTGTTTGTCTACTGTCGCATCGGATAATGGACTTGGAACAAAATACCATCAGTTTGGTGAGAGAGACGCATATGAGGAGGGTTTAAATATCAATACCGACAAAACAAAGTGCCTTAGCGGTGACAATCCCTTAAAATCACAAGTAAACCTTACCGATCGATATAAATTGAGAGAGTAAAAGTATTGCTTCGGACAAGGGCGGTCGCCGAATTGGATGTATCTACCTGTATCAGGAAATCAAGACCGCTGTTGCTGAAATTCTACCGAGCCTCCATGTTTTGCGTTCAAATGTGAACTCAGCTCAGTCTTGCAGATGTGGAAGTTCAACGACGTTAGGACAAGAAAACAGCATGGTCGAAAGGCAATGACTGTATAGCAAATCAGGCTATGTAGTGAAATCCCCTAATCCACACATGAGTCGTTCTAAACATACTTGGCGAAATACGATAGGCATGGCAGATTGAGCGAGATTGAGAGGAAATTAAAATGCATTACCAGAAACCGAACAAGAAGGCGCGTAGTCTTGGTAGATGCTGTCACTGCTTGTCTGTTCGAATTCGACTGATAACGGGCTGTCCAAAATGGATCCCGTACAAAGCCGGCGTCTGAAAGTTTAGGTCTATTCAAGATATCTCAAGGCTTATATGTTGGGATTAAAGGTCGGTTGCCTCTTTTAGGAGCTTTTGGAATATCGTACAATGGTTACGAATTGAGTCGATTAGATGCGAAAATCCATCATGACGGGCAGGTGCTATACCACATAAACGGCACTTATATCTCTTTTCTCATCATGTAGGTAAAAATGGCTTAGTGGTCAAAATCATCTCGCAACAACAGACTTTGGTACTGCGGATTTATCATCTTCTGGAATCGTGTAAGGGAAAACATAACCCATTAACCCCTTGTCAATCTTGGAAGCTAGTAAATTTTGGATTAAGTGCTACTTATAAGAAAACTATAACCCGCAACCCATGAAATTTGATTGGAACTGCTACAATGTGGATAGCGATAGATGACGAAAACATTTATTTTACTTTGCTTCTTGTTAGCTTCTGGGCAATGCAAAAAATTGGTTTTTAGCTTCAAATGTTAGTTTATTAGAACCATAATTGATAAAAAAGAATAACATTCAAATCGAGTATGCAAACGTTAGTCAACGGTCTAAGCATAGATTTTATATGGCGTAATTGAATTTTTTAAAAAAAACCGATCGTTATGTCTCACTATGCGTAGATTTTTCTTTAAAAATTCCCCAATGAATAATGCAAAATGTATAGAAATCGTTTCATTAGTTCTTGAGTTACGACATGGCATTGAATAAAACAAAGAAGTAACTCGATTTATTATTATTGGAAATACATCTCCCTATCACATCTATCACCCGCAAATGGAGTCGTAAGTTTACATCTGCATCGCACTCATTACTCACACACCACAAAGAAACTCACTCCTTTACATTTTTCTCGAATTAAATGAGCCACCGGCCCCCACTTCTATCCAACCAACACGAAAAAAAAAAAATTTCCGATTGTTGATCAGAATCACTGATCACTCCCGCAACGAGTGAATGGATCTCGTGAAATTTGCGTGATCCCACTGTTAAGTCATATTCACGAGCTTTGTTCGCTTTATTAATAAAAACGCTTTGTTGTACCCACCTTCTTCCGTCACAGCCGGCCACTTGAACGTCAGTGCACCACGACTCAAAATTTTTTTCACTATTTTTGATAAAATCACTCGTTGAATTCATGAATATTTACGCGATTCCCCGAAAAAGCTACTACATATTCCCTAGTACATTACCATGCGACTACATATACGGGCAGTTTGTTCGCTTTTGTCTATGCTGTGATGACGCTATGTGCTGCTTTCAAACAAGGGCCAACAATCAAAGCCAAACGTATTAGTAACCATCCCCCAATGTGTACGTAACACTGTGATTTCTATTTAGCTACCTTCTGGCTGTTGTCGATGGCATCAGCCTGGCCTGCCTGCTGGTTGGCCACCACGCCCGAATTTTTTCGTTGCCAAAAAAGTTATTTCTATTTCAATTACTTTTTTTTTAAGAGAAAAAGAGTATTCGGGCCACTAGTGCATAGTATACCACCCCCCGCCCCAATAACGCCCACAAAAATTTTCATTCAAGAAAAGCCAAACCGAAGAGAAGACAAAACACGATCGTTTGTCAGATATTCTCGTATCTTTTGTGGGAAGTTAAAGCGAGGTGAGTGACGTTGCCTGTCGTCAAATGTGTTCGATGTAATTTTTTGGGTTGTTTCATTTCTGATTCGTGAACTGCTTAAACTTTTGGTTATTGTTTTTTTTTTTACTTTGGGGTCACAAAAACTCAGATGTTTGAGGAAAAAAGCACAAAAAAAAAACATCAAGAAACGAATTGAAGCAGAAACAATTTCGTAATATGGCGTTTGACTTATTTTTAGTACGCCACACAAAAAGCGGAGGGGGAAATATTATCGCATTAATGTATATATTTTTGGCATAGGATTTATTTTTGGCAGATATTCTTGGATTCAAAGAGAAATTGAATATTTTCGATTTTATTTGCGTGCGGTTATAGTTTGTTCCAGAAGACGGACAAGTTCAAATTTAAAGAATTGGGCATGAGACACTGTTTGTGTTCATCTTGTTTACTAGAATATTTGTTTATAGCATATGCAGACGTCACGCGTTAGTTATGAGAGATAATGAAGACAGAAAGTGGGTTTTTCTTTTGACAATTTGAACGAAGACGCCAGATGATTGACATTTGAAGCATGAAATGTGTTCAGTTACCAGGAAATGATAGAATTACGACAGAAATAAGCGTCAGCTGTTGGATGTCTAAAAGGTAGTGTAGAAATGAATTAACGCTCCAGGCCATTCTGACACGTTCATTTAGGCACGCAAGATGGAAGACAATTTAGCACGTTTTTAACATTAATACGCTTGAAATATTGACAAATATGTAGTCTCAAGCCTCCGCGATAAGAAACGGATTGATTAGGGCTTGAACTTGTGCGCTCAGTTCTTCTGACAAACAAGGCTGTTAAAAGGTTCTAGAAAGACGGGAAAGGTGGTACACCAGAAGTCAAATAACCGCTCTAAGCTTTGTGTTACCATGAACCTTTTGGAGTTATGCCTTTGCTACCGGGTAGTTGTGATTTGACGCCCTTGGATACTTGTTAAGCATATTTGACCCACTTAAGGAACACATCCATTCAGCTTTTCACACAAATGGAAGGGACCTTCAGTTTAGAGCCATATCCGAAAGGCAGATTGAGAAGCTTTCTCATGGCAGTTATTACTCTCGGACGTTTGTCAGATATTCGCTAGAGGTGGAACTTTTTGGTGTTTTCTGGGATTCGAACGTCCAACACAAATACTCTCTTCAATAAAGCAATAATCATGGAAAAATATTGAACGGCGTGGTTTTATTAGATGGATCACCCTTTACTACCAAGAACACTGTTAAAGTCAGTAACACATTAGGAGTTTGACAGCTAAAAAGGTATTGACTGTTGAAATTGAACGTGAATCGTTTTCCAAGAATCGTTTTATTGACATTGTCGAAAAAGGAGCTTTCAAGAACACATTGTCTGGCCATCATTGGAACAGATAAAAAAATTACTACGATAGGTGCCATCACAGGAGACCTAGTTTGCCTTGTTTCCTATTGACTAACTAAGACAAAATCTGTGCTCGATATTGCTGATTTATTTCTTTCGAAGCGTGATGCAATTGGTAAGACTTTTTCATCAGAGGTAGGCAATTCCTAAAAAATAAAAAAGAACTGTAAATGGAAGTTTCGAATGCGATGGTGGTTTTTTTACTAGTGAGCTGAGCCCCGTTATCTAATATGTAAAATCACAAAAATACTTTGTGTGTACTTGACACAGTAATTTCTGATCAATTTGAACCTTAACTTTCTGTGCATACGGACTGTAATAAGCCGAAATTATTAAGCCATTTGCGTGCATTCATTACGACGAAGGGTGAAATTGAAGTCACTAAAGCATTGGATCCCACTATAACTCTTAAGACTGTTTACTAATATATAGAATGTAATCTTAAGAAAGAAAAAAAAATCGTTAGTATCTTGAACACAATAAAAAGCTCAAGACCACCAATATCTAAGCCAATAAACTTCGAATGACGACAGCAAATGTACAAGGGTCACAATTTACATTGCCTTGGCTATTTGTAATCGCTCATAATTGGAGGTTAAGTCTCTTTATGAGTACTTTCTTATCTAAAATAAATAAAGGACTTGGTGATTTCATCATCCGCACGACTCCAATTCGTACTACGAATATTTTGACGCAATCAGTTTAAAACTAATTTATGTATATCTTAAAATAATCGATTTATCGATTAATTGTTCGATTTTAAAGTAGTTTACTTGAAATTGACCATCATTTTAATTAACTTCTCTTGGGGTTACACCAAGTGATATCAGTGAACTAAAAATCATTACTAAAGCAACAATTTGGATCTAAAAATATTAGATTAACAACTAATTCGTTCTGATGAAAACTGACATAATCAAGATTACCAGATACCTGTACTTTGCCGTAGATAACATACATACATAGGTTTCGGATAAAGAATAAATTTTGCATGCTGTCAGATCAGACTTTTCTTGTAGGATTAATTAACGATCGTTTGCTTCGCTTGCCAAAATTGCATGCCTGTAAATGCTTGTGAATAGTTCTGCTCTACGAGCGTTCGTAGACATTGACAATTACCGTCTCGTTTCTATTATTTTGGAAGACGTATGACCCTACTACACCGCCTGATGAAAATCCATATCAAAAAGTATGTTTTTTTCTGATTGCACAGAAAGCTCTTGAAACTGTTGTGGGGTAATTATGGTAGAATTCAATCTTCATAGACTGGCAGCGCTATCATATCAAAAATAACCACAAATGGCTGTCGATTCAAATACCCTTCATCACACAGTATTAAAAAATCACAGAGCTTTGGGTGCTGCATTCAATACAATACTTAGTGTTATTCCAGAGTTCGTGGGGCGTTTTGCTAGTATTAGTTTGGTAGGATTAAACATTTTCGAGCATTGAACAAGCTGGCCAGCGGATACTTGACTATTAGATTGCAATAGTGACCTATGTTAAGCAATAAATGGAACGCTTCGCAAAGGGTATTTCTTATTGTACTCTGCCACCAGTATAAGTAGCCAGTCAGCAGTGTATAAACGAAGTTAGCCTGGCGAAATATTCTAGAGCATTGGAGTCATAAACAGCCACGACTCGTCAATCTATCGGAAGTTTCATCACTATCACTATCAATTTGTAAAGATGCGAGTACTAGACAAATGTACAATATTTTAAATGGTATGATTCCGGCTGCTGCTAGTCGTACTAGCTACCTTAAGTGGTTGCTTCAGCTCATGCAAGGAACTAACGTTGGCCGAAGAATCACCAAAATTATCCCTTTTTTTATTAGTGATTCATTAACAAACAGGTTCTCATTGGCAGTAAAAACGTCTGCATGACTTGCCAGTAGTCTCAGTCAGAGTTACGCGGCAATGCAGTACCAATTGGGGTTGTATTCTTAGTGATTTGGAAGCATTATTGATGCCTGACTGTCTATTGACTGTGCAACAGCGCTGACTTGCCTTCGACTGTGTTAATTGAAACAAAAATTGCAATTTTTCGGATTGCCACAATTTCTGATTTGAAAGTCGTGAAGTAAGCTTTGCTTCAGCCGCGTTATGTACTATGAATATCTCTATGCAAATAGTCATCAAGTATTCGGTACCCAAACAGAGATAGGCATAAAGTGATACTATACGGAACAAGGCGAAAAATACCTCAATGGCCCAGAATACCAAATGGTATTCAAGATGTTTCCTTATTTATTTAGCTTTGATATTGAGTTCATTACTAGACAGCTACCTTTTGTAGAGTACTATGAGAAAATTTTTTTATTTCATTTCGAGCACTTGACGTGGATGCAAAGCATTTAAAATTTGTCCTTGGGTGTAACAAAGTGTCATTTAATACCAGAAAATGCCCTGTCAAGAAAAAAATGTTCATCGCACATATAGCTTGATTTTCAAATCTTCCTTAGGCCGCAATAAAATCTGCTGTCTTTGCAGTCTTAACAAAAGTCTTCAGAAGAAGTTTTTGGAAAGTGACCAACACGTTCACAAGGAAGCTGCAAATCTTTATAAATTGATGTCTTCGCAACGTGCTAAGGATCTTCTGGCCGAACCATACATATAGACGTCAAAATACGGAGTAGAAAGTGGCAGTAGATTGGACACACCCTATGGCGCGAATACAGTTCAATTGCGAAGTACGCCATACAATACACTTACCCATTCAGGTAGACGAGTGGGCCGCCTGCTTAGGCAGACATGCAGAAGGACAGTCTAGGAGGAATCTAAAGGGAGCTCAAGTGCGTTACAAAACCCCGAAAACGATGGCGTTGTTGACGCCCTATGCCCCACGAGGGGTCTGAGGGCCTAAGTAAGTAAGTTATGTATACTCATCCGACTTAGTAGAGGTTATAAACGAATTTATCCGCTGTAGACAGTTGTCCTGAAAGATAATTGGTGAGAGCTATGTATACTGACATAATGACAGAAAAATTTTAGACAAGGTACAAGAATAGCAAGCCAGAGATTTTGGTACCTCACGTCAATGCGGATATGAGAGAGAAAATTACAGTTTTAAACGAGTGGTAGCACCATTGGAGCCTTAGACCCACCAGCTTGTTCAGATAAGTGAAGCTTGCATAATCCACTGATGCAGCGAAGTTCACTACAAGCCCCGATGATTATCCCATTCGCCTTCAGAGGATTCACCTTTCATCGTAAAACAGAAAAAAGGCTTCAGTTGAATTTATCTGAGCTGAGAATTTATGGGCTTTTTTTGCAAAAAAGTACTGCAGTGTACGCGGTAAAGTTCTTTTATACGATCAGTTTCAAAGAAAGCGTTATCATATGCCATAGTTTACTGCAATTCATTTGCAAATGCTGAGTATCTACAGCAATAAATGATAAAAAAATACAAGTACATACATATATGACCGAACAAAGTCTAAGCACCAGGATAAATAACGTCCGTCATTGTAAAAACCGTTGTAATTTCACAATTTAAACCAACTAGACTGTAGGTCTGTAGTCATGCCATTCCATGTAAGTTTTCAATGACAAGTACATATCTTAAATGCTGATAGCGAAACAAGGTCACACAAGGTCTTCAATAAATTTCCTTAATAAAACACAATCAAAAAAAAAAACCTGATAACTTGTGTACGACTTTTAAAATAAACCTCGTGAACGCACTACTCGTGTGAATCACCCTGTGCACACAGTTCCAATTAACATTGTGTTATCACATTATTTCACACGTGTGCACCAATATCATGCATCCTCCAGGTGATCGTTACATTTGTTGTTTCTTTTTGCCATAGAAAAGGCACCTCATTAATTTCATTCCAAAAATAGAAAAATGATAATAAACTCGTGCAAGAGACTAGGAAAAGAATGAAAAAAACAAAATAAACACCAACAACACCTCTAATTGCTATAAACTCAATGACGCATGGCTACTTTTTATCTATTCTGGGAAAATTCTCTCTTTCTTTCTGATAAGCGTCGAGCGATAACTTTATATCTTTTTGAAAATAAATATAAATCAATTGAAAGTATTCAGCGCGCAACGTAAGGTAAGGTATGTACTATGTATAGGTTGACGTTTTCCTATAACGTTCAGTCACCCCGAGCGGAATGAAAATTAACTTTTCAGACTGCGCGGTCGGCGGACGATACAGAATTCTAATCCTGGGTATCATGCAGTTGTTTTTTCCATTGTCATCGCATATGGTTACGACGAAAATCGATGTAACCATACGATTACCTAATTATCCATTGGAGCATTCCATTGCGCAATGTGGTAGCTGCAAGCGAGTCATTGCCACGTCGCAAAAAAAAAAAGCCAAGCCGCGCGTTTATATTTCTTTAGACTATCCACCGCAACGACCGACGTGTTATGTACCAAGTTGAGGTGCATAATGTGTGCAAAGTGAATTAAGGCCTTCACGGCTGCTGTGCACGTTTGTGTAACAATGTTTTTATTTTTTTCTTATTTCTTATTTCCATCAAATGTGCTGCAAAGAATTTGTAAAGTTCACGTGGCATACAAAGAAAGAAATCCAAGTCAACCAACCGGAGGGTTGTTGCGCAAGAATTTAATTTTATTAGTAACCAGAAAGATACATAGATACTCGTATGTACGTAACAGCCGGCTTGTCAATTGCAAAGCTAAATTGGGTAATTGTTGTTAGCATTTGTTTTTTTTTTCATAAATTTTTATTGCTGAATGTAAAGGAATGTTTTGGAAATCACGTTTATCACATTTGAAAATATACACATAAAAATATATCATCATCAGAGCTATAAGACGAATAATAATAATGTAGGTAAAGTTCAGATACTCGTACATGTTTCGTCAAGTGTTTGACATTGTAAACAAAAAGCTGTTCTCTAGAGTAATGTGTACGCTATACCGACAATTTGAGATGGAAATGGATTGAATAGTTGTTTATGTGATATGAGTTAACTTGAGGCTTTAAGCTTTTACAATCAAAATATAAGCAACGATGAAGGAAAATCGCATTGAAAATGTGTCATCAGTCTAGAACGATGTTTCTGTTTCTAGAATCTAATTTTTCATATCACACGAAAAGCACTTTTAATACTTAAAAAATAACTAAAATTCGTCTGATTATTGGCGCTCAATTCGGGGCTTTTAGATTCACTGACTATGTAGGTAGGCAAATATACAAGTGGTGGTTCAACAACTTAGGTGACCTGCTTCTTTGAGTATGTTGCTTGCTAAGTTGACTATAAAAAGGCCCACAAAGAGAACGTGAAAATCCTAAAATATAAAGCTCTGCAGCTTCATCACATCCCACTATAGTTGCATATCGCACGAGAAAATTCGTACCCAACGCTGATATACATAGGATAGGTATGTATGTATGTATTCCACAAAGGCAATCTGGCATTTTAGCTGATATCCATCCGATGTCAGTTCACCTTTTAAAAAAACCGAGCGGATGTACATACATATATAAAAGCAGACAAATAATCAATGATCTTTAAAATGGATTGTGTTGTGCATGGATGCTGCAAGAGTCGAACGAAATAAACAAATAATGTACTTGCTGTCTGAAAGTGCTTTAATGTTTTGCAGGAGGTGTATTGTATTTTCTTTCTTAAATCCAGTGAAGGTAATTACATTACTTTTGAGGGCTAGAGATCCATTAGTCTGTTTAGTTCGTTTCATTAATGAAATGACAACTACTTTTCTGCATCACGGAATACGTACATCAAAGATAGATAAAGCTCTTTCAGCTTAAAGGAAAATTATTAGTTCTCCAAGCATTTTCTGGAACTACCAAGTGCTCGTTTTCGACGACCGAACTTTTAGTGTTGAAGGAATTTCGACTGTTGAAGAGAGCGAGAATGAACAACAATGAAAGCGAAGCAGGATCCGACAAACAGGCGGCGTATGCAGAAGGAAGAAAGATTGCTAACCAAGATTAATTCCTAATGGCAGTCCCGCAGGGAGAGTGGTAGAAATGTATAGAGTCTAGATTAGTACACGATGGTTTTGTGGGGGATACCATAGTTTCATTTTAGTCAGTGATTTGTACTTATTGCTACAATTCTGACAATATCTCTGTTGGACCTTAGCTGAGTTGAGTTGTTTTAAATTTCTTTAAGAAGGGTCATGTCCTTCTCGATGAAGTTTGTAAGCCATTTTTCAAGTAAAGTCGACCAAGTTTGAAAATTGAGTGAGTGATTAATCATTTTGATTGTCTAAACCCCGGAACGTTTTCTCACGCGAAGTTTACGTTCCCAATCATTAATCAGCGCTTTGATGGCACCCCACTTGACGCCATATTTAGATTCTGGTCCTAAGAACGGAGATTCTGAGCTAGCTCGTACTAGCTCGTACATCTGAAAACTTATTCCCTGCAATTCCCTGATGACCAAGACTCAACCAAGGTTTACTTTGTTGTGTCTGGCTAGTGATTACAATGCTTCGAATCAGCAATTAATCGACACGGAGTCGAATAAGTTCGACACTATTGCTTTAACCGCTGCCTAACTATCTAAGAAGGTACATATGTATATATTCTGATGGTCTTTAGTAGGTTTAACTTAGCGTAGATCTCAATTGCATGGACTTCAACCTGAAACATAGTGAAACATAGAATCCATCTTCCATCTGTCGGTGAACCAGATCAAACTTCTAGGATCAAGTACCGGAGCTCCATTAAACCAGTTTGTGCGGTCCAATAATTCGACCTCAAATAACCTTTCGAAACAGTATTCTATGAGCATAATGCAAATAAAGTAATGTAATGGAGTGATAGGTCCAGTCAGGCATTTTACTGAATATAATTGCCGAAATTAAGTAGTCAGTTTTAACTTAAACAGCAGCCGGATGGAGGTATAGACAGACAGCCGTTCCCTTAAGCTTAAGTACGCTCCCTACTAGTCTCTTCTACTCTAGTAGGGATTGCGAGCGAGGTGATTTGGGACTGTGCCCAATGCATTAGAAATTTAGTTATCACAGGCTTAATACTCCTTGAAAACGAAAACTTGAAATGCAGACCATCGCGTTCTTCTTGTCCATTATGTAGGTACGTAAGCCAAAAATGTGCGAGGAAATCAATAACGAAGAAAGGGCAAGTAGAATATAAGCAATCGAGTGAGATTCTTTTTTTCTTGCTGTTCAGCGACTGTGGTCGCTGTCGAATTTGAAGTTTCGCTGCATTTATTTTTGTATGCGTTTGGAATATAATTATGTATAACGCAAGGGTCACACTATTTCTTTGGGGGGAATTTCTATAAAAAAACGAAACGAAACACAAATTTTCGAACGAGAAATTATTCAGAAGACCGTTTTAGAATCAGTGAACTTTGCTTACAAATGCAATAGTAACAGGAAACTGCATATATCATGAATATGCTTAGCTAAACATTTCTTAAAAATCTTAAAAACTTAAACTTTCATCTGTTTGAAACTTCTTCGTACTTTTTCATATTTATTTGGAAACGCCAAATGCGTTGAATATTAGTAAACAGTGCGAATTTTAACGATAGATTGCTACAAATCAATAGAAATTGCTTAGAAATTATATGTAAATAAAATGCGAATGATAATTTGAAATATCAACAAATGTCTCTTCGAAATGCAAAGCTTAAAAGTAAAGTTAATCACCTGTCATTGCATCAAAAATTCCCCACAAATTGTAAATTTTCTTTTCAACATTTGCTCACGTGACAGATACACAATGTAAAGTCAAATTAGAGTCTACAGAAAACAAAGGAGTTGATTAGTATTCCAAAGTTCAAAGGGGCATACTTTTCGGTTTTTCTTACATAAATGTGAACAATAGATGCCCAACACCATTTTGTAAGTACTCGTACGTGCAGATTGTGTCGAATGTACTTAATTTTTTAATTGTCGAAGTGATGCATTTACTGGGAATTATCGTTACGCTTTATTTGTCAACTCTTTAGTACAGAATTCGTTGAATATCTTCTCGTTGAGTATTCATTGGAAGTCAATAGATAAATGTGAACCAGAACTGATTCATGCAATTCCATGATGCAACGATGTAAATTTGCACAAAGAGACTATTAGTCAGCAAGCATTTTTTTATGGATTTTTAATTTGGAGAATTTGACAGGGACATTTATATGCAGTGGTTTGATCAAATCGTTATTTAAGATATTCTTGTACTGAAAATAAAATTTCAAGGCTCAACCGCGGACATTTGCAAACTCGACATCGTTTTGGAGTCAACTCCAATTGGATATCTGGAAAAGAACATGCAGCGAAAGTTTGGCTAAGTTTGCTTCATCCAGTTGCAAAAGTTCCTTGCTTACACATTTTTTAACCCACCGACTACAGGAAAGAAATAAAAGACTGTCTCAACAATCTTTGCATGGTTTAAAGACTCGCCCACCTCTCAAGCAGGTTTGAAAATGGTGCTTTAGATTTTGCCACTCAAGCTGCTTATCCGAAGTACTTTCGCGAAAGGCGTCCTTAGACTTTAAGAATCCCATCAATGAAAGCAAAATTTCCTTGGACACGCATTGATTCTGGAACAAAGTCACTGATCTTTTAAAAATCGACTTCAAAAAGACGCATTCAACTCCTATCCCAATCAAAAAAGAACATGACTGTAATAGCGCTGTTAGACTTCTTCATAGACAGATAAAAAACGATTGTAGGGACAAGGTTTATTGTGATTTAGCGAATCATTTTGACTCCTTGGTTTTTCTTGCGTCTTTCTGGTTGAGAAGGAATTACCTTCACCGGCAAAAATTGGTTAGTGCGGTTATTACCAGAATGCAATTACCAAGTGTTGAATAATTTTCTTCTTGTTTTCCTTTAAAGAAGATTTAACGACGAAATATACGAGTTGTACAACGACATTGATCTAGTCATAAAAACTGTGCATTAGTCACTTAAGATGGGTAGGATATGTAGCGTGAATTGACACCAATGATCCGCCAAGCGGAGTCTTTGATTCTAACCCGGAGGGACAACGCAGTAGAGGAAGACCTCGACCTCGTGGCACACACTTGGTGGCGCAACTGGAGACAATTAGCTAAGGACTGCGCTAACTGTAGAGGCGTGTCGCTTGAGGCCTAGGTTCACCCCGAATTGTAGCGTCACCTAAGTAGGTAAGTAATTACCGAGCGTGGATTCACAATCTCGCCTTTCGCAAATATCTGTTAAACATTGCAGAGTAATAACTGTTATTACAGCTTCTTAAACTGTGGGTCTTCTTGATTCACGGGGAAAATAAGAAAACACACAGCACGAATGGTATCGTTAAGCTGAGATTGAGGCCTGTGGGGCAAAATATTTGTAAAATTTACTCCATCAAACTCTGTTGGGATGCTGGACATGATGAACTGACAAGTGCGGATAGCAGAGTAGATTGCACGGTACTTATACTACATCTCCAGCCCCAGCATCCTTTGAACGAAAAGCTTTCTACCTACGAATATCTGGCTAATTTTAGAATTATTGGTACGATGGCCAGCAGTACATGATAATTAGGGAAGTGCCAAAGGGTTCGGATTTGGGTTCATTTTTATCGAACGTCATATATGACGTCATCTTTAAGCTACACATACAGAAAGAACTAGACTCCGTGGATTTGCTTAAGATACCGCTATATTTGAGGACACAAAGCATTTAGAAAGTGGCTTTAGTATGCTGGCTTAAACTTACCAGAGCATCAGATGGAAGCGGTACCAAATACTACCAAAGACACGATAGAAATAGTCCTCCCGACGATATGGAGACCAATAATAATCGAAACCCACTATAAGTTTCGGTATTATGACTAGTGACGGTATATGGGTGAATGACAACGATATGAAGGTGGTTTTAATAGGTAAGAAATCCACGCCGTTGAGAAATACGGGTTCGGTATTTTTTTTTTAAGTTTTTACCTTGCAAGATCAAACAAATGCTTTCAGATCTACTACGACTCACCAAGAGCATTCTGGAATCACAGCTGACTTTAAGAACTATAAGTAAAGTTAACACGTCGGAATTGTCAAAATTTAGTATAAAAATATGTGCGAACTATTTGGGATATATGGTCTACATTAGCGTCCTACCGAGAGTTCAATTCGAAATTCGAATGAACCGATTGAGTTACTAATTGAGTGGAGCCTTTGCATCGCCGCAATGCTTGGTCGAAAGAGAATTTTGCTGATGTTCCTGAAAGTGTGCATGAAAACCGAAATATCACAGTTTCTCCTTGTTCGCATGAAGTGAGTTTTTCTGGGACCTCACCTCAATTTAACAAATTTCGGGTCCCAATTCAATTTAATTGGATCAAGAAATAAAGTCATAAGATCACAGAATCTGCCGGGGGTATGCTTACCGCGCTTTGAAGCAGTTAAAGAGAATAAAAAGATTCAATGAATCAGCAAATAATCAAAATTGTCAGGTCTAGGACAACTTTAATCTACACAAGGTCTGGAAGATTTCTTTTTGGGGGTGTCGGGAGATTATGATCAATTTTTAAATATTTCGCCGATACCTCACATACCCCCATACGCCTTTTAAAAAGGGACCTTACTGGTAGCTTCCTGATCATACTTCACTTCGGTATCCCATATCAACGGATGTTGTTTACTTTGAAAAAGATTATGTTCATCAACATACAGTAAATAGTCTTTTTAGCCACATTGCGGTAACCCATTTCTAAAGCTAGAAAACGGTTGCTTTTGATAAAGAAATGCTTTTTTTCCTTGCTGTTCACTTGCAGTAACCTTACTTGGAAATTCAAGGATACTTACATTTAATGTTGCTTTTAGGTAGATATCTCTAATTGTACTCTAAGGTTTTGATAATATCTGTTCTTATCCTATCTGTAACCATTTTCAAGAGAAAACGATGTGTATATTCCTACTTTTCGATTCTCATCACTTAGTCACGTACAAATTTCCTCTGTACTCACCCATAATTGTATTTTGGGCTGTGCCTTAACATCCTTTGGCAAAAAAGTTCAATTTACTCTCAAAGGGAAGCAAAACAAGGCAATAAATTTTAATTAATTTAATTTTCCTATTATGCTTGAAACAATTAGTTCAAATAAGAGAGCATGTCCTCAAAAGCACTTCTAATTGTGGGTGCTTCGATAGTATAATTTTATCCCCTTTTAAAACACTTAAACCATTCTAATTCACACTTGAAACCAATCGTAATACTTAACATCTCCAGCTCCAGCACATACCTTTACATATCCAGTGCACACAGTCCCTTGGCCATTCACTTGTTATTGTTATTATTGTCTTGTTTCGAATGTGTTCATTCAATGACACAAGAATCCTAAGCACATTGACTTTTTCAACAATAAGAGAACAATGATTAATAAAGTAATAAAAACTGTCCCCACATACCATAGCTTGTAAGCACTATCGCCCCGGAGTCACATTTAAATGACATAAATAAACAAATGCGTCAGCTTATTCATGCAAATTGTGAAACAAATAGACAAACATCATCATAATACAAAAAAAGTCGCATATAGGTATGTACTTTCAAAATAAAAAAAAAAAAGAAGAAAGAAAGCCCAGAACGAATCAACAACACAAAACAAGGGGGAGAGAAAAAAATAAACAGATTATTATCATATTGTTATACAAAAATAGTGTATGACAATTTATTCTTATTTTTTTCTATACGTGTTACCAAGTCGGAATTAATGGCTAATCACGTCGTCATCAATATCATCTCCAACTTCATGGTGATACGTTGTCTGTCCGTCTGTGGGTATTTTACATAATTCAAATATCGCGTTGCCTGTCAGTGCTCATCATCAACATTGTTTCTTTTTATTTTTTTGTGCGAATTTGATTTCTCGTTTTTAATAATGTCACAGGCCAGAGTATTCAATTTTCACGTGATCGCATTTAATATGTGTACAATGGCTGAATTCACCTTCCAGTGAAATAAAAAAAATGCGATAATTTTTATTTTGTGTTGTTGTTTTGCACAAACACACGAAACCATCATCATAACAACACACAATCACGAATGTCAGATGGTAGCAGAGGGAGAAAACGTTTTTTTTTTTTTGTATTCGCCCCTCTATCTTTGCTTTCGTTTTGATAAAGTAGCACTTTATTGATGTGTGCACGAGAAAAAAAAAACAAAATTATAATAAAAAAGAAACTTATCAGTAGAGCGTAGGCTAAAAATAGCATAAACGTGTATATACGGACTTTTATATTATCACATATTTGAGTAGACATATTAATTATTAAAAAAAGAAGGAAAAACCCCGCAAAGGTCACTGTTCTTATGGAGCTTAGAAGTTGTTTGTCTTTTCAGTATACATTCGGAGGGGTAACAAAAGAAGGGAAAGGAAAACGAGTGACATTCTATCGAACTGCACGTCTGATAGTGAAACAATCTGAATGAAACGTTCTTGGAATTTAAGATGCATTCGTTTTGTGTATGATTTTTATGGTGTCCCCCCCCCACACTATCATTAATTAGTCGGAAACGCTTTTAATTACTTTGTACTGAGACAAGAGCTGTTTTAAAGCGCTTTATGACTTTGTGGTTGATTCACATGAAACATTTTAGGATTTTTTAGTGGAATTAGTTAATCCGTTAACGACCGATAGTGATTGTATGCCTCAAAGTGTTTGTGGTTTATAGAATGTACTCATTTGGAGCAGTGCACAAAATGGCGCCCAACGGAGGTCCATAGCAATCATGGAGGAATTTCATTTTTGCGAGGCGCTTCAAATAGAAGAATCTACCTGGATTTAGATTCTAAAAAGATATCAGACAAATGCTACTGAATTTTCTTTTAACGAGAATAGGAGAATTCTGCAATTTTATAGTTATATATGCAAGCATGTAGAGCGCTAGTTTGGCTTAGGCATACTTTGTTAAGGCAAGAAATGTTGCCACCCAGTTTCTATAGCATTTAAACACGTGCGTTTTGCAGCTACTCTTAATATACATTCTTTTTTTTTCTTTGTATGCCAGTTGTTACCAGATTTGAGAGGGTGATATCGCACATCGCACCATTATTAAATTTTGCAGACATCTGTACAGAAATGATATGGGGTTTCCCCCATATGTGGAGGGAAATAGTGCTTTGTCATAAATTGTGTTGTTGATTTCAAAGATGACAATATAAGCATTTAAGATAAACAACGACTTGGGAGGCCTAAAAGTTTCACTATATTGAAGACAATCAGTAAAATAGTGAGGATGTCTCAAAACAAAGACTTGTTTTGAGCCGGAAATTTGGAATAAAAAACTATCCGCAAGGTGAGTGCCGCGATTGCGATACAAAGAAAACAAAAAGTATTCGAATGCAAATGTGTCAAGGTTGTCTGCATCGTTGTTAAAAAAAAATACAGTGGACTTCTTAAAAAGATGAGGCTCCATATTTCAGAATGTGGAAATAGCATAGTTATTCAACTCCAAGAAAAGCAAGGGCTGTCAAATCTGCTGGAAAAATGATGGCATCGATATTCTGACATTCGAAGGAATTATTACAATCCAGGTATACATATGTATACATAAGTTCATGACTGTATCCCTTTATTTGCAGTGTTGCCACATTTACGCGTAGAACATCGGATGCCGTCCAACATTTTTTTCATACGATTGGTTCTATGAGTACACATGTTTTTATAATTTTCTGTCTTAAGACAGGCGAATCTAAAATGCTGTAATAGCGCTTGGTGATGTGTCCTGGAATTTCTGAGTTAACTTGTTCTGCAATCAAAGAAATTTTGGCAGAGGATTTTCTCATGTGGTTGACATATTATATTCTACTACTAACTGCCAGGAGGGCGAATAATTGTATTTAGAAACTCTTAAAAACCCTTAACATCAGATAGTCTAAATTTTGGTGATAACTAAAAGGGGGTGGGGCATACATATGTATCTATGTATGTCACGAATGAGTTTAAATAGTTTTAAAATTTTCATTTCCAGACTAACTCTCTTTCTCATTATTGGAACGTGTGATTTTAGCCTATCTATTTGCCATAGTAGTCCTTAAAATTTCTGTTACAACGCTCGGATGTTAAAAGTGAGCCATATAATAGTTACTGACTTATTTGCGTAAAGCTTTTCCTTGAAATACCACCAAAGCAAAGCCTTAAATGAAACTTCATCGCTATGAGATTATGAACATTGCTCTATTACTTACGCCTGTGTAGAACTGAGCGTCAGTTCTAGCTGAACGTGTTCTTTTTTTTTTAACTTGGGTGGTCTGTAACTACACCCTGTTTTCGAAGACTCACCGCGAGAGTAGACAACCAACCATTGCCTTATGAGCGAATTCTCGAACGTTAAACGGCAAACTCAGGTTGGCTACACGGTGATCGACCAATAATTATCAAAATAAAACTCAATGCACGTCCTTTAGGAACGTCGAATAGAAAAAAAATCATTGAAAATAACCAAGCCCTGAGCTATACGAACGTATGCATGGTCCTGTACATGCATACATATATATGTACATATTTCTAACCATGTGATTGAGTAAAACCAAATCCTTTGACGCTCAAACTTCAAGAGCTACAGGAAATGATTCAGTAGGCAGAATGCATCCGTGGCAAAAAAAGGTAACAATTTGAATTTCATAATTTTGACTTCGCATTCACCGACTTGAACAAAATGCATACATATTTTTGAACTTATCACTTTCAGCTCATTTTGAAGAGGGCCTCTTAAGTCCTCCAATCAGCACTATATGCAATGTCCTTTGGTTTACTGATTTACGACGAAATCAACGAATTTAAATAAAAATCAATAAGAACCTGTTCCAATTTAAAAGCTAAATGCGGAAAGAATGTCTAAAATAGTATCATGCGAATGACGACAGAAACTGTGTTACAATTAGCTTATTATTTACATTGTTTAGAACGTTTCAGTCTAGATAAAATAAAGACCTCAAATTATTTGTTGTTCAGTCCTCAAGAAGCAGGAATTAATTATGTATTTATGTCCTAAAGCAACCTTGAAAGAATAGCCTGAGAAACCCTGAATCCCACAATAATACGCGAGAATATGGGCGGCAATACTGTTTGGAAGTCACTGGTGGAAGGCGGTATTTAGTGACGTTAAAAAGTTTCCTACACTAGGCGAGCAGTCCATATTTGAACCTTTTATAAAAATGGCTGCATTACAATTGATTGTCATCTTAATGTTCTTGGATTACGCTCTGTTTGGGAAAATCAAAGCGAAATGTTTCTGGAGGTTAATCTAGGGATGAGGTAGCCAGTTGAAAATAACCATGGATCTCCCTTAGTAACACCCCAATAATGTTCTTGTAAGCCTACAGTTTAGCTGCCAGTCATGGTGCTCATACACTTGAAGTTATCTTTGAATTTAGTGCCATAAAACGCTCTTTATAAATAAAAATGGTTATTCGCTGACTTGTTTAGTTTTATTTCAATTGAGAAGTGCGAGATTCATGAAATGGTCCCAATTAGTGAGTTGATACGCAAGAGGTGTAAGACTACAGCATTTGGATTAACTGGTCAAGGTTTTTAAAATTTCGAGGCATCTGCACATCCCTCTATTTTCCCTGCGATTCAATCTTAAGCTCTTCTCTTTCTTCTGCATACGTGCAGAGATTTAGAAAAATCGTTGTCAACCGCTTTTTGGGGACATTCTGACTTACTTGAGATTACAACTTTTTAAGCTGAAACATAAAACGAAGTCATTATGCTCAACTGAAACAAGCTTCTGCCATTCCAGTCGGCTATGTGATGAAAATATAAAAAACTATCTAACAAAAACGATTCGATAATGATTTACATCTAGTGCAGTAAAAAACTTACTTATTCTGACAGCACGAAGCCGGTCACAATAAAAACTATGCATGCACAAGTATCTTTCTCAAAATCCATCGTCCATTCTCCTTTGTTACGTCTAAAATACGAATATACTGCCGGATACGTAAACTCTGTCTGATCATCTGTTTCGACTATCAAATAATGTTGCGAAGAAGTTTTGGAATAACAATAATAAAAATAAAACACTCAAGTAACGTCTTGCATAATTGGATAAGTAGGCAGACACGATAAAAATTCGGCTCTAAATGGTGGATTAACAAATTCCAGAACGTTTCGCAAAGAGTGTGGGTTGACATTAGACATGTCTGTACTCACGTAGTCATATAATTTTGGTCAAAGTCCTACATTTTTTTATTTGAATAAGACTGAATGAATAGATGTAGTAAGTTTTATTTAATGGCAAACATTTTACATGAAGATTTTTGGATTTTTGCTAGACAACGTGAAAGGTAAGCAGACGTTGGGTATACAATTCTGCTGTCGGAATTGTCCTTTGATGGTTGATACGTTAGCGTACCTTGAGGTAGACGATCGTAAAACCGAATTAGTATTCGAAATTTTTATTGCATTTGGGGAAAGCTCATGGATTTCATGAACGATGTTTTAACGGGTAGAGTGGTCTTCCCTTTGTGATTCAATAAAAATGCTAATGAATTTCGTACCAGACAAAGAGGCATTTTGTCAACGAAACTTAATTCAGCTTTGATTTCATCCTCGAGGAGGTTTTTGTGTGGAATTGTATATAAAAGTGAGTAGATACTAGGAAGTGTTGAGAAAAGTGAAGACAATTCTTACGATGTTGGACTAAATACCAAGACAAATCAACAAGGAATATTCCTAGAAGATACAATTTATAATAAGATACCGTGGTTATCTAAGATAAGCTTGTAAAATGCCTAATCAAAATTATTTAAAAAAGTTAACTGAAGTGAAGTGCAATACCAACCCTACAGTCCCAAGATTTCTGGGTGCTTTACATCCTTATACTTATCCCCGGATAACTATGTAGGCCTTCGAACATGCGCTCTAAATTTGACAGTGCAGAGGGTTTATCTATGAAGTTTTTTAAAAGGACTGATAACACGTTGACGACATTGACACGTTCTTGGTTGGGTCAGTCTTGGAGACACTGTTTAACTGTGTTCGAGAAAATCTTCCAGAAGTCTGTCTCACGCCTAAGTCTGGAGAGGATTTACTTTCAAATCCAGTCGCACGCAAAGGTTTTTTTATCGTGGAAATCTTTTACCGACAAGGATTTCCCATGGGACAAGCCCTGTCTCAACATCAGTTGGATTTCGAGATCGACTTGGACTTGCAGTATTCGGAAGTATACTTGGCACAAACAGTCCAGGGCTTGGCTTTTCGCAGCTGTTTGAGTTGTGCTGGTGTCATTTTTCGAACGAATGTATGAGACCAACATTTTAATGCTGTATCCGTAAGGGGCAATTGATTTCTGCAAGACATTCGCGAAAGGGTGAGAGCTTGGAAATTTTTTTTATGTTTTCTTCGATTCGAACGTCTTATCTCCGGTTCAGTTTCGTTTAATCGTATTGAAACCCCTGTTTTTATAAGCGTCTATTTTAGTTCTCTGAAAAAAAAGGAACAGTGCCTTACTATGTTGAATTGTGCAGAAAGGGACGATTTTGGCAAACGAAATTTTTCCAAAACACCCTTTACTATTTGGAAATCAATATAATTTAGGAGTCATACATGAGATGTATCTTACAAAAGAAAATGATCTATTTCGGAAATCAAGATATTGAAAAAAACGTAATACTTGATGGCTATAAAAAAGTAAATAATTATTTCCAGTAGCTACTTAATGAACGCCAGATAGATGGAATCTCGTCAGAGTTTTCCAATTCCGGAAGCTGTGCTGCAGTGACTTGGTTCCAGGCATGTTAGAAATACATACCAGCTACATGAGCTTCATTTACAAAACACGCAATGCGATGTTTTAAGGCTCAATAGTAGAAAGCAAATGGAAACTAACGCCAAAATTCTACCTGAAAGAAAATCCTCTGCGCAGGCCATTTTTTTTAATGAAATCCATGAACGAAATAAATATTCTTTCAAATGATTATTTTATTTATTGCAATATAAACGAAATATAAAAGAAATTTCTGTGTTTTTAATATTTAACAGTTTTTAACATCAAATGTCAAATTTTCGTACGAAAGAGTAAATATGAACAAGAAGCTATTATGGTCCTACAATATAAGTTCCTTGTGTTCGTTGGCATTTGATAATTTTTGAACTTTTTTTTAATAGATTTGTGACAAGCGTATTCGACATAAGGACAAATATTTGAGCAGATCAACAAATTCTAAAACGAAACCCACTTTATTTGGCCACAAAAGCCATATGCATTGTCTATAGCGCTACAAGACGTTAGTTGATTCGATATTCCAGAAAAACTGTAATGCCAAATACCAGAAATAAGCGACGTACTGTGTAATATGAAGCCAATTTAATCGTGCGTCGGAGATTTGTAAGGAGATGTCAAAAGGTACAACGAAACTCGGAATGTCGTCCAATTAAGAGGAAACAATGATAGTCAGTGTGTCATTCTAAGATTATTCTGCGACGAAACATTGACAAAGAAAAAGCTTTGCAATAACGAACTTCAGTTCAGTTTTCTGATCGGTGACGTGTTCGTCTAGCGATTTTTGACATGATCGATAAGCAAGGTTTCCCATACTTTCAAGTCGCATAAGCATATTCATAGAACTATTTTTGGAGGTTTAAATAGCCTCCATTTCTGTATCCCACATTTGTGAAATTGATGGATTTAAAATCAAATTTATGTACCATGAGGTGTACAAATTTATGTTGAGTCTGATTTATTGCTGCGCATAAAAATTAACGCAATAATTTAATTATGTTCTGAAAATAGATTTGCTTTCAAACAACCTCTTTCAATAGCCATTGTTATACAAAAATAACAAATCCATAATTAGAAACAGAATGGATATTACATTAGTTGTTAATTTTGTCCATTTATGGAAGGAATTTATTTATAAAAGATTTTTTTTTCTTAGCTAAATATAGAAACCGCGTATTGATTAGAACAAAAGAATTTGTATGAGACTGTCATTTGTTCCTTTCAATCCAGTATACACTCGATCATGTGAATACTATAAGTATCTGAGTATTTCTGTTTTTTTTTTTATTTGTAGTGGGATTCCCTGGACACAATTTTATCTTTCCAACCGGATGTAAGCATTCAATTTTTGTATTAACTTACTGACGTTTTATAATGATTTGCAATATTGTAACGGAAGTTGAGTGTTAAAAAAAAATCATCTGAAGACAATGAGTCATGTTTAAAAAAAAACCAGGTATGATTATTTCAGGTAAGAAAGAAACACTCTGTACGTGTCGAGTCATTTATAGGCACCATACACATGATAGAAATCACGTAGGAATTCAAATTTCATTAAATCAGGTTTTATGCAAATATGTCTTGGAATTTTAATAAGATACAACTTAAACTATTTGGAGTAGGCATTTGCTACTGCTTTTTAAGTCAAACGAAAGAATTCGAAGTTTTTTGTTGGCTTCTTTGTGAAAATGTTTTTTTTAGTAAGTAGGCAATTATTTTGCTTTTATTACGGAAAGATTTTAAGTCATAAAATAAGACACGATGACGGATCTAAACTAATCTTAACTAAGCTACAAGGTCTAGTAATCATGTAAGTTTATGGGTCAAATTGAATTGGTTTTGAGAGATTGAAAATTTGAGTGAACATTAAAGTGGTTATGTAACTTAATCAGATTCCTACTTGTCAGCAATCTTTAAGTCTAACTAAGTTAGAAGCACGTCCATACATATATCGTGCATTATTTTGAGACGAACTACAAGTTGTAGAGCTACAGAAAGAGCATGCAATCGTAAACGATTGAAATTATGACAACACGAGACACGGAAAGGTAGAAGAACAAAATACTTCATACATAAGAAAAGGTAGATCTATGCAGCCTCCCGACTTAAAAATTACGAAGAGTCCCGCTATTAAAACAACATTCGGTTGTTCTTAAGAACCTAAGCTATTAACGTCAGGCTTTAATACTGTGTCTAGGCATAGATGAATTTACTACATGCATATGTAGTAAATGTCAATAAATTATCATCCACCCTGATCACCAACGTCATCCAAAGCGCGATACTCGTATTTACAATGCTCACCGTAATGCAAAGAACGATTATTCTTCGTCAGGTGCGACAAAAATATCGTTCCAATGACCACACACTAGTTTTTTATCTTTTCCCCAAATACCTTCGACTATGGGAAAATATTTGCCACCAGCAAATATTATGTTTCGAGGAATGCAGTCAAGAAATTAACTATACACACTCAGTTGTGAAAAGAGATGAGGAATGCGGATATTTTGAGAGTCGCTAGAACTGAATGTTTCTGTGGATAGTGGGATCTATGATTTATAAACGTACGGATATCACTGTATGAAACACAAACTCCTCATAATATGGTTGAAATCTAGTCACCGATACTCAGAAATGTAAATGTAAACTGTTCCAGCAGCTTGTAAATAGTCAACAGTGAGTGTTAGAACAAGAAAAGTATCCGACTTCAGTCAATGAAGAGCATTTCCTTTAATCGACACAGAAAAGATCAGTGCAGCTATAAAAAGCCTAACAGGCGTCAAAACTGCCAGTTGTAATAGCCTTCAAGCAGGGATTTAAAATATGAAGGTGATGTTTTGGTAGAACGCATGTATGAAATCATGAATGGCCTATCTACAAAAAAATGGTCCTATGCCCTCTTTTTTTGTACCTCAGTTCAATGTTCCGTACAAGATCTAGTATACTGTTCCAAAAGCCTTAATTTAGAGGCAGACATACTTTTGTATCTTAAGTCGGATGTCTTTAATTAAGTCTGGCACTATTGTAAACGCACGCACTCTCTGGAATGTCTTTCCAAAATCTAACCTAAATTTTTCTACAAACTTGTCCAAATTTGTTTTCGCTCAGGCGAAAAGAATAAAACCAAATACATGCTGTTGGCAGGATATGAAGTATCCATCTGAAGCTCACCAAAACAAAACGACGAGGAAATTGAATCCATAGTCTATAGTATAAGTAGCCACATGATAAAGTGGTTCCCAGACGTAAGCCACAATCATAAGAGTTTTTGGATCAGGAATAACCCGCCCAGCACCTATTAAAAAACACCAGGGCCAGCGTCTTACAGGCTGAAATATACGCTGCAGGCAGAAGCGTCCAAATCAGTTTTGCGTCCAAAGGATGGTGCTAGAGGCATTTAAATACGCCTTTCTCTACTTAACTACTGCGTTTAATTGACCGCTCCTTTAAGGCATTATTGAGGGTCCAAGAAATTAGTGAAAATTACGCCTTTGTGATCCTAAAACACGGTTGCACGAACTTTCATGTTCTCTGGTCTTTCATTTCCCGCTCTTAGACCGTTTGGACTGAAAATGTAATGATGGAATCGGTAACGTATTTCAACGGAACTATAAATGAAGTTTGGAGAGAATATAGGTTGCTTTAGCCGTTAAGAAGTTAACTGTAACGTGTTGTGCTATAAAACTAGATACCGGCTGTTCAGTCATCGATTACCAAAGACGAAAGGGTGTTGAAGGACGATCAACTTAACAACTCTAAGATAACCCCTTCATACCATCGCTGTAAAATGTTAGAAAGAAACGTTACTTTATATAGGCAATACTCTTAAAAAGCAAGTGATGCCAAAGTCCTCGTAATTAGACAGTACAAATTGTAATTCGGTCTGTCTTAAATACCTTAAATCCTTTAATACTGAAACTAACTCATTTATATGCCCAATTGAAAGCTTTTTCAAGTTTATTTAAACGCCGTAATGAGTCAAAAATGTAAAATAATGGGTTACGAGCATTTTAACTTTAAATCTGTCAACATACATACATAGCTATCTGTCAAAAATAATTTTTTTAAGTTACCGAATTCTAAATTAATCCTTGTTCTCCCTACGAGAAAGTTAAAATTTTACTTCAAAAAGCATATATGTATGTACGTACCTCTCTCTGTATTTGTACATGTGATAGTTTATAAGTTGCTCAGTCGATGTGCTTTATATTTTAAGATATAATTCACTTCACTCGCAAACTTTAAAACGAAATTTAAGAACTATGTATTTATATACATACCTTCCTTTATAAATCCCTTTAAAGACAGTCTTAATTATTTCCCTGGACATTTTAAACTTACCAAGCCTTCATTGGCATTTACGTAAGCACGACGTATGTACGTATATTACAATCGATCATAGTTGTTGCCAACTGAAGTAGGTACCATAAACCAGACAACTTAATGGAATATTTTAAAATGCTAAATAGCTCGTTTGGCGTTTGTATCTGTATTTTTTTTTATTATTTGTTTATAAAAATAACCACACAACTGGAAAATACATGTATCTATATAGTTACATACTATAAACAGTTTTATGGCGGCTGTCAGACGTTGATTATAAAAGAATGGTAAATAAGTTTGACACAGCAAGAGTGTTCGGCGTACGTGCATTCGAACGCAACAGCAATGGTCGATAATGAGGACAAGTCACCGCACAGTGTGACAACATTTTTAATTTCACACAATTTTTTTTTTTATTTTTTGTTTTGCTTTTCCAGAAAAGTGCACTTTTTTTGTTGTTGTTTAGAAACAAAATCCACGAATATAACACGCACAAGTAGATATAATAATATATGCACATACATACTTCACACATTTAAACTTACCAAAAATGAATCAGTCATCACAGCACTTAACGTTGAATATATTGGATAGGAAATATTTGAGTGTTACCAATGCTGATTACAAGATCCCGAAATCGAAAACAACGAGAGACAGTTGAATATGAAATAACAACACAACTGTCTCGTCGAGCGACAAACCCGAGATCTTAGCTGATTGTAACAAAATTTAAACAAACATTTTTAACAAAAATGTTATACTTAAAAAAAAGCACACAAATATGCAGCACCTGATAAACTTCACAAGTAAAAAACGACAAACTAATTGCTAAACAAATACACTTTATAGTCACGTGTTGATTTTTTATTGTTATTATATTTTGCAAAAATTATCAAGGGAATGTTGACTGGATTTGTGCGTCATTTGTTTATTTATTTTAACATCGCTTTAATTTGATATTCATTTTTATTTTTTTTTAATGTTTGTACTGATTTTTTGGGGCTGCGGGTCCGGAACATTTTTTATTTCGATTGGCAGACATGTGTGTTTGTTCGAAGAATAAAATCAAAGTTCATTGTATTTGGATTTCGAGGGTAATATATCACATGTTTACGAATAATGGTCAAATGGATATTCCAGAACAAGTTGTTTACCTCCAATGTGTGTTTTCGTTTTAATTTCAAGTGGGAATATACATATGTATGTATGTATGTACGCATGAGAGGCTTTTAAGATTTGATTTACTTCTCTGTTTCATGTAAGTTAACAGTTGGAATGAATTTTGAAGTTTGACGTATTGATTTTGACACACGTGTCAATTCTTGTGGGTATTAATTATTTCAAATCACTCCATAAGTAACAAGAAATTAAGGTTGGTATAAAAAGATATTAAGTTGCTTGAGACTATCTAACACTTCTTACCTGTAAGATCTTATTTTGCTAGCAGTTATCATAAATAAAGTTAAGTATGCTAGAATCAGAATCAATTAGAAGTAGCGGCGACTCATCAGAACTGAGTTTAATACGGGAAAACCTTGTCGATTATATCTATAAGGAGTAGAATGAATGTGCTTATTTTTGACATTAACCGTCGGAAGTTGAAACATTTTCGGCACGAGATGACATTCCGTCATCGTCATCAGTACGGTAATGGGCTTAGTTTAGCTTGGTGAAGTTTTAGTCATGCTCTTAATAATTTGAGCTCTATTTACTGAGGTTGTATTTTTCTTAATTTTACATTCCAAAGTCAGGGGAGGAGTTTTGAATTTATTAGTTTCGGGGGCTCTGAGAAGATGCTAATCTGTGCCAATTTTACTCTTGAAAATTTTAAAAAAAAGAATAGATTTCGTTCAGTAATGGCTTAAATACATATGTTTCGAACTAGCTAGTTATTAATCGATGACATTTTGCATACAATGAACCAAGAAATACGAGAGTTCAGGATCAGAATAGTTTTTTGGGTTCACCTAACTTTGTAAAAAGGATGATAATTGAATACCCTGGTAAGGTAGATGAAATGAAATCCACTTACATATGTATCCAGTATTAGAGAAGGATTATTTGTGCTTAAAAAAACGGCTCACGATGGAAATTAACTCGAAAAGTAGCAAACATCTAAAAGATATTTTACGCAGTGCTACATAAGCGTGTATTTATTTTAAATAACTACATATGTATCTGTTTTCGAAGTTGCAAATTATTTGCAATGCAAATAAAAGAAATCTACTACACAATATCCAAACAAAAATAAAATAGAATTTTATCGATAGGATTAGGAATCCATGTGTGGCCAAAGTAAAAGAAAACATAGACTCAACAAAATGGAAATATCTTCGTTTCCCAGAGACCATTATAAAAGAATCGATTCGCTACGTTGGACTAATTCTAAGCTTAACTGGACACGTGTTAGACATAAGAATGTACGAGTATGTACATATGTGTATCCATTGTAGCAAGTTTTAGGGTGAATGGAATAGAGTTAAATTTAGCTAACTTTTCTTGTAAATTCTCTATGCGTTATAGGATATTTTATGGTTACTGTCTTAAAATATTTTGGGGGCGCCGTGGCTCAGTATTTAGTGCGTTGGACTACTCAGTGGGAGGTTCGAGATTCGAATCCCAGAAAACACTAAACGTTTTTTTATAGTCCCACCTCTCGCGAATGTATGACAAACGCCCGAGAGTAATAACTGTCATGAGAAAGCTACATATCATGTCACTGTCAATACCCGCCAATCAGCATTACTCCGTAGCAGGACTTTGCTGAGAAACTAATGGCCTCGTACATGTCTGGAAAACCCCTCTGATGGGACACAGAATGAGAAGGCTCGACACATGTATGTATGGATTTTCGATCATAAAAAGCGCATGGATCCCTCTAATGGATGCATTCGAGCAGTATTTTACACTAAAATAGGAAAAGTGAAGTAGAAATGGAACACTCCTCGCAAGCAGTGACACTAGGTAATTGCTTGAAAATATTTGACAATACGAACCGAATTTTAACAACTGTCAGCACAATGAGTCTCATTGCTCTTCCAAACAATCAGATCCATTAAGCTAATCATTGCGTATACGTACCAAAAAGAAACACATCTTATGTCACAATATTTTCAAGCAATCCATTTTGTGTCAGCTTGACACTATCTTCTGTCAAATATCAAAATCACACTTCTAAGCTCTTAACAAAAAAGTCAAACTTAGCAAATTTTGACATTTATGATTATGACAAAGGAGAACGATCAAAAGTAATTCTAATTTGCATTCCATTATCTTCAAATTCCCAACACGATGTCAATCTGAAGTTGACTGCACGTTTCAGGCAAAGGGAATCTATCATGCCATCGTTTAAACCCTCATGCCACTTATGTCAAAAAAAAAATACCGCGATGTGATATGATGGTAGACGTTTTCCTTTCAGAATCTCGCTCATAATAGAATAAAAAAAAATAATACACGAGTATATGTATGAATATCTACATAACAATTAAAGAGCTCAACCCTCAACAAAACCCAATGACCTTGCAAAGGACATTTCTGTACAAGGCATAAAATATTACCTAATTAAACGTAGCCACGGTAGAGAACGGCTACAGAGGGGAGGCAGACGGCTAGCGGGAGTGGTAGATATACATTATTTTTCGCGTGTATGTGTGAAGTCAATGATGGGATCTGTTTTTTTTTATTATTTTTTTCATTGGTGTATGTTTGAGAGTGCTGCCCACGTGTTTATCGAGTGAATATACAGAATCTGCCCACCCTCTCTGTCTCTGACAGTCAAGGAAGAAACTCATGTTGCACGGGTTAAATGACAAGATACAAAGCTTTTCCTTATTTTTTTGTGAAATAATATTCTTTCCAGAGCATGAAAAAAAGAAAAAAAAAACAGTAATAAGAGGATGGATGACATTTCAACTGATGGATACGTCAAAATACCTACCTTTCATATTTAACCGAATGTGGAGCATGTCCATTAGCCTCCCAGTATGGTTCCATAACTTTTTGCTTCTTGTATGGATTGTGTATTTGTTTGGTGGTTTATAAGTGTTAGTCCTTTTTTTTATTGCCGCCTTGTCAGTGATTCTTTGTATAACAGGTTGTTGTTGTCGGTATCCTTCGATATATGTATATATGTGTATACTTTCTTTTAAGTTATTTCCAAATGTGTTGCACACTTAATTCACAAGAAAAATAAAAGAAACAACAAAAAAAAAACGTGGCTTATAATGGTATCCTACTGCTGCACGTTTTTTGATAGCACACCCAACAATTATCACTTGATTTATTTATTAGAATAAACATAACACTTTTTGGCTGCAACGCAATTTTTTTTTCCTTTTTTTATTTCATACAGACGTAGATACTTTTTATTTTATTTTTATTTTTCTCACACACACCCGAAAGCCGCTAAATTAATTGCAATTTCGCGTAATTTTGTGTAAATTCTTAAAGTAAACTTTAATTTTTTTTGCTTTGCTTTGCTTTTATTAGATTGTTAAGACGAGAATTTTTTTTTTAATTTTGCACTCATGTATGTTAAATGCCGGATATTCTGCTGTATCTTTGTATATCCTTTGGTTTTTTTTCTCTTTTTGATTTGTTATAGATGTTTAAATATTTATTTGCTTTTTTTGAATTTGTATCGCGAATCCAAAGTGATCGAGAGATGATTGTCGCCCGCTGTTGAGTTGAGTTGATGTCGTGACCGAGGGAGATGAATTTTATATCTAACACACAAATTTTCCTCCCTATTTAATTTTTTTTTTCTTTTCTGCTTTTCACTTTTGCCCAAGCAACTGAAGAAAACACAGAGCAGAAAACACTTTGCGAACACACTAAATTGCTGTTGGAATTTTCCACTGGAGCAGTTATCAGTTGAGAATATATATTTTTTTTTACTCGAAATAGATTCGTATATAGATACTTTTTTTTTTTGTTGTTCACGTTCACAACGCACCACGAGGAAAAATCAACAAATTTTCACTCGAATTTATGGGATTTCACGAATAAATAAAAAAAATGTATCTCAGGAGAATAATTTTAGTTAAAGCGCTCCACAAAACGTAACAAAACAAATTAAAAAAAAACGCAACAACAAAAATCTCTCACACACGACTATTTTACGAAAAAAAAACCAAAACGAGACCGCACTGCAAAACGCTCTTTAACTTGACCGTTTTCTGTTGAAGACTGAATTCAAAGAAATTTCTAAAATTAACACGAGACGGCTTTTATACTGGACGGGCACAAAAAGGAACAAAACAGAAGAAAGAAAGAAAAAAAAAATTTTTTTTTTTTAATATGATAGGTCCCCTGTTTAATGTGGCAGCCAGTTGTTGTAGATACACTGAACTTACACACCACACCACACTACAGTGTGTAGAAAAAACAACTCCCACTGTACAGATAGATAGGTGTAGATAGATACAGTCGTATAAATGTATGTACTTCAATCATGATGTGTAATCAGATGTGAATAAATGAGTGTGTATGTGTGTGGATTAGATACTTTTTTTCCTTAGTTGCTGTCTATTTTGTTAAAAATATTAATTTCGGTGAGTTTAACACGAGCATTAAATATTGTCGTAACTGTGTTGTTGTCGACAGTTAAGGTAAAATTTAAAAAGTCAGTCAGTCACACAAGATGGAATGTTTGCGCCGTTCTATTGGTTTTAGTTAAAAAAAAAAGGAAACAACTATTTTTTTTCCTATTCTGTTGAGGAGATTAATTCGTTAGCCCACTTGTAGCTGAATAAATATGCTACTAAGTGGTATTGCTTCGGTTACTATTCAAACACACATTAGACGAGGAATTTGTGTATAAAAATAAGCTGAATGTGCTTAGAAGTGTACGTATGGTATTTTAAATGTGGATATGTCAATATAGATACATTTTGCCTTGTCGAAAGCTCTTAAATAACATTTTGTCTGCCAGTGGCGTAGGTAAGAAAAAACTACGGATACGAATATTTTAATTTATAAAGAGATGACAGAAATTTAATAAAGTATTCTTATAAGAGCACTGGACTACGCTCTATTTTTTTTTATAAGATTGGCACTAAAAATTACAATACTATGACATCTGTCATACACGAAAGAACAGCGAATTGACAATATTGACAAGAATGAGTCATTGGGGAAACTGATTCGATTTTGAACAGTAGGTTACTCATGCGTCCTCGTAGTGGAATTTTACATACATAGCAGTAGTGAAAGGAAAAGTCAGGGACATCAATTCGTCGTCGTGGACAAGAGTTAGATTTTTTAAGAAGCACCTTTCAGCATATTTGTACAAAATATTTGCATCTAATTGCATATAACATCTAGATTAGGTTAGGTAAGCTATGTACGTGTGTACCTTATCTTCACTGCTCACTAAGGCCAGCAGCTGGGTCCATTGTGCCCATTGTAAACATTTTACCCTAACAGCCTTTGGAACAAATTATAAACCACTGATAAGGGTAAAAATCTTAGGAGGGTCGTCAGCTTAATGCTGCATAGGTCCTCCTACCCTGTTAAGAAGTTACTATCGCGAGTTCGCATTTTTCTTTGAGATAATGCACGACATTTGCTTAGCAAGTAACAGACTCGATTTCTAGCTCGTCCCTGCCTCCTTGGAGGTGGCTAGTAAGTTAGTAAGTTCATTTAAGAGAAACCAAAGCTCTTAAACAAAACTGAGCGATAAAGCATGATGGCATTCCTACCGAGCTTTTCCAAGCATAGTTGGTAGATCGGCAGACCTCTTTAACTTTATCATAAGGAGTACATATGTATAAAACTGAAAACTTCCCAGAAGAATGGAAAAGGGAAATGATCGTCAAAATCCTAATAAAAGGAAACCTGACAGAGTTGGAAAACTGGAGAGGCATTAGTGTCCGTCTGGCGGTGTCCAATTTACTGAATTGAACTAAAGAAAACCTTGATTCTTGTCATAGCTTAAACGTCTTGTAGATATTCATGGATCAATGCGTTTAGTATAGATCTACCCTTCACTTACTATTTATCGACTTCGAGAAAGCTTTCGATAGCGAAAATCGTGATTTCGTCTAGTGTCAATGGGACAGGTAAGATATTCTAGATGAACTCATAACTTTGATTAAAGCTATCTGTGAAGGAGACGAGATGTGCTCAAGTCCAAACTTGTGTAAGTACACGTATAAGTGTCTTCTGCGTGCAGCCTGACAATAAATAACGACGCATACAATGGGCAGGTCCCCACTGTAGGTTATTGGACCATCCTGTACAGCTGTCCATCGGTTGGATCTCTGGTCGGCATTATACAATCTAATGTGTTTCAGATCTTACTACATCTTCCCACATCACGATTATATGTATGTGGTGATACAGATGGAATGAAATTCCACTTAGTAGCTCTCCACTTCTTCCTTAATTTTCTCCCAGGCTTCTCGAAGTTATCGATGCTCTCACGGAAGTTTGTCCCATTGCACACGTTTTTTCTCCACTGGGGTTCCTTTTCTAGCTATACAGAAGTTCGTTGCAGGAGTTCGTTGATAACGTCGAAACAAGCGCGATATGAACTGCTTTAATAGTGATACATGTCATTGCAAACCCCAATGGTCATCTGTGCTTCGTCCAACCGAAATAGTCAATCCCAGTGAAAGAGACCGAACGCGTGAAAAAAGCCAGACTTGGCACTCAGAGTTTGGCCATCTCTGGAGGATTTGAAAAAGTATAATGGATTTATTGGTTCTTCCAGGCGCCTAAAGCATGATGCAACTACTTGATTTCATTTTCGATGGTCTTGTGGTTCTGGTGGCAATATTTGTTGTGGTCCCATATACCTTCTTCGGCAGGATGATGTTCGTATAGAGTTCAACACTATTCCAATCAAATACTTCAAATAAAAGGGACCTACAGTTTATTGAGGAGATTTCTCATCACAGCTATTACTCACGGACGTTTGTCAGACAGTCGCGAGAGGTGGGACCGTGAAAAAACATTTTAGTGTTTTCTGGGATTCGAATCTCGAGCCTCTCACTCAATATTCCAACGCACTCACCCTTGAGCCACGGCACCGATGCCGATAGTCTAATCTGGGCATCAATATGTCCATGCATACAAAAAGTCCCATCCAATAAGGGTCACGTGTTTACAGTGGTCGGTTTTTTGTGGCTAGTAACATTCTGTTCTTAATGGTTTGCTTAATGGTTTGGTGTTCCAAAACACCATTTGTTTTGGTACATTTGTCCATGCTTAAGGTGTCCAGTATTTTGGACTCATCTCTGATCTGAAAAGCAAAAGCCTGTATTGGAAAAAGTTTTGAGATTTTCGGTTTAAAAAGGTTAAGTATACGCCACCGTGCTCCTCCTTAAGGGATGCTCTAGAAAACTAGATAAAATCAGTAGTCGTCAACTACTAGGGCGACTCAAGATAATACCAATGAATTCCCGATAACCACGGAGGCATCTCTTATTTTTATATAGCCTTCAGAGCTACTGCATAGGTTCTCTTTTCACTTGTTTTTTGTACTCTTTAAGATATTAAAATCTGGAGAAAACCGAACGAATATTAGCCAGACGGGATCGTCTTTTATGATCGATGCTAGTTATCGACACAGCATTTCCTCTTTTGCCAGACTATTTTAATAGCTTCCGGCACATAGCAGCTATCTCCAACAACTTAACCTCCTTGTAATTTGTTTCTTTACTAGTCACAAATATTGACAAAATAAATACATTTTTGACCAAAAATAAAAAGCACAAAAGTATCTCAAGATGATGCTAATGATAATCACGGAGGCATCTCTTTATTTTTATAGTCCTCATTAAAATTCATTAATAAAACTTTATTCACAAGATACATAAATGAGAGATTCCTTCCTACGCGATGTACAGATATTTAATTCACTTACGCTCAACAATTTTTTTTTTCAAATTTATTTGTCAACAAAAATACCATAAAAGTTGTTGCAGCTGAAACGCGTACTTATTGTTGAAATTAATCCCGACACCGTGCTTGCGTCAGCATATCACATGCTCCACAACAGATCAGAACAGTATAATTCAAAAGCAAATACCACATCTGTAAGTTAATCTGCTTGATGTGAACATGATTTATTTGTCACTAGACGCGATACATTATGGCACCTGTCCGTGTATCAATTTTAAAATGTTTGCATATTTAGAGTTCTTAAAGTCCTGATATAATGACCCCACGACGTTATTTAAGCCCTTGGTGATTGTACCTGGTAATTCCTTTCATCCAAAACCTCAACCGCATTTACAGTTTACACAATTAAAATTACATCCACTTGAGATATAGAAGATCGAATTTCATGAATTTAAATTTAATAAAAGTGCTAGCAATGATGATTGAAATCCATTTGTTGTCAGTTGAAAGTCGCGAAAACAAGTGTACGAGAGCTCTATTCCACAATGGATACAATAAAATGCAGTTCGGTTATAAGAAATCCAAAGAATCACGACAATCGATTAAGTATACAGAGGGAAATATCTTTCATAAATACAACTTACGAGCCATATAAACGATGGTCGACTGTGTTTAAAATCGGAAAGGATGGTGTCGATACTAAGGATTCTCTGAAAGATGAACAAGGACTATCGTTGGCAACAACAAGTAATGTTGTACCGAAGATGATTGAAAAGGTAGAAATTGTTACGTCGGAAAATGGAAATCAAGTATTGAAGCAAACAATCGAAATCACGAGGCCTTAATCTGGGTTAGTTGTTCAACTAGATGGAGCTAAATGGAGGATATTATCAAGGAAATGATTTTTTGTGTTCGCACCATTAACACTGCTTAAAATAATTATAACTTCAGTTCAGTTGTCAAATTGTGGAAATATGTATAACGAAATAAAATTCATATTTGAGTCACTAAAATGTGTGAGTGTCACGTTGACATATTAATATTATCGTTTCAGGTGTTATTCATTTTGGGCGTCTTATTTCAGAAACGACAGCGTATAATGTGCTGTCAAAAACCTGCAGTTTCTATTGGTTGCAGTCTTTGTTGCTAGACCTGTCAAATTTTGTCGATAGCTGTTTTGTAGCACAATAAGCTACTCTTTCTTGCTCAAGACATGAGTCTTGATCAACATTTTTTTCTTTCTTAAAAGTCTGGACTACTATTGCTGCATTTTTCAACTGGGGTAGACTGAAAAGCTCTTGTAGATCGCTACATACCTTTGCTACCTTGGTGTCTGGTTTAATTTTTTGTTTTTTTTTTAACAAGTACAATTTCCTGCTCTGTACTTTGTAAATACAAATTGGACCTTTGTAAACAAATAAGCCTACTTTCATCCGTTCCTGTTCATTTTCTTGTTTTGGCGTTATTCAGTCTCCTGAGTTCTTTTTTGGTAGCGCGTGTGGTAGGAAAACTTAGGTAGGATGAAATAGGGAGATGCCGATGCACATTGGTATTAAATGATTGGAGGTTATAATAAAGGAGAAAATCCGAGTGAGGTAAATCATTTCCTATTCGTCTCCTATTACTTCTGAAAGAAACTCTATATTTTACAATTCTTAGGATAATATACTTAAGGACAAACTGTCTGCAAAGGACCGAATAGAACCGACAATTTAGTTGGAGCACTGTTTATGAAAAAAATTACAAAAAATATTACGACGATGTTCACGCGATTATATTAACTTAAGTCTAATAGTGTGGATGACCCATTAAACGTGATAGCCACCGATTTCATCATATTACTTGACGTACATATGTATGTCAAGCTTTAAGGCACAACCATAATCAACATTGAGAAACATAATCTAATGTCATAACCCTATGTTCTGTCAATTTCAACGGATGACCGTTATACTTTTGCCTGCATACGTATCTGTCAAATTAATCTACAATTTTTTCTCTCTCTTTGTCGGTGTTTGGTTTTTCTTTTCCCCGTTAAATATGGATAAAAGCAGTAAGTTAAAAATTTATAGAGATTTAGGAATGTTACATACTGTGTTGAAAGAATGGAAGAACAAGACAGCTGTCAGATTTACATATGCAATGAGAGACTAAAACCGCTCTCTCTCTCTCTTATGTTCCCTCATTTTTGCAGAAAATAAACGAATGTTCGCTCATTTTTGCAGGAAATAAACGAACATTTAACGAATCGACGCACGCTGGGTTGGTTACATACATACATACATATGTGTTGCATGATAAGATTGTGAGTATTCGTTGGTTTACACATGTGTGCATATGCAGACGAATGTTAATTATGTTTCTCACTTTAGTTTTTAAAACACATTCACTGATCCTTCTTCATTAGAAAAGGAAAGTCGATATAAATTAAAAATCCTAACATTCCTTGTTATCCGAAATACATACATATGTGCGAGTATATGTATCTATAACCTGTAAGATTCGATGTATGATTGTGGATAGACGGGACATAATTTGTGGTGGAAACACTTTATGGGAGGTCTAAGCATTAAACATTCCGACAGCTTTCTAGCGATAATTTCGGCTACGGACTAAGGCTAAAAGGTGTGATTTTTGCCATATGTGCAGATTACGTTTTGTGAGAGCCGCCGATCGTTCGTTTACAAGCTACGCGTCGATAAAATCAGTACAGGCTTCTGGCGGTAATATTTCAAAGCGTAAAAAGCAGTTAACACGTTAGGACAGCAAGAAATGCCCAAAACTTTTTCAAAAAGTAAAAGATATTGCACTTCATCAGGGTTCTGAAATATCGATGAGGTCAATTGCAAGGAACACCCAAGGGTCTGAACGCCTAATTCCTGAAGCTGAAGTCAATTGTAAGGTACATTAAAGGGTCTGAATGACTAATATTTGGTGTCGTTTATAAAAAGTCCGATTTAAATTTTATGCCAATAAATTTATGTCGGAATAAATGGCTCATTAACAAGTTGGTCTTTATCAACTTTGGTTTTTTTTCTGTGAAAAAAAATTGACCAGAAGCTGAAGGAACGACAGAAACTTTAAATGTCCCCCGTGTGATGCCCACCAAATTTCTTAACAGTGTGATGACCCTTGGAGTAATGAGAGTATTAAAATCTTTTGAGGAATCCTAGATACCTAGCATCACATTTGGCTGCATTTGTCATTTGTTGGCTTCAGTGATGATCTGAGCTACCATATATATATCCACCAATGCCACACCATTGAATTTCTTAACATCAATTCCATTAATTTTTAGTGTATATTCCTCCTTCGAGACAAGAGGCCGCACTAGGTTTAAAATGTGGTAACTAAAATCGACTTTTGAACTGCATCGTCAGAATTCGATGTCTATGAGACTCAACCTCAACAAGTTGTGGCGTTTGTAGTGTGGATTTTAAGGAATAAGTCAAGTCAAAAGTACTGATGTCTGCGCAGGAATGGATTAGATTGCGAGTGAGAGAAATAAAATCATTGTCAAACCACAGAAACAGGACGGGAAAGAGTATTGAGCCCTGAGGTACACCAGCATTGATTGAGAAAGGGGGTAGAGGTATATCCACCTAATGCTACTTGTATTGATAAACTAATTAAAGAGCTTGCGGTCAAGTTGAGGAAAATGTTACCAACATCATGCTTCGAACTTGCTTATGGGGATGCTATGTGACGTCCTGTCAAAAGTTTTTAAGATGTGGAGGGTAACTAATCTGTTGATAGATTAATTGCTTCCATTTTTCGTACAGGTATACCATTAGGTTGCCATAAAATGCTGATATTTCATGATCTTTAGAAAGCGCTAAAGTTATTGATATGAGACACTAGTTCACACAAAAGGTTTTACTGCCCTCCTAAAAGCCGCGCAGATATTTGTGTCAATTGTGCCTAAGTATAGCTTGTAAGGATGCCTGTAAGTTGCCCGCAGTCAAATCTCCTGAGGGGCAGAAGAAAAGATGCGGATTTCATACCACCAAAGCCATGCCATCGATTATTGGGTTTGCGAGAAACGCAGTCGTAAATGGGGAACTACTAGTCATAAATGCAGGCGAACCCAGCGATAGTACACGTCCTGAGAAAACCTCCTCGGAGCTTTGTCTTCCAAGTTCATCAGATATTTTGTTTCCGCATATTCCAGTGTGACCTGCACCCACACAAAATGCAATGAATTTGGTCCTCTGGTAAAAGTGTTAAGCTATGCATGTAAGAGTGTAGCTTGGTTATCGCTGCAGACACATATAATTTTCTTCACAATAAAGCACGTGACTATTAGGATCGCGTAGATCCCTTCTTATAAGACAGATGCATATTGTTATGACGGGGAATGGAGTCTAATATTTTCAATCTCCACAAAGATACCAAATACTCATTGACATTCTGGGTTGTGTTGCCATTTTAGCGGGATTATCGTCATCCCAGGGTTCTTATCTTTCATGTTACTATCTTTCTTTTACTTGGTAAAGAAGTTACCCCGATGGTCCAATCCCCAACCCTCAGAGCCAGTTCCGTTGATAAAAACTCCTAGGACAAGAGCCGGGTTAAACTGTGTTCAGTTACCCACTTCGAGGGTATACGCACTGCCGTTAACTCGTGGAGATAATCCTTCCTCCGCACTTCCGTCTTCTGAGATGGAGTGCTGCCGAATAGACTAGACAGTTTAGGATTAAATTAGGTATATGGGTGCCCTTGTTAACAGTAGGCTGCTAACGGTTCACTTAGACTAACAATAAGTCCATACATATGTATGTATGACTCTCAGGAGTTTGTTCAGCTCAATGTCTCTTAGATGACCCAGATCCTATTTTCTCTTCGTCTCTGCAGTTCCTACAGAAGTTGTGCTGCCGTGCTGCATGATTGCCTCTCACACAGTGTCCTGTCACGACGCCGACAGCTATTCGAATATCGCTGCGACAGAGTTTCATGAGATCTGCAGATCTCCTTTTGTCATAATTGATACCAACGCCAGTTTGCTTGCTGCCTCCCTTTCTGTTCAAAGTGCTAAGCAGTGTGCTAGTCTCGGGAAGGGACTGCGAGGACCTTAGACAAGACTCTTTCCTGGCTAGTTCATCCGCTTTTACGTTACCTAGTATATCCATGTGGCCCGGTACCCAACACAGGTTCACTTTGTTGTCCCCTGAAATATCCAGTCTTTCAATCCACAGTTTTACGAGCTTGGACCTCACCGATGTTGACTGTAACGCTTTAATGGCTGCTTGACGGCCCACATGCTTATTGTTTTTTCCGAGATGTTACACTCGCTAATCATGTCCGCAGCTTGTTTTATGGTAGAAAAACACTGCAATCGTCCACAAGTCTGAAGGACCAGTTTGTATTTAGGGAGCAGCACCAGAACCTACTTCCACTTTTGATACGTCGGTATAGCTAGACAGTTCATTTCCGGTAAAAACTAACCCTTCATCCCGTGAGCAGGTCCAGGTGAATATGCACATGTTCATCTGAATGTTCCCCTGATCCAAGGAAATGTGTCTTTATGGGAACTCTTTCCTTTCCCTACCATGATGCTTAAGCTTAACCTCAAATCTATTTACTCAACATCCGGGACTCACCGCATGAAGGAATTGGTAGCCCGCGACTAATGTGTCAACGCTTCTGTCTTCTTAGTTCAGTGCTGTGATGTAATATTTTTATAACTAATTTTAACTCCACACAACGAAAAGAGGGTACTTTCGTTCCCCTGGACTTTCGAAAATTTCGGAACGCCATGCGAGTATTTTTTCCAAAACACTGCGTTGAACTTCAGTGGGAACTTTTCGCTGGAAAGAGCTTTCGACTTCGTCATCGGCAATCGAGAAATCGGCAATTCGTATTCGTAAGTGAACACAAGTAAAAATTTATTCGTCGCTTAGCGGCCGGATACCGAGATACTTTTGTATCTCGTGGCTATGGCTGTGCTGTTGTGTGCACATGAAAGCCCTCGTTTTCTGGGTGGGGTGGGAGACACGTGAACGTGACAAGCTTGGTTTTTTTTAATTTTTTGTGTTTCATTTGCTGAGAGTGTGTTAACATTTTTTTTCTGTCGCTTTACCCTCCCATGGCTTTCCGTTTCTTATTATTTCTTGTTTTGTACAACGTTCGTTTCTTTACTTTCCGTTCGGCCATTATCGGATTCCACGAAGGCATGTCTGTATGTATGCATGCATGATGAACGAATAAGCATTCATTTCCAGTGACGTAATGTCTCACGCGATTCCAGCGTGCTAAAGTGTTGCCCATTGAGGTGGTCACGTGTTGTTGTGAATGTTGGAAATCTTTAGGTCGGATCGCACACATGCGGATACATTTTGTATCGAAAAGCTATTCGCGTGTGTATTTGCTGAGATACATAACTTTGTGTCTGTCGGCGGTTCGAATTTAAATTATAATTTTGTTAAATATTTTCTTTTTGTTTTTTTTTAATTATACAAATGCGATGAGGATTATATGGTTGGTGGCAGGATGGAGACTTTTTTTTCGCGGCCATTGGTGGGGGGTTTTTATATGTTCGGGAATGGTGGTGGGAGGTTAGAAGGGCATTTGTTCCTCGTGAATATAAATCTCATGTCGAACTGGTTGGGTCAACATCGTCGTGTGAACAAAGCGCGCCGTACAAGCTTTGATGGTTATTTTGAGATTCTAATAAAAAAATTATTAATCACAGGAAACTTTTGCATGCAATGGGTTGCGTTTAATAAATTATTTTGCTGACGTCAGGCGTTTATTTAAATTTAGAAAATTTTATTTTCAAAATGCTAGAGGACCGGCTATTAAGCACAGATGTGTATCGGGTATTCCTGATGGAGTGGATGGTGGTAGTCACAGTTGCCAACATGTGGATGTGTGTAGGTGTGTATAGCTTGTTTTGGTTTCAACAAAGCGAACACGTTTGACTCGTGTGCTAGGATGGATGGAATTTGCAATGGAATTCATGGATATTTGTGTATTTTCTCTGACAACTTTATAACATGTTCATTGCACGTTTATAAAGTGGGTACGTTCTATTTTGGCGATGATTGTACTCGCATTTAAGTGGGAAAATTTTATTTGGAATTTAGAGCGCCGCACCCTGTTGCATGTGAGTCATATGTACATACAGCTAGATATTAATTCAGTCATGCATAGAACGTGCGCGTGTTAGCTGGCCTTACAAAGATGGTTTTTGTGGACAGCGTCAGAAGGTATAAATAGGTATTGTGAGTGAGAATCATTGGTAAGGGCTTCCCAAACAATGACCTAGATTTTATGGATTATTTGTGTTTTTTAGAGGAAAATTTATGACGTCTATAACGTTTTGATTTTAGCTTTTCTAATTCTATATGTACATACGTGTAGAAAATCTTACAGATAGAGAGAAGGCTGTTTTTTTCATGCACAGGTAGGGCTAGAAATCCTTTATCGCTACTGTGTAGTCCATGGTACGAGCTATGCCTGAGTCCATGTTTCATGTTAAGATAGGTACCTGTTTCTTTGCAGAGTCAGATTTGAAATTAAGTCACTCCTACCTCAGCTGCCAGAGCTACTTCGTTTCTCACGTTCCTCGCTGCTTGTTCGTCTATACGCTTTTGTTTCATTATGGGGTCCTTTGACCGTCAATTTTTTTTCTAGGATGTTTGTAGCATATGAGTTCTTTTTTTTTCTTGCAAATAAATCACATATTCTTTTAATCAAAGAAAACAAAGAACGGCGTATCTCGGCTGCATAGGGGTCTTCGCTAGAATGACTGGCTCTGCTCTAGGTGCCCTGCAAAATCTCCTTCGGGAATCTAGTTGCGGCTCAACTACATAGTCGCGTTTTCTCAGATGCTGGAGTAGTTTGGGTCAAACTCTGAACCAGGAAAAGGATTCTATCGTATATTCACAGATATTTGTCCGCTGCTGGTGTCTTCAGCGAGAGTTAAAACATTAGACTCCATTCTCTGATGGGTAAACATGCGTCTGTCTTTGACTTACGCAATCCTTAAAATATGGTGTCTGAAGGTTAGTACAATGGATCAGTAGTTAAGTCTGACTGCCCACCCATTTTCAGCGAAGAATTAATCCCCTTGCCCTGCATAGAACAGCAATTAGCAATTATTCATAAGCTTGAGAATAACATTTCGATTTTCAATTATTTTCGGATTAAGCAGCTAGTGCTCATAACCAGAATTATCCTTATTAACATCCCTGCGAACGCGATGTTAAGGATCCACAAAAGAAAAGCCTCGAGCCAACGAGATGTAGGGGTAGTCAGGACGACATAGGAAGAGGAGAAGGCAAGATCATTAGCTATGTTGCAAGCCAGATGGGACCAAGATTGCGATGGAGAATGATCGCTGCTGTGTCATGGTTGGTAATGACCTCACCGAGACCTCTGATAGATGTTAAGAGAGGATTTAGATAAGGTAACGCGCTGTTCAACATCATCTTCGAAAAATGTTCGAAACTCACAAGCTCACACTGGAGGCCCAGTCTCTATGCAATTACTTACATACATCGACGATATTGACATTATTGGCAGAACTCAGCGGGCTGTCACTGGCGCATCGCATTTGCATGATGCCAACAAGAAGGAACACGCAACATCGACGAATCGAACAGAACGTCACAGTGGACAACTTTGAATTAGTAACGAATGCTTTACCTTGGCTCTTGCCAATAGCTGTTTGAGGTTAAGAATGCAATTAAGTAGTACGGCTTCATTCCGAACAGCTAACAAGGCCTTTTATAGGACCCATATCATCTTAGCACTACTTTACGTCACGGAATTATGGACTTTATCGATTGCGAATGAGAATACCCTTGGTCGATTCGAAAGAAATGTTCTTCGTAAGATATTCAGTCCCTACTTAGCGCTCTGAATTTTTGAGAAAGCCAAAACATGTAGAACAAACAAAGACCAACGTTGCGGGCTGCATAATCGTCGAATCTAACCCGAAGGGCAAGTGTAGTATAGACAGGCATTGTCTTAGGTGGCTCTCACGTGTAGAAATGGATTTCAACCAACTTAGAATGTGCAACTGTAACTAATTAGTTAAAGAGCAGGCAATTTGAAAGGTCTTGCTGGTTGAGGTCTAGGTTTACTACATAAGTTAGTAAACCCAGACTTTGATAAATTATGCCGTGTGAAAATTTAAATGTTTATCACATGCTTAAATGAAAATCTGGATGGTTCGAGCGATTGGTCTAAAAGCTGGTACAATTGGCAGCCAACGTCCGCTTAGTCAGATGCTTAGAAGGGAAGAAAAATGTATGAACCGCCAAGTAATGTCTTAGGGTCCATTTTCAGCTCAGTGACTTGCGAATACGAGTGAGTAAATATTTGCAGATCTTGACATTTCATTCACAGCAACTTTTTTTCTAGTCGCAGGAATCTGCGAATTTCTCTTGTCTTAAAAGCATTATTGTGAGGTTAAACTCTCGCGTTCCACATCTGTGGAATGTGAATAGAATTTGACAGTTCGCAGAAGTATTCGCCTATTCGCGGAAAAATCAGCGAATTGTTTATTTCTTCGCAGGAACTAATTAAAATTTACGACCTAATTAGAAGAAGAAGCCTTTATGTAAAGAAACCGAATGTGGAAAAATTTCAGACTGAGCGCATCAGCTGGTACTGTCACGTACAAAGAAGATCGTCGGAAAATTCCGTCCAAAGAGCAATAGCGACTCAAGTTCCAGTCGAAGTTCGGAGAAGAGGCAGACGAAAAAACAACTGGATTATTCAAATGAAAAAAAAAACAACAGCAAATTCTCGGCATCAGCGAGGAGGTAATCCAAAATAGAAGGAGGTCTGTAGAAGGATATTGAGCTCCGCAAACTTAGCCAACCCCACAAGCGGCGCAGTACCACGGCAGATACGTGAGAGAAATTTAAATTTGTTTCTATTCTGAAGTCGATAAGCTTAAGCTCTGTTCTTTTGGAATAGTGAAGTTGTCACTTGCATGCCTTTAAATGTACTAAAAATGGTTTGTTCGCAGTTCGCCCATTCGCTGGTCGCTGAGATATGAATGGACCTTTACTCAAGAAGGACCAAAATTTTGTCTTCTTTATAAAACGTAGTGAATGTCAATCGAAAAAAATTCACAACAATTAAGGAAGGGTTGGATGGGAAGATACAAAAGAAAAGACCTACTATTCGTCCCTTCCCTTGCCTACAGCTTGGACAACCATCCTAACTGCAACGTAGTACACTGTTATATACACAAGTCTGACCCTTTTATATAATTTATTCGAAAACAACACTTCATAATCATAATTTTATTGTTTAATCTTTGTTATTCTACACGACAATAAAGATTAGAAATCATAGGAAAGAAAAAAACAAATAACAATCACCCTGTTGTCTAAGATTAAAATTTATCTTTCTCAAACGATGCTTATCAACACGTGAACACCACCAACGCAAACCTCAACACTTGGCACTGTGACATGATCAAGATATTAAAAAAAAATTAGCCGAATACAAAAACAATAAATCCAAAGGTTATAAAAGTCTATGGAACGTGTCGAGATATGTATTTATGTATTTTTTATACTGAATTGCCTTTTTTTTAACATTTAAAGCCTGGTCACGTTAATTGATTTAAATTGTCATTTCTATGCAGAATTCTGCAGGCACAGCATTTATAGCATCCAGCTAAATTGCATCCTACGCATAATCAGGCTAACACTTGTTCATTAAATATTCTACCGAACCGTCAATTATTTTACTCGTACAATCTATAAAAATTTATTTTATAATACGTGGCTATTCTGAGTTTTACGTAAACACCAGTGTACTCGTGTATTATTAGCACGTTTGGATCATATAGGTTTGCTTAAGCTATTGTTGTTGTTGTTAAATTAACATATCAATATGTATAATATCGTTTTGAATCAGATAAATCCGTTTACATATACGGAATGAATGACAAACACGAGATTCTAATTCAAAATTTCTATTGCTATAAATTTAATCAACAGAAATCAAAAAAAAAAAAAAACTTGACAACGGCGCTAGTTCGTGATATCTCACGATTCAAATTCGGTTTTAGTTGAGAAACGAAACGCGAATAATTTGAATATTATGGCAATTTAAATTTATTTTCCATTATTCGCGTTCACGTGATTGGTTAAATCTTAATGAGCAAGAGATGAGGGTGAATCATCTTCAAAATGTGGTGTGATATAATATTCGTTCGAAAATTATAGAAAGTACCCTTGGGCATTCAAGTCGCTTTGAAGAGAAACACCAAGGAGTTTTTTTTAGTCGAAAATCTAGAAAGGCTTGTCGTTAGAACACTTTAGCAGCGCTAATAACCCCTCCTATTTTGGATCTTTTTGTACTCGTTTGTTAACAGCAACAATACATTTTTTAGTACGTATATTCCTTCAACGTGTTGGGGTAATTGCATCATTTAGACAGTATGTGTTAAGAAATCTATTCAAAGTTACACAGGTGGTTTGTCCAGATGAACGAATGTATGCGCCATAAAAGTCACGAAGTCGTCTATAAGTTTCACAAATCGACGAAAGGTTTTTAAAGTGGATGTGAGTAGTTTGGTAGCATTGTTCAGCGTAAATTTATTCAAGATGACTTGCCAGACTGAACTGAATATTAATGACAAGAAATTCCAAAATGGCAGTTTAGTTCGAAAGTTATCCTTATAATAAATTCTAGCAAAGAAAATCCTTTATATACAGTTTACAGATGCTATTTGAGAACAAATTTGAAAAAGAAAACAAAGTGCTCACAACTTTTGCAACAGACCTTATGTGGTCTAAAGCCTAGCTTCTCGCAACCGTTCGTGTTGTGGATGTTATATTTTTTCAAACAAATGGAAGAACCTGCAGTTAAGAGCTACATATATCCGAAGGGCTTTTATTTTATTTTTGCGAAGCTTTCTCATAAAAGTTATTACTCTCAGGCAATAATTTTTCAAAAACTTCCTTCAGCATCAATAACAACCTTAATTTCGTGACCGGAAACGCGAGCAATATGGATCTTGTCACCATTTAGTAAATGGCATCCTTCGAAACTTTGAAACGCAATCCAACGGCTTAAAGCCTGATGAGTTAGGTGGCCATAAGATTGATGTAGAATTAACAAAGCCGCCGTCTCTGATGACTTAGTAGCTGATCTATTCAAATACGGAGGTGATGTTTTAGTAGAATCCATGCATGATGACGGGAATATTAGCTACATATGCTCTAAAAGTTCCATCTACAAAAGGGCGATCCAATACTTTGCACCAACTGTCGAGGCATATGCCTGCTTAATGTCACATTAAATTTAAGATTCTATACAAAGTATTGGGGAAGAGTCTAAATGCTTTCTGTGGATAAACGACGAAGACTGACCAGTGCAGATCGGCGCTACTTAGGTTTGGCAAGAGACACCGGGTCAAAAGTCCTTACACGAAAGACAAAAATTTGCCCTATAGTTCTGCGTACAGTGCCTAGTGCTGGACAATATGTAGGATAGTAAAGATATTGGGCACTATTGAGCGAAAAAAATTTCGTTGAATTCGAGGTCATTTATGCGAGGAGAACGAATGCAGGAGAAAATAGAACCGCAGAATCTACGAGCTGTACTAAGATGTGGATGAAATTCAAAAAAAAAATCATGCGGATGGACAATGACGCTCCAGTCAAGAGTATCTTTGAATCCCAGCCCCCAGGTTCTAGGGTAACCATGATGACCGAACCTTCGCTTTAAAGATCAAACTGTCATGGATGCCAAAGCTCTTGGTCTTTAAAACTAGAATGGGCGTAGAGACGCACAGCATTATTTTTGCGTATTGTTCTGTTGGTAAATGATTAGGTAAAGCATCTTTGGAAAGCCCATTAACATCGGAAGTCGAGTGCCTAATTAATGAGAACGATAACGATAAAAACATCAAAAATGACTTTTTTTTAGAATACTGAATTGCCTTAAAAGTATGGTAATGTCATCGAAATTACCTAATTTCCAATTACCATAATGGAAATTGAATTCAATATGACCGTTTCCGGGGGGAATAAGGCCCAAATTCATTAGATATGTGGACGCCACACTTAATTCCACAACTTGTTTGTTTGTTTGACTTATAAAGAGATTCACTCGAAAATTTCCAGTGCTGATTATCGGTTTAACCTCGACTTTGACACCACTGGCTCTGTGTTGTTTTCCACAGATAACCTCAAATACCAAAGGAATGTAAATATTATAATTTGATGCTAACGAACTTCTAGCTGCAAATAGGAACCGATCGATTTTTGTCGTTTGTGGTGACTTCAAAAAATTACCCGTCTGTTGCCGTTTTAGGTGCAGGAAAAATTTTAAAATATTTATATACGCTTGGGCGTGCACTTAGTAATTTCGAAAATCATCTCATGCTTACTCATCAATTTGAACAACAACAGCTTTTATGCTCATCAGACATAGTGCGTAGGCTGTGAGGTAAACAGTCATAGATACTGTCGCTATGTATTTCAAAACCAAATAGCTATACGAGTACTACTCTGCCCCAGGCGTGGTAGTGTGTTTGATGTCTTTATCACCTCCAAAGCGCACACAATCGAAACCAATAAAGTAATTCTTTGATATTAATTACGTGACTAATTAACATTTTTAAAATGGTTTCACGTTCACGTTCACGTTAATCGCATTTTTCTGTATCTGGAGTGGAGAATTTGCTATTCGCCGTATTTCGCCGAAAACGTTTCGATACATTTGCTTTCGACGAGTCTGTGTGGAATTGAGTTCGTGAATCGCTTTCTTACTTTTTTTTTGTTTTTGTGGTCTTGTGACTGGCTCACATGCTTCGGTTTGCTTATCAGTTACGTGTGTTTGACATTTTCCCTTTGGCTGGAGGAGGTCTAGTTATCAGAAGCAGGGTGCACATTCCTGAGAGCGTGATTATCCAGTGAGGAGAGATTGCACGGATCACTGCCATGGTGATGTAATTTTGGCCAGTAGATGGAAAAGTTAAATTGAAATTATATTTATTTGGAGTTTGGGCATTTGGAGTGTGGACATTTAAATGTTTGAATCAACTAAAATCTAGGCACTCGCGTTTGATTAGTTTATTGTGGTTCACTAGGTTTTTCTTTCTGTTCAGAGTTACTGGCAGTTCATAAAGATTGTGGGGTATTTTTAAAAAATGCTGATGAAAGACTTTAGTGGAATTGGATAATGCTTTTGTTTTGAATGGAATTTGTTCCCATCGGTCGATAGTTTAGCTTGGGATCAAACTATTTAATCTAATCCGCTTTAAAATTACGAGGAATTTAATTTTCGTGACTGTATACAAGGTGAGGTTCCTTAGGTGGCTGTATAAATGGATCTCTATGAACCTATTATGTTTCCCAGTATTGGGATGATAGACTCGAAAGCAAAGTAGAAAAATAGAAGTGGCGGATTTCAGTCGGATATTTCTATTAACCGCTAGAGCACTCAGATTTAACATTCTTTCATTTCATGGAGAAGATGCTTCAGTGCTGAAGTTATTTATTTTTTTATTGCAATTTTAGTCTGGATACACGTGTGCACTGTTGACTACCGTTTACGCTGTTTAGTAATGGCCCATTTCTCGATCCGATCATTCATCATTCCTCTGCCTAGTTCTGGACAGCAAAAGGCTCAGCATCAGAACCTATCGACCATGCAAACGGAACTTATCTTTGAGCACAGATTCTCATGGTCTATTTCGGAGCGTTCGGGATGGAGAAACGGCAGATCGGCTGGATCTGAACTATCTAGTACTGTCTTCTACACAGACGGGTCTCTGATCGGGTCCCTGATTGATGAGTTCTCGCGAGCAGGCAGCTAATCTAAGGAAGCGAATATGAAAAAGGCTATTCCACTAAGTACTTATACCACGGTCTTTCACGCCGAAGTTTATGCTACGTTCAGTTCATGTAGCTCTAAAAAAGAAGATAAGACTTCTACTGCCTACGTGGTGATCACCAAGACCGTGAAGGAAGCAATTAGTAAGCTGAACCGACTCGAGCGGTGTAACTCCGTAACGCTGGTACGGGTTCCGGGACATTCCGTGGTACCAGGGAGGAGTCAAAGAGGCCCTTCGAACACCTGAAAACCACAGGACTTAAGAGTTCGGGCCTCTGTGAGATGTGCCTGTAAGAGGACGAAACCGCCACACAGATCCTGTGCGACTGTTCTGCTTTTGCACCTTACCAAGGGCAATTTAATCTTCAAGTATGAGGATCTGTCTACGGTCAACCTAGCCATTGGCAGGTTTGGAGTGCGGACAATGGTCCCTCAGGAACTACGTGCTGCTGTTCAATGATGGACAGCCCCCCTACGAATAGAACACAATACAATGCAATGTCATCGGCTTTTGACATTTGCTGTTTCTGTTCATTTTTATTTTCCAATTTTAAGATGGAGGAGCAATTAATTGAGTATCCATTTTGAGAAATCACATGTTCACGCAAAATAGTGATTGTTTCACCAACTTTGTTGTATGTGGCGCCGTCCTGCTAAAAACAAACATTCTTCACGTCCATAGCATCAAATTCAGGCAAATAAAGTCAGTCACCATGGTTTGATTACGCAATCCACATACTGAAACGGTCGTAACAGCATCATTTTCGAAAAAAATGACACCGCCAACCCGAACATAGCACCAAACTGTCACTCGTTGTGGATGGAGAGATTGTTCCACTATTTCTCTTGGGTTTTCGGAGCCCCAGATGTAACAGTTCCGTTTAATTACGTACCCAGGCAAATGGAAATGAGCCTCGAGCCTCATCACTCAATTTTTTATTTTTTTTTGTGTAAAAAACTCATGATCTTGTTCATTCAGCAGCCAATCAGCGAAGTACGGTATTGTGCGTGGTCAGCTGGCTTCAATTCCTATGTCAATATGATAGGCCCAATTCCTGTGATCGTCTCGAAATGGGCATACCTGGGTTTTCAGTCATACTCTCAGCTGCGGAGGCAATATTATCAGCTGCCTTTGCCGGACAAACACGAGTTGGAGTCTTAACATCACTAACTTGTTCGAGTCGTTAAAATTTATCGATTATATTCACTATAGCAGGCACTCGATGATGAACAAAAGCAGTACGAAAGTTGCTTCGATATTTTCATCGTTTTTGTAGTGAATTTTCATTATTTTACAACGTTGTGCGGGTATGTATGTATCGATCCATTTTTAATGACCCCCTAGTCTTTACTTATTAAAACCCATTGCAATGATAGTTGAATATTAACAGTTCAACAATGGCGCAAAAATTAAAATGACACCTCTTGTTGCGATGCCACTTTATTTGAATCGGTTCTGTCATTTGGATTTCCATTTTAAAAAAGTTTGGTGGCGAACATATTTCCAAAACACATCACCTGTTAGTCAGCGAATGACAGTACCCGATGGGCTGAATGTTAAAAAAATCGGTAAAATTAGCTCAGAAAAAATTCGACTTTATCTTGAATTACGTTGTTTTCAAAAGATAATATTATTTAACTTGCACAACCTTTCATGGAATTATTTGTAAATAAAAGCTCTCTAATCCGATTATATAACTACAAGCCAACCCTTACCCTTGAATCGATAAAACGTAATTGGTATCCATTTCAAGGCACGTTATTAACTTGACACCCGGTCCTGTTCTTACACAAATTGCATTTACATACGAACGTGATATTACGAAACAAAAACTTGTCTACCACTCGATTATAGTGTATTTATTGCTTAATCGACAACTGAGGATGCAAGCAAACAAATGAAGCCAAACAGAATTTACACATAAAAGCTACAATTATTTATTAATATTCAGATTGCTGTTGATTAATATGTTTTGCAAACGTTGCATGCGCTGCCATTCACGTAATTTCTGTGAACTTTAATCAGATCGCTTGTCTCATTCATTCTAATAAAAATCATAAAAAAAAAACAAGTGAAATAAAAACAACGACACAAAACTGCGATTTAAGGTAATTTATTTATATTTACATAAACAACAATTCTCAGGAGCTGTTAGCAGCTAAATGTATAACAAAATCACTTGTAACTCACTTCAGTGATTACTAAAGTCGCACTACGGCTTTTCGAAAACGTGATTGCGATAAATGTTTGCAATATGCAATCTAGAATAATCATCTTATAATTTAATACTTATTTATTGCTGGTTGACTCGTTAATAATTTTATTATGGGCAAATCACATTCTTGTTGTTAAGTGCAATCTACAGATACAGAAGCCTGTCCGTGAGTACCTGTGGACAGAAGTCTCACGTGCGAAATGGCACGTTAGCCACTCCTTAAAAAAAATTAACGTTAAACTATAGTGAACGAGTAGTTATGATTTTGTAATTTGTTTTCTTTGGCTTATACTTACAATTAAGCTTGGTCTGACGCTGTGTGTTGTGAAATAAATTTACAGGAGAAACGCTAATCTGCAAGTATTTGATTATAACATACCCTTTTAAAGTCATACAATGACGTGAAGTAAATGGAACGGGGACTTAAGTTCTACACGATTACGTCAGTATGCTTCAAAAAAGCGAACGTCTGGGTTGGTAGCAGCAATAGAAAACACTAGAGGATCACTATGAACACTCAAGAACAGACACGATGAACATTGAAATTGTTCAGTACGCCATGCAAGAGTACGCGTTTGTACATATATATATGACGTAGCGGAAGGTTGTGAACGTAACAGACGAAGATAAGATAACCTGCTCCATATAAGACATCAGGAAAGGATAACATTCAACCTGTCATTCCATGGCTCAAGTTAATTTCCACAGATTGCCTTCCCATAGCATGACGGGAGGTGCGTATCAAATTTATTCCCAAAACAAGTCTCAAAGGACTTCAGATCGATCAATTTGTCGTCATTTCTGCTGACGGTGGCGCTATCCTCAACAGTCTAGAAGGAGTTTAACTAAATAGCGGTTTTGTTTATCAAATCACACAGCTCAAATCGAGAATAATAAATTCAACGCTAGGAGATGCCACCGTACGAAAGAAGATCCGGCAGAGGAACGTCCAAGGCGGTGTTCTCTTTCCCTTAATATCGATGGGAGGATACCAGAGCCAGAGTTTATTGTGAAGCACTAAGTATAAGCCACTACTTTGGAATTAACGACGACAGCAGTTTCTTTTCAGCCGAAATCATGGCTGCAGAAATAATACGCTTGAGTAATATTGTGGGTAATACCTATTTATATATGCAGATAATCAGACAGCCGTTAAGGTTTTGGACTCAGCGGTCATTAGATCGTACTTCATGCACCGCAGGATCTCAATTAATTTTTCAAGAAAAAGAAACAGAAGTTGAATGGAGTTGATAGATGAGGAAGAAATTGAATCTGTTCGCAAACGGCTGTGTGATTGTCCCGCCCTATCCATCAGAAGAATGAGAACTCTTGGTAGTTACTTCTTTTTGGAACTCTCATTTCATTTCATTTTCATTTACTGGAGGATTAAAGTAATGCTGAGCTAATGAGCCTCTTGAGATCCATACAACTACGTGGGTCGCACCAAATTAGCTATACTTAACTATGCACATATGTACATATGTAAGTAGGTTGCTACTTAAGTTTTGCAGATGACAGAGAAAACTTAAACTTACTAGAATGCGCCAGAATTAGTCCTAAAACATTGAGTGCACCGTTCCAAATCCACCTCTGGAATAAGATTATTCTAGGATTCTACCACTTCTTGAGAGCTGCTTAATATTATTCCGCCTATTTTATCCTTCATGATAGGGTATAAAAAGAAGTCAGAATGGACAAAGTTTAGACTGTAATGCAGATGAATCATCAATTCAACATTTGAAATCGTCAGAAACACAAAAGTTTGAAATGCAGCGAGTGATGAAGCACTTTCATATCGAGAAGAATTCACCGTTCTTGACGATTTTTTTAAAACATCCCGCAAACAACTGGTTCTGTACTATTCAGCATTAAAACTACGAAAGGACAGTGGAAACATAACCAGAATGTGGTAAGCATTCTCTTATGTCTGAGCTCCGCACACGCTTCTCTTTTGTTGGCTTACTGTTACCTTGAAAAAAATTGCAATATCTGTCGTTTGCTTTCTGAGTCATAACAGTAAATTCAACTTTTATCACGGGTAACTATATTCGTCAGTACTTTTGACCGTCCTTGATTGAATTTGTTGAGCCTTTTGTTTTGCTATAGATAAGTCGCGCCATCTTTTCGGCTTCGGGCAAACTGTGCGGTATTAATCAACACAAATCTTTTCAAAGACTAGAGTAACATGCAGAATTGTTTTAATGCGGGTCAGAAATAGTAAATTTGTAGGTGGATTTCCAGAAACAGCTGATACCAACATTACATGCATTTCAGAGTTTTCGAGTAAAGTTTCTGAGGATATCATTGTTCCTAATACTCCATGAATCATTCTCAATTCATATGCTTGCTTACTTACTTACTTAAGTGGCCCTACAGTTCAGGGTAAGCCTCTCCAGTTAGTCCGGTCCATAGCTAACTGCCTCAGTTGCGCACTCCAAGGCACTTAAGGCTTTTAAGGCTTTTACTTGTGCGCACAACTTTAGGAAAGATCATCTTCGACTGCTTTGTCCCTCCTGGCTAGATTCGGAAACTCTGCGAGCTAAACCATTGGTCTACATTCACTCTACATGTCCTAGTCATCTTAAGCGATTGATGCGCAGTTTTTTGACTAAATCCATATCTTTGTACATCTTGTACATATATTTTAATCGTTGATACCATTTTTGTTAGAGCAATGAGCGTGACAGGAATGCTAAATATAAATGCTGTCATATGCGTCTTTAGAATTGATAAAAAGATGCTGGATATCTCTTTGGACGTCTTGGGTTTTCTCCAGGATCTGCCGAAGTATAAAAAAACTGTTTGACTGTGGACTTTCCTGACCTGAAACCACGCTAATATGGTCCGATCAGGTTGTTGACGAAGAGTTTAAGGCGTTCAAGAAATATGGCAGATAGGATCTTGTACCCGATGTAGAGGAGACTGTTGTCTCTGTAATTGGCGGAGGTTATTATTATTGTAGGTTCTTATAGATCGCGCAAACAAAGCTGAGATTTTATTCTTACGCTTAAGCAGCTTATCTTAAGCTGCTTTGAACAGCTCACTTTTTTTTTGCTTAGGTGGATGGAAGTTTTGGGTATTATATCGTCCATGCTGTATGAACTTGCTTTTATACACCAGTATAAAAGCATTTTGTTATAAACGGTGAGCCATCTATTGGTTTCTTTTTAAAGTTACTATTAAGACTACACCGTTTAATGTTTTTCAATAATTACTACCTCACTAAAAAGAGTTCACCTTCCGATTATTTATGTTAAATAATTTTATTTAAATGGCTATCGCAGTTGTAGCCCATCTTCATACTCATTTTCTATCCGCCAAGACTACTATCGAACAATATAGTTCAATTTTAACGGTGTCTGCTTCATTTGGAAATTGTGTGCTGACAATGCCATCGATTTAAAGGCTTCTTTTATTCAAGCCGACAAACGTAAAGGGAATTTTAGTTAAAGTTCAGGTTAAGGTCGGAGTTTGACGCCAAGTAGTCAAGTTTATTATTGGAAAATAATAACCAGAAGTTTCTTTCTGATTTAACAACCAACCCTATGTTAGTTTTATGGTTAAAGATACTTATAAGGTTTAAGAAGTATTAAGGTAACCAGAAAAAAAGGTTACATCCTAGAATCAAATCGGTCTCCTTCATTGGACGAAACAAAATAATGTTTTACCCTATAAATTTATAGAGAACAAAGGAGTTAATCGAAACAGAAAAAAAACGGTCTGCATTATTACTCGGGATATGAATGAAATGGGAACGTGGGCTGAATATTATTACATTTAGCTAACAAAAGGAAAAAAGTGACAACGAGGAAAGCTATTCATGAAAATGTCGTCATAAACTACTGTCAACTAGGCTAGGCTAGGCGACTGAGAATAAACAAAAACCTCATTAAATCGTTTAAATTCACTTGAACGTAGACAATTGTTGCATAATGCCTTAATACGATTTGAATTAATTACTTTCTGTCGCTCTTCAGACACGGTCTGGTGCGGATGGACGGAGTGCCAGCTAAACAGTGTACATATGTACTTAACCTGGCTGCAGTCAAAGTTCAGTTGACAGCACGTACCATGTGTGAATGTTCACGTGATTAACCGAAAAGAAAAACAAAACTGAGCTAAGTTATCGTTTTTGAACGCGGAAAGGGAAATGGTGTGGAATGGTATGCATTTATATTTTGTTTTTTTATAGAAGTTTGCTACAAATTTGGCTTGAATAAAATCGCTGTCTAATTTTAACTGCTAGTTGTTTATATACTCTATTCTGCACAGAATATTCATTTTAAGGTAAAATTCTGGTTAGACACTGTAGGACTGGTGCGTTTATACATATGTGCTTACTGATAACACCTCCCTCCATCTTGTTGACTACAACTAAGAAACCTTACCAAGTAGATTGAGTTTCAAAGAAATATTCACGTCGGTAAGGTAGTTGTTCAGCGAAATCACCTGTTGATACCGCCATTACATGTTATTGTTTTACTCAGGATGGGGTAAAGATGCTTTACGTATCCTTCTAGGCTGTACAAAGTGGTATGTCCGTAGTGCAGTACCAATGTGGCTTCTGGACCAGCAGATCAACTACAGACCAAATCTTCACGCTAAGACAAACCCTGGAAAAGATCAACGGATTACAAGACGAAACCATGTGTTTAACGAGGAGGACGAATGGAGAGGAAGGCTGAACCGCGAACTCTATGATATGTATTAAGCTTTGAAAGCAGTTCGGAGGGCCGAAACACATCGACAACATTAGCTCGGCCACATCGAGCGAATCAACGACAACACTCCAGCCAAAAGAGTTTTCTAATCGGGTTTGAAACAAGAGAGTAGACCAAACTTCCATTATAAAAATCAAGTAATGCGGATGCCACTATACTTGGTCTGACGAGCTGACAGTAACGTTCCCGGGCAGATGCGAGGTTTTAAGAGCCCCGTTTTCTGATCACGCTAGTTGGCGTTTCAGGCGGACTTCTTTTTCCAGAGACATGTTGATAGTTGATTTTAGTCACCTCTTATATTCTAAGATCTATCCGAAGAAGCTAGCATAAATTATGTTCAAAATCTTTACCACAAGTTACAAGTTTGTATCGAGTCCTTTGTAAATTTTAAAAATAATATCACATTTGAAGCTTTGCCCAAGCATTATTTAAATCTATCCGACAGCATATTATATGTACTGTCTGTAACGCTAATATAACTCAGTGGGATAAAACCTAGAAGTGCAACTGATAAGAAGATTACAGTTCTACCGATCTTTAATGCATCTAAGAATATATTATATGCAGCTATTCCACCATAAATATGACTGTGGAAGAATGTTAGCAAACCGGTGGTTGGGAGATAACCCGCACCTTACGGCCCAAAAACTGCCCAAAAAGATCAACGTCCCTATTATCTCTCGGCAGAAGCTAAGTGCGACTGCTTGTCGGCGTAATACCCGAAGACTGTAATTTTGCAAACATGGCTAGAAGTCTTGGTATCTTCATTAACGACATCTGCAGAAGGTGTAGGCACGAGGAAAAAATAGAAGAGAAAAATAGAGTTTTTTATTCCACGTACTTTAAGGGCAATCGCAATGGCCAACTGACATTCGATTGGAATTGCAAATGCTGCATTTTTCCCCCCAACTTAACCCAACATAATATCTAAATAAATAAAATATATTCTACTGAACATGCTTCCCAGTTTCGAACGTAACAGGTATGTGAAATGCTCAACAACAATTTAAATTTCCAAACGCTTTCCTTTTTATTTCACCACACTTTTAGCGAATATCTGCTGCGACAACGAACTTTTCTTTTCTCAAGCCTAGATGGCACTGCCAAGAATCGATTATCTTCTGTCAAAAGCACATAACCTCAAAAATTATATTTCTTTAAATTCATAGAAGTTTCCATCATCCCCTTTATCAAAGATTCCGTAGATGGTTAATTCGCATTCCACTTCTTTTAAAAATTGCAAAAACAAGTAGTAAAATTCTTCGGCCATCAATTCGTTTTACATTTAATCACTGACAATTGATATTTTAAACTGCCCGCTGCATTTTTAAGGTAAATTACGTAATTTTACCCGTGCAATGAATATACATATGACCAATATATTCTGTGTACTCGTTTTCTAGAGATTGCAGATATGGGTAACTCGGGATCAGTGATGGCAGCTCAAAAACCAAATCACCCGGAAATACCACAAGACGCAGGTAGTCCACCACCAGAATGTCCAATGCATCAGAAAAATGGTCCCTCATCGAAGGCAGTATCTGCTTCAGCATCCGAATGCCCAGTTAAGCACGACAATAGCGATATCAATCCGACGAACATGATGCCAGCAGCAAATCAGAAACCAGCACCAGATCAACCTTTTCCTTTACCAACAGACCGCCAAACCTCAAGCATACCAAAGGTCACACCAGACGGTAGCGTCGAATACTGGCAGTATCCCAGTCAACAGATGTTCTGGAATGCTATGCTGCGTAAAGGTTGGCGCTGGAAGAACGAAGACGTCAGCCAAAAGGATATGGGAGATATCATTCGAATTCACAATGCTAATAACGAACAGGCGTGGAAAGAGGTACTCAAATGGGAGGCGCTTCATGCCAAAGAGTGCGGCAATCCAAAATTAAAGAGTTTCGGTGGTAAAGCGGCAGATTACAGTCCACGTGCTCGCTTTCGCTCGTGGTTGGGGTAAGTTGTTATGACGTGATGTTACCTAACACAATAGTTACACATGGTGTGCGTGCTGGTATTTCTAGATATGAACTCCCATTCGATCGCCACGACTGGATTGTGGATCGCTGTGGTAAGGACGTGCGTTACGTTATAGACTACTACGATGGTGGTATAGTGGATAGCGAGTATAAGTTTGCCTTGTTAGATGTGCGTCCAGCTATGGACTCAGTGGACAATGTATGGGACAGAATGAGGGTGGCATACATGCGATGGAAAATTGAAGCATCAGACAAATTACTCGGCGGCAAAATAGATCAGTAGACGCGAGAAGTGGGGCTGGACACAGGTAGCTGCAGAAAGTCATAGCTCCTGTGGAGTTTGTGACAATCCACAGATACCTGTGGGTGGTCACAAATGCTTAAGAATTAACTAATAAGACTATTTCGATATGATAATTAAATTATTTAAAACTGTGTATTCGAGGTTTAAATTGGTTGTTTATACCTTTCCTGCTCAAGGTCTTTCGCTCTTAGATCCAATAGTTGTATGATTATTTCGACTGGTTAGGAATATACATACATGCAACACAATATCGTAACGAATGTGGTAATTTATTGGTAGAAGATTAAAAATCATTTGGAATGAGCTAAGGAACTTGGCTGTCCTAGGCACTTTGATCAACACGAAGTGCATGCTCACTAATGGATTACAGGACCCAAGTAAGTAAAGTAAGTACGTAAGTGTCCTTTATATATAGTATGAACAATGTAATGAGTTTACCAGTCTATGTAGCTTACAGCTTTTGACAGTTCTTACAGATTATCTGTGTGGTCTAGATGTGTCCGGATGAAAACCTTCAGTATTATCAAGTAAGTTTCTAGTCCAAGAAATCGTTAACCAGATTGACCACATTTGCTTTTGGGAATTGCTTCTTGAATTGTCTTCAAAAAGTACAAAAGGTGGCAATAACCGTTCCTGTGTTTGAACTTGGTGGTTCCGATTGACAATCGAAGTACGCCGAGATATGTAAATTCAATTCACGGGTGTGACATTGACACTCATGTTTTTACAAATTATTCGCTCAATATTCTAAATACACAAAATAAAACTTGAATTATCTATAAAACGCATGATTTCCTTTAAATTTATTAGTATAATTAATTCAGAAACCACTTGGTTTAGTAATAAGATCCATTTCACTTGCGTTACAGGCGTGACCTTAGAAAACTAGTGACTTGCGGATGGGACATCTAATGTTCCTGTGGTGTAAAATCTCGCATGGAAACTATATCTAATTTTTTTTTAAATATTTACCTGAAAATTGATCTTGAGTTTAGAAAATCAAACCAAATCTGTGAGAAACTGACAAAAAAATTATTTAAAATTGTTACGGGTGTGACAAGTTAATGTTGCGGGTGTGACCAAGTACGATTTTTACACATGGAACAGAACATAATAAACGAATGTAGTAGTTATTAAAAATTAAAGTCATGATATTTCCGCTATGGAACTAAAACAATGACTAATAATAATTTACCGCCGTCCTTATCAAATTAGTTTTTTTTTTTTTTTTTTATAGTAAAGGGCCGGTTTCTATGGAAACACCCTAGTCCTAATCGCATTGTCAGATTTCTATGCTATACACGATCGATAAAATCTTAGAATTATTCAACATACCAGAGGCATTTGCAATTGAAGGCTGTTGGACCAGCTATACGACTCTCGGAAGGCGCTTTAAAAAATAGGCAAAATACTAGAATTTGCTGTGAATAAATGCAAAATAAAAAAAAAATTGAAGTTTTCTTAGTCATATTTCGTTAATCTTAACTTACGTGGTTATACAGCGGAGAAGATCAAAAAGCTGCAGGAAATATTTCGTGGTCATAACACTAAACTTAAAAAATTGGTTTAATATGACTATCTGGAGTGATGAACTATTGTCTTGGAATATTCAATAGGTATCACGGAATTTTACGGCTACCAATAGCCCAACAGAATGACAAACTGTTGCAGAAGGTGGATCACATAAGCAATGCGACAAAAAGAATTCCTTGGTAAGGGGTTATCATGGTTGGTCTACTGGAATTTAAAGCTGAAGTAGCTGGTAGAAGGAAGAAACTTTCGTTTCAGTCGGTAGACATAAAATTACTCGTATAACCTAACGGCGTACTAAATACCTCAGCACTATGATAGAAGTTCGCATTTCGAAAAGAACTTGGGCGTGTCATGCCCAGCAGAAGAAGGGCAAAGCATGAAGAATAACCCGTAACAAATTCGATCATCCTATATTTGCTTACTTAATTGGCTCCCAAGTCGTAATCCTGAGACACTGAACCTTCCATTCTTATTGATACCGGGCACGTTGGTTCTTGTTCTCCAAACAAAGTCTCCTGACCTGTAGGGTCGCATTGCCTGTGAAACGGAATGTCGACATTACTTGGACGCCTCCAAAAAGAGACGCAGATTCAATTATCCAGTTCGCTATGGTGTTATTTTCTAATCGCCAATCTATTCGTCAGTCATTGGCCTTTTGAATTGCATTGCAGAGAAAAGAGCTTGACTGAGACAACATGCACCACTAAGCAAGCCAGGCTTTATTACACTTGTTGAGAAATGCTTCAACACCGGTAACTTTGGCAACATGAGAGAAAGAGAGGTACGAGTATAGTGGATAAGAGTGCGTAAAAGTCCCATACTCTTAATTTATTTTGTGGATACCCAGCTTTAGACGCAAAAAATCATTTCCGATTAGATTATTTTCCGAGCAAGTAATATGTATAGACTCAGACTACTCCTTTATGGCAGCCAGTTAAAGGCTGGAAATATTCTGTCCAATGCATCAGAAAAATGGTCCCTCATCGAAGGCAGTATCTGCTTCAGCATCCGAATGCCCAGTTAAGCACGACAATAGCAAAATCCAATAAGGGCTGGGAGTTAGCTCAACTTCGGACGAGTGCGATGACCTTTGCTAATCAAGTCTCCCATAACCTCTCGAGAAGTTCAATGACGCCTACACCAAGTCCAGTAGGCGAATGGTGCCATTGCTAACAATTGTCATTCCTAACAATCCATTATAAAAATCGCCCCTAGGTTTTCCTTGCCACGCCAAAACAAAAGCCATTAAGGTTTTTTTTTTTTATAATTTGCACGCACTCAAGGTGTTATGAATACTCTTTTACATGTTTTCACACGGTGCGGGCGTAGAAAGTTAGATAGAGAGAGAAAGAGATTGGTGTAGTAGTTTGAAACTCACGTGTATTAGGTTTCACATTAGCTCCAGGGGTGCTACTACTGCCTTCGTAGTAGTGTTGCCATAAGCTTTCGGAATTGATCGGACTGCCTCATATCGTATAATGCTTACTGTGATCAGGGATTGAACTGTGAACCATCAGCTCGACAAACGATGACGCTACCACACCATTGCCACCCGTAACGTGAGCAAAAAGCAAGTGTGGTGCTTTTAGGGAGAACCTCTTTGTGCAATATCTATGGGCCAGACAGCGATTTTCCTATATTTGCCTATATTCATAGCACATTTCAATAAATTATCATGTGACCTGATCACCAATGTTAACAAACGCAAGATATTTAGGACAGTCACCACACATTGCAGTAGATATAACCAGATCTTCTTTTATCCTTCTTGCCAAGAGCGATAAAAAATGTTGTCCCATCCACTACGACCCACAACATCCCCTTACCATTGAACGTGCCGTTTAATTTTCGCATCTTTGACGCCTTTTTATGTCATCATTCACTTACGGAAAGAGATCACATACATATGTGTGTGGACATATTGACAGTTGCGAAAAATGAAGTGTCTTCGGCTAAAGTAGAAGTCTTGTCTGATGGATTGTTTGTTCAAGAATGTAGAAAAATAGCTGTATATGGCTAGATTAAATCATACCCGTTACGGTGCAGTTTTCTCGTCAGTCTTCTAAAGTAAATCAATTTCATTTATCAATTACAAGATCTGTTTATTGCCAATAGGTGTCTCTAACAAATTTTGCAACAATTTTAAATTTCTTTCTTTCAACATAAATTAAACTTAAGTTTGACTAACAAAAAGAAGTTTTTTTTCGCATGCTGTCCATACAGCTTCTCTATTTTTGCTCTTGTTTCTTTGCGTTTTCTTTATTGATGCCTCTACGATAGTGTGGTTGCATTTGTATTATTAGGAATTAAATTAAACAAAACAATTAATTTACAAGTACAGGAGGCCACTGGCAGCGGCATGGGCCATTAAGGTATTGGCAGCTTGTTGTGTTTCCAATAGTAATCGTGCTTCCTTCAGCCAGTCACTAGCAACTTTTCTTGGAGCACCTTGGAGAAGGTTCATGTACTTGAGTGCTTGCATCAGATCACCACGGTCCACGAAGTACCTAAACAACTATTCTGTCCCAATTCATTTTAATATAGTTTGCTACCTTACATACCTGGCTCTGTTTAGGATGTCGTACGTGTCTAATTTGCTAAAATCAATTGGCTTATTCTCAAGCTCATCCTTGGAAATTGGATCATCAGGACGTAAAATAAACAACGATTGTAAATAAGACAAAATGTATATCGGTATGCGAGCACCTCCCTCTGGGACAAGTGCAACTTTCCGAGCTACTTTCTCTACATTAAGGAAACGCTCGCGTAGTGCATCTTCTGGGAATACCCCACGGTTTTCTGCAGTTTTCGGTAGATTTTGGAGCACCACAGAAACCAATTCATCACCCTCTAAAGAATAAAGTCCAATTTGAAGGGGAGAATCATTCAAATTCTGTCAGAAGCTTACCAGAAACCTTAGCTACTGCGTTAATTTCACTTTTCAATGGGCGAAGTTTGTTCCTCCAGTGAACACCTGGTTCACCAGTTCGGACAGAAGCCCAGAGAGCCTGACAGGCAGCCCACAATTCTTGCGCCTGATGTGCAGATCGTTCCGAGTCTGCGCGATCTGTGGAAATACAAATATTGGTTGAAACAATACATGCGTAGAAAAGGACCGGTTTAATATATAAAAAAACTATCAAAATACCTTGCAATTCCTTATCGATTTCTATGCGGCATGCATATACATACGTTTACAAATTAAGTATGGCGGTATAAGCTGCCTAACTTTTACTGTGTCTTACCTTTCAAAGCAGCATCCATGCCTCGCAGTTTGCCCAACATTGCTGCCAACTGAAGTTTATAGGCTGCTTTCTCAGAGGACAACTTTTCATCGAGCTCCCGACTGAAGTTTCTTCTTAATTCGGCCTCCTTTAGCGAGAGTGCATCATTCAAATGATCTACATGCGCCTCGGCTTGCTGTTTCAATTGCTTACGCAATTGTTTCTCAGCATCGGCTCGAATTTGGAAGATTTTATTTTGATTTTCGATGGCTAGTCTGCGTTTCTCTTTTTCTAAGTAGAAATCAAGCTGAGCTTTTACCGCTTCTGATTGATCATCACCTCGGTAGGCTTCAATAGCACGTTTTAAGCGGAGCTCTCCATCGGTTTGCAAGCGTTGCAGTTCTTTTTGGTACGCCAACACATGGGAATATGCGTGCATAATGAAAAGATCGAGATCTTCATGAGAAATTTTCAACTTCTTATCAGCTAAATTGATTCCAGGAAATATGGACTCGATTTGATCTACGAAATAATTCCGGGATGCCTCGACCTGTAGAGAAAACATGCCATTTAAGATGAGAAAAGACTGGTAACATTTATTTCAGACAAACCTTCTTCCAATATTTCTCAGATAAAGTTGAATTGTCCTTTGATCTGTAGAGTTCATCTTTAACTTTATTAATGTGTTCGGTCAGTGTTTTGATTTTATCACGAACGCCTTGCACAACATCGTGATTAGAGGAGTTTGCAACTTTGCTAAGTGCTATTTCACATTTTTCTAAAAAAAAAAAAGAGAACAGTTTAAAGAACTCAAAATGCGTTCGAATAAATATGGTTACCAATTTTTTGTTGAGCTTCACGTGCTAACTTTTCGGCATTCTCAACGGATGTATCACGGGCACTTGTTTTGTTTTTCAACGTTGACCAAGATGTGGTATCGACATCTTCAATCGCTTTATCGACTACTTTTCGAACTTCTTCGTTAAATCTAGAAATACAATGGAAGAAATATATTATATGAAGAATAAACGGTATCACGCGCGAAGATTTTCGATTGGTTAGTAACGTAATGACATAACCGATCGCTTTATATAAATCCTCCATATTTGGCCACAAATTCAAATGGGTCCTCTGACTAGAACCTAAAGGTGGATGGCACACTATGTCTCGGAAATTGTGTCATGCACAAGACGATGCGACGTTCAATGTGACGTCACACATTGACGATTTTCAACTATCGTGACTGGATTGGATGAATTTGTGGATGTAAGGTTCCCATCTTGAATTTGAGTGAGAGTTTATGCGGAATAGTATAGCACATTGAAAAACTCCCGCAGATCTGGCAACTACATCAGCCCCTTCGATCACCAGCGCCACTGGGCATGGTGATCATAATGCTTTAGGAGCCGTTCCTGACAAGCAGGCTCCAGGACCAATATCTTCGACCAGCAGCGCTACTGGGCATGTTGGTCCCATTATCTCTGGCAAAACATCTGCCAAAACGTCAGCTAGAACAATGGGTCACTGCAAAGACAGCAGCAGGAAAATACCAGCCCCTTCGGCCGGTAAAGTGACCGGTTTACCACATCCGTCAAGCGGCGCCACTGGGAACGCTTATCGGAAAGTTGCAGAGTCGGCTAGAAGCAGACCACAGAGTCGTTCTACTCAGCCTGCTTGCCGTAGAGGAAAGGGTCCTAAAAAGGCCCAACTACTCCGGCAAGCTAGATCCTCTATGGAGGATTAATGAGCACAATGAGGGTGCTACAGGCGAACCTGCATCACGCTAAGGGCGCGTCGGCTACCCTTAGTAAGCGGTTCGCCGAAGAAACCATAACCCTTGGTCTTATCCAAGAACCCTGGCTTATTTGCGGACAAATAAAAGGTCTACGGAATAGGTCAAGTAAGTTAATTATAAGTGCGGGGAGCCTGTACCAAGGGCGGCCTGCTTAATAAATACAAATATAAACTTTCTTCCAATTCCAAAATTCATTACGAAGAACCTGGTGACACTTCTAGTAGAAGTCCCGACCGAGAGGGGAACACAAAACATCGTGTGTGCCTCGGCATATTTCCCCGGCGACGACGACAACATCCCGCCCATAGAGGTCCAAGGACTTATACAACCTACACTACATCATAGGTTGCGATGCAAATGCGCATCATGTTGTATTGGACAGTAGTGGCATTAACAGAACGGGTGAGTGTCTTTTAGAATATCTTACTAGTAGTTGTGTAGATATTTTAAATAGAGGCTCTAAACCCACCTTCATAAATGCGATTCGGGAAGAGGTACTTGATCTCACTCTTGCTAGTCCATTTATATCGAATTTTATTGAAATATATATATTATATATCTATTTTATTGAAAATTGGCGTGCTTCTGACGAAGCCTCGCTGTCGCACCATCAACACATCAGGTTCGACATTCAAGGCAAACTGTGCTATGCTTCTACTAGATATGATCCCAAGTCAACGGACTGGAATTTATATCGAGGACTTGTTCTCTCAAAATTGGATATACTCGTTACACCTATCGAGTCCATAGGAGACCTAGATGAAGCAGCATACCAATTGAATGATGTGCTGCTTACTTCCTTCCACGACAGCTGTATTCATAAAACCAGTTTGTGTAGACGAAAGGTTCCCTGGTGGAATGACCAGCTTGCCAAACTTAAGAAGAAAGTTAGAATACTCTTCAATTCAACTATACTAAACGCACGAAGAACTGGGACGATTATAGGTCCGCTCTTACTGAATACAATTTAGAATTGAGGCGATCTAAACTTGCTACATGGAAAAAATGTTGCGAAAACATAGCTGACTTGCCAGTAGCAGCACGAATCCATAAGGCACTCGTTAAAGATCATGCTAACTGTGTAGGCTTACTAAAAAAAAACCTGATGGCACCTACACGTCGGACCGTATGGACACTCTCAAAACCTTACTTGAGGTCCATTTCCCAGGTTCGTCTACTCAAGTACAACACATGTACTCGAATGTAACTGACCATAGGGTCGGTATTGCTAATAGAGCAAATAGTTTATCCGGAAAATTGTTTAGTCCAGATAAGGTTAAATGGGCGGTCAGCTCCTTTAAACCATTCAAAGCTCCCGGTGGTGACGGTCTTTTTCCATCACTTCTACAGAAAGTTATCGACCTCACCTTGCCGGGTATTATAGCTTTATTTAGCACCAGCTACAATTGGGGATACATCCCGATTACCTGGAGACAGGTAAACGTGATATTCATTCCAAAACCGGGTAATAGGCCCAGTGAGCTGCCTAAATCCTACAGACCTATAAGTCTAACATCATTTGTACTCAAAACGATGGAGAGACTCATCGACGTTCATATTAGAGGTCAGTTAGATTTGTCTACCCCTCTGCACTCAAGTCAGCTTACATATAGGAAGGGTAAATCCACAGAAGGTGTTCTTCACTACCTTGTGAAGAAGATTGAAAGAACTTTTTGTTCTAAGAAAATAGCCCTATGTGCCTTCCTTGACATTGAGGGCGCTTTCGATAATACTGGCTACAGCTCAATAGAGAGAGCAATCAGTAGCAGAGGCATCGAAGATTCGACCAGCAAATGGATGAGCTTTGCTTGAAAGTCGAATTATTACTTCTCACTCCGGGAGGAGTGTCAGTGTCTGTGACCGCAGCTAAGGGCTGTCCCCAAGACGGAGTTCTCTCTCTCCTTCTATGGAGACTATCACTAGTCATAGACAACCTTCTAGTCGATCTTCATAGATTAGGCTATATCGCCATTGGTTATGCGGGTGATTTGGCGATACTTATTAGTGGCAAGCACAGCGCATCCTTCTCCAGCGTCATGCAAGGTGCTTTACTACACGTTTTAGAATGGTGCAGCAGAGAAGGACTATCCATCAATCCCTGCAAAACTGTTCTAGTGCCTTTTACTAGGAAAAGACTGGTCAATCTAGGACTAAGACCTATCATATTCAAAGGCACTACTCTAGCTTATTCCAGTGAAGTCAAATACATCGGGGTCATCCTCGACAAACGGCTCAGCTGGAATTCTCATATCAAGTTCGCCATCGAGCGTGCTACTAGGGCCATGTGGGCCTGTAGGCGCCTGTACGGCAGAACTTGGGGTCTAAATCCAAAAATTATACATTAGATGTATACAATGATTGTGACGCCTATTATCACGTACACAGCCATCATCTGGTGGCCGAAAGTTCTTGAACGGACAACGGCAACTAAACTTCAGAAGTTACAAAGAATTGCCTGTCTCGGTATCACAGGTGCTATGCGTACCTGCCGGACGGCAGCTTTAGAAGCAATCGTTGGGCTTTCACCCCTTCATATCTTCATTAGGAAGACAGCCGCTAGGTGTGCTATCAAGTTGCAGATAGAATACAAGTATAAATCAGGTGACCATGTGGGACATCTGAAAATTCTTGACTCAATCCCCAAAAGAGACATGTTTTGTACCATCCCTGACACCATGGTCAAGGAGTACTGTTTCGGTAGGTGATTTGAGGTAGAAATATTAGATCGTGCAAATTGGTCTAATGGTGTTTCGGCATTAGACCCTAGAGGTCTGGTTTGGTTCACAGACGGATCGAAAATGGAATCTGGAGTTGGAGCTGGTCTCTTTGGACCCAACACCAAAGTCTCGATACCTATGGGAATATTTTCAGATAGTCAGGCAGCGCTCAAAGCGCTGTCGTCCAATTTGGTGAACTCCATATCAGTTAAAAGCTGCTACGATGCACTGCAATCCCTGGCGAGACTAAACAACGTAAAACTTTGATGGGTCCTCGGCCATCAAGGGATTGCAGGCAACACGTTAACAGATGAACTAGCCTGGGTCACAATCTGCGTTCATAGGACCTAAACATTACTGTGGCATCAACTGGTCTTTCGCCACAGCGCTGATTAGTAACTGGGAACATAAACTTAGTCTGGACCACTGGGAAATTGTCCCAGGGTTGAGACAACCCAAATTACTAATCAAACCTTACTCCTATAAGGATATACTTAACCTCAATAAGGAAAGTATCAGAAAGCTGGTGGGCTTTCTCACGGGCCACTGTGGCTTGAGATACCACCTTAACAAACTTAACGTGAGTAGCAGACACGGAATGTAGGTTCTGCTCGGAGGAGGACGAATCATCGGAACACATTCTCTGCAATTGCCCAGCTTTACATTGGTTAAGGAGAAATATTTTCCATAAAGAAATGTGTACGCCAGCGAAACTGAAAAACTCTGCTACTAAGGACATACTACCCTTCATTAGGGAGGTAGTACGTCTCTTAGACTAACCAAACCCCCTATGATACAATAGATCTTTTAGGTCGCAGTGTCTGCCACATGGGCAAGGATTCTATCAAAAAAAAAAAAAAAAAATAGCACATTGAAAATAAATGTAATAGAATACTTAGACTGGAAAGGGTTTAATAACTTACGTATCAACTGTGATGCGTTCAATAAAATCTGCTTGTATCGTTATGGATCCGAGAATTTCTATGCATTTCCCCATCTCAAGAAAAGTAAATTAAAATAAAGCTTTAATGCGGACAAAAATGCAGTAAAACATCTTTATTGCTGCCCTGAACTGTGTGATACCAATGTAGCATTCGACTGAATGAAAAAAATCAGGTGCTTGTAACCAAGGCCTTAGCAATCGCATCCACTTCACAATGTTGCAAAAAAAAAAACAATTGAAAAAACTCGATCCCCGCCTTCAGTAAAGTGGTATTACTCATACCTACTCAATTACATTTTTCATCAGATTTACACATCGAAAATAACAAGATCTCCCCCACCTTGGAAAAAGAAATTTACTTGCCATAAACACAGGTCTCGCAAAATACAACAAGAATAACACACCGGACAAAGTATTTCAAATTTTATACCAAGAAATAATCAACAATATAAATGCTGACACAATTTTCTGCACTGATGGGTCAAACAAGGATAACAACTCTTCATATGCTGTAATACAATTAGAACAAAGTCACCAAATAACCATCACTCATGAAGGACTTTTCCCAAGACCTACTGGCAGCTCCATTGCAGAGCTAGCAGTAATTCTTAAAGGAAAAACTATTGCTCACATGCGGCCTGGCAATATTTTGATCCTAACAGATAACCTAAGTATGTCCTAGTTTAGATGCCTCCTAGATAAGAAGCAAACTGCACTCTAACAACAATATTTTATTAGCATGGATACCCAGGCATGTAGGCATTAAAGGAAATGACACAGCAGACTTAGCAGCAAAAGAGGCTACAAATGATCCCCTTATTGCCGAACCCCCAACTTTAAGCAATATAAAAATAAGCTTTTTACAAACAGACAATTCTACAATTCAACCCAACGTACATATCAACGGATGAAGCTTGCTGTTACAACCCACCATACATATATCAAATAATATCTTTATCTTTTTTGTATCTTTGAATTTTTGGATCTTTATACCTCCATATATTTTCTAATACTTATATAATTGTTTTCTTAAAAAAACAACATATGTACATATGTAAGACCAGATGTCATGAATGTTATTAATTTTATAAATGACTTGAGTAAATAAATAAAATCTTGTATTCTACTTACAAATAAATAAAATCTTGTATTCTACTTACAAATTTAATATCTTGATCGCTTTATGGTATTCCTGAACAGCTAATGTTGCAGCAAGTTCAACTTCTTTTTCTAGTCCAACCACATCTGCGGGAAGTTCAATCCGTTTGCTAATTGTAACTGGGGCTGAGGGGACATCTGGCGTGTACTTTGGTACTGGCTTTACTTCATTGGAAATCGGTCGTGTTGTAGTTTTCTATAAGACACATGTATTTATATCTCACTTTTTATTTGTTTTTCTTTACAATAAGGGTATTCATGATCTGTATTCAACTTAGACAAAAAATGCTTTCAAAAAGACTTCATATTCCCAGATTCAAAGCGTTTTTTTTTCGAATAGGCATAGGGCACCACTTCTGTCACTTGCTCAGGAGAATGACAGAAAATCATGATTGCTTCGATTTTAATTTGGAACTGAGAGCTTTGTAACAGCAACGAAAGAATGACCCTGAAACATTATCTATGATTGTAATCAAATTGAGTATATTTTAAAACATATAGTTACCAATAGATCTTTATCAAAATTACTTCGAACTCCATCAGAAAAAAATATTAACGATCTCTACCAACTATTTAACAAATTAACTATTGCAAATAATATTTGAAATTTCTAGTCCTTAACAGTAAACAAGCCGAAAGTCTTAGTAGCTAGTGCTTACTATATATTGTAATTTAATTACATGTTAATAAATTTATAAATAAATAAATAAATTTCGAACTGAGCTAAGTAACACGCCTCTGTGTGTTATTTGTTAAATATCGAATAAAAATGCCATTTGCTTAAGGACTGTTAGAATAAACAACAAGAATAACAGAAATAACATTGATCATGAGTACCCCAATTACTTTTATTTATTTTATTGCTTGTCATGATGAGCATTTACTGAATTTTTTGTGCTTTTTTTTAACATTTATTCACTTACTGGCCCTGAGGCAGGTACAGTTTGTTTTTCAGTTTGATCAGGCTCTATAACGGGAAATAAATGAGAAAAATATATTATCAATTCATTAGGAGAAATAATTGTTTCACTTACTTTCATTCTCTGTGCTTCCAAAAAATCCAGTCACTGTTGATGTGGCACTAGAAATTTGTTGGGTTACGGTGTTGAACTGTTTGGATACGCTGTCCAATTGCTTCGAAATACCTTGGAAAGGTTTCTCTTCTTGTAAAAGATATTTAAGTATTGTCTCGGATCCAGGCACATTTTTTTCAATGTTTTTCCGGAAATCGTTGTCGTGTCTTAGAAAACAATATATATTAGGTACAAGGAAATAGAACAATATAAAACATCTTACTTAGCATATGTGACCACTCCACCAATAACAGCAATTGGAGCTAATAAGGCGACGACTTTTCCAAGGCCTGCCTCCAAGGGCTTGTTACTATTGTTGATGTGTCGTTGGCATTGCCTATTAAGTGTTCCCTGCAGAGAACATATGAATTAAATTATAGACTTATGCAATTTATTCGCACAGAGATTAGGAGAAGTAATGCAATTTGTTGTGAATAACCAATAACCAATAGGTATCTTATTTTCTATTTTTTTTTATAAATGAGATCAAAGGGCACGTCATCCAACACAGGAGAAAAGAAAGATCTTGTGGTCTTCCTCATAATAACGCAAAGAAACCATTATAAGAAAAATGTTTGTTCGTATCTATTTTCAATTTCTTGTGCTAGCCCATGACAGATGACATAACAACCCAAATGTGTGACAAAAAGCCCACCTTCTCGTCAAAAGAACACCACAGGCACCGCATTGATTACAAAATTTACTTACTTTCAGAGCACAACCGCTTGAATTTTTTAGCATTAGACGATGCATTTTTGTTAGAATGTTCGTTTTATATAGACTTTGGATTATTAACCGGCTTTTCCTAATTTTTCACGAGACACGGAGGGATAAATTTCTCTTCTCGAAAACCAACTTTTGTACGAGAGAAGACCGTGGTGTAGGTGAATCGTCTCTGGCGAATGACGTTTATTTAAGTACTGATTGCGGAATGAGGGGAATTAAACTTTTTAAGGAAATCGTTGGCTAATATTTATAACATTTTTTGAAATAAACTACGAAAATTATTAATGGAATTTTTTTTATTAAATGCGAATTCTTAATTTTGTAAAGTGTTTTATAATCAAATCGTGAGAAAATGTTTTTATTTTTGATTGTTTGACATTTCTCCAAATGTCGGCTAGGTAGGGCTGTCATAGGAACCTTATGGAATTCAAGGTAAAATAATATCTTTATTTTATTGGTTATGAAGAGTGCATACTTGTCGATTTAGGGAAGTAATATTTTTTAATAAGAAATGTTACGATCTATTGTAACTGCAGGTAAAAATACAGATTTTAATTGTTTTTGTGAATATTTAAAAAATACATATCGCTTTAGCTCTACGAACGACAGTGGCTGTATCTTGTCGCAATTCACTAACATCTCATGCTCTTCAGCCAACAAGATTATTTTCATCAACTTTATCTACTAGTGGATTTTCAATTCTACCAAAAAATGGACTAGTACCCTTGATAAATAAAAAATTCCTTGAACCTCCAAAGAGTTTAATTACTCAAGATCGTACAGTGACAAAGTTTTCATTGAATAAAGCGAAGAGAAAGTCTGTTAAGGCGGTACTAAAACGTTTCAAGCGATTAGATTGGGGCGGCTGGATACGTACACATTCCGGGCGTCATAAGAAGTTATTTAAGAAGTCGTCTGAATTAAAACGTCGTCTGAGGCAACATGTTCTGGTTAATGCTACTCAAAGTCGGTTGCTTGATAAGATGGTCACAAGTTATTGGAGGAAGCCAAAATATTATATCGATGATCCCTATGAACCTTATCATAACCGTGAGGAATATTGGGCTACAAGAAAGAAGCCAGTAGAGTTCTAAAAGTCGTTGTTTGTTTAATAAAACACTGTAATTAATACTGTGAGACTAAATACAGCAAACAGTCGTCTTACGAAACTGTTTCTTTTTTTTTTTATAGTTTTGTTGATTTTATTGAGAAACAGTGGACTTCTGAGAAGTACATCGTTGTCGTCTTCTATGTATGTACGTAAATTTTTCTGTTCAATGGTTGTTATGAGAAGATGAATGAGAGCACTTACGATGCCCAAAGACCAATTATGTCCCTGAAGTATTCGTAACAACAGTCGCTGTGTTGTAGAAATTCCCAGTACCTACTTGTATTTTTAAGATAACTAATCTGCAAGTCACTCCTAAACGAGCTATCCAGAGCCAATGCGGTGACCCTCTGCTGGGTACCAGGGCACATGGATATCAAGGGAAATGAAAAAGCTGATGAGCTTGCTAGGAAAGGATTGGCGCTGCACTTATCGCGGGCCCTCCCTTTTGTAGTAACCCCAATCAGTTCCTTACGGAAAAAGATAGAAGATGAAGCCACCGGTCGAGCAAACAGACGCTGGGTTCATCTGGAAACATGCGCAACGGCCAGGGCGCTATGGCCGGCCTTCAGCAAGAAGAGATCAACCTCTCTGGTAAAACTTAGTCGTTATAACGCACGGGTTGTTTCTGGCATAATTACTGGACACTGTGCTATCGGCGTTCATGCAGAACGACTCGGTGTGCTACATAACGACTTTTGCAGAAGTTGCAGGGACGAAGAAGAAATTGAATCTGTTCGTCATTTGCTGTGTGATTGTCCTGCCCTATCCGTCATAAGAATGAGGACTCTTGGGAGTTACTTCTTTTCGGAACTGGAGGACTTAGGAAATGTAGAGCTGGTGGACCTCCTGAGATTCATATCATTATCTGGGTGGTTCTAACAGCGGTTTTCTCATGTTTCCAGGGTTAAAAAGATTGGGCACAATGGACCGACCTGGTCTAAGTGAGCAGTGACTATGTCACAAGGCACCCATCTACCTAACCTAACCTAACCTACCTACTTGTATTTTTCAGATAAATACGGATATGTGAATGTTTAAGGTTCGTGCAACTTGTATTTTTATTTAATAACATTTGTGAAATGTCATATAACAACTTTGTTATGGAGTTGTCACTAGTCAGGTTGGCCGAGCGGTCTAAGGCGCCAGATTTAAGCTCTGGTTCCCGAGAGGGAGCGTGGGTTCGAACCCCACACCTGACAAACTTTTTTTTTTTTTTTTTCTCTCTTAAGGACATTTTTTAGTTTTAATGAATATTTAACCATGTAGAAAAGACGCACATAATGTTCCTATAGGTTGACAATATAATAGCAGCGAATGAAAGAAAAAAAGACTGCCATGCTTTTGGCCAAAGGGCAATTGAACTAATTTCAAGAACGTATGTAGGGATAGACACCAAGATCCTATTCTCCCGAAAGATCAGTTTATCATATGTATGTATGTCTAAGCCCAACAAAAGAGGAAATGCTCGAAGTGAAAGAACTAAAAACCTTACAAAGGTAGGTAGGTAGGTAAAAGTGAATTATGCTGAAGCATAATTAGCGCAAAAGCGCTGTTTAAGTACTACAACTCAAGTGACCTATCCGATGCAAAAACGGACGTAAACTAATAGGTATAAGGGAAAAAAAGTAAAGATTATTCCAATCCACCCCGTAACATTGAGGTAATCACAGAGGAGCTTGTTTCTCTTTAGATATAATCCAGCGATAAGTTTCGATGTTGCATTAGTTCTAAATGATAATGCTTCCCCAAGACCTAGAGAGCGCTGATGGTACCGGTTAGTGTTCGTAAGTGGTGCCTACTCGGATTACTCAGAAACTTAGACATTTTCTGAGAAAGGGCATGAAAGAAGTTCTTGGTACATAACTGTCCTGTAGATGGCATTGTAGTACTATGAACACTCTTAACGTTTGGGTGTCATTTGGACACATTTGCAAGTGGTAAATAATGGCACTCCGCTGCTATCTTAAATGGTCAATAAGACTAAAACTTTTAAAGTAAAAGTCTTATCGCAAACACTATTGAGGGAAAGTCAAGCGTCATAGCTCTACAGTCTCCGGGAAAGCTTATTACCATTTGGTGATAATCTAATGATCTGCCTCTGGATGATTCATCTTCTAATGATAGTTTGACCATTTCAATGGAGAGATTCCAAAGAGATTCTAAACGCAAAAGGTAGGCAATCCATTTCTTTTCTAAGTACCTGTTATTTCGACGCGGACAACACTACCCTGTGACAGAGCTGTGAGAGATTTGTATATAATTTGGGTCGATATGAAGCCCTAAGTTTAGTAACCCTGATTTTATGAGACGTTCTTTTTCCACCGCGTAGCTGGGATTTGAGGCCGTCAGACATTTTTTTATGGTGAACTTGAGGGTAGTTATTACATTATGAAACCGCAAATAACTTATGCGCTTGAGGAAAATATCTATCTATCTATACGTAAAATAAAGCAGCATCTGCCGCAGAGTAAATAAAATAATTTTTTAAAAATCAATCGAAAAGAGAACTATGGGTAAAGCAATAATATTGAAAAATATTGAGCGGTGTAGTTTTAGTACCAATTTTGGAAAGAAACGAAGAAATGGCCCACCTTTTACAATCTCTTAAGCAGAGGGAAGTAATGTAAGATACGGAAACTCTTTTATCTGTTTTATGTGAAAATAGAAGAGGTCTGTGAAACGATTTGGTTCAAAAAAATCCTCTCTTTTACTCTCTCTCGGCTCTCTTTTTGCGCTGACAAATGTGAAACACAAAATAGAATTAGTCCTCCCTAGTAGAAAAAACGTGATAGTCCTAATGTTGACCCTCCTAACTTGTCTGGAATCAGCCTTGTCCTCACATATGGAACAGAATATTTAGGTCTTATATTGGAGAGAAAATGTAATTGGAAATCTGACATCTTAACATGCTATCCATTATAAAGGACATAGTACATACATGATAATTTGATAGTCGTCAAATGACTAGGCAAGGTGCAGAGGAGAGCATATCTATGTGTAGAAAGCTTCCTCATGAGTCATGACCACCCCTTTAGCTACCGTCGAAGCTAGTATAGCGAGTCGAGTTAATGCCACCTATCAGTGGTCCAGCCTGCATACAGGACACTTCTAAAATAAATTAGAATTCATCCCGAAGATGAATACAGTTTGTCAAGAAAAATCTTCACTAGGAAGTTCAAATTTATCATTTCTTCCAGACAGAAATGGGAAATATATTATGTATCGTCATAAGAAATGCACTTCTACACGCACCGATTGTGGGGTTAAATCATATTTTCACCTCCTAGATAATCTTAGCGTTTTCAGGTGATTAAGGACGCGCTGTCGCGGCCCAAGTGGAATATTTACATTTTGGAATCGGTCAAATCCAAAACTGGAGCATAGAGACACTCGGAGAACCCGCATGCCCGATTAACTTGCCATGTATGGCACTTTACCCATTTCATCAGAGAAGGAGAATTTTGGAATGGCTCTGGCTATAAATAAACTATTACCATTGTTTTATAAACTATGCTGTTACTTAAAATGCATGCGATAAACAATCCCCAAATAAAAATAAAGTAATAATGAATTACGTGTCAGGTGACTGAACAGATCAGTTGAACTAGATTTTAAGCGCTTTAGTAATTTGGGATTACTGAAGAGTTTCTACATCAGCAGTTTAACAGGAGATAAAGAGTTTAGATTCTTTCAAATGACAGCAGTTAAGGCAGGGAGGAGGAAGAGCCAAGTTTTCATCTCCTTGCCCAACGCTCTCCATTCGTAGTGAGTTGGCTAAAAAAAACTCAAAAGACTGCAACGCTTCTTAAGGAGCTCCTATTGGTTATACAGGTACATAGCTTCTAGGAAAAACCCATATCCTTATGGTATCACAATGGACCATTCTCTGCTTTAAGTAAAGGTGCGTGTCCATTTGAGAGTACTTTCGCTAGTAAACTCTCGAGAGTTACTCTCGGGTGGCTGTCCATTTGAGAGTAATATTTTCGACATTTTAATATCGCGAGCTCTCTGGAAGAATTTTGAGAGTTTATTTCCTGAGAGTACTCTCATAAACCGTGTCCACTTGATATATTTCTTCTGCTAGATATCCGTTGGAAGTAGTGAAAGAAACATGTATTCTTACAAGCCTAAAGTTGCAGCGGCTTTAATTATTGGTACTGTTCTTAAAAAAGAAAAAGTGCTGGGTTAAACCGTCGTCACCAATTCTGTGCGGGGTCTACTCTTACAAGAGAGCTTCAAATGGAAGATGCTCAGCAATTTAGGGATTTTTGCTGTTTGACAAGAAGTGAAGTAGAATATATAATAGAAGCTGTTGCACTATTTTTAAAAAGGATACTCAATTAAGAGAAGCCATACCTGTACGTGAGCGTGTATTGGTAACACTTAGGTTTCTAGCCTCTGGTAAGTCAGTTCATATGTACATACGTTTCAAACGACTCATTTTTTTCTATTAGTTGATTTGCTTCCTCCAATGTCCACTGCTTTGCCATGTTAACTCTACTCGCAAAATACGAACAATGTTGGAATTGTGCGAGCTAATCTCCGATAGTGAACAAAACGTGTGTCCATTGGCGAGTGACTCTCAAAAAGTTCGAATGTCGAGAGTAAAAAGTCAACTCTCCGCGAGCTACTCTCAAGACTCTGTCCACTTACGAGTTTGCTCTTGAGAGTCGCTTGAGAGCTGCTCGCAGCTTTCTTACTCTCAAATGGACACGCGCCTTAAGAATGTGATTTGAGCCACTCCAATCTATCTATGCTAGGTTATTTAGACGGAAAGAAACCATTAAAACTTAGCCTGAGTTCCATTTTCGGGGTTCGACTAGCTACACGCACTTTATATAAACGATCCTTAACGACGCAGGCGTTGTGTCGGTATAAGGCGCACAAAATAGACTTAGATACTTAATTCATTTTTTTTCCCTTTAATTTGTCAATTTAGTTCTAAATTAGATGATGTCCACTCTCTTGGCCTAAATATTTGTTCGTCTAATTATCGTTTTTGTATCCATTTTTATGCGGTCCTAATTTCTACCAGCTAAAGGTTAAATAGTTATATAGTTCATGTATCTTTAAAAATTTCATGGTTTTTTCTTCACAGCTGTTCCATTGAAAAAGATTATTTAAGATTTCGATAAATGCTGTGCCAAATATCCGTCCTGAAATATGACAAAAACAACAGCAGTTGTTGCCGCATCGTTTGTTCATATATTTCTGCGTTTGACCATATTTCTTGAACCTGACTACAAAGGTGGTAGCCCTCAAACTCCTACCTCAAGTTGGCTCTTCCTTTTGTCAATTTTAGAAATCCTTTGGGATACTGAATTTATTCCCAACCGTTATACGATACTTCCACAATGGTGTCTATGGTGGGCGGAGGTATTTATATGCGTTTTCCTGATGGAATTTTTTATAATTGTAATTTGGTTCAATCTGGAGAAGTTGATTTATCGTTCATTGAAAAGGGCAATTGTGGTAGCTGCTCCAACTTTAAAGCATCCTCAGGGAGATTTTCTAGTTGAATTAATAACAATAATGCTAAGTATTTGCATACTTTACAACGCAAGTCAAGGTACGGATGTTGTTTATCGATTAAGAAGAAGGTTTCGAAAAAATTGGAAGAACCTAAAAGGAAAAACATCAGGTGTCCTTGGAAGTTCGAGTCTATTGTGGTTAAACCAATTAAAAAAATCTGTGATAATGGGAGACCCTACTGCAGATATAGAGGATGGATTGAAGGTCATTTGCCATAGGAGACCGAAAAATATTTGCAGGTCTAGCAAAGGCAGAAAAATTACAAGAATTTGAAATGTACCCACTAGATGGATAAATGTATACATAGATACATACATATTTTAATCTTTAAATCAATGTATTTATAAGGCTTGCCATTTTCTTGTAATATTGGGGCTTAGTAAGGAAAAATGTTGTCAAGGCTATGTATTCCTCAATTCCTCAATCTCTCGCGGGTTTACCCGAGGTTGCAGCGGGGACATCATGTGCTTAAGAAACTGCTTTGCATTCCGTTCCTTGTAAATCGACCAGTAGCTCGTTAATTACCATATTAAAAAAAAAAATAGGAAACTGAAAACAAGGCGGATCAACAATCCAGACTGATTAGTGGAACATCTTTTGGATCACCTACATCAGGTAGGAAGACTACTATAAGATTCAATGTTTCGTAATAACTTAGCCATGGAAAGGGCATATGCATTTGTGGATTGATGGATCTCTGCGGATTCAATACCGTTCAGTTTAGGCATCCAAAATGATTCAAAGCTTTCGTACACCCCTAATAAGCTTTTTGTAAACACTTAAGTGGCACTACTGGTTAGAGCTGGACATAGACCATATTTTACTGCATTTTTCATCCGAGTTAGTTTCCAAAGATCTGCTGCCCAGAGTATTAGAACCATCCACTACTCATCTTCTAGTCATCTCACACACGCAAAGCGCAGTTTTCTTAGAGGCTGAATTCTTTTTCGAATTTTCGATACTAAAACCCATCAGCTCAAATGCGAACAAATGTCTCGTTTAATTTTTTTTCTCGCGAAACGACCAAGGATAGTTTCAAATACCTTGGATATGAGTCCACTTTAAAGCGTCATCGATTAGGACTGGAATGATTACGATCTTATAAACATTCAAAGAAACAGCAGCAACAGATTTGATTTCAGTGAGTTTCAGTGATCATCGCTCACCACGTCCACCCAATGCCACCCAATGCGAGCAAAGCCCGGGCAGTATCAGGGCAGCGTAAATGTTCTGAGATAGCTTTTTCTAAGCCTTCTCTTACAAGTTTATCGAAGATCTTGTTTCACTGGTTTCCAGAGTGACCCAGACAAGACGCAGTGAAGTTATTCTTCCTACCCAATTCAGAGTAATCTGGAACTCATATAAAATTTTGGAAGTGGTTAAGCAGTGCCTTAAGTGCAGCTTGGTTATCGCTGCAGAAGAATGTGCTCCTTCACATTCACCTTTTCTTCACAATAACGAACATGGCCATTAGGATTAGGATTGTGTGAATTCCCTCTTGGAAGACAGAGACACATTGAAATAACTAAAAATTAAGTCTAATGTTCTCGATCTCCACAAAGACAACAGAATTTGGACAGAGTCCAAATGGAGAAATCCATGAAAATACTATGGCATTGTTTACCCAGTTCTAAGTCTGGCCAAAGCCATTCTAGTGCCTGGGGAAAGTCGACTGTGTGCAGCTTATGATTTATATAAATATCGTGGGGAATGGGAGAGGTGCAATGGGACATTTAGAGCAGAGTCAAGCGTGATGAGGAAGGGACCTGTGCTGCCGATACAAGCCGTTCTTTGGAGACTAGGAAAATAAGCAGTGACGTACTTATGATCGATGCGTATAAGAGGATTAGTCTTATTGTTGACGTATATATCCAACGGACTCTTTTCGGCGATAAGCACCATGTATTGCCAAATGCACCTTTGCACTGCCAGAAAGCCGACAGCGCTTTCGTGGTTTTCACCTTATATGCTTTTGACCTTTCATTCTCTTAACCAGAGAAGTTTACTACCTAAGATGGCTCTCAGATATTTAATTTCATCGGAGATTTGCAAGGTGAAACCTTCAAACAATGGCTGAGTTAGATCGGTCAGCTTATTCCCTCCCAAGGGGCTTATTTAGCTAATTCCCTCTTCAATGGTATTAAAATCGGACCCCCAACGATTGCAGAGATACTTATATCATGATACTTATTTTAAATGCAAACAAAGCAGCTGGACTTGCCATGGACAACATGGACGTCAATTATATTGACGGAAGCGCAGTCTCAGAATACTCAATCGTAGTTACAGCTAAAGCCGCTTGCCATGAACCGGAAGGGATGGAAGGAAATTGTTGTCACCCTATGATCCGGGAGCAGTCAAAGGATCATATAGACATAGCTTTTATTTGTCAATTACGGTAGAATAAATATGCATCGGAATGCATAATTTTATAAATACAACTCTGGAACACTTTAAAAATAAAAAATAAAATTAAATAAAAGTAAAAACAAATTATTTTTCTCAAAATTTTTCTATAATACACAATTTTTATTAGCAAATTACTAACTATTATTACAATTTACATAATCATTTATGACTAGGATTTTTATACGTAAATATAAAATATTTATTTATTTATTTAACCGTTCATGTTTAAATTTTATTTATACATATGAATGTAAAAAAAAACAAATAACTAAAAGAAAAATTACTAAAAGTTTACAATTATTCTTATAGAATTATTGATAAAACAGTGATTTTGTAAATATGTTTTTTTTTTGGTATTCGATAATGGTATTTGTTTAGACGATCATTACGGAGCATCTTAGTGACCTGCAATGATGCGCTGCAGTTGCGTTTCAATTCTAACCTAAATTACATAGATTCTGATCTCTTGATATAATTATCCTTTTTTTTTCTTATTTTTAATTTTTAATTATTAAATGTGCGCATTTTGAAGGAAAGCTATTTTATGTTTTTGCCTATAGGTATATTTATTTAGGATAAAATTTTATTTTTTCTCTTTACTAGTTTCGATATAATGTAAATACTTTTATTTATTATAACATGACTTGAGATTATGAAAGAAAAACAATTTCCATTTTAAAAATAATACAAAAGATTTTATTCATTTTCTACACACCAAATCAAAATATTTGTTGTGTTGTTAGCATAACAATGCAAATGAAAACTGTAAGAAATTAAGTTAACCTTCTTTGTAACAATAACAATAAAAAAAAGACAGGTTACCCATACATGGGCATGGTTTGTCAAAGACTAGCTAAGGTAATGGTTTTGGTTCGTGAGGATATTCATGTGCATTTCTTGAATGTAGGCACTTATAGCACCTAACGCGTAACGTTTCTCGAGCTGTTTGAAATTTAGGTACCAACGGAATAACTATTGCCCTAGTCATAATTTCCTTGTCCCCTTAATTCGTTATATAACTGATTAACCCCAACGAAGCTAAACTGATGCTGAACGAACTCGAAGCAACTTCATAAAATGTCGGTCTAGAGATCAACATTGCAAAAACAAAATTCAAGACCAACAGATTCCCCAGAGTACCCTGAAAACATCAGATGGAATGAAGAAATCCAATGTTGTATCGGACGAACTGGGGCGCCTTCGGCAAAATTAAAAACATCCTAAAGAGCTACATACCCATGCGTCTGAAAGTAAAACTGTTTGACCACTGTATATTCCCAGTTATCACTTCCGGAGATCCTAACACTAACAAGGTGTACTCAACAAGTTCGAAGTAGCGCAAAGAGCGATGGACAGAGTGATGATGGGAATAAGCAGAAGGGACCGAATAACAAACAAAGAAGTCCACAGAACAATAGGAGTTTCGAAGTTCCATGAGTTTGCAGAAGGGAAGAAGCCTTTCGCTAGAAAGTATTATGTATTAGTCATTGCAGCTGGTTTCTAATACAGGAAAATATTGGTGGAGTTATTGAAACTTTCCGAAACCAAATCTTAGATCAAATAGACACGTAAAATATGTATAATTCAATCTCTGTTACGTTCACGTTGTGCGGTTAAACGCTTTGAAACACTACAAGTATACTAGAAGCAAATCCAAGGAAGGTAACGACTGGTTTCGAAGAAAGCAAACCCTTTTGAACATGGTGGACATTTAATTACGCCAAGAATAATGCTAAAAGGCTGCAATACCAGAAAAAGGCCCCCGTTCACAAAAAGCAGTGAAAAACGGCGACTGAAATGGGCCTAGCAACAAAACGATTTCACGGAAAAGGATTACAGTAAAATTGTTTGCCCTGATGAATCAAACTTTAAAGTAAGCTTCATACAAATTCATAATAAACTGGGTTTAAAGTAAACTGGATATAAAACTAACCTAACCCTCTGCAGTCGCGCTTGTTCAAAGGATGTAATCGGTTTCTTAGGGACTAGAATAGAAAAGCAATCCTAAATTCAATAAAAAGCAAAACGCTTACTAGTTTAGACCTACATGATGAACGATGTTTTTATTCTCTTCTCATGCCTAAGTAGAATAAACAGCAATAGTCATATTTCAGTGCCAAAGGGTATATGTGTCACAGTATAACAGGACACAGTTGCCACAGTTCCAAACAAAAAAAAAATCAATACTGGCTGGAGGATAATGAAATTTAGGTTTCAGCACGGCCGACTCTGATCTTAGTTCAATTACGTATCTCATATTTATTTATTTATTTTATTTAAGGAGTTGAACTTTTAGATTAGATTAGAAAAACGGCTAAAGATCTGAAAGATTTGAAAATAGTATGCAAAAAACGTCTTGTTTGCGCAATCGCATTGACTAGATATATGTAATCCTCTGTGAGTTTTTTCAGTTTCCGCAAATAAAGAAGACATTTAGAAAAAAACGTTTCATCCACCATAGAAGAGGTATAAGTAAAATGATTCTGAAGACTTAACTGAAGACTGCATCAATTAATTAATTTCACAAATCTTTTCCTGATTAAAAGAATCGTTGGTATATCGAATTTGTGATGACAACATTTTGATCACACCTCGTACATCTATAGATTTGGCGACTTCAAAAATTAGAGGGTCCGGGGTAGCTGCCTTTTTGCATGGGGAGTAATACGCCGCTGTCTCCGGGACGTATGTGACTCTAGACACTTTCAAAATTAAATTCTGCTCGTGTACACAAATTAAACATTTTTGGGTAATTTTTGGACGGAAAAATATAATACACACGATGTATAGTTAAATGCTACCATTAGAGTATGGAAACCAACAAATTAGGATTTCATTAATTAGTGAGTTACTGTGCAAGATCATACATATGTATGTGGTAGAGGTGTAGTTGTTTTGAATTATCAAAATAATTTGACTAGAGTGTACACTGGAGGTACTTCAATTGAATAAATCGTTTAAATTTTTAAAATACATTCATAATTTGCCAACTATAAACCATTCTATTCCGCATATTATGCATTTACATATGTATCAATATAAAACATGTTTTTTTTATTAAAAAATACACTTAGAAATGCGATGTTTATAGTACCTAAACGTGTAGTAATTAGAGAATTAATATTATATGCACCACTTAGTTGATAATTAAACTGGCATTAATCTATACTATTTCTTTGTTTTTGCTTTTTTTAGGAATATAAAATTTTTGTGTTTTTATAGAGTTTATAGCGGATTCTGTTTTGTATTGAAATTTATCCTTTCATTTATTTAATTATGCTAGTTGTTTCTCGTGGAAAGGAAATAAAAAAAAGAAGAGAAAACAAGTTCACCTAGTTGGTAATGTCATATTTAGGCAGAGTTGAAAATCGCGTTGATCACCCCATCCACCATTACCTTTGCGTAATTTCGTCTTCTTAATCAGACTGACGACTGTCAACGTCAATGATCGTGGGAACATTTGGCCAGCGTTTCGGGCGATGCGAAGCACTTGCTGCACCTTTGAGATCACTTGATTAGATTCACAGTTTTTCTTCTTATGATGAACGCCACTGAAAAGATAAATTCATTCATTAGGTTACGATTAGATGCTTAAAAATACATTCTAGAACATATACATATGAGTATTTCTAGTCAAGTCATAAATACTGGTACAATGGTTAAACGAGTTCATTAGAAATCAATACAGAACACATCCATTCTATGTAGGTATACATATATTGACAGCCAACTAATAAGAAACACTTATACTAAGTTACATTACCCTGCACAAAGTTTTACATAAAATGTATTTGCAGAGGTGAAGTGAAACGGTATCCAAATACGTGCTGTGATAATTAGTGTTCAGAATTTCGATATGAAAGTTATCATATTCTCTAGACTGGACACTGGGGGAGTAAATTAAAGAATGCCGGCAAGCACATGCAGCCAAACAAGAATCATACGAACTGGCACTGCAAAGAAGGACGAAGTTTGCCCATGAACTCTACAAGCAAACGCGACGGGAAGAACACCGGCTTCTCCAAAAAAAAGAGAAATGAGCATGAGATTCACGAGATCGAAGACATTAAGAGATTACGCTCCAGGAACAATGTAAACCATTCAACATAGACTATGATAACCAAAACTTCGTCCACCAAACCATGGCGAAGTGAGGATAGTAATATCCAAGTTTAAATCCAACAAAACTCCCGGACCTGATATCCTGCCGGCCGAGCTTTTCAAAGCAGCTGTAGATGACTTATATACCAATATACCAATCTCATTTTTAAGGTTTATCCAGAGAATTGCATGCCTGATGAAGAGAACAAGAAAGGAGACCCCCTCAATCGGACCAATTATAAAGGTATCAGTCTTCTCAGCATCGTGCAGTAGATCTTATCTACCATATTGTGCGCATGCTTGAAATCCATCGTCAACAAAGGAAGATATCCTCGGTCGTTTCGAGAGAAAAATGCAGTGCTAACGACTCGGCTAACTGGAGAGGCATGTTGGTTGAGAATCAAGTTCACCCCGAACTGTAACGCCACATAAATATGTAAGTAAGTAAGTAACAGTAATAAAATAAACTTACCACTCTCCTATATGGAAGACACGAGGTCCTTTTACTATCATCGCATGCAACTTCTTCCCTAAACACTGCTGTGAAACATGCTGCAGTGACCAATCCCAATTGTAGTCATCATAAGAACAGAAATGCTTTGCGCACGTACGAATACCATGCCAAGTGCTACGATTGAAGGCGAAGCCCATGTTGTGCTTGCTGCTGATCCATGGCATCACCTCCACCTGTTAGTTAATTCCAAAAACAGATATTAATATTATCTTTATGCGTTTTCCTTTTGCATTTCGATTTAAATAAAAAAAAAAATAGAAGTAAATGTTAAAAAAAACCATCTTAGCATTTCCAGCTTCAGGACATTGAATTTGTCTCATTTCTTCAAAGAGTAGCCACAGTTTTTAAACTGGAAATGCTTCAGTTTTTTTATGAATAATTTCAAATATTGCAAACAAAAATCATCGCAATGAAACTGTTCAAGCTCAAAAACAATAAAAAAAAAACGCTAAATACTGATGAATTAAAACCGATTGATAAGTAACCAAGGCTTAACCTGATAAGAGTTAGAGTAAAAGTAGTAACAGTTGTTAGACAAACAATGACTAAAACTAAAACCATGCAGTGCGCAACAATGATGTTACTTAATGTGGTTAACTAAAGTATACAAATGAACAATTCTATGTTAATGTTATCAGCAGTGATGTACAAGTCCAACCTGATGTATCAAACCTAATCTAGTTTCAGATTCAATACGAGTATAGCCACACATTATTCAGTTAATTGGAATTTTTATAAAGTACCTGCTTTCGATATAAAACATTTGTTTTCGGAATTCTATGCACCCGATAAACAACCTAAGAACAGTAAAAACATTTAAACACAGATTAAAAAATAATTGTGATTTTTTTTTTTTAGGAATTATCGTGATTTATGCGTCCGTGGAATTTTAATGGTCAATGTACTGAAGACGAGTGAAGTTACACGATTGATAATAATTCGACGCACCCTGTGGGCACGTCGAATACAAATTTTTTAATACTCCTGTCGAAGCGTTTCCAAGGTTGAGCTTTATCAATTCATAATGGTTTCCATATCGCGCACTTCGAGTACTCGGATAGAAAATAAAACGGGTGTAGTTCGAAGTGCTCCGAACGTTGCACCCTGCTTAGCTTTTTTTATTTTGAGGTCTATTGTCCACCCCGTATATTAGGATCGATGTAATGACCGAGATGTAGAGCCAGTGAGTTATGTGGGGTCATAAGGTTCATTTATTCCCTGTAGCTGTTTTGCAAGTGCTACAGTGGCTTCTTTAGTATGAATGTTTAGCGATAAACAGAAGTTGTGTAGTCGTTCTAGTGTTTTTAGAAGGAAATATCACTAATGGGTCTAAGATCTTTTGGACTTACATGCGAATATTTACCTTGCTATTATTTAAACCCCCAGGTCTAGAGAACGTGTTTGATCTTGTGTTCATGCAAACCTGCCGATCATTCTGGCAGATGGATGGATAACTGAACTCTTACAAAGTATCATCATTGATATGTTATTTGTTCCAAATAAATGAAGAAGCATACTCAAGAAAGGCATTTCCGCTTAGCATCTTCCTAGACCTATATTCACCTACTGCTGCAGCGAATTGGTGGTCAAAGCCTGTTAAAAGTCACTACGGTTAGAAGGTTGAATTTAATTCTACAAATAGCCAAAATTCGTATGAGGGACTGCCTGCGATCTGCTCCCAGAGCATCTCCTTATCCTTTAGCAACATGCCTTCGATACCACCAAAACACCCACTCTGTTCAATTTATTGTTGCAAAAAAGTGAGTGACATGCTACTCAAATATTGCTTGAAGTGAAATTACTTCATAATTACTTCTCCAAGAGATAAAGCGAGAAATTTACAAGCACTGCACATCGGAACTTGACCAAGTCTGGTTCAGACCTGATAGCTCTGAATTTTTTGAATTGTACTGATTGATATTTTGCCATTGAAACACATAATAACATCTTCTCATATAGATAAGAAAGAAGCAAGTAAGTAAGGTTTGAGACTACCCCTTTGCTCTCAAAACTAGAAAAGAGTAATTTAGGCATTCTGTACCCCCAACTCATAAAGAACACTATCTGTTCCGTGTCATATCAAAAATGAAATCTGTTTCACTTGTGAGCGTGAACAGATAAAAACCATAGAATCCTAACCGGTGTCACTGTTTACTTTCCCTAAAGACTTTTACGAGGCCTAAACCTTTTACTAAAACTAATCTGAAGATTTTCTTTTGAGAGTGACCAAACCTCTTCATATTCTCACAGAACGCTCTACACTCATTCACCAAAGAAAACGAATTCTTAGTAGCGAATCGCAATCCACCGAAAGATGTTCTTATGCTTCCGTATAGATTGGTAGATTGAGTGGTGGAAATTGCCAACACAGACTTGCCACCGATCAACCGTCAATGTTTTATCGATCCGCATGCATAGTCTCCCAGAGTTTTAAATTAGGTTTAACTACCGATGATTTTAATTGGAACAAATATTTCTAACTTAAGCAAAGACGTTTGTTTTGCTTATAAGAATTTTACTTGTAAGAGAAGGTTCCAGTCCGTGTTTCCAATTTGAGCTTCCTAACTTTAGAAAAAAAAAAAAAAAAAAAAAAAAAAAAGAACGATAGATACTAGTAAAGAGCAAATATAACGCAAAGATTCTAACAGACTTTCTAGCTGGCCATTGTTTTCTCAAATACCTCCTCAAGAAAATTATTATTAGACAATCGGATATGTCCCGGCTATGCCTTGACTACACTGAAATTGCCGAGCATATCTTATGTGAATGTCCCGCTATTGTCCGAACTAGGCTAAAACATTTCCATTAACGATTTATATCGCATTCGCCCTCAGCTCAAACCATCGTAAGCTTCATCCATGAACTTGATTTTACCTAGTAGGCAAAACAACACAAACATCTTATGTCAAGGGATAGAACAGAAGATTTATACGAGGCTAGTTCTATATGCTCATCGACCCAATTCCTAAACACAAAAAAACACATGTTGCCTGTTACGTACACATATGTATGTACATAGTAAAAAAGGAACAGAACATAAGTTTTAGCTTTTCTCATTTATACCTGAGGAATTTGAGAATTCCGCTAAGGTTAAGCTGTGTTTTTGAAAAAGTGTAATTTTCATTTTTTCTTGAAAGATTTTTCAATTCGAAATATTTATAAGCGAACAGCAAACATTAGCAAGGAAAAGTGGCAATGTCGTGCAGTTAATTTTTAACATATTTTCTCAGATTTTTTAGCTTGCAAGCATAAGTTTTGAACAAAAAATAATGCCTTCAGCCATTTTCTTTTACGATATCAGTACAAAAATTCAAAAACTGAACACTTGTGAATCAAAAACCATGTTTGCCTATCTGCTACACTCTTTCCAAAACTATCGCTAAATTCACGTACTACATAAAAAAAAGTTACCTGCCTGTAGTTACCTGCCTGTCTGATGGTAATTACTCCCAACATTAACTTTTCTAGGACTTGCCTTTCAACTCATTGTTTTCCTTTAGATATCTGCTCTTAACCATGCCAATAAGCCACAGGAGATCCATCTAATCCAATTTTCTTTAGGTGCTTAGTGAGAGTCGCCAGATGGAGTCAGTAATCAATATACCCACAGCGACCATCTTAGCCATCCTGTTTGAAGTAGGAACGCCGCCCAAGGAAGGCGCAACGATTGGGGTGGAAAATAAACACACTGAACGAAGACATTTTATCCAGATTTTTGGATATTCTACAATAAACCCAGAATAAGCAAATGCTATAACCGTTGATGTTACTAAACAAGACGTCAACCAATCTTTTAAGATCTACGCCGGTCACTTGGTGGAACAAAGCGATAGCAGAACTATGCTGCAAGTGCCATAGAACAACAGGCTGATTGGCTTTGTCCAGAGAGCTGAAACTGGATATCGCACACAACACGAATGGTTGGGAGAAGCCAGATCATAGGCCCTATATGGGCTGTTTGTGCAAATACATTTTTTTATATGTACATATGTATGCAAAGGATGTTTTCGAAGAGGTTACGGAAAATAAAGCTAAAAAAAAACACGACATTGGCTTTTGTTCTAAAAAATGCTTTTATTTGAAAAATAATTCTTTATCATTTAGCATATGCACCGCGACTGGCAATTACAAAGCGTATCCAGTCCTGTTTTTGATCAGTTTTTCGAGCATTTGGGGTCGTATATCCGTAATAACTCGCCGTATATTGTTGCTGGTTCATCCACGTAAACAAGCAATTTCACGTTCCCCAACTGAGCGGCATTAGATCTCCAGATTTTGGTGGTCAATTTACAGGTCTCAGTCTTGGAATCACTTTCTCACCAAACTTTGGTTTCAATATTTCGATGGTATTGGTCGCAGTATGACACGTAGCCCCATACTGCTGGAACCACATTTCGTCCACATCAATATCACGTGAATTTCGAAACAAATATTCCTTGAACATCTTTCTGAATGGCCCGAATACCTTTTGCAAACGAGGCCAAATACCTGGGAATGACACTCGACGCAAGGCTAAAATGGAATTCGCACGTGAAAATGAAACGCAAAGAACTCGAAATCAAATATAGAGAAATGAACTGGTTACTCGGAAAACATTCCCAGCTGAGTACTGAGAACAAACTGCTTTTATACAAGCAAGTGTTAAAGCCGGTGTGGACCTACGGTATACAACTTTGGGGTTGTACCAAGAAAACAAATGCCAATATCCTACAAGCTTTTCAAAATAAAGTGCTAAGAGAAATCGTCCAAGCACCGTGGCGTAGTAGAAACGACGATATCCACAGGGATCTCGGAATTCCGACAATCGAAGCTGAAATTAGAAGCTTCGCGAGAAAGCATAGAAACCGACTAATCGGACATGTCAACAATACAGTCCAACAAATTTTGGATGAGAACAATTTATTGCGTCGACTACAAAGGACAAAACCTTTCGACTTGGCGAGATAAAAATTAACCGCGTGTAGATTGCGGAACATACAGTATCTTTCAGTGGAAAGTAACCTGCCAAACGTTAATTTCGTGATAGAAAAATTGCTTGATAAGTAGTTACTTAGTTGCAATATCGTGACAAAGTTTATATCGAAGGGTGGTGTTTTTGGTCAGTAAGAATCTGACACTACTATGAGCACGCGCTTGCTATTCTCATAGTGTCTATGGAAAAAAAAAAAAAAAAATCTTTCTGAATCGGCCACTACTGACTTTAATGATCACAATATATTTTTGTGGATGTAATGCTGTCTGAATAGACACTTGAGGAACACAATTTTGTCATAAAATTCCGATTCATCTTGCAATTGGTTTTGAACCCATTCAGCGAAATTCCGACGTATGCGATGATCCAAAGATGCTTTAGCAAAATGTTGCAAGGTGTGGACGAACAAAGCCTAATCTCCTGTGCACGCTTACGAACTGACAAATTCGGGTCTTCAATAACACTGACCTCAACTGCTGCGATATATTCTTCAAAACGAACTGGTTTCATTCGTGTTGTTGACCTAATGTCATGTAGCGTTAAATTAGTACGCAATCTATCCACAAAACGACGAATATCACGTTCAGATGGGCGGTTATTCGGTCCATAAAATTGACGAAGTGCTCGATAAGTTTGTTTAACTGAACTTTAATTTTGGAATGAATATTCCACGATTTGGTAACGTTGTTGCGGTGTAAATCCATCCATGATGAATTATTAGACTTCAACAAATGTGAGCTAGTTTGACCGCTATCCCTATCGAAAACCTGGCGCCTCTCAAAAAAACACCCTTTATATGCCGCCATAGACAGACAGATTACACTAGATTTTTAAGCACGGCTTTGCAATAGATAGCTATAATTTTGAGGTTCTGTACCTAGCCTCCTCCGAACGCATGCACAAATGTACATATGTACATACATGTGCATGTATGCCTGTTTATACATTTACAGATCCATTACAACATTAAGTTGCTGCTGAAAAACGTGCCCAAAAATGTTTCAAATAATACTTATAAATTTGATTACGAAATAAAAACCATCGGACTTATTTTTTTTTCGACTTTTAAGATCTACCCATTCTTTTAATTTGTAGTACTTTATAGTTAAAAATAAACAAATAAATAAATAGATCGTAACTGCCAACGAAAACTTATGCAAGTTCTTGCTAAAGTGTACATGCTAAGCTGAATCAAGGAACCGAAGTGCATTAAATTATTTTATTGTTAATTCGCAGCTTACACATAAATAAATATCTCTAAAAGCTATTCCACAATTAACTTAGTAGCATGCGCGTGCGTAAAATTTTGCAAACAAAGAATGTATTCTCTGGTTAGCAAGGAATAAATTCTTAAATTCGTTCCACATATACCCGAATAAAAATAGTTGTGTTCTGATTAGATTAGAATTTTGATTAGCAGTAAAATTAAAATTAAATAAGTGTTACCACCATACTATCTTCTAAAAGTAAAAATAAATAAAAAACAATAAAACTAATTAATGCTTAAAAATTGCGCTTCCAATAGAAACCAGGGATATTTAGAGAGATAGAGATAGAGAGTGGAAAAAAAAGGTGAAAGATAGTGGAAAGTGAAAGATGTTCTACCTTCTGATAAACTGAATACAATGATGGTAGGACGTGATAGCTCCAAGTTTGTTGTGCTGTACTTTTTTCAGTCGTAAGTGCATTTGGCTCAACCTCGGCGGCGGCAAAGTGACTTTTCAAGACGTTTGACTTGCTTTTGTGCTCAGTGTTACTATTAGTATTTTTCGCGTTATACTTTTGCTTAACATCAATATTTTTATTATTATTCATGTTATTGCCTTTGAAGCTATATCCTAACAGACTGTTAGAACCGATTAACGAAGAATACTGACCATTATAACTTTTCTTATTAGTCTTTGCGGTTTATTTTTATTTTTTTTTTTTTATTGAAATATCGAACATGTAACACAACAACAATGAAAGAAACAATATCGTATATTAGCAAAATTAGAAAACATTTATAAATATATATATGTTTATATATATGTATGTATATGTGTGTATGTATACTAAAAACAAAAATACACAAAAACATTATCGAAGCTTTTCATTTTTGAAGATCATCGAAAGAATTTTTACAGAAAAAAAAAAAAAAGAAAAAGTTTATGTGATAGTGGATTGTGTAATCTCCCCGATGGAGAATGATGATAAAGATTTTGAAAATGCGCTTATTACAGTGATGTGTGTGTACGTGTGTGTGATTTGGCATTAACTTGAACTTACCTTGCTGTTGTATGTATAATAATTGAAGGTTTTTAAGTACGTTCCCAATGACAGGATGTTGCATTGCGGACAAAGATCAGTCGCTCGTTTTTCCATCAATTCCAGCAGATAGAGAAAATCTTCAGCAACATAGTGATCTTCTTCTAGGAACAAAACCAGACCTAAACAAAAAAATACGCACAGTATATATAATGAAAATGTTTTTGTTTTTTACATATTGTAAAAATATTGCTTACCAGTGTGAAAGCGTGTCACTTCTAACTGATCAAATACCCTATTCGCCTTCCACCACCAATGGTGTTTGGTTTGGGTAAATGGGGCCTCTCTATAGTGGCCATACAAATCTGGGTGCAATGCATTGTTGCATTTTCGAATAATTGCTCTAAAACAAAAATATTTTGTTACAAAGTCCTGGATTGTAATAAAATCTCTAGCTTTAAAAAATAAAAGCTAGAAAACGTTGAATGATTCTTGAAAAAAAAAGCCTGAATAAAAATCAAACGTTTTTCTACAACTTTATGCTTTTTCGCTTCACAAATATTAGTGGGGGATAAACTTCGTCCGCAGATGATTCGCGAAGATTGGAGCCACGTTTAGCTAGTTCGTTGGGCTGTTTCATTCCCCTCTATGTTCCTGTGGTCGGGAACCCAGAGGAGAGTTATCTTAAAACGACGGCTTGCCCGGGCAGTGTGTCTCCGCATTCCTCAACTACCTTGAACACAGTCGTGGTTGATTCGAAAGCCTTCCTTAATCGCAGCCTGAATGTCAGCGAAAATAATAATGTTTTGTTTGCGTGTCGATTTGTTCATAAGTAATTTACGCGCTTTCCTAATTGCTTGAAACACTGGGTGAATTAGGGCGGCAGAAGGTCGGATATGACTGTAGAGTCCCTGTGGTTCCTATTCCAGCAGTTCTTTGAAATCTGATCAGTTTTATGATGCTGTATTTAGATGCTGATTTAGACAAACCACCATACTAGAGAGCCATATAGGAATAGGACATACCACGGCCGTGTACATTTAGAGAACCATTTTTGGTTGAAATTCTAGGAGACTTAATCACGCGGATGAAAAACACAAACAGACTTTGCCAAAAATACTCGTATCACTCACACATGTTTCTTCCCTTAAGTTTAAACAGTTTTAAATTTCTCCGAAATATCGGCTACATAAGTTGATAAAATTTACTGTAAGCAGCTTTCAGAGTTGTTTACACTAGTAACTTTTTCAGAAGTTACTTACATGAGTAACTTACAAGTGTAATGCTGGCCTAAAGATGCGCTAAAGAGTTTTGAACGTTAGCAAAATTAAACTTACTAGCCTTAAATCCTCTACAGATTGGAAACATTATTTGGTTTACCGAGTATCGGAATGAAAACCTTGATACGTGTTTTGGTCTTACAGACCTGGTTGTCTAAGAGTTAAAACCTTAAAATTATCATTACAGAAACGTGATGGAAGCAGAAAAAAACTTGTGTGGAGTGTAGAAACAGATCAAACATACCACATACATACAAGGGGCTATGAATACCCTTTTAATGTTTATACACAGTGCGTGCGTTGAAAGGAAGATAGAGAGAGAGAGAGAAAGAGATTGGTGTAGTGGTTTGAAACTCAGGTGTATTAGGTTTCACACATTAGCTCCAGGGGTGGTGTCCACATAACTGGGGAGATTGTTTGTTGTCATTTATTTGTTTTGCCTTCGCTTCTGATTCACAGTATTTTTTTTCCGACCTGATGTCATGAGCATATCAATTATCAACAGAGCGATCAATTTCTCCAGCCATATGACAAACCTACTGCCAGTTTTATGCCTTCGCAGTAGTGTTGTCACAAACTTTCGCAATTGATCGGACTGCCTCTTATCGTTTAATGCTTGCTGACATGAGGGATTGAACTGTGAACCATCAGCTTGACAAACGATGACGTTACCACTACACCATTGCCACCCTGAATCTATCTTTTGAAATTTTATTCGGATGACTTTTTCTTGAATAATGAACCCTGATCAGGGTACCCACCACATGTTAACGATAAAGTGCTTCGCTGTAAAATCCTGACAAATCCTATACTAACCTCCATAAACGTTGGCTTTAAGCTAAGAATTTATCAGACAACAGCTTCAGATCATATCAAAAGGCTCAGTTTTGTGTCAAAGCTCTCTTTGAAAAATGTAAGCTCGGATAAATATGTTTGTGATAATACCTATGTAGAACAAAAGATTGATTTTTATAACAACGGCTGTAATTTTATATTTGATTTTGCTCCTTAAACCATACGTCTTTTTATACTTACTGATCTCTTTTAATGTCTCGCGGGCAATCACCAGGATCTACACCAGGAAATTCATTTGGGTGTGTTTGTATTGAGAACGGATAGAATATCTAGGTAATAAAAAAAATTATTTTACTACAATTATAAGAATGATAATTTAAAAACATCTAACCTGCATGACTTTACAAAAGTCTATCGTTTGCACCAGATCATTGATATCTTCATCGTAATAGTCATGCGAAAATATTAATAAAGTTTTTGAGATATCGCGCGCTTGGGCAAGACTTACGATTAAATGGCGTAGGTATGTGATACGCGTGTGCACCTAAAATGAATACAGAATAAACTATTATCATATACATATGTATGTACGTAACATGATGCCCTTACCTGTACCACTATTATCACAGAGTCATTTTGAAGGGGACCGAACGTATCCTCATTTAAAACTATTTGTAATTCATTGTATTTGGCAATCATTCTTTTAATTTCAGTTATATTCGGAGGATGATAGAGCTCAATGTAAACATTTTGGCTACCATTGTGATTTGCTGAAAGATTTTTTAATTAGAAAAAATTTATTTATTCAATTTGAAAAAAGATAATCATAACATACCAAGTGCGGTTGTGACGGTTTGATTTCTGGTCTTTGCTTTTAGAAATTTATGAAAGACTGATGGTACCATCGAAAGTATGGCTGCTGTAGAATCATTTGTTGGATCACCCACTATAGGATCTCTGACCTCAGCTAAAGAATTATTTTAAGTATTAGATTGAGGTGCATTTTTTAAAAGGCACAATAACTTACAATAGTTAAATACGTGTATTTGTAGTAAAATGAAGAGAAGTAGAAAAATTGTTACTGTCGCACGTATGCAATACGAATTCCTCCGCCGATACATCGACCCTGTGTTAGGGAGAGGTAATGGAATTCGTCTCCCTAAAATAAAATAAGAAAAATAAAAACCATATCGAGTATTATTATTATTTATTAACAAATAATTACAAATTACGGGCTTATATAAAATTTAATGAGCAATAGCTGCAAGAGCTTTCCTTTAAACCAATGTATGATATCGTCATTCAATGTGTTATGAAATGATGAACAAAAAATTAAAAAAAACCGGACGAAAAAGTATTGGACTGAATAAAGCGAGTGAAGTTATTGTGAATTAAATTTGTTTTGGCAGGTAAAAACGCATCATCACCTCAACGTGGTGCCTGTTATTTGATGTGAACTAACGTTGCTGAATAAATTCGGACTAGCGCATGCTTAGTCGGTTGACCTAAGTACTACAGGAACAATGTACGGAAATTTTAGCAAAAGGTAACAGAGCATGTCAAGCCAAACGAGACGCGAACATAAACCCTTAGAAGGAAACTTTGTAGTATAGTCACAGTCGGTGCTGAGAATATGGAAAAGCTTTTTCTGCAGACTGAATAACGGTGGCGGAGACCAACACACCGCTGTCAGGCATGAATGAACCATTCAAAGATGATAGTCAAAACATCCGTCCACCTGACCAAAACGAAGTAAGGATAGCAATATACAAGCTTCAATTCAACAAGGCTGCTGAATCGAACGGCCTACCATCTGGACTGTCCAAAGCAGTTGAAGATATCTTGGTAGAGTGCATATACTAACTAATTTCTAACGAGTGTTAGAAATGGAGTGATGAATTGAATCTCAGCATCGTGTGCCTTACTCAACAGATAGCAGACTCCCTCAAGTATGCCAATTACATAGATATGAGTACAAAATCTTATCACTGTGTGCATGCCTAAAACCCCTCGTCAAAAACCCAATTGACTTCTGTGAGTGCGGTTTCAGGGCAGGAAAGTTCATAGACGATCAAATTTCCACCCTTCGACAGATCCTAGAGAAAACCAAAGAAGTCTAAATTGATACCCACCATCATTTTATGGATTTAAGGCTGTATATGACACCATTTATAGAAACGAACTAAACAGAGTCTGTGCAGAATGACGATAGAGAGAGCTTGCTGCTCTGTCAAGGTCGATAATACTTGAAAAAATTGTGCGAGACTCAAAGCCAACACCGAAGCCACAATATTTCAAAAGTTTGTACAACTAATAGTGTACTGACTAGTGATACTGACATGATTGGTGCGTTAGTATTGAAACGAAAGTTTCCAAAATGGACGGTTGATGAGGACAAAACCAATTTTGTTCTGTCAACAAAACTTGGCACACAACATCGACGAATCGGTCAGAACGTCACAGTTGGCAGCTATATCTTTGAGGTAGAAAGTTACTTTGTCTACCATAGCACTGCTATAAATTTTGAAAATAGCATCTCAGCACCTGTTTCTTTGGGCTGAGAAGGCAATTGAATAGTAAGGCCCCATCTGGAACAAGTAAGGAGATTCTATGCAAGACCCTTATCACCCCAGTCCTGCCTTATGAAGGTGAGGTTTCGAATTTGTCGATGATGATGAGCGGATGAAGATATCTTTAGTCGGTTCGAGACAAAAATTCTTCATAACACTTTTGGTCCCTTTTGCATTGACGGGCTTAGGGCTTTTAACAACGAACTTTACCAGCTGTACAGCGACATCAACCGACTCAAAAAACTACGCATCAGCCGCTTAAGATAGGTAGGACTGGTAGAGCAATACACACCAGTGCTCCGATCCACAGATTCTTCGAATCTAACCGGGACTTACAGTGTCCGACTTGCAAAGCGCAATTGGAGCCAATTAGATGAGGACCGGGCTAACTGGAGAGACTTCTTAATTGAGGCGCAGTTTCACCCCGAACTATAGTACCACCTAAGTGCTTAAGTAAGTGCTAGGAGAGATTGGCGTAGTGCCTTGATGTAAACTGCGCTGGAGCGGCGTTGGAATTTTTCGAAAATTCACATTTATTTACGAACAAAAATTATTACATTTACGATAAAGTCAACCAAATTTCTAGAACAATATTAGTCCATCTGTTTCACAATCACAGTTGTACGCTGAATATACAAGCAACAAATTAATAATCGCTGAAATATTTAACCAGCAGTTCCAGTTTAAGACTGGAGAACTAGAAATAGATTTATCTACTTTGTTGACACAAATGAAATGCGTCAAACTAAAAGCATGCCAAACATATTTTTGACTGGTGGAATTTAGTTTTATAAGTTTATTTCTTTTGAATGCTATTAAGAGCGTCAATCAAATTGTTTTATTGATGCTACTTTTCATTAATAACATTTACGAGTTTTTAGTCTCCATATCTCATGGACTTTATGTGGAATACATTAAAATTTTTTGTCTTCGAAAATAAATTGTATAACACAAAAATATATTAAATAACAACACTCATTATTCCTTACAAAAAAAAACTTACTCATTTTTTATGCAACTATCCAACGCTTACGGTCCAAGTAGGGAATAGCTTAGATTTACACGAATTTTTTGCCATTTAAAGACACACATCTGAAAGATAAAAGATATAAAATTACATTCTCATACTACTTAGCTTGCGAGTCTATATATGTTGTAAATGTATAGTGCTTATCAACAAACGCAATTGTTTAACGAACTATTTAATTGTTCAAATAATTTTAGTTTCTGATTTCAAAACAAAATGTTTAAGGTGTTAACAGTTGCCCCTGTATTACATTTTAACGAGCAAAACTGATATCGCTTATCTGTATGTAGCAAACCAATTGTAACAAATGAGGCTGTAGGGTGTTTTTAACTAGGTAATATGCATTAATCGCACTTATACGCGAATTTGAACTCCACAATTAAAGGTAAACAAGTGCAACAAAATGAATCATTGAGTACAACAGACCAGAATACAAATTCCACAATCACGATCGATGTAAAGGTTGACTGAGAACAACGTACGAAAAAAAAGGAATACAGCTTGTCAACTGGTGGTAGACTGATTGATTTGCCCTGAAGGCAGGCTTTGTATAGGTATCTAGGTAGTTATGCCGAATGTTTATCGAACGACACATTTGTTTGTACATTTGTTTTACATTACAACACTGTATGTCTGCAGGTTTTTTTTGTTATTGCTCAAAAGTATAACATCGCCATAAGTGTTAAGTAATTGTGAACTAATAAACAACTGTGAACAGGTATAGACTGGGCTGATTTACTTGGAGTGAATAATATTAAGTTTAAAACGTTTGTAACGCCGATAGAGTTAAACGCCATATTTGGGACTTACATAGATGGAACAGAAACACAAAAACGACATTCGTGATCCCGTATCGGCTTTGTCTCCTTATGGTAGTAAAGGGTGGGCTACCTGTTAGTTATTTTGCAAAATTGCTTTTAAAACGACACAGTTCAATGTTTGTCAATGATTTTTGCTCTATTAAAGAGAGCACACCGATTTATTATGGAAAATACGATACGATATGAAGTTTGGGGCCCAAGTGCACTGTGACCTGTAAGATATGTATGTACATACATATATATATTGTGTTCTTTTTCTCTTTTCTTGTGTTTAACTCACGGGTGAATCGTTTCTTGAAAAGCTCATTGGGGGTTTACGGGTTAGTGGACGACCTACATATGTATGTACATATATGGCCGTCGTACGTCCTATGCTTACGTATGTATGGGTCCCTAGTGTGGTGGACCGCCTTAAGCAAAGCCTACAGCATCACAGAAATAAGCAGTGTCCGAACGAACAGCTCAATGTGATTCTTAACATTCTACCCTTTGATATGCATATTAAAACCCTTGCATCGTGTAGTGCATTAAGTTTAAAAGAATCTGGCTATTGGTCCGCAAGACCATAAGGACATTGCAAAATCATGTATTCACTACCCAGTAGCATAGGATCAAATTTCACTGACTACACAACCAAACTAAAATTTCAAAAATGTTTTTCTGTAGGATTCCCACCCAGATCGGACTGAAAAGCAAACATTGTTATGAAAGAGTTGGAAGTATCTATATATTCACAAATGGTTCTAAACTCGGCTGTGAAGTATGTAGGAGCGGGTGTCTTCTCAATAAAACTTAACATATCCAAATCCTTCCGCCTTATCAATTCATCCAATGTCTTCCAAGCAGCAGTACCTAATGGCAATAGGGGAAGCGCGTAGGTAACTCATGAACAAATCGGCGCCGCAACAAAACACAGCTATCGTCCACAGTCAAACCGCGATTAAGGCTCTCGATTCAACCATGACTAAGATTGTTGAGAATTGCAGAGACGCTGGCCCGGGCTGGCCTCGGACATCCCAGCCATTAAATTCAACGACATCATTGATTTCCTCAATTCCACAAGCTTGTTTTGAGCTTTGCTTTAACTTTACCATTATCAAAATTTATAGGTCCCATAAATATTGGTCTCAAAACGATGTCCAAACTCTAATTGCTTGTTCTACCTAACTACTACCGCAACGTCTACGCGCCATCTCTGCAACGAATTTTAGCTCTCTCGAACTCATCCCAAGTGACCTCGACTCCTCCACAACTGTTTTGCGCCACATTTGCCAAAGCGGCCTGTTTTTTGCCAGGCTGGGTAAGCCAAGTAGTCTTCGCGCCGTTAGAATGACTGATCTACTGCCAATTCCTTCGCCGTACGTGATTCTTATGGGTTTCCGATGTGGCCAGAAAATCCTCAATATGACTATTGTGCTAACTTTCCAAGTATTACATCCATATACGAGTAGAAATACTGACTCAAAGTTGGAATTCCCATCCTGGTTTAAGTGCTGTATGCATAGCTTTTCCTGACTTTGGATAGCATATACAGCGAAGACTTCCACTATTTAACCAAAAAGAAAACTATCAACTTTCTTGTCACTTTTTTTCGAAAAGTGACATCACTTTTTGTCACCAGCAAGAGCTGGGGCAATAAAATGCAGTCGTCGTACTTTGCTTCGGATTTTAAAAGCGAATGATAGCATACCGTTGTGAAGAATGCTATATTTTACACCTTTATAGGTATCTCTTATAATAGCTGAGTTTTTCCGGAATGTCTCTCCTACGCAATGTTAACCAGATAGACTCTACACTGATGTTGTCGAAAACCTTCTTATAATCTATAAGAAGCAGGTAAAGCGGAGACCTATACCTGACGCATGACTCTACAATGATCCACAAGGTGTTAATGTAGTCGATGCAGAAGGATCCCGAGCGGAAGCATGTCTATTCGACGAGAGTTAAATACAGGTGCTTTTTTTACCCGTTTCAAAATAATCTTAGATACTGGCTCATCCTTTAGGCCTTCAACCTGGGTATATCAGTCAAGATTCCAAATATAATTACCGATGCTTCAAGCAGATGTTACGGAATTCCAACAAGTGAAAAAAGTGTGAATCCCTATTTACCCACCGTCGAGCCGTTTTGACTACAGTTCGAGGTATTAGTCTAAGACATGATTTGCGTTGAGATATAGAAAAGTTTGCAGCCTGAGACTGAAGGATAATGTTTTTTTTTTAATTCTATTTTTTTTTTTTGCATAGTCTCCTCCAAACTTAGCACACTTTTCATATCGTTGCTTCAATGCTGTGATCCAAATCTGTACATTTGTGTTCAAAATATTTATTCAAAATATTTATTTATCAGCTAAAAAACTCATTTTTTGAGGTCTTTCTTCAGGTTCAGGAATAAAAACTAACCGCTAGATCTTGAGAATACGGTGGGTGAGTGAGCAGCTGGAAGAAGAAATAATCCAATAGGCCTGTGCAAGTTGCAACTTGTGAACATTGTCGTGCAAAAAGAGCGCACCACGTTGGATGAGTGCACGTCTTTTCTGCCGAACTTTCATCAATGATAACATATTTTTCAGTTGAAAACAAAGGTGCATTGCTCTCATAGACCGCCTGCCAACGCTCATTGATTACGGTTGGAAGTTTTACCTCTTTTGTTAAGAATTTAATCACTGCTCGATATTCCAAATGACCTATTTAAAAAAATGCTTAAGTGTTTTGTAGCAACGTAGTAACTTTTTCAATTTGACAGATAGACAGACAGAAATGTGGAAATTGGTGGCATTTCTTTTGACATGTTGCCCTTTATAATCAAAATAATAACATTCTGACCGGAGCGCTCCTTTTGTGCTTTTTTAGTTCCCTACGTGAAGGATCTTCAAATTACTAAAAAAAAAATGTTTTTTTTCGTAAAAGTGCAGATCTTTTTATTTCATTTTAATACATAGTTACAAGTGGAACGCGATATTTGATAAATTTTCACCTAGACTTCTGTTGCAGATGGTCATCCCTTTGAGGAAATTTCGCAAGACATTTTCGCACAATTGCAGCTCGATTTCGCTAAAAGCAGCTCTGATATTATTTTTGAGTGCTTGGATCGTATGTGAATCATTGACAACAACGTTTTCGACTGACCTGGCTTTACGAATATGAGTTGGCAAGTCAAATTTATTGATCAGATGGAAAAAAAGGAAGAAATTTACGAAATGTCCACGCGAAATTTTCATTATTTTTGGAGTGAATTTTCACATTTTCTACTTTCACGTCTACTTGACAGCTAGCAAGGAATGATAGCTTTATGTTTGAAAGGTCACAATTACCGTGGAATTTAATATGAAAGCTATATTAACATGAATCAGCTTTATCACCTTTTTTCCTGTTGCCTATACTACATTATACATATGTACATACATGAGCATGTTAGCAGCTTCATCCCATTATAAATCTAATGAGTGTCTCTGCAGGATCGCTAGGAAAGTAATCCTAATTTCAGTACAAAACTTCAGCTCAATCTCATTTTCCATTTTTCCTGAGGCTTTAGTGCAATTTCATTCAATATTCCTACCCTGGAACATTGTTTTATTTTGTTCTTTTCAAACCTCCATATGTACACATGTGCTTCGAGTCACATTACCGTGTCATTAACACACAAACGATAAATGGGTGCATAATTGATTAACATTCTTTTTTTGCCTCATTTTTTTTATGAAATTTAAACACCCACTGATGCAATCTAACAAGTGGTTGCGTGTCATGAGTAATCAAAATGGGAACTCCAACCATGAACCGCTGGGATAAAAAACGATATTGCTTATACCCAGGCATATTTCCCCAAATGGGAGTAAAAATATTATGATAATGGTTTGGGAATTTGTGTATACTTCTAGCAATCCCTCTATTTGGAGTGTTTTTTTATCCCACTATTGTTTGAACAGTATACCTACATACATATGTATGTAGGCTAAGAGGTTATCAGTTGCGAACAATAAATTTAGATAACAATTCGCCTTGTAAATGTTTGATTACTTCAAGTAAATAACATACAACTAAAGCTAGCTGAGGATAACTAAATTGGGATCAACATTGGTGTGTATTCAAATAATCAACACTACTTTGGAGGCGTGGGACCAGGTCCACCCCGGAATGTAGCGGCCCTTTAATTACTTTGGAGGTGTGCCCCGGATTAGAAAACGATTATAATTTGGAATTTTTTGAAGCTCGGATTGAAATCCGTTTTATAAGATACCTTCAGTATTCGGAATCTATTTAAGGACAAATTTTAAATAAAAAAAAACGAAAATGCTCATAACTTATGCAGAAAACCTTTAGAAAAATATAATTTACACATAAAAACACATACGTCTGTAAAAACGTTAGATTACTGAGCAGGAGGTTCGAGGTTCGAATCCCAGAAAACACGAGAATGTTTTTTACGGTTCCACCACTCGCGAATGTCTGGTCCGAGAGTAATAACTATCAAGAAAAAAAGATTTTTTTTAAAAAAAAAAAAGAAAAAAGCCTTTCGGATATGGCTCTTAACTGTAAGTGCTTTCATTTGTGTGAAAAAATATAACTCGCACAACACGAATGGTCGCGAAAAGCTAGGCCCTAGACCACATACGGTCAGTTGCCTTGAAAGGGACAACAACTAGTTCTAAATAACAAGAGCACAAGCAGCAACGTAAGGTAGGCGCTGGAAAGGAGGCATCGAAAAATACTGGGCCGTTATAATCCGGAACGTGAAAAAACGCGTCTAACTCCGCTAATTGAGAACTTATTATGAACTGTCTTTTTCGGATCAAAATACCGGATCTCTGTGAAAAATAATGAGATCCTTTGCAAACAGAGTCCTCCGCCTTGATTCTGAAGAGAGAATTAAGACGTACAAAGTAACTGGTGATGTACAACAAGGCTCGTTTCTAGGCCCCATCCTGTTGTGGAACGTTATGGATACCGAATTTCTGCGCCTTCCGATTCCAAGAAAAGCATCAATTATCGACATCGCAATTATGTTTCTACAGTAAGAAGTTATGCATCGTTGGGCTGGCTCATACTGCTTTCTAACTTGCCTTAACTTAAAACTGAATCACGCTTTTTACAAGTAGCAAAGTTCGCGAAACGATAGCCTTTAGAGCTACAATCTATCTCGAAACCCATCGCTACTACTAATTTGGCAAAATAACTGTAATGCTGGTCTTTTGTGTTCTCTACCAATACTTTGCAGAGCTTAATCCTCTCATTAGAGTTCCTCTCGCATAATAAGCAGCCCACCATTAAAAATTGTTTTTGCTTGGATGGCTTGAAAGGAGGATGTGGCATGGTAAAAGAATCAGCATCCGCCATAACAGTCAGGTTATATTGAAAGCACTTGGAAATCCTATGAGTACAAATCACTTAAAAAGTGTTCTAAAATAGATAAGGTAAAGTAAATAGGATTTCCAAATGAAGGCAACGAGTATCAGTTCGGGGAGAGGAGTTTGAATTCAATTAGTTCGCAGAAGGTACTTGAACATAAAAAGAGACGATCTAGCTAAACTTATTGCGCAACCACCAAGTATTTTGTGAAAAGGCTTGATAATAACACTGCGAAATAATTGCCATGATTGGAGTAATCACAGGACACAATACATGTGGCCATCATATGACCATCTCGAGAAAAATTGAAGACCCAACTCACACATTCTGTATAAAAAAGCGCTGATACAACGGAGCACTTTCTCTGTCAGTGCATTGCATTCGCGAGAACGAGATTGCGTACTCTGATCTTCGATGGCCTAGGAAATTCTAAGAATACGAATACGTAGAAGTTTTACAAGACACTCTTCACTTGCAGTTAAGTACAAAGGACCACTATCGTAACAGATTGCTTAGGACAAATTAATCTTTACTACCACCCACATTCCTTTATTCAATTGCAGGGGCATACAAGTCTTTCCAGCTTGTTACCCCAAGGATCCACAAGCAGTTGACGCACTTCAGGAAAACATCCATCAAGCTATTCGCAATATAGGCCAGGCACACATAATCGACAATGTATTCCAAAATTGGGTTGACAGGACAGGCTATTTTTATGAATTTATTTTTTATTAATAATCGGAAGGTGTACTCTCTTCAATAAAGTGACAATCATTGAAATCTATTGAACAGTGTACTTTTAATAGCAATATCAAAAAGAAACCAACATATGGTCCACCTTTCGCACTCTCAAAAGATCAAATACAATAAGAAAAATAGGCTTAAATAGCTCAGATGTGCAGCAAATATTTGGTCTTTACTCGTCAATGTAGAAAAACATAAGGTAAGTCAAATAAATCAAATAAAATTGCACTGATTTTCGTGAAGTATACTTTTTAGGCGGCATGGGAGCGTTCCCACTTAATGTAATAAGTCCATTCGTAGGTTCATTACTTTAGATCAAATCTTTATTCAACAAAAATATTACATTGTGCGCAAGTGACAATATAAAACGCTTTTGTAACAAATGTGTTAGACTCGTTTGTTGTTGATAAATAGACCAATTAATCTCAGTTCCAATTTGTTTAAATGACAATGTTCATAAAGAATCATTGTCCAATTTTTGGACATGTTTTTTTTTAACATTATTAACAATGAAATAAGAAAAAAACACCACAACAAAGCAGAATTTTATCGAGATAGCAGAAATGATGTTTTTAACAAAGCACGTACACGGCGGGGGGAAAAGCGTACCAAATAAAGACAAATATTTGACTATTCTGACGTCTGCCTATTGTTTGTCAATTAACATTGAGCCAATAATTGTATGAAGCTATATTCTTGCTCACATAGTTCCATATATGTAATGTTAGGGTGAATGAGCTTCTTTAATTTTTGGAAGCGTTATAGTAGACGAATATAAGGTGAACGTGGCAAGAATACAAACAAGCAAAATCGTTTATTATGTTGTTACTCCATCCAATTAATTGAAATAAACCAAAAAAATTTAAATTCACTTCCCTCTTCAGAGAAGCCGGCTAATGCGATTTCTTATCGGTCAAAAAACCCGATACTAATAATAAATAATATCTTTATTAATAAAGCTAAAACGATACTTGTGGCAATTTGCAATCATTTAAGTTTAATAATCATTTATACAGACATTAGAACCTACAGATCCTGCAGATCCACCTTTTTCCGCTGACATCTTTGGGAAGCTGATAGCGGCAAAAGCAGGCTTAGGGAATCCTCGCAGCAGGCTCGTGCAAATATGGGTTACGCAAGTATAAAACGACCATAATACTATTCCTAGTAATTCGGAATTTTTCTTTATTTGAACTTTGACGTCAAGTTTAAAACCAGGATTCTTAGTACAAGTGCTTGGAAATCTGGAGAGTACACAGATATTCTTCTCTAGCGGTCGGGACATATTTCATTCCAAATTGGTTAAGCAATGCATCAATACTGAGATCAAATGAAGAATTACTTTTTCCAGCCGCTTTTTCTTCAGGATAAGAAGACAACTGAGAATTAAAACTCTCTAAAGAACGACTAAGGAGCACGCTTGTTGTTAGGGATAGAGTTCGACAGAGTTTTGAGTCCATTTTGGGACTCCAACAAATTAAAATTTTTTTATGCACGTTAAGTAAGCAACACATGTACATACATATGTATGTACGTCTATAAATAAAATATCTACGAGGAGATATTTCTAATGAATTTTTCAATATCGATTCTTGTAAAATATACATATTTACTCCACGAGTATATTGAACCGGTCAAAGGTTCGATTGCATAATTCCAGCGGAATTTTTACTGACATCTATTGAGCAGCACTAATGCCCTCCACTTGAAACTGATAAATATCAACTCTCTTTTCTAAATAATTAGACTAATTTTTAATAATTGTTCAGTGCATGCAAAAAACCTGAATTTAATGACACTAAATCACTAGAAAATTCAATATTAAATGGGCTCCACCCATGGAACTTCTTTCGATATTATCACGGTGCAGTATCCAGTTAAAAAAAAAAAAGTGTACAAACAATTATTGCACCAATGGCAAAGATTACATGTATGAAGTCCTGTTTGTATTAATTGTTTGAATAATAATAATAATAGGTGAGCGCCATGGCTAAGTTGTTATTGCGTTCAACTACTGAGCGGGAGGTTCGAAGTTCGACTCTTAGAAATCTTCAAAAAGTTTTTTTACGGTTAAATGAATCGTCGATTAATTCCAAAATGGCGATGGCAGCTAAAATTTTGTTATCCGATGATAAACAATATTTTCGTTCACCCGGCATCAGTGCAAAGATCAAGTGCAGCATCATTCACAATTGATTAGTAAAGCTCTCTCCAGAACAATCAAGCCACTCACTCTCTTAGTTTTACTACATATGTATGTATATAATGTGGATGAAAGTACATTCGTACTAACGGAGTGTGAAGGAGACGATTCAACTAGGGGTTATACAGAGACATTACCCTAATCTTAAAGATTCGTACGTTTAAGATGGCTAGCACACGTGACACATACATATGAACATAGGCATCTTGGCTCGTAAGACAAAGTGGTATACCAAGACCTCATCTTAGTTGACACGAGCAGTTATAAACGGACCTCAACTTTGCGTGCAAGAGGCAGCTACGCAAAGTAAGATGCATCAGTTTCTATGCTTTGGCAAGTAGTTGGAGATGGACATATTGGACCATGAGACATAGTTTAGTGAAATATTGGCGCTCGATCACAGGTGTGATAATTCAAGTCGCATACTCAAATGTGGACAGTGGTTTTTATGCTAGTGTCTTGCCTTTCTTAGGGAACTGCCCAGCCACTTGCATAATATTTAAATTGGTGCTTTAAAAGCATTTCTCTAAGCATAGAGCTCAACTCCACGAACGCAGATTTTTTGGTTTGATAATTAAGTTAAGTTAAGTTAAGTTTATTTAGTTTCATTTAACCATTTACATTTACAATATTTTTTTTTTTAATTTCAAAAAACTATTGCTAACTAGTGAATTGGTTAACTTTGAATGCTTATAAGTTTGTTTCCTCAATGCAAATTGTTTACAAATCTTAAATTAATGATTGGATTTGGTCACGTTTCTGATGATGTAAGGTATTTACATTCATGGCCACGTTGTAAGTGATACTAGAGTTCTGTCATCATAAAAACTAAAAAACTTACACTCCAACGTTTACAACAAACGCAGCTTAGTCGATAGGACTCTATGGCAGTTTCAATCGAACATTTTTCACATCTAAGGAAAACTGCTACTAACTCGACAGGTATCCATCTGCACGGCGGTCGCTAGACTGTTGTAAGCTGAGTACAAACTCCGTTTCCAAGAGTCAGGTAAAACAAGTATAACACAAAAAAATTTAAGACATACATACATATGTACATATATTGTTAAAGAAACAGAGACAATCAGTAGCGAACATAATGAGTATTAGAATGCTATAAAAATTATACTAAAAAATGGAGCAAAACCTATTGTCAGAAAATTACAGAGTCTACACCACATTGTTGGAATTGCAACCACCTTCACATAGGGTCCAGGTACTATATGAAGGTGAAAATACAGCAAGTACATGCGAAAGCATAACCGTGTGCAGAGTTACCATACACCTGTTAGGTGGATAAAACTAGTGCCAATAACTGATTTGGAAGTTCCTACTAGTTTTCAAGAAAAATCACCTTTAAAGAGGAGACATTTGTATTATTTTCTAAATTTAAACAGCCTTGTTTGTGATGGGTTTTTCAAAATCACGATACCTCCCAGAAAGAACAAAAGATTATAAACAGAGTATGGAAGATATTTCTGCCCTTTCTGCAATAGTCAAAATAAAAACAAATCTTGAACGCATTAAACATTTCGAAAATATTCTACCCATTGAGCAAGCAGTCTTTTGTACTGTATCATCTTGCTTAGATCACTTTAACACACTTTATTAATCATTATCAATCATACTCAAGCAATGCGTTGAGTATACATCTCCACTACATTCGGTTTTTATTTATTTCCAGAAGAGGTCTGGTTTTGTTCACAGACGGATCGAAAATGGAATCTGGAGTTGGAGCTGGTGTCGTTGAACCCAACACCAAAGTCTCGATACCTATGGGAATGTGTCCCACAGTATTTCAGGCTGAACTCCATCAAGGGTCCCCGACCATCAAGGGATTGCAGGCAACGAGTAAGCAGATGAACTAGCTAGGGCTGGCTCAGAATCTGCGTTCATAGGACCTGAACCTTACTGTGGCATCAAATGGCCTTTCGCCACATCGCTGATTTGTAACTGGGAACACAAACTTCGCCTGGACCACTGGGAAATAGTCCCGAGGTTGAGACAATCCAAAATACTAATCAAGCCTTACTCCTATAAGGATATACTAAACCTTAATAAGGAAAGTATCAGAAAGCTGGTGGGCTTTCTCACGGGCCATTGTGGCCTGAGATACCACCTTAACAAACTTAATCTGAGCTCAGACACAGAATGTAGGTCCTGCTCGGAGGATGACGAATCATCGGAAAACATTCTCTGCAATTGCCCAGCATTACATTGGTTAAGGAGACGTATTGTATATTAAGAAATATGTACGCCAGCGAAATTGAAAAACTCTGCTACTAAGGACATACTATCCTTCATTAGGGAGGTAGTACGTCTCTTAGATTAACCATACCCTTATGATGCAATAGATCTTTTAGGTCGCAGTGTCTGCCACATGGGCAAGGGTTTCCCAAGAAAAAAAAAATCCAAAAGTTAGTACGATAGTACTTATAAGCACGGCATGCCTAACGGAGAAGCGCTCCATATAAACCGCTGGAACTGTTGAAAGAATTTTAAATTCAAAGCCGTGTGTGGCGTTGCTCGAAAAATTTGTTTGATACAACCACTACCTTTTCTGGTGGTGATTAGTGAGGTAAATAGATTTATCCATGTGAATCGATGGAATGCAAAAGATTATTAAACCCCTTCTCAAACACCTCGACTATGCCAATGATGTTAGCTCCCATAGAATTATGGACTTATGGTTAGGTGACTAAAACAAACCTGATAGAACTTAATCTTATTAAATGATTAACGTCACATGTCTCTATTAAAGTATTGCAAGAGCTCAAGAAAGTACCGAAAACTGATCATCATTGTAACACTTTGCGCAGGTATGGTTGATACCCTATCACAGGAACTGTGTTAATAAATAAGTAAGAATTTGTCACTCTAGTGCACAATTTTTTAAAACCTTGGTATTCATTCCAAATGTCCGTAGGTCATTCAGAGGTGGGAACAGTCAGCACAAAATTTTCCCATTGAACAAAGAGTACGTCAAACGCTGGGTCATTAACAAAAGTTTGCTGACGACTCCCTTACCATGTTTTAGTAAAACTCTTTCGCAAACCACTTAGATTAATGTTGCCAATAAACTCGAATTTTAAGATCAATAACGATAGTCAAAGCTAGGAATTGTACACGAAAAAAGCCATAAACCGACAAGAACTACGTGAGTATAGGTGATATATTCTCCAATCCAAAAGTATCAAATTAATTGTTAATGTCAAAGGACATGGTCTATAAATAGATTAAATATAAGAAAGGTGTATGTACAGGCATGGGTACAGGTATATTTGCTTCTCGTAAAACAATTAAATATTAATTCATCAGATTATACACGACAACCGCAAGTGGTAAACAAACGAAAGTAAATGTTATTGATTAAAATGAAATCTGAAAGTCAACATCAAATCACTGTCACAGGCAATACGACATCTCATATGTGCTAATGAAATTGGTCATTAACAGATACACAAAGCTAATTCCATCATTTTGCCGTCCATTTGATATATTTGCACAACCGATAAAGGCTCCCTTTCATTAAAAATGCAAAAGCATCAAGTGGATTCAAACATTTTTTCCACTTCAATTGCCTACCTACTAATGTGCGCTCTCGAAAGGATGCAATGCGGTAAACATTTTTTCCCTTTACTTCCGGGATTTGCTTTGCTTCATCCGGCTACATATACTTGATTTTTTCTTTCATTTCTGGGTTTTTCCCCCCGTATATCCTTAAACAGTGCAAGGATTTATTTATGTAAAAGCGCAATTGATTTTTGCAGATTTTCATTCCTTCTAAAGCGGTATTTATTTGTTTTTTTAAACGATAAACAATTTTTGTTTTTACAGGAAAATAAAAATCAATGGGTTAGAGTTTACCTTTTCACATAAGTCCCCGTCCTTTCTGCACCACACAGGATAACTTTATAGATTATATACGTAAATGCTTAACAAGAATACAAATTGCAATTATTTTTGTTTTATCTTTGATGAACGCCGATGTATAGCCAGCGAATTATTCAATTATTTTGTTAAGAGGAAAAGATTAAAAAATTAAATATTAATTAAAACGTATGACACTCTTTTTCACTGTAGATAATTTTATAGAACAGAATTGGCTGAGTCAGTTTTTTGAACGGGGAAATAGATGAGCACGACGTCGGGAATGGCATACTGATGAGCTATAGACGCACGTTGTTATTTATATATTATTTTTGCTTCGTTTTATAAAACAAGTGCTAATTGTTTTGGATGAAAATATTACACACAAAAATTTATATCGCTCGCCCTTCTTCGATCTTTTGACTTTCGATTTCACACTCCAACTGACATTTCTCTGTATTTGACATCTGACAGTTAGAGAGTTTTTCTTGTTATGAATGAAATCCAATTGGAAACAAGATCTAGTACAACTGGCGCTCTACCTTATCGATAGAAAACAAAATAAACAATAAACGGGTATTTAATTGTTTTATTCGAATGAATGCGTTATTATTTTAAGTTATAAAAAATGAAATGTCGACATTAAAATTATACATTTTCTTGTTATATTATAGTAAATCAAATATTGTATGTAAATCTGTGTAGTTTTTCAGTTTCCAATAGATGCAGTTTTTCTAATCTGATCTTGGAGATATTTTTCATCGGCGAGAAATTCCATTGGACCAACCGGTTTCATAGTGGAGATGTTGAAATTGTAGACGCATGGTATGCTGTTGGGGATGTTGATGGTGCTAATTTGTTCGTCTGAGACGCCTATAAAGTAATAAAAGCAAATATATTAACGTGTATTCAAATAATAATTTATTTATGCATTTGCAATTTTTTATTTTTCTCTTTTTAAGTATTTGTTCAACACTAAACTAATAATACTATAATCTAGTCAGCTGGACTTATAAGCAATTTTAATCTGATCTAATTTGTTAAGGAAAAATGTATCTTAATAACCCACCCAAAAACTATAGACAGTATATATCGGTTTATATGCAGATATATCGGGAACAATACACTGACGAACGTTGACATATGCAAAGCAACAACTGATGAGACTCAGTCAGAACGCTTAAGACAGTTCATTGTAAAAAAAAGATGACAATATGACCTCTGCTGGGATGTTTGAAATTAAGCACAGTCTGCAATAGGGTGCGGATAATTTGCAAGCTGAAGTTCAACTTCCAGAAGTCAAAAACTATGTGGTTCAATGTGAAAAAACGCTTAATGGAAAGGATTCGTTTGAGATTACAAATTCTATTCCAATGAGATAATGTATTACAGAGCGAACATAAACAGAGATTGCAAAAGCAATGAACTTGATGAATAACCTGATCAGCGGGCTGATGGCTGGATTCGGAATATCTTCAAAATTAATCCAAATATGTCGGGTAATGCTGGAGAATGAAATGAAATGTGGAGTTTGAAAGCAGTATGAACATAGAAAACGCTATTTTCAAACACTATCTACCTTCGATTAAGAAAAGAAAAAAACTAACCGATTACGATGCCCGGCAGCTTGGTCAAGAGTATTAGAAGCCCTGAGCACGGCATGAGCAATTATCGAAGGTTGTGGCGTATTAGGTCGAGACTCTTCATTGATTGGGAGTTCGATAGATTAATTACATAAACATATTTCTCACTTCAAATAAAACTTAATTGAAGTAAATTTATTTCAAACTATTATATTTTGAAAATCATGATTTATCGAAAATAACATAGCTACCTATTCGTTAATTTATGATTCATTTAACATTTATTGTTATAACAATCTGCCGCTAATTAGAGTTAAGGTAAACAAATACTTACAAACTTATCCAAATTCACTTTCTGTTATTTATTTACTGAGAGATGTGAATAGATATTTCCTCTGAAAAACAAATGAACTACAAATACAAGCTCAACAAGTGGTAATAATATTTGGCAAAAAGCCCAGAGAGCATTAATTAATTTTACTTTTTATTTTTTTAGCGATCATTTTAAATTCGTATGGAATTCACAATATCGCAGCTGCAACTAAAAAAAAAAAAACAACACACCAGCCTTTTCGCCAGTGAGATTCGTAAAAGTATTCCCTGAAGATGCTTATTTATTTTAACAGAAAGTAAGAAGATGATTTACTATACTTCTTTTATTTTGCATGCCATTCTAGGAAAACTATTTTTAACTAATCTGCAAATAAGAATGAGTAATTTTTTAGATAGTAGCTATTTCTATTTTTGACGTAATATTGACCCACGTCTTCTTGTCGAAGAGTTAACTATTGATTACGACTACGAAATTGCACGACGCGACGCAATTTGGAAAAGTATCGAGGGATTAAAATAAATTTGTTTGTGTAGCCACTAAAGTGTAATAGACTAATAATTTCCGACCGCAATCGCTTCGGCTGTTTTATGTGAAGAAAGAATTGCTATCCCCAGTTGGTACTTGAAATTACGACTTGCGGCGAAGCAAGCCAATAATATACCCACTTCTGGGTTATTTTCCATATTCTGGGGAATTTTCACTTGAATTATGATAAAAAACGGACAAAAAACAGAGTGCTATAAATCTAATGTTTGAAGACTCCCTACAGAAGGAAATAAGACCGGAATAGCAAAACCAGTTAGTTAACCACCGGAAATAAAAGGAATATAAAATATGGCGAGGATTGCTCGCAAAAATCCGCTCGCAAGCATAAAAGTCACCCAAACCACGTGTGTAAAATTAACTTAAGAAAAACGATTTCTATGTACATACATATGTCGAAAACTTAAGCGCCGAAAAAGTTAAATCAACTTAGTTACTCTGGGAAGCCATAAAAGGTAAAGGTTTTTTTTTGAGTGATAAAACTTTTAGTAAAGATAACTGTGACGGTCCCAACTACAAACTCTCTGCGCCATTGAGGCGTTCTACTTCTATTTTCCACGCAGAGATTTTTGCTTTGAAGCTCTGAGCCAGAGAGTGTATCAAAAGAAACCTATTAGATGGCCAAGCAATCCTAAAAGCTTTCATGTCCTTCAAGTTTATGTATAAGCTGGTTTGGAACTGTCTTCAAACTCTCCTATAGCTACTTGTACACAAAAAATCACAATAACTTAGCATATCTGGTAACGAAGTTATATAAACTTGCGAGATATGGTGCCCAATCTCTATTTATTGGCTTCGAACCATTTTGTGGTCTACCTGTTAGCCAGAGAAAAATAAAGCTAAAGCTGGGAACAAAAAGAAAAGCTCACAAACTGACTTAAAATATGTTAAGAAATTTATCGATTTCTCAATGAAAACAGCGAGAGGTTCTAGCTTGGTAGTAGTCAATCGGACATGTACCGACTATGCTTTGAGGATACTGAAACTGCTATTGTCCCGCTATTGCCTGAACTAGGCTCAAACATTTCCGTAAAGGCTTTATATCGCGTTCCGATGTCACCTCCTCCTCAGCTCAAACAATTCTAAGCTTCATACATAAACTTAATTTTAGCTAGTAGGCAAAACGACATAAACACCATATTTTACGGCGATAGCTAGATCTATATGAGGTTGCAGCGCTTTTTGAGGCTAGTTCCTTTTTGCCTATCACCCCAACTCTTCTAAAAAAATACGATATTTTCTTCAGTTACTTGTAAATTTGCGAAATAATCAGGGAAAGACTCACGTCTCAATAATGCTTGTGTCAGTAAAATTTGTTTCCGAAATTGGTGTTCTGTTCGCTAGACTTGATAGAGCCCTTCGTTTTTTTGGTGCGCATAATCGCAAGCTATTCTTCGAAACATCGATAAATTAACATTCACGTACACATATATGTATTTGGAGTGAGCAGAATCCTAAAGAGGTTCTTGAAATTCTATTACATTCAGAAAAAAAGCACCAAGCTGTGCGGTTTACACGCATGTGGCAACATCGGTCCTTATTAAAAAAGCCTGGAGCTGGCGTTACGGTAGATCGTTACCGGACATGCACAATGAAAATTTCTTTTAAAATTGATCCGGATGAGATGTAGGTTGAAAAAGTTGGCGCTATGTGCCATAATTCATGATGTGCAAAATTTTAACTGACGGGATGACATTTATAAAACGTAGTCGAGGTTTTCCTATGCCCAAAATTGTATTCAAAGATTAAATGACAAAAATTTCAATCAAATAAAATAAAAACATTGCAATTTAATTATTTTTGTGTATTCCTTTCAATTAAAAGTTCTCACGTTAAAAAAAAAAACCTTAATAAAAAATACCCAAATGCAAATGTCTTGTGGGCCGAATGTCACCAAGCCATAAACAGTAACAGTAACACGGCCCCTGGATATGACTTAATAACCGGGCAGATTCTCCAGGAGTTTCCAAAGAAAGATCTAATTTAACTTCTTCATTTTATAAATGCTGCGCATAGTAAAAACAATGGAAGTCGTAATGATCCAAAAAAAATGAGGGAATCTCCAAACGGCAAAACAATCGTACAGGCCGTCACAGACGCACGTGTCAGACTCACTTAGAAACTCCTGATTAACAAGCGGCACTACAAAAAGGTTTAAACGAATATCGTGAGAATAATTCTGTGAGTCGATCGCTGATACTCCAGTCTCCAGCCTCCGCCATAAGCTGTCAAAAGACGTGGCAGTTCCCAGCTTCATTGGTAAATATGATGGCTTGTTTGACAAAACTGCACATCAGTAATTTAAGATGGCTAGAACATATAGAACGAATGAGCATCAATGCTACGGGACAACGCAGTAGAGGACGACCTCATCTGAGTTGGCGCGCACAAGTAAAAGAGGATCTCAACCAACTTCGAGTGCGCAACTGGAGGTAATTAGCTAAGAACCGGGCTAACTGGAGAGGTTTCTTGGTTGAGGCTTGGGTTCACCCCGAACTATAGCGCCATCTAAGTAAGTAACCTAACTTAACGACTGACAACTACTGCATTTCAGTGAGACTTTCTAATGTATTTTTCAAATCCTAGATTTTGCTTCGGTGTGCAAAGAAGAGCCCTTAATCGACCAACGAAGTGAGTTACTGGCATCGTCGTAGGAGCTGTATACAGGGATCTGATCCACCTAAATTCATGCCCCCACAAAAGACAAGGACTACAAAAAAAATGTTTCTACGAGCTCTTCGACAAGACATAAGACAAATGTCCTAAGTGTGACGTTAACTGGAAGACGTGTTGGTGGAGGCCCAGCTTCAGTTAACAAAACTTTAATGGCACTCTATTTCAAAGATGTGTAAGTTACGTTATAACTTAAAATAAAAGCTTTTCACCCTTGAAGACAAAGTTTCCCCCTGGAATCATTCATAGTCTAACGAGAAGACTATGTCATCGGGTTATAAGCCTTACAGAATACTTCAGATATTTGATAGACATCTACAAGTAGGTTCACCAATGCTTCTATGTACATAAATAATAATTATACATTCAACGATATACTCGTACAACGTACGTAAATGAATATTTATTATTTTTTCATAATCTTCTGCTCATTTGTTTATTGGTTTTAATTAAAAATAAATTTAAACATTCAGATAACTACACAATAAATTAACCTTGGTCATGAATATTTTCTAGTCACTTTATTATATGAGTTTGCTTATGGAATGTTGAATTGTGTACGACACAGGCAATACGATAACCAAATATATGTATCGTGTATAAAATTAACAAGTCTTGAGTGTACAAACAAATCCACCATAATGGTGTCCAAAAACCGTGAAAATAATGGCAATAATTATTTTTACTAACTTTTTACGATAGTACCTAACGTAAATCTGTTTGCTAAAGTTTTCATTTATGGCACTCATTTAACTATTCTGTTCATTACGGTTTTGTTTTGAGTGCAATTTTATTTCCCTATTAAAGAGATATTATGTTTGAATGATCTAAGCACTAGAACAGTTAGCCTGAATCTAGAAACTTAATTGTATGCATAGCATGCGGTATAAAACGTTTGATTTGAATATGAAACAGTGTGGATCGATGTAGTAGTAGATGAACGGAGCATTGAGAACTTGGAATCAATCAAGAGAAAACCGAGGGATGTGATGTTCACTAATAAAGTAATTATAACGCCATTCAAACTACTAGATATTGAAGGGATACCTTTAAGGATAAGAAACTTAACTGGAAGGTAAATGTCAATGAAAGAGTAAAAAAAAACAGCAGCCGCTTTCTACGTACATACACATGCAACCGAATCTTTGGCAGAAGGTGGTCACCAAACTCTTAGATAATTCTGTGGATGTGTACGAAAATCTCCCTAAGTTTCTATGCTTAAAACACTAGAATTATTCAGGTTATACTTGGAAACAGCACTATAACTAAATTTGCCAGTAGAGGAACACCTCAAGTTGGTGTTATTTCACCTCTTATGGCTCATTGTATTTAAAAAAAAATACAAATACTTGGCACAACGGACAGTTTTCAGGGCCTACCTTCGCGACCATTCGTGTTGTATTTTTTCACACAAATGGGTGGGACCTACAATTTAAAGCCATATCCGAAAGTCAAATTGAGAAGCTCTCTTATGACAGTTACTACTCACGGACGTTTCTCAGACATTCATGACAGATGGGACCGTGAAAAACTTTTTGGTGTTTTCTGGGATTCGAACATTGAACGTCCCGCTCAGCGATCCGTCGCACTATCCACTCGAGCCTCGGCGCCCCTTTTGGCTCATAGTCATGAATAAAATCCTTCTAAGTTTAGACAGAGAAAGAATTAAAGTAGTGCGGTATGGTTTTCCTGTGTCAGAAAAGTTCCGCTCCGTGATAAGGGAGATCATGGAAGGCGCTCTAAACTACGCTTGAAAAACAATTGCATGTTTACCTAACGAGTAGTGAAGTCTAGTCTTGTCGGTCTCCACGAAGACACCCTCGTCAGACCCTTGACAAGTTTTGGAGCCATCCGTGAAGATTCGACCACAATCAGTAGAGTAGAGTGCTTTATTAGTGCAATCCATACTTAGGCAAAGGCATATCAAATGACTGCAACAGGCAGTCATACACTTACGCGAGACTCCCCTCCACCAAACTATCGACGCAAAAGCTAGAAAAGGTCTTACTTGCATTATAGCCGTATTAATCCAGAGAACTTTTTACGGTGATAAGCCCCATGTCTTACCAATCCTTACACTGCCAGAAAACTGAGAGCGCCTTGGACGTGCTCAACTTGACATGCTTTTCCCAAAGAAGTTTCCTGTCTACGATCACTCCTAGATATTTAACTTCATCGGTGATTGGGATAGTGACGCCTTTTAGCACTGGCTGAGTCAGACCGGTCACATTTCTCATCCTCGTGAAAAAAAAAAAAAAACAACTTTACTTTACTTTACGGGTGCACCATTCATCGATCATATCTAGAACTATCTGCTCGTAAAAGCCTGTGTCCCGGCCTTGTCCCATAGTGCAAAAACAAAATCCATATTTTTTTATCGAAGCGAAAATATGGGGATGAGTCTATTTCACAATGCGGGAAAGTTACTTTGCCCCTTCAATTAATGAACCTGTAGGCAAATTGCCCAACAATGTGATCCATTTTGAAACGGGGATTGCACCAATGAAGCCAGAAAGATTGCCAAGGTTAGTGATCTTAAAAATAGCGGCCGAAACTTGAAAACACTGTTTAACTGAAGAGTATTGCAAAATGCAACATTAGGTTACAGTGGATGTCTTCACCAAGATACAGACCAGAAAATTTCCATTGTGAATCCACTGGATCTAGCACAAGAACACATGAACTAACTAAGAGACCCTTCTGACGTGTGTATTCTCCGGTCACCAAGGTCATCGAACACAAGAGCTCCAAGATGGAGTAAAATTCTTTTGGATTTCTTCTTCTTCATCAGCCCTAAAGGTTCTACAGAAATCGTTTGACAATAGACCTAACCGTTTGGCGTGTAGGCAGTGTCCTGTGAGGGAATCAAAAATCCCGAAAAGTCAAGTCATTTGAGTGCTTCTGATCCAGCCTGAACCACATCTGCCTGGATGTATGGCATCAAGTGGCATGCTCCTGATCCAGCTTGAGTAGAAGTGTACATATAGCAAGAGGCATACCCACAAACTACCAGAATATCCGTCTGAAAAATGTTACAGCGATCTGGGTGGCAGAAGGTGATGCTCACGTAGAGCTTTCCGGAGAAGACTGCATCACTCTGCCCACTTACGGTTTTGGATCCGTCTGATAGTGAATCGAACTTCTTTCCACTCATTTCGAGCAGAAATAGTTGTAGTATTCTGCAGCACCTTTCCTGAACTCATACATGTATGTAGGCGCGTTAGGGTACTGAGCAGAAGGGGTTCGACGTCCAAATTCAAGAAACACCAAATGTACTTACATACTTTTTTATCTATCCTGAACGCGAGATAGTCAGAGAGGCTACTAAAGTAAAAGGAATTATTTTCCAATGAAAACGTTTGCCCGTCTTTTCAGGAATATCATACTGGGGAACATAATGGATGCATAAGGATGCAGAACTTACTACGCAGACATTAATATAATCCGATCTAACCTAGAGACTATGAATTGAACCAATGATTCATTGCTTTTCACTCAGCTTGATCCTTAACTAGCTGCCTCCAATTTCTAACGTCAAGTTAATTGTGGTTAATTCACCACACCATCCGCCTGAGATGCAAAGACTCTTCGGGTCGGAATGCTGGTTGCTATTTGCGTAACCAAAATCACCCAAATAATTTTACTTCCAAAGCAAAAAATGTTTTCTATCCTTTCATAGCTTCCAAGTCAATGCATCTGCACCTCACAGAAGGATAAGTGTCTGACAATATACATAAATATGTATATATGTATAAATGTTTCCGTTCAAGCGCCTTCTTAGCGCAAAAAAAAACGACTAACAAAAGTCTTTATTCTTGCCAACCTCAAAGTTGTAGCTGTCTACCGTGACGTTTTGTCATCTACTGTGCTTACAGTAGCTATCACCAGTGATAGCCCACTGCATCCTGCAATTTATATTTATTACAAATAATCGGGATCACTCGATGTATCACTGTAACACCCAGACTTTGGTGTCACACTTTCTTGTGAAGAGCACTCATCCATTAGTCGCATACACAGGCTTTACGTGATATCTCCCCGTCTCGGGCAAACTAAACAATCAATTCAAAGAAGCTTTTAATAGCCTCTTATCTAAATGAGTACATTTCTCATGAAAAAAAATCTTTAACTCTTCAAACGGAGGTGATATGAACGGATTGTGTAGTTGTATATACATATGTACTATTTATATTTAATTTAATAAATCCAATCTCTTTGTAAACTTTTCCATATCAATAAGAAAAAATTCAGAAGAATTTGAAATAGATATTTTATGATATACATATAATGACTTTGATTTTTCATTACTTTAAAAAGAAATGAAGCTTCTCTTGAAGTATGATTCGGTTTAATAATGTAGGTAATAGCGCACGAAACAGATGTATAAAAAGAATATTATCATAAGAGCACACAATAAATAACTGTAGTTATAGTGTTCAGAAATACAAGTTTCTGTCCTACCATCTTTCTAACATAAACTTATTTGATGAACTTCGAAGATCATTGTTCGAATTTAACAAAAAAAAAGCGAAGTAAACATAAAACGTCATTGAAGTAAAAAGCGTTTGTTGCTAGTTTTTTGCTCAAATTTGTTTTGGTATTTTAAGTCAAAATATATTGTGTTTGCAGCTTGTTGCTGGAGGGATTTATGTCAAACTTCATATAAAACGTCTGTCAATCTATGCTGCAATTTTTGTTTTGGCTTTTTATATATTTTTCAAAAATTATGTAGTCTCTATAAGTAAGTTTGACTTGAAGATAACCCACAATTCTACAAGTGCACTTGTCCTGCCTCGTCGACTCTGAGAAGGAAAACCATTTGGTTAATACTTCTACGAAGATCTTAATGATCTAGTCACGCTGTACATAAACAAGATCAAAAATGTTGTCTTTGGGTCAAATTGGTTCAATGCCTGAACTAACTGCGTCTTTGCCGGAGGTAACCACTCAACCCAACCCAACCCATCGTATTTTGGTTAGAATCGTATTTGAATTTCTATTCCATATGTACTGCTTTAAAAAGAAAAAAAAAAGATACTAAAAGTTGCAATTGGTCTTGAAACTTTGACACATATACTCATATATTGGTCGGAAGTATTTTGGTACATTTGGCCTAGAGCAATACACACTTCAACAAGGTGCAGCTATTGTGAACATTTAAATCAAAATGAGTTCATTTATTATGCTAATGCAGAGGTAATTTCGCCATCGTCGCTTTAGATGCGGAAACAATTTGGCGTCTAGCTCCTCAATTCGAGTAACAAGGAACTTTGGCAGATGCAAGTTATCGTCGTAGATCGCAAGCAAGCCATTCTATTAAGAATATAAATTATCTTTGGAGCACTAACCAAGATCTTCTAACAGATGACCCCTCAAATTTTGCCACTAAGTGTTGCATATATTCCCACCAAAAGAGACATAAATATGCCTAGGCCAACTAAAACCTTAAAGAAGAGGTTCCCAGTTTTGACAAGAAACCCATTTTGACATCAATGGATTATTCAACATGCAAAGCATGTGCTTTTGCGGAACTGAGAACCCACATATGATACTCTAAAAAGTGAGTATTTGGTGTCCTTCTTCGAGCCTTTAATTCCTTTAAAGGCATAAAGGAATTAAAATTATACTTTTCCGATCAATATCTCTCGTGTTGAAATTGATACAGGACAACCTCGCTGGAATCCTCTCTAAGAAGTTCATATAGTCTCTGACATACTTTACTCTAAAGACGAAATAAAGTGGCAAGCTGATTATCTTTTTCCGGGTATCAATAATAATTCTAATGTGTCTATTCATATGTATACATATGAATGTAAATACAATACAAGATGTAATCGTAGAAATCCTTAGAAATAAAGAACTTGATAACGAAATATCAGATTTCTCTGTTTCGCTAGTATTGTTCAATAATTTTCAGGAAATCATCATTTCGAGTTTCGCGCTTTTTCGCGGAAAAAAAAACATATAACGCACATACGGGAAATCAGAGGTATTCTTAACCAAGCCGTTTGAAAAAAAAACACATAACGCACATAAGGAAAATCAGAGGTATTCTTGACCAAGCCAGGTTTGAGAATGTTCAAGCTTACATCATGACTTCATTAATTTTTCATCTAAGATTCCTGAACTAAAAGCAAAATTTTGACAGTCTACAAAACAGATTAACTACTGCAGTTCTAGATTCTATTGCCCACCAAACTTTAACACTGATAAAAATAGATTGATTAGAGAATTATCGAACAGGATCTGTTTTCGTGTCCTATAACTATAAATAGGAAAAAAGAGCAAAAACCTGAAAGGAAAGGTATGTTTCAATTTCTAATCGTTTTCGATTATACAAAAGAGAGCGCAACTTGTTGTAACACTACAAACAAATCAACGAATGAAAACAAAATCGTTTACCTTCAATATGCTTTACGATAGCACGTATTATTGTTCCATGTGCCACAATCAGTACCCTCTTTCCGGCCTTGATTTGTGCAACGACTTCGCTCTCCCAATAGGGAATGACACGATGCATTACCGACTCTAATGTCTCGGCATCAGGAAACTCATCAGCTGGGATGTCAGCAAAATTCGGATTGTTCCTTATTGGCGCATAATATGGACTTGAATCATTCATCTTCGGCGGTGGCACATTAAAGCTTCTGCGCCAAATTTGTACCTGCGAAGTAAACACTTGCTATACAAAAATCTGTTCGCCATATACTCTACCATCATGTTTTGCAATAGAAACCTGCTCCTCTCCGTACTTCTCAGCCATTTGTCGTTTATTCAGTCCAGTTAAGTCGCCATAGTGTCTCTCATTTAAACGCCAATTGGAATGCACTGGAATTGAAGAACACTCCAAAGCGTTCAAAATTATCGCCAGTGACTGTTGGGCACGTTTCAAAGCAGACGTAAACGCGACATCAAATTTAAAATTATTCTTCAATAGTGCTGCAGCTGAAATAGCAGCCGCATCCGATTTACCTTCAACCAAAAGAACCCGATGACATTGACAGAAAAATAGAGAGGAATAGAAGGCCATCATAATATAGAGCACAGTGTAACTGTTAATAGCTGTTACAAAGCAATTGCGTCGCAAGCTACTCACTCACCTTTCTCACTCAAATCAACATCATGCCAGCCACAAAATAAATTCATTTTGTTCCACTCACTTTCACCGTGTCGAAGGAAAACGACCTTAATGACTTCCATTTCTCGACCACCAACCACCGCCGGAAACTGTTTGCGTCCGTTAAAAGCACAAAACACCGAATGCGAGTAAAAGCCCCACGCTATGAACGGACAAGTGCAAATCAAAAAATAAGAACACACTTTAGACGACAACGATGACTACGACAACAACGACGCACGGTGGGGACACATCAGTGACAACAGAACATAAAACGAACTTTGCACAAGCAAGAGCGAGAAGCAGCAGCAGCAGCACCACCACCAACAGTAGCGTGGTTTAGCGAGAAACCAATGCCTCTGAGAGAGGAATACAGTAGAATGTTATTAGATATTCTTGAGACTTTCCCGTGCGTGATTAAATTGCGGGCCTGCTGTATTTACGGTTCGATTAATTGAGTTATATCGCATGGGGGTGTGTTGTATTTGTATGTTGTTCGTGGTATTTAATATAGAGAACGAGAGCGCCACTAGAAATATTTCTCTTTCTCTCCCTCTCTTTCTCTCTTGGTATTTTTGAATGCTAGTCGATATACTTTTGACTTTGAAATGAAAGGTAGGACATTAAATATGAATTTATTCAGGAGGAAAAGTCCAAAAGAAAGTCTCCTCTTAAAGTTTTTTTTCTATGATACACTTATAAGATAATCGTTGTCAGAGTTGGGAGATAATGAACAAATGAACTGCTATTTGATTTTTATTTTATGTGGTATATCATCTTCAGATTCTTTGAAAAAGTTGAGTGTAAATGACGCCTTCGTGTAGGTATTTGATTCCTTTAGGATTCGAAGAAATAATGTAGTTTCTTCATATTTAGCTGACTCCCTCCAGTCACGCATTCCAAGTTGGTTGAGATCCATTTCTACTTGTGCGCGCCATTTAAAGCGAGGCCTTCCTCTACTGCGTTATCCTTTCGAGTTAGACTTGAAGACTAGAGGACGAATTTGTTTCTTTAAGTGAGGGAAGAGGGAGCGTTCAAAAGGCACCGTGCGCAAAGTTGCAACAGTAGTGTGAGGGTTTTACTCACTAAACGTAAATCCCCTCTAACTCAGATTCTCGCCCTGCAAAAACAGCCATCGGAAGGCGATGGCTTAGATCTTACGATGTTCATACACACTATTATCTGATGCTGCCATTGAAGAATTAAAATCATAATTGATCATTCTCTTAATAATTGGATGAGTTAGGTGTTTCAAAACTTTCGCCGTATTCTTTTTTAGATTTATATTTTAGATCCCTTTTTGAAATGGATTTTTCCACCAACTCTTATAAGGGCTTTGTGTTAGTATTTGGTTTCTTCCAATCCATTCCAGCATTTTCAGCTTTTAGAGCTTTATATTTTTTCTTTAGCTTATCGGAAATCCCTACGAGCTCTTTTATTAGTTCTGTATTTAAGTTCATCATATTGCTTTACTGTAATGGTTTTATAGTGAATTTGAACTCAATCATACTGCCCTTGAGCTGTTTAGATTGTCTTTTGAAGCGGTTTCATCCGCCAGATGCTTGTCCAGATACTTGTGCATGCATAACGAAGAAAAAATGCTACCTAAGACCCTACTGATGCTCTGAAAATGACTTAGAAATCGTTCTCAGCACCTTCGTCATACAACTAACATCAAATATTTGGGCAGCTAAAATTTTGATACAAGCTTCGGTGTGAATTCAAAAACAACACCACCATCAAAGGTAAGGCAGACTCCTATTCAACGCTAAAGGTCGCTAGAGTATGTACGAGTGTTTATGATATCAGTGGCCCAGAGTTTTGAATTCCACTTCAGGGAGTAGAGAAAGAATCCTCTTTAGATTGTACGTGCAGTTGCAAAGGGACCTTAACCTAATTGACGAGTGAAACTGGAGCCAGCTAGCTAAAAATCGAACTGGCTGAAGAGGCTTATTGATTAAAGGTCAGGTCTGCACCATACTGCCGCGCTCTCTAAGATATAAAAGTGTCTTATATTTTTCTAACCCCACCTTTTTAGTATCTTTATTTTGTTTATTTCCCTCGTAACCCAGCAACAATAGAAGAAATAAAATCTCTGACCATAAAAATAAAATATATTCGTATACAAGCGAATCATTATTCCCGGGTTGATTTCTGAGACAGCACTGAAAGCATTTGGATATGAAATCTTTCTACAATTGTAGTGTAGAAAGTAGAACCCCGTGTGATTAATTCGTTACTCGGTCCTTTCCGACTGTCACGATGATCTGGGAATCAGTACAAAACAACTTTAAGCTAATGACCCAAGCCAACAAGCTTATTTCAATACTGTTCTCTAAATTTGGGAGCTGACGCCGCTAAATCTGTAACACTGGCTTGGACTTGGATTGGCCTTGATTGTCTTCATGTATCGCCCGTAGTTCCACCTTAAAGATACTAGCGATTACTTACATCAATGAGCCAGAAAAAAAAAAAATTTATTTAACATTTTTAAAGTTTACTCTCGGATACCCGACGTGCGTTGCTGCGCATTTGCCAAAATGTAGTTGTAAGCAAACTGCTGAACCGATTTTGCCTAAACTTCACAATACCGAAAATTTGAGTTCAACCGGTTGATTGGTTTCGGAGTCCATAGCATACATACAAACATAGGTACATTGAGTTTTATAAATATAGATTAATTTCATGACCATTTATAACGCATACAACATATGTACATATAACATAAAAAAAAGCAAAACAAATAAAACAATTTAAAGAAAAAATGAACATAAGGAACAGTAAAATAAAAGGAAAACTAAAAAGATAATATTAACTTGGAACCAAATGAATGACTAAACTGTTAAAGCTGTAAACGAAAATCATTAAAAAATAGTACACACAAAAAGAACAATCAGCAAATGATTAAAAGAAAGGCAAAGTATAAATCCATTCAGTATGGATCTGGCGACTGTGGCGAATACTTGTCATCTACATCTATATTTGGACCAGGACTTTGTGGTGGTAGAGGTGAATATGATGGACTGATCGGAGAGGCTCCAGGCACCAATAGATCTCCAACAATTGCTGCATATGTTGGACTTGGGAAACAATAGTGTGGGCTGCCCGGTGAGTACTCTGGAGAATATCCCATCGTTGGATTATAACGTGTCGTTGTTGAATAATTTGGACTATCTGGTGAATATATCGGACTCGATGGTGAGTAAGTAGGACTCGATGGAGAATACGTTGGACTAGTTGGAGAATATGTTGGGCTTGTTGAATAGTATTGCGGGCTTGATGGAGAATAAGTTCGACTCGATGTGCAAAAACCAGGATAATTAGGACTTGCTGGGGAATATGTTGGACTTGCTGGCGAGTATTTTGGACTTTTCGGTAAGTACTGATGTAAAGTTGACATTTTCTTTTTATTCGCCGCATCATCCGAAGATGTTAGTTTTTTATCTACTTCAATTGACGGCGAATTCATAAGCGCTGAAGATGGGGAATATAGCGATGAACTATGAGGTTAGATGGGGAGATATGAGTTCGACGACGGGGAATAGTACGGCGAATATGGTGAATAACTAGGTTAGATCCCCAAAGAGTGCGTTGAATATTCTGGAGGTTTTAACTCGTTTTTAACGTTACTCAGATAAAATCACCATCTACGAAAATCTTGTTAGTATATGTACATTGTTTCCGTTAATGCTAAAACTTAAATTTGACATTTATGAGTACATATATTTTAATGAGAAAATATCAAATTGCAACGCATGCTTCATATTTAAGTACAGTACACTTGTGTACACTTGTATTTATTGGATTCACATACACTGCCGGCCATAAGTTTGGAATCACCATCTAATTCTTGCATTTTTCGTATTTGTTTTACATTTGGGCTATTCAGTCCATAGCACCTTGCTCCAGACCTCCAATCGTCCAATTTTTATGCTCTTTGGCCTACAGCAATATTTTAGGTCGATTTTGAAACCAGAGCAAAGGTGATCGAACTGCTATCCGGCCTTTTAAGCCTGCTTCAATCAATTGCCTTTTCATGATAGTTAGAGAAACAGGAAGACGGAAACCAAAAAGTGATTCCAAACTTATGGTCGGCAGTGTAATACGTGCGATAACACTTTTGATCAAACATATCATCTCGATTAGAATTAGACATGAACAAGTACAATAAAGACCACTAAGTAAGTTAAACACATTTTAAATAGCATTTCAATGAAAAAGGAAAACAGAAAATACAAATAAATACATATTTACAAATATCTGGCGCAACAGACCGTATGTGGTCTAGGGTCAACTTTTTTCGCGACCATTCCTTGTGGTGCGTGTTATATTTTTCCCCACAAAGAAAGGATCCTACAATTTCAAGCCTTATCCGAAAAGCGAACAAAAAAGTTTTCTCAATTTCTCTCGAGAGGTGGTACTGAGAGAAATTATTTTAGTGTTTTCCGGGGTTCGAACTTTAAACCTCCCGCTCACTAGTCCAACGCACTAACCACTATGCGAGACTCTACCTCGATCTCAAGTGTTAGTGGGGAAATTGTATATATGGTACCGGAAACGAAAATGCCCGTAGCCAGACTAGGCGCCAATTAGAGCTACTGCGTAGTATTTAGAGTTCAGCGCCAAAAAGAGATAAGCCTAGAAAGAAAGCCTACTAACAAGCGAATACTTATTTATTTAGGTGGCTCTGCAGTACCTGTGCCTTAACCAAGAAATCCTCTACTGCATTGTCCCTCCGTGTTCGATGCGTGCTCTGCGAGCCGGAGCGTTGGTGTTCATACGCTCTATATGTGCTTCATTCATACAATATACATACATATCTTTGATGTCATGTAGTAACATCTAGACTGCGAAGATAACCTTGCTTTACACTTTTTTGTATCTTTCTTTTGTTTAGTTTCCTCATAACCCAGCAACAAAAGAAGAAAGAAAATCTCTGAACATAAAAATCAGATATATTCGTATACAAACGAATCATTCATTGTCCGCGAGTTGATTTCTGTTCTAAGACAGCACTGAAAGAATGTAGTATATGAACTCTTACTACAATTGTAATGTAGATTGTAGAACCCCGAGTGACTAATTCGTTACTCGGTCCTTTCCGACTATCACGATCTCCTGGGAATCAGTACAAAAAAGATTTAAGCTAATGACCCAAACCGACAAGCGAATTTCAATACTGTTCTCTAAATTTGGGAGCTGAGGCCGCTAAATCTGTAACACTAGCTTGGACTTGGATTGGCCTTGATTGTCTTCATGTATCGCCCGTAGTTAAAAACACTAGCTAAAAAGATTACTTACAACATCAATGAGCCAGAAAAAAAACAATGTATTTAACATTTTATAGTTTACTCGAGGATACCCGACAGTTGTGGGCAAACTGCTGAACCGATTTTGACTAAACTTCACAAAAATACACTCGGGCCAATACCGAAGATTGAGTTCAACCGGTTCATTGGTTTCGGAGTCCATAGCATACATACAAACATAAGTACATTAAGTTTTATATATATAGATTTAATTCATGAACATTTATAACGCATACAACATACATATAACATAAAAAAAACAGCAAAACGAATAAATCAATTTAAAGAAAAAATGAACATAAGGAACATTAAAATAAAAGGAAAACTAAAAAGATAATATTAACTTGGAACCAAATGAATGACTAAACTGTTAAAGCTGTAAACGAAAATCATTAAAAAATAGTACACACAAAAAGAACAATCAGCAAATGATTAAAAGAAAGGCAAAGTATAAATCCATTCAGTATGGATCTGGCGACTGTGGCGAATACTTGTCATCTACATCTATATTTGGACCAGGACTTTGTGGTGGTAGAGGTGAATATGATGGACTGATCGGAGAGGCTCCAGGCACCAATAGATCTCCAACAATTGCTGCATATGTTGGACTTGGGAAACAATAGTGTGGGCTGCCCGGTGAGTACTCTGGGCTCATTGGAGAGTACTTTGGACTAACTGGCGAATAATAGCTTGGCGTTGATGGAGTGTATACTGGACTGTTTGGTGAACAATCTCGACTAGAAGTATAACTGGGGCTTTCTAGAGATGGACTTGTGGCCGTGTAATGTGATCTTGATGGAGAATATCCCATCGTTGGATTATAACGTGTCGTTGTTGAATAATTTGGACTATCTGGTGAGTATATCGGACTCGATGGTGAGTAAGTAGGACTCGATGGAGAATACGTTGGACTAGTTGGAGAATATGTTGGGCTTGTTGGAGAGTATGTCGGGCTTGATGGAGAATAAGTTGGGCTCGATGTGCAAAAACCAGGATAAGTAGGACTTGCTGGGGAATATGTTGGACTTGTTGGCGAGTATTTTGGACTTGTCGGTGAGTACTGATGTGAAGTTGACATTTCCTTTTTATTCGCCGCATCATCCGAAGATGATAGTTTTTTATCTGCTTCAATTGACGGCGAATTCATAAGTGGTGAAGATGGAGAATATGGCGATGAGCTCTGAGGTGAGATTGGGAGATATGAGATCGACGATGGGGAATAGTATGGCGAATATGGTGAATAACTAGGTGAGATCCCCGAAGAGTGCGTTGAATATTTTGGAGGTTTTAACTCGTAGCTTGGAGAGCTCGGTGAATATCTTGGTGTAGATGGACATGGGGAAACATTTGGGCTGGTCGGGGAGTATGTATCACATCCAATGGAACTTTTTGGGCTTTGCGCCAGAAACTGAAAACTTGGCGAATAAATTGGCGACTTTGGAGAGAACGTCGGTGATTCCATAGAGTATTTTCCATCGATATTCTTGAAATCCGGTGACCATGATGCTTCGTTGTAGAAGGGACTGCTTGGAGACTTTGGTGAATAGAACGGTGATCCTGAGGTTTCTCTTCCGGTGTTAACCGAGCACACAGATGATGGAGAGAAACAAGCAGATCTCACACTTCCAGACACGCTCGATATAACAGATCTCTGTGAGGGATACGGAGTGAACGAGTTCCCATACAGACAGGCACCACCCTTAATTGTTGTGTCATCGACATACATTGCTAATTTGCATTTTTCATCATCGAGAAGTAAATCAAATGCACCTGTACCCAACCGAGGTAGCTGGCCTAATATAATGTTCTCTGAGACTCCTCTGATTGGGTCTATTTCACCATGTGAAGCAGCGTCCAGCAAAACTTCTACGGTTTCTTCGAAGGAACACCTCATCAAAACACCCGTTTGTTGACGATTTATACCATGTCTAGTTATAGCCATCAAATGACCCTTAGCAGTCATAACGTCACACAGAAGCGCTAGATGACGATAGTTCACATACAGCCCGTAGAATTGTAAGACCGTGTTCATCTCTTTCTCTATGGACTTACGAACAGCTTCAATACCAAAAACAGTGAAGATCTCGCAAATATCATTGCTGTATGTGCGTATGGTATCTACATGTGGTTCGGACAAGACCTTCATTAGTGAGGTTCCATCGGTTTCCAGCAACCATTCGGCTACCGCCTTGAACTCTCCACCATCCGTAATAATTATCCTTTTCTTGTTCGAAATTTGTGGCAGGTGCATGTACACCTTTGTTATGGCCTGTATGCCTTGCAGTGTCATATCGGAAAGAATTGAACTTTCAATACATCGAAGGAACATATCATCTTCCATGCGACATTCGGTCGATTCTTCATCCACATGACTAAATTTACTTTCATCAATCAAATTCTTGATGCGAATACGCAAGATTAACCGCTCAGCATTATCGTCATTAAAAATGCACTTAAGGTCATCCCCAAAAGCCAGTGTTATCTTCTCGGCAATCAGTTCCATAGTAAGCTTTTTCTCCGTCATGTGCTTGCGATTGAGTTCGATCCGTAGAAGCCAGGGTGATACCTCTTCAGGGTTAAAGTCAGGCATCTCGTAGTAAATATTTACGAATTCTTGATCCTCCATCACAACCGTGTGTTTAGGATCAGGGTCATAGTAGATGGCAGTATTCGCTGTCACAGTTCTTAGAGTTGTGTGTTCTATATGACAGAGCACGTCCTTTGCCTTTTCTACATCTCTGGCTGCTGGGCCAATTAGAAAGACTGTCAGTGAAGGTGACTTTGGTTTTTTGGCAATGTTAATGATCTCCTTCAAACGTGGAACACCCAAAGTGACATTCTTCGCTGAAACGCCGGCAAAGTGAAATGTATTCAGTGTCATTTGGGTTGCCGGCTCTCCAAGTGATTGCGCTGCGAGTGCTCCTACCATTTCACCGGGCTGCACTTGTGCCAACTGAAAACGACTCGCAATCTCACCGATAAGCATTTCGAAAGCCTCGGACGAGAGACGAAACTCATCGATTATCATCTTTGAGCAAAGATTAGCACGCACCAAACACTGAAAGAGAAATGTTGCATTCTCGTTGGCCTGCCTTGAGATATAATCGCTGCCGCGAACGATAATACATGTCTGCAACAAATTCCGTACACCCTGAATTACTTCTGGAGGAGTTAAATTTGTCGGCCGCCTCCGGTCAATGTGGAAAACCTTTTGAACATTCCAAATCATTCGTTGAATATTGCAGGGCAATGCCACTTTCGATTCACCGGTAGGAAATATCAGTCTCAATGCTTCGCGGTCGCGACAAAGCTGCTCCCATTCGGTTTCTAGCTCTGCAATAAGACTCTCGGACTTCTGCATTTTGCTGCGGGCATCGCTGGTAAACAATTTCTCCATGTGCCGGCGTTGAGTATAATCAAACTTGAATTGTTTTTCAAATGCTTTATTGGGTAGCTTAATGGTAGGAAGACTCTGGAATTCTACAGATTCCCCAGCGAGGCCATCTTCTCCGTAACGGAACTGAACTATATCGCGATCAGCATTTCGAACAGTTCCATCGTACTGCACCATCACAGACTCCATAGCTTTGATTAGGCGTCGCTGAATGTAACCAGTTTCGGCTGTCTTAACCGCAGTGTCTATGAGCCCCTCACGTCCTCCCATCGCATGGAAGTAAAACTCTGAGGGTGTAAGCCCCGCCAGATAAGAATTCGCCACAAAACCCCTTGCCTCTGGTCCATAGTCGTCCTTAATGAAGTGAGGTAAAGTTCTCTTCCGAAACCCGTATGGAATTCGCTTACCCTCGACATTCTGCTGACCAACACAGGCAATAACCTGCGAGATGTTTATATTGGAACCTTTGGATCCAGCAATAACCATTGACTTTAAATTATTATACTCTGTAAGGGATTTTTTAGCCGAACCGCCTGTCTTGTCGCGTGCGTCGTTCAAAATACGATTAACCTGATTCTCAAATGTCTGGCGGAGCGTATTGCCTGGCGATGGTTCTAGTTTCATGCTGTGAGCGTTGCTTATAACATGTGCCACCTTATGCTTAGCACTCTGGATGACCGATTGAATCTCATAATATGTTTTAGGATCGGCAATTGTATCGGATATACCAATACTGTGTCCCTCAAATAGCAACCATGCATTAACAACTTTCTGGATGTTAGCGAAAAAGTCCCCAGCTATTTCGTGGCCCAATTCAACGTAGCAGATATGCAAAAGAGATCCAGCTGAGGCTCCTAGAGACTTTTTACACAACATTCCCATCAGTAAGTTACCATATTCTACGACGACCTTCGTGTCACCTACAGAGATCCACTTGTAGGTTCCATCATCCTCATCATCCGGATGTGTCGAATGCGTTCGAATCATATTCAGATTACCTGGAATAATCAGAGAGAACAGTTGCTTACCTGTCCACATCGGTGCTGGCTTCAGAATGCTCGGTATTGGCATTCGTCCATCCCAAGTGGGCAGATACATCAGCATATTCATTAGTTGTTCCTTGTCCAGAAATACGTCCCGTTTGGTCATCTTATTAACTCCAATCAGTGAGTCTTGTACTATTCCCATCACTGGCTTATTGGACTGTGGTGTAAGAATCTGCCGACTAGTAATGTGGATATTATCGACCTCAGCTCGTGTTTCCATACTTTGCGGGACGTGTAAATTCATTTCATCACCATCAAAGTCAGCGTTATATGGCGAGGTGCACGACAAATTCATGCGGAATGTAGACCATGGTAGCACCTTTACTCTATGGCCCATCATGCTCATCTTGTGTAGGGTTGGCTGACGATTGAACACAACCAGATCATCATTGCGCAGATGCCTTTCTACAATGTAGCCGTACTCTAGATGCAAATCACCTGTGCTGGGATGGAAACGTAGATCGACTCGTTCTCCATTCGGTCGTATAATGAATTTGGCCCCCGGATATTGGTCACATCCACGGCTGACTAAGACCTGCATCAGGTGTATGTTGAACGGAGTGACTATCTCGGGATAACTCAGATTCAGTGCTATAGATTTTGGTATGCCAACTTGATAGATCTCGAGATTTGGATCGGGAGTTATAACAGTACGGGCTGAGAAGTCAACGCGTTTACCCATCAGATTGCCACGAATACGCCCCTCTTTACCCTTCAGTCTAGCTTTGATGCTTTTTAGGGGCTTCCCCGATTTCTGAAGCGACTGAGGGACACCTGGCAAGTCATTGTCGACAAATGTGGCCACATGAAACTGCAGCATACCGATATTCTCCTCAAGCACACGGGGTGCTACTCCACTCACGATGTTCGCTTTCAATAAATTGTTTGCTTTAACAATTTCTGCCAATTTATGTGTGAGATCGTCCTGATTACGAGCCGCGCCGTTCATTACTACAGCCGGTCGAACTGACAGTGGTGGAACGGCCATCACCGAAATAATCATCCATGCAGGCCGAGCTTGGTGGGGATCCATTCCAATAATAGAACAATCATCATCCGAAATTCGCTGGAATATTTCGAGAACCATCTCAGCCGAGATATTGATGTCCTTCTCCTGGTCCGGTTCGTTAACGTGTTTCCAATGTGCTTTGAGTTGCAAGCCAACACGTTTAATTTGCGGCTGATAATGACCACAACCCCCATGGACTGCTTGGCGCTCTTTGCCCTGCCTGTGAAAGTCTATCTCCTCACCACCCTCACATATGGACTTCGCTTTGCAAGCGTCACAGATCAGGCTGAGACGATTCTTTGGCTTGCCTTTGGTTCTGAGCAGGATCTCCTTTATCTTGGGATTCGCAGGCGATACCAGCAACCGTGAGCAGTAAAAGCACACACACCGCATGACTTTGATGATCTTGAACAGGAATCCGATGTGGAAGACGGGTTTCGCCAATTCTATATGCCCAAAATGACCAGGACATTCAACCATGTTTCCCGTGCAGGTTAAGCACCTCGCATTTCGATCGACAACTCCTTGCCGAGGGTCCATTAATCCTCCAAGTGCAGGCTTACCACCGTCCATGGTAATGGGGAAATTGATACCGCCATCAGTTACGGACATACGGCGGATTTCATCGGGGGACATTATTCCAAATTGGATTGCGGTGACCGACCTACATAGTCGACCGTCGTGCTGAATTAAATTCATTGCGAGCTTTTGTTGTGTGGACTATTTGTCTAAAAACCCTTTAGAGGGTTTGTACCAAAAAACAATGCAAAATTTGATTTCTTTTTTTTAACAGAAGAGAACTGCGGCAAAGCACCATGAGTAGGTCTTGAGTTCTTCAGTTTGAATTTTTTTCCTATTTGGTGTTTGCGTTCGTCGCTGCACTTGGCAGATGAAGGCAAGGTAGTACATGGTAAGGTAGATCAAATGGTTGATGCACAGGATTTCATCCTAGTAACACCGGAAATGACATACATATCAGTTGAATTCTATTCTACAGGTTTACAAATGAAAGGAGAAGTTACCAGATAAAAACGAAATTTTATTTTAGAATATAAAAAAATTTCTTGTGGCAGCTCTTTATTATCAATAGACCTTCTTTACAGCATGCAATTCCAAATACAAGGAATATTATAATTTGGCTACGGTGTATACAGTTGCTGGCACTGAGAAATTTAAAAAAAATATTCGAAAGACGACTCTTGTGCTTACAGAGAAACACAGACTATTTTTTACAACAAAAGACATTCCAGATAATTTTAAATTATTAGTGAACTTCCCTGCATCATTATTATAAGTACGTCACCAAAGATTCTTATGGATGCATATCCTCACTTAACATTTTCAGGTCTGGATTAAGCAAGGACTTTAGAGCGTCAATAAAGTCAATTACAATTTATGTTAATTATTTAAAGCGTCTGAAAGATTCAGCCCCTCTATGTTTTCGCAGGAAAAAAAAATGTCGACCAGGACCAGATGGTATCAAAAGATGAACAAGTCGAGTGAAAATTGACGGATACCTCGGCATGAAAAAGGCAGTTCTTGAGTCCTGGATAGTCAGTGTGAGTGCTCCAGAAGGATGTTGCCTAAATGGAAGGCAATCAGTTTCTATGATTGCATAAAACCAGACCCTAATCCATTAGACTACTAATCGAATATTTTTTGTAATTAAATAGTAGTAGTTGATAAATACTTTCTAACATAGGTAAATGATAGAATAAAAGAGAAAACAAACTATATCTGAATTGTTGAATGTAATTGCAGCAATCTCGTCCATCATTGAACGTAACTGCTCTCGTTCTTAACATCAAAATCAAAGTCAAGAGGGAACGAATTTCAAATTTTCAATCCTCAATACTTTTCTTTTGTTTATTTAAGCATCAAAACTGTAGGTAAAGTCTTTCAACGAAAGCTTGTAAAATACTCAAATATTGGGAGCCAAGGAAATATGTAGCTTCTATGATTTCAAAGATTTTTGTTGCGTTTATTATATCTACCACATTAGTGGAAGAGATCTACAGTCTAATGCCGTATCGGAACATGGAATTGAGAATTTCCACCTGGCAGTTATTACCGTCGGAGGTTTGTTCACGTTTCACGTTTATTTTCTTTCGGAAAGAATCGCAACACGAAACTACCTATGTACATGCGCGCCGACAGACAACTGCCCAATTTATTCATTCCACATCTAAACTTTAGTAAAGTAACTCAGCATTGGGCACTACACTGTGTGAACACGACATGACTGCCGACTACGTAGTAGGGAGTAATCATCTAAACAGGCACTAAAGCATCAAAAATATGTACAAAATAATAAAATTTGATAAAATTGCATTTGCCTACTTCTAGTACAAAGAATGTGGACAATGCGTTTCCCACATAAAAAATTCATTTTAGGAACATTTTGGCATCACCGTTGGAGGGAAAAGTCAAGTCAATTTTTCAAACGTCAATTGAAAATTAGAATCACATTTGTGAATTCCATTTCCAGTCCTGTTCTTGTGAACTTTATTTCTAAATTCGCTGTAAAAATGTTCAAGGATAACGCCTCCCGTCTTTTGGTTCCAATTATCCGCAACGCTATCCAAAAGCGTTCGCAATCGGCTGTTTCGGGTCCACCAACAAAACATGTTTCAAAAGCAGTAAGTACTTGCGACAAAAAATTGTTACGTAAACTTTTCAGTCTGGTTACAAAATTCTTATTTTTTTTTTCCTCTTTTCAGGAATTGTTTATTCTGGGCAGCACCATCGTTGCATCGGTGACATTCTTCCCTGTGTGGGTTTTGGTACACATCCGTGAATACCGCGGAAAGTAAATTTTTTGTCAAAATGTATATTTGCTACAAACCAGCATTCTAAATAAAGTATAAAGTAATAATTTGTGAACTGTATATTTCTTCTAAGCGAACAACATTTAAGTGTACATAAATACATTTAACTAAAAATCCAGCATTGTGCGTAAGGCAACTTTGTTTCGTCGGTGCAGACTGCAGTTTATTCCTTGATTAAAGCGCACAGAGCTCGTTTATAATCTCCGGAAGTTTCGTTCTGAAATGAGAAAAAAAAATGGGTAAATCGATTGCTTCTGGGGCGCATGGGCACGGAACACCTACCTCCTATAATGAATGGTGAAGCAAAGAACCCATTACACATGTTTAAAAAGATGAATTTACTTAAATTACGAACAAAACTATTAACTACTTGTATAACTTACCGCAATTGCACTTAACAAGGTTCGGTCATAGATTCTCTCAAACTCATCTTTGATGGTTGCCAAATCGATCTCGGAACGGCTGACGATTATGCGGATCAGTCGGTCGTCATCTGTACCCATTCCGTTCATCGACTTTTGAAGCTGTTTTGCGAAAAATGCTGCTGGGGATTGGACACACTCAACTGCAAAAGTAAACTTCAGTTCAACACCACTGCCTTTACATACATAACATTTCCGTCCACCTACTTATAGCTATCATAGCATCATGCAATGACCCATCCATTTCGTGCTTAATAGCCTGCTCAATTGTCATGCCAGACAAATCTTTGTACTCTTCGAAGACCAGGCGTAACTGTGCAAAACTGGAGTGCGCCATTATAGAGTTGAACACCTCTTCGTCAGTGCCCAATGTGGCTTCTCCAGCTGCGTACAAAGCTGCAGCATCCTCTTTCGCTTTAGCTGGGTCAGTAGAGCCAATAGGGTCGCGCGTTCCTGTCACAATGAGGGTTAATAAGCGTCTGAAGTGTCCAGAAGTTTCACTGCACATATGCTCGGCTAATGGGCGGCCATAGAGCTTCTCGTAGGCGACAACAATTTGTTTTACCTCTTCATTGGACTTGCTGCACAATATTTCAACCAAGGTTTCCTCATCAGTTCCCATGCCATCCATAGCCTTGTGCAACTCCGCACACATATACTCCTCAGTTGGAGTCATCAATGCAATTATCACATTCTCAAAGTTACCGCCCAATTCCCCTTTAAGGTCATCGATTATGTCGCGCTCGTATTCTTTTTCGAACACCTCCTTGATTAGCTGACGCTGCTTATTAGTGCGGGCAGTAAGAATATTTATAATGGTTTCCTCATCCGTTCCAAAGCCCTTCATTGCTGAACGTAGAGCGGCTGCATCTTCAGATGCATGGAAATTGGGTGCAGCAACTACGCAAGGTTGTGGCTAAAATATAAGAGGAGCGAAAGATAACTCCCATTTTCATCAGTACGTCTGGAATCTTTACTTACTTTGTAATCCATTTTATGACTTAATATTTAAAACTTGTTTTTGAGATTCTTTTAGGAATGAGATATGTTTCCAAACAAATCGATTCAAGTGCGAAGTCAAGACGTAGTTGTTTTTATTTAATCTTCCAGTGGGCTGATGAGTAATCAACTCGCGATTTTCAATAACTATGCTAAAGAAAGTTTCACTAGCGTCATGAGCTTTTTCCAGTGGAACGTGACGGGCGGATTAAAAATGCAATTAAGTATTTCTATGGAACTACGAGACTAAGTAAGAGAGATTCCAAAACAAGCTTTTTACATCAGACTGAGACGTGTGGAGCAATAAAAATTGCTAATTAAGCTAATTTGTGCTCATTGGATACGCGTTTATACGATTTTTAACAGCAAATGCTAAGCGATGACGTGACACACCACGAGGACCGTTTTAATATTTTTTTTTCTATAAATCTGCGCCTTCTATTGAGAAGAATTACTAATGCATTGAAATATTTTTTGTATTTACTTTGAAGAATATGCAACTTTTCAACGATGGCAATGTATACACATGATTGTGATTGTGCATAATATTTGGTATTAGAACCAATTCATTTTTCTCGTTAGGTGTCGCCGCAAAACTTTCTTAAGAACTACATTAGCTTGCACTGTATTACCACTACCTCTATCACAGGCCTCCTCACATATATGGCTCTACGATTGCACAGCAGGAATGACAGCAGGAATCTGCCATTCGTGATTGCCTAGTTCGGCAGGATTATGCATGCAGTTACCAGACAACGGTCCAGTGGCTTAAAAACTTTAAAAATACGTTTTCGGCGAACGTTCTGAGTTCTCTTAATTACGTAGACCGCATTGAGACATAATGAACTTCTATTTCCTTTTATACTTAGTTTTATTTTTATTATATATGTAGATCATAATTGCTTATTTGATTGCGGAAGCAACTAACTAGGTGTGTCATTAAGAGCAGTGAAACAGTGTTTTTTATGATTGGAAAGACTGCCAGAAACTTTACCAATCGCGTTTATTTAATCCTTTATCTTTTAGAATATGTACATATGCCGCCATTATTGGTTTGAAATGAAACATGACGTCTAAAAGCCACTCAGCACTTTCTAAACTGTTTCTTTTCTTCATATGTCAAAATGACAGTTTTCATAAAAATTCGAGAAATTTGAAAAGCTAATAATTTCTATTAAATGATTTATTAAGGAAATAAAATGTACCTCGAATACGTTCTTGATCGTATAGTTCAGTATTTGTTCGTAGAACTTGTCGAAGCTTTTATTACAAACACTGCTAATTATTTAACTAAATTTGTTAGTTTCTTTATAAAGAAGAAAACAATAACTAATGAACCATTTCTTCCGCCCATAGATATTCTCTATGAGAGCGATAATTTTCTCGTCTTAAATAAACCTCCTGATCTCCTCATAAACAGTAACGACAAGTCAAAGGTTATTTTAAATATTTTTAATAAATCATTTACCAATTATGCCTTTCAGAACACAGTTCAAACAATATTGAGAAAACAGTTTCCGGAGCTAAGTAACCATAACCTCAAGCACGAATTCTACTTTGCTCATCGTTTGGACTTTTCGACAAGTGGTATTTTATGCATACCCTTGCATAGGCAGGCATGTGCCTCGCTAAGTAAATCGTTTGAGCATCAAAAGTGCGAGAAGATGTACATTGCAGTTGTGAACGGGCATGTGAACCAAACAAGTTGTGATGTCAACTTGGCAATAGGTAACGACTGTACACAGTTTTAATTGAAAGATAACTCCTGTCAACATAAACATAAGGTGAGGATGTTCGATACGAAGAGACGAGCAAACGGATGTGTACATTGCGACTAGGTGAACTCTGTAAGAATCCTCGTAATTCACAGACTCGTCTAGTCCTACTGGCACACGGAATGTACAATAAATTGCCGATATCAAAAGTACTCCTCCAACCGGTTACTGGGCGACGACATCAACTGAGACTACATTGCTCTGCAATAGGTCACCCGATATTGGGAGATTATACATATGGTTATGATGAAGATAAGGAAATACCCCGAATGTATTTACATGCCATTAGGTAATCATGTGCTGCAGTACCTAGTATATTTTGTTGAAAACGAGTATTATTTTAGGCTAATCGCCCCAAACGACACGGAAGATCTATACATTGAGACTGATGATCCATTTACAGATGCTAGATTTGGTTTTTACGAACTTACTTGCTGGCATCAGCGCGCTAAAAAGAGAGAACACTTAAGACCGTGCTGTGATACAAAACATACTCCCTCTGATATATAAAAACTTAATTTATTTTCTTATAATAATAAATAATATATTTAACATATGAACAAGTGAAACAGGACTGGTGCAGCTATTTCAAGGATGGCCTGTGAAGAAAGAGAACATATTCGCTGAGAATGATGCATATACATATGTACGTATGTTTTTTTAAATATACTTAGGTACTAAATGTTCATCAAATGTTAACAAAAGAATTGAAATCTGATCACTTTAACTAAATGACAAGTGTTCACACTCATACTTCACTTGTTTAGGACGTCTCAATTTCACTTGCAATAATTTTGTCCGTAGATTGCGGTGGTGCTCATATCCATAATTTTATTATATATGTACATATATACTTTAATTCTCTACCTCTTAAGGGCACGTACATATGAATGTATGTTTATGCGAAATTTTGGTCGTCACTCTCATTACTTATTTATCGGATTTCAGACCCGTGAATAATTGCTGTTATTGTTGTTGCTGTTGAATTAAATTGCAAGTATGTATAACTGCATAAATTACTCGTAGAGCCGAGATTAATCGATCAAGGCGAGCATCGCCAATAGGAAAGTTCTGAATAAATTTTTTTTTATAAAAATGTAAACTCGACTCATCTCGATCCAATGTACTACGCCCCTACCGAACCTTTATAATGTGTTGATAAGAAGTCTTTAAATCAAACCAGTGGGATTGAAGAAGTATATTAGGTCTTGAATACTTTTTCCTAAGATCTCCTTAAGTGAGGTAAAGAAGGGTTTTCCTAAAGCTAGTTGTCTGGCCCTAACTACTGCGCATATATAGTGGATAAATATTTCTTTTTCGGTTGCGACATTGGAACTGTGGCAGTGTGTGTTATATAGGATACCTAGTCTGGCTGCATGGTCTGCTATCTGTCAGTGTCCTGTAGTGATATCTTTCGTTTTTTCTTTAGGAAGTTGTTTGTTTTTGCTTTGTTGTAGTTTGGACAAATCTTTCAAGATATGGCACAGATTGTTAGCCTACGCCATCTGAGGTCGGTTTTATAACAAAGTTTGAGGAAATTTTTGACTGCTTCCAGAGGAAAGTTAACTAATTCTGCAAAACAGTGGAGAGGTGATCTTTGCTTGGCCAATACGTCAGCTTTTTTGTTTTCGTAAACGTAACTATGTCCTGAATGCGAGTCTAGCTCACTCCGGCATTCTTGTACTATAGTAACCAAGTCAATGGGTTGGTTCAGGCTTCACGGATAGTGAGTAATTCCGCCTAAAATATACTGGCAGTGTCCGAGAGTCTATGTACATGATTTTGAAATGTTTAAGGATCCAGAAAACTTATTTTAATAAAATTTTAATTCGATTAGGTCGAAATCCTTGAAAACCTGTTTATTTTGCCATTCTGTTCATGTGAGAAATTGTATGTCAAAATGTATAAGCTGTTGAACTGGATACAAGGTCTCTCGGTAGAGAACCCAGAATATTTCTATATATAGGCGAAGGGTTTCGCAGTCCAGCACCAAACTCTTTGAGTAAAAACGCGCGTTATGTTTTTTATGTGTAGATCTAGGGGTAAACGATTTTTTATTTTAATCTTCTGCCACTTAATGTATCAAGCTTGTTTGATCATTGTAAAACGTAGCAGATAGTGAATATAAAAATCCTTCAGTCTAAATCTCTATTGCGCACAAGAAATATGGTATTCATCCCCAGGTAAAATAACGTATTTCTTAGATATTCGGTATTTAAGTACCTAGTAAAATTATATTGGTTACACTTGCCTCTTCTGGAATCCAAACATACTCAGACGAGTCTGATTGGCTGGCAGTTTGCTGGCACTATTTGACTTTTTCGGCCTTGATAGTCCTATAGTCCGCGATTTCTGGAAAAAAGGCTTGATTTCGTCAAGAACGTATAGTTATTAAAAACAATACCTGAACTGTTGCCTTTTTTGGCAAAATCTTCGAAACAATCATTTTCTCTTCACTATCGGATAATTCTATCACATCATCAGCAAGTGTGTCTTTATTAACATCCCGCTTATATGCGAATTCATTAAAGCTCAACTGCGTTGCAGGCTCGGATGCTGTTGCTCGTAGTGAACTAATGCCACTATCAATACTGGGTGGAATATCAGATTTTGTGGCACGTATGCTTGACTGTGTCCAAGACTCGGAAGCTGTCGCTCGAAGTGAGCTAATTCCACTGTCAATACTCGACGATAACTCAGATCTGGTAGCATGTAGGCTTTGAGGTGCCCAAAGCTCTGAATTTATCTCCGGTAGTGGACTGATTCCACTGTCATTAATCGGTGATCTCAAAGTGGTCGCCAGAAGTGACCGTTGTGGTAACTCGGATTTAATTCCCTGTTGTGAACTAATTGGTGATAAGAGTATATCAGGCTGTGGTTTGGTGTTGGAAAACTTTTCCGGTGATGGCGAGTTGTAGTCATACAAAACTGTTGCACTTTTTTTATTTTGTTCCGAGAGCACCTGAATTCGAATGACTTCATCAGCAATTGCTTCGTCGGTTTTGTTTGATATCTTTAGGGGTTCATTTACATCTGTTATTGTAGAACTGTCAGTCGATTCAGTATTATAAGCAAGTTCAACGTTTGAACTGAAGAATCGGCTTCGCACTTCAGTTGTATTCGAAAATATTGACCGCTTGAATGGATTTACTGGCGGAACTTTTCGTGGACTCGGTTTTAATAAAATATCAAAAATTGGTTTCTTTTCTCTGGGCGATACCATGGGAAATGGATTGTAGGCCTTTTTCGTTGGTGTTACTTGGTGGGATATTGTGATATTCTCGGTGCTGCTGCAAAGTCGCTTCCTCGGAGGCTCTTGTCCATTATACATTGATAAAATATCACTTTCTTCCGATCTAAAAGGATATAAATACAAAATATTTCATTGGCGGGAATAGCATTACCCACCTGTGGTCCTCCTCTTCTTCCATCACGCAAGCATACGTGACTTTCTTGAACTGTAAGGCACAACGAATGTCTGTGGGCGCCTTGGTAGCCCGAGTGTGCGGCTGAAAGTTCGAAAGCCAGATGCTTTTGTGTTTTGTCCGTTTTACATTGCTAAAAACCTGACTTTTGGGGGAAACTATTAGGATGGCGTACATTCAAATCTGTTCTTGAACACACCTCTCATCTGGACTCCAAGTATCCAGCACCTTCAACGAGAACGGATTTAGATTCCCGAGCGCCAATTGATACGCCGTGCCATCGTCTATTTTTTCTCCAGCATTTGAACAATACTGCACATCCGTATTCCACGTAGATAAGTCATGCAAACGTTCCATTCGTCTCTCCAAAGGATTAAACACGAACATATGCTTGAAGGTTGCGTCCGCTCTTAGAAAGTTCTCGATGTACTCGTCGTCAACTTCAAGATTTCTCATATTCAGATACTGCGGAATCTTCTTCAGCGCTCGACGCATATTATCCTCCTCAGTCTTTAGAATAAATTTACAAGATTTAGCCAGCCCAATACCTGGCAGTGAGTCCAAATAGTCGCAGCCCGATAGAATGCACATTACCCGGAATTTGTCGAATGTATACTTTTCCTTACGGCATCCCATGGATAGATATAGTTTTTCGGAATCCACCAACAGCCCAGCACCGGTTAAATCCAATTTGAAGATGATTTTTTTGCATCCAAACAGTACCAGATCCGAATCCTCTGTGATAATGTACTGAGCAATGTTTAACTTGTTAAGAAATGCCATTTGAGCATCAGCCTCATAAGGGGCGACAACACAATCGACATTTCGCATGCGGCATTCTTTGATGAGACGTAAAGCCATTTCATGTGTCACATCAACGCAACGTCTCATGTGGGAGCGTGCCTCATCAGTTCGTCCCAGGCGAAGAAGTTCTGCTGCACGTTTTCGTGATTGTTCTCGACTTTCGCGGCGTCTTTTCTCGGTAAGAGCTTTTGCCGGTAAATGGCGACCATCGAACACGAGAATCGGTTTGATGTCATAGGACAGCAGCATTGTTACGTACTTTAAACAAAAGTGGACGTACCTTGAAAAGGATTGTCAGTTAAACTCAGATTTATATATAAATTTAGTGATCCCTCTTACATGTCAGTGTCCTCACCACGGCATAGCTTGTCAGCACAGCTAAAGACTCCTCTGTGCAACCAACAATATGTATCTACAGCAACAGTGCATCCTTTTAGATCCTGAAAGGACAATTAAATTGAGTTTGACCTTGAATAATTAATTTGCCGTATTTACTTTCAAGTGAACTTTAGAAGAAGACTTTTCAAGGAATGGTATCAAACCTGTGATACCCATGGAACGAAATTATGTGAAAATTCTTATAAAATTACTTATTTACAACATTTAACAAAAACGAAAATACAAAAAACAAATGGCGCGAAAATTGTAAGTGACGTTTTGTAAACGAGACTCGCCCTTATGCGGATCTTTCGTTAACCTTAGAAATTCCAAGTACACCAATGTCTCTTAAACTGTTTTATCCTGATTTATTTAAATATGTGAATTGTTAACTGAAATTTTTACTACCTCAAGGTATACTGTTGGACTAAAGAAAAGAGATTCAGTTCGAAACTTGGAGACTTTATCAGGATCCTGCAATTACTTCTTAACAGTGTACATACTTTAAGAAAGGCCCTGATTATCCTATTGGAAAAGGAATTGGAAGACCGCAGATAGCGCATAATTAGTAGATTTTTTTTTAAAGTGGTTTGTTGATTATTAAATTTTATTGCTTTATGCTTCATATATGTACATATGTAGACCTATACATTAAATGCAGCTCCAAAATAGCTGTTAGCGTCTGAGCACTGGTGATGAGAACTCAGGGTATGTTGCAAGGATCAGTTGAAAAAGAGTTGCACCACTGAACACGCGGTAGCAGCATATCGTCGGTTACATGGTATAAGTGGGATTGAAAACTTTTTTTCCCGGTATGCTGTTTTATTTGCATTTTTTTTACAGTTATAGCGGCAGCACTTGGTCAATGTCCTTTCTTTTCCAAACTGAGCTTTTTAGTTACATAGAAACAAATCAGATTACGCATTTTATGTGAATCATTTTACACTTATAGGACTGCTTCGATTTAGTGCAATCTAAATTGACACAAAGATAGTGACATTCTCATTATGGAATGGAATCGGAAATCGAATTGAAACTAACATGTAATTTTAAAAGGTTTGCGAAGGATTTTATTTTATTTTAAAAAATGACTAGTTCAGAATTTGTCAATAAAGAAAAAAAATGGTTTCATTTAGTTGAATAAAGAAAAAAGTTTTTAATGCTTGAATACCGTATTAACAACAATTTATGTGACATAAAACTCTTAAAATAGAAAATTGATAATCAACCGCATTAGTTTTCTTCTACGAGAGTTTGAAAGCAACTGGTTTAGAACACATTCGTTAATAAATCAAAAAGTGACATCAAAAGACGAACACACTTTGCTTGGTTTTTTGGTTGAGGATCGACGCCAGGATTTATTTTTTGTTTGGATTTTGTAAAAATCTGTAGAAAATAGAAAAAAAAATATATTAGAAATAATAATAACCACTTCTTGTTAATAAAAATATCATACGTTAATTTAATATGAGTGAGATATCAACTGAGGACCTGAAAAAGGAAGTCGCAGGTAAATATATGTCTTAACGTCGTTCGCGTCATATTCCGAATTCTATTCCTTATAAAATATGAATTCTTCAAGTTATTGTCACAAGGAAGTTGCACATTTTAGCCAAAAACAATAAAAAATGGTCCAAGTAAAAGTAATGGTATTTTAATTCGTGAAAAGCTCTATAGAAGGTGAATTGGCCTTCGCGGAGAAAACATAACCTCCAAAGAAGTCTTGGAGTGGTACTGCCTAGTACAAGTGATTTATTTATTTTATTGTGTGTTCACAGAAATTTTAAAATGCGCTGATTTGTCAGTTCTCACGTCAAAAACAGTGCGTGAAAAATTGGAAAAGAAGTTAGGATGCTCTTTGTTGAGCCGTAAGAAGCAAATCGATGCGATTGTCATGGAGGAGTTATCAGAGGCTGAGTCTGAAGATGAGGAAAAGGACAAAGCGTCAGAAGAATCAGAGGAGGAGAAACCGAAAAAGAAACGCGCAGTAGCCGTCCGTAAAGCTCCTACAAAGAGGAAGCGAAAATCTGTCAATGGAACCGATACCAATTCAGATTCAGACGATGGTTCCGATGAGGATTACAAGCAAAAAAAGAAACCTGCAGCTAAAAAGGTAACACTTCATTTTGGTTTTGTTTTGAATTTAGTCTTATGGTTTTCTCTATTATTTTAGGCTAGAGCTGGGCCCAAGAAGGGAACTGGTTTTACGCGTCCATACAATCTGTCACCGGAGCTGTCGGCTCTGATGGGTGCAGATGCTCTCCCCCGGCAAGCAGTGGTCAAGAAAATTTGGTCAATCATCAAGGAGCGTAACTTATACGATCCAAAGAACAAACAGTATGCGATATGTGATGACCAGTTGATGGCAATAATGAAGGTAAAGCGATTCCGCACCTTTGGAATGCTCAAGTATTTGAAGCCACACTTTATCAATTAGAGCTATCCAGTTGGAGTTAAGTACCCAGAATATACATTTAAACTATTCTACATTAGGCGATAAAACAGATAGAGAGAGAGCGAAGTAAAGCCATACTTCAGCCACATCAACAATAGTATTGCATTCGTCTACTTTGGGATTCCTAAATACTTTAAGATGACTGAAAGAGAATTTGTGTTTTATTTTATTTTATTGCCGGAGTTACACGCACGTGGAGGGGTGTAAAATTTGTGCTTGTGTAATCCGTGGAAATCATAAGTTTCTTGTGAATCCAAGTGCGCCAATTGACGCAATGTGATACACATTAGATCTTTTTTTTTGTCGTTTAGGATTATCAGCCAACTTTTTTTGTATCTACTATTTGCGCTCTGAATTAATATCTGTAATGTGAGATTTAAATAAAATGATTTAAATTTTTTAATGTCCTGTATTTGGGTTGATAACCATAAGAATGCTAAATGTTGTAAAGCTACTAGACTTTTTCTCATCCTTTCAGAAGAGGCAAGTTATAACCCTCAATTTACAATTACTGTAGGACGGTGGTATGCCACTCTGCGAAGAAATACCAGGACTCGCGATTACATTGGAGGAATATCTGTATATCTATAGGTTGTTGCCGCTCATTCATGATCTCCATTCCTAATCATTGACTGTCAGGTTACAAAAAACTCTTAAATAAGGCGGAATACTACTGTGCACAAGAAAATTAATAGGAGCTGTGTAGCCTCAGTCGAATATAAGAGTAGTAGTGCGTCGTAAAACCCATCTCTCTGGTAGCTTATTGACCATTAACAGGGGGGCTATTAAGATTTGAGACTTGGCAGAACTTTGTTTAACGGACTACACCCTTCACGCTTCCTCGATTTCTCGAGCTTGTAGACTGTTGTTCGGTCTCTTGCTGGAGAGATTTGTTCCTCCGCTCGACGTTAGGAAATCAATGCAAGGCAAAGGTAAACTCTAAGTACTTCGAAATTGTAGCCGCAATGATGATGTTATTTCTGAGTCGGTATGTGAATGCCCTTAATTCCTTGATCCCATATCTAAATTTTGTTTTTTTCTCCTTCACTTCAAGGCTAAATCTACCACGGCATGTTGGAAGCGAAACACGGTCACTGAGTGTTTGCTAGATTCATGCGGTACAATTGGATAAGTAAGCGAGGAATTTATAACTTCTTTATCGTGTATAATTCTACAATGCTTGGAACAGAATACTTATCTGGGACTTAAAAGATAGGAAGCTACAGAATTTCTCATATTAGGAACGTAGACAGCATCTTGTGCGGAACATTTGTCTAGGTAATTCTTAAGGGCTGGGTAGAACGTAGTATACTTGAACATCGAAAGCTGTCAAAAGTTAGGTGTACAAAAAAAAAAAACAAAAGTTACGTGTACACATAATATAATTATACTTATAAGATCTTAACGTACCTCACAGTACAATGGGAAAGCCGTGGCATGTAGCGATTGGTATACGAAGGTACATTTTGCCGGTAGAATGGGTATTGTTGTTCCATATCCGGCAAGTTCATCCTTTACAATTCCTTGGAATGTCCTTATGCCCTGACACCAAACAAATGTAAATTTTTAAATGCCCCGCCTTTATAAGAGACGACCAGTAATCTAGAGCTGTTACTGAGTTTAGTTGAAACGATTTCAATTACTTGTTTGTCATTATTCCTGCCTGGAATGATACTATGGTTTGGGAGACGGAAGGAGCGGCAGAAGTGTATCGACTTGTCGTCTAGAAGGCCATCCTCTTACCAGAATGACCTGTGACGGATGATGACTTCGAAATTTTTATTAACATTTAATTTGGGTGTGGTGTAGCCAATATTTTTAGGTAAAATTTCAAAATCATTCAAAATGAAGGCATGACCAAATATGTCCACTGCGAAATTGCTTTAAGGCAAATAGCTGTACCAGCAGTAATTTTGTGAAGGTGGGCAGGTGCTGGCCTATAGGGTAACGTCTTTGGAGTATAGGTAATCGCTACAAGAAGACAATGTTTCCTAGGGACGGTCACCGGTCGTTTTAGTGTTTTTAAAAGGAATGATGATAGACTAATGGGTCTGAGTTATTTTGGACTCACATGAGAACATTTATCAGATATAATATACTACAGAGACTTAGAAGAATGAAACGTGAAAGGGAGCAGGTTGAAGAAGGAGGCGGGCTTAATGGTAATTTAACTTAATAATTAAATAATAATAAAAACGTGTCGTAATAAAAGATAACCTCTGTGGTGGTAGCACTCTTATTTCTAGTACATGGCTAAATGACATTGCTTTTAAGCAATTATCTTACTTTAATAAGAAATTCATTTAATAAATTAATAAAAATTATATAAAAATAAGTTTAACAAAGGGAATAATAATAAGAAACATATTTTTTCATACAAAATCTTATATTACTTTAACCTTATAAGGTTTGATCAACAACAAAAATGCCGAAAGCAACGTTTTCGTTTGAAATTGTGTGGGGTGGAGAAGAATCAGCTGTAAATTAGCTGCAACCTGATTGAGCTGTTGCTGTCTTTTGAGCTTTATCACGGAGATGGGTTTATTTGGGAATTTATTTAGGGCCTTACCGCGAGATTCTATTCGCAAAAAGTCTATTCGACTTTTGTCGATTGTATTAAGCTCAAAATTGGTACCGGGGATTGCAGTAGAATTGCTGAAATAGAATCGACTTTCTGCAATAGAATCGACTTTCTGAAATAGAAAAGAAAAAGCTGAGCTTTCAACTCAAATGTCAAATCTCCGTCTGTTTTGTTGGTGTGTACAAAGAAGTAGTTGGTTTCAATTTCAATCTCAAAATAATGAGTTTTATTTGGCTAAATGTATTTGAGGACTAATTAGAGAATGTAGGACGAGTTGATATAGTGACAACACCTCGACACAGAAGAGTGAAGATTAAAATTGCATTTGGAATAATTGTTGTGTGTATGTGTGTGAAAGGACTTCTTCGGTTCCCATAATTATAAAACTATTGAGATTCTGCATTAGGAATGACTATAGCCTTTCTTTTGGGCATTCAACAGTATCTATTGTCTTAAGCGAACTCATCGATGTACATACTTGAAGAATATACATATTTGTCCTAAGTGGATCAAGTTTCACTTCACTCGAGAAGAAGAGGATTCCAAATTGTTCTTTAACGAGAAGACTGGAGTTACGGGTATGCAAAGACAAATTCATTTTGCTACAAGCGGATTTTTTTTCCAATAAGCAGACCAATTTCTCCATTTGCCGTCTATTCGTAAATTCTCTATATTTTTTGTAAAAATTGTATCAATTTACATAAAAAACGTTGTAAATTGAATATAACTCAAAATAAACATACTTATTTTCGTCGTTATTCGTTTTTTTCTGTGTTTAGAGTCCTTTCAAACAAAAGTCGACCAGGAATTTCCGATAGAATTGAAAATTCTATTAAATAGAAAAATATCGATGCCAATAGAAACTCGCGGTACCGATAATCGACTTTAATTCTACTGAACTTTTAACAATTCTATCAACAGAAAAGCTTCGATACCAATAGAAACTCGCGGTACCGATAGGTCGACTTTAATTCTATTCGACTTTAATTCTATTGCGAATAGAATCTCGCGGTAAGGCCCTTAGTTCGGCTTGAGAAGCAACCTGTGAGGGCCCCATATGTGAAATGACGCTATCGCCGCCTCCACTTTATATTTGTGGAAGTTCTTTGTTTTAAGCGATGGTAGGGGGAAATCCGGCATTAATGGAGCTGGTTTTGGAGCTTTTTTCGGCTTTGTTGTTTATTACGTTTCAACTTCTCAAGAAAATACCAACGCCGCGCAACTCAACACTGCCGGACAGCAAGTCGAGAAAGTAAGTATATTTCTATATTTCGGAAGACGATGGTACCGAACTGAATGTGGACAGCAGAATTCGTAAAGCAACGGATGGGTTTAGTGTGCTGTCTACAATATGAAACGCCCTAGGCAGACATGGAGAAGGACAGTCGAGGAGGAATCTAGATCATTGGGAATGATTCGGAGGTATCTCAAGCGCGTTACAGAACTCTGAACACGATTTCACGCATGCGTTGTTGACACTATGCACCACCAGGGGTCAGAGGACATAAGTAAAGTAAGCAGTTTATTGCGTTTTTGTTGTTGTTTAAAGATATTTACGTACTTGTGATATCTTTATTCCAGTATTGGCGGGGAAAGATTTTTTCGATGCATTTTCATTCACCTAAAACGAACCGACGAATAAAATAGTGGGAAACTCGTCGTTCCAAATTATTCAAATGAAATTGTTGCTGGAACGTTGGTATTGTGTTGTTCGAGGTCAAATATGACCAAATTTCTTGGACGCTGGTACGAGCGTAGAACTTTTTGAAGAGTTCGTTTCCGATGCTTGTTTGTCTGAATTTGGAATGTTTTCATCATATGCAAGCGATTCAGTTAGCTAAGGACCGACCGGTCAAACTGAAGAGGCTTGTTGGTTGAGGTTCAGGTTCACTGCGAACTGTAGCCCCAAGTAAGTAAGCAAGCGATTCAGATGAATCGGAGACTGCTTTGTATGTCCGCCCGATTGGATTGAGAATTTCAAGTTCGGTGGTTATACATATAGCCATTGTACTTCAGACTGCTAGTAATGAAGATGGAATGTTAATGTTTGCAGGATCCTCATTTGTTTCTCTGGTAGATCTTGAAATAAACTTGAACTCTTTGTGAAAAGCTAAGGCCGTTGCAGAATGCTTTCTTCTGGAGAAAGTCTTCTAGGCCATTCACAGCTTCCCATACAAATCCCCGGGTTTCGAAGGTATAATGCAAATTATGCTGCATATTTTTAAGCTTTGTTCCTCAATCCTGAGGACGTGTCCATGTGCCTTTCATTCCGAGGTGGATTGGCGAGGACATGAGTCCGCAAAGGATGTTAGGCCTATTAGCCTCACCTCCTTCGTAAGAAAAAACTTAGAAATTCACTAAGTCGAGACGAATTATCTCTGTCTAAATCCTAGAACGCCTAAGCTAGATTCATAAAGGGGGTTAGTTGTAGAGGGATACATATGTCAGCCAAGGGATAGTATCGATGTTAAAAATTATAATTATTCTGGCAACACCTTGTAAACACGTTTTTTCTAAGACTGTAAACGGAGAAACTCTTCAGGGTGGCTTTATTTGTTCTCTATTATATTTAATGGGCTTGAACAAAATATAGAAAGGGAACAAGACGTTTGGTAAATATGGGAACTTCAGCCAAAAATGAGAATGTAAAATATTATATCGATCGAATCAAAAAAGTCCAAAGAGAAGCATGTGTAGCCACCACCGATGCAATGAGATCCTTTCTGCCAGATTCTCTCACTGTAATCCTACACCTGCTGCTCATCGGTTTATACATCAAAGACACAGCTATTTGCAGCGCTGTCTGGCTTAGGGAATTAGGATACTGGGCGGATAAGCTGTATGACCGCAGTAAAGTCCTGAAGACGATATCAAACGAGTCAATTGCAGTTGCCAGTGTCTTCTAAGTGGAGCTGTTCGCCATTCCAGAAGCTTGTCGCATATTAAAAAATCTTTTTTGCTACGACCCATTAATTCGACTAGCACATCATCCAAAATGGTAGGGAAATGTCAGAAAAAGTTTATTTAAAATGTATGTTTAATATTTGTATGCTCTAACTCTTTCGATGAACTCCACGTTGTAGTACTATTTCTCGTTTCTGAGGTCTTGCACCGGGACCTTTTTTGAACACCTTTGATTTGCTCTGTAAGATCCCTTACCCGGCAGTAGTCATGGAGTCGGTTGATTATGAGTTCCAGGGTTCCGTGTTTGTGTACCACATCAGTGCTTTGAATGAATTTCTTGAAAACTCTATTCTACCAGATCATTGATTAACAAGCGAAAAGGGAGGGACTTAATGTGCATCCGTGTTTAACTCATATTTTGGACTCAAACATACAGCTGGGTGTCATCGTCAAAGTTCAAAACACAGTGCTTGGAATGATAACTAGACTTAATTTTGTCCGGTGGCATTGCAAACATAGCACTACTTGCCAGCATCAGCGTATAGTAAGCAAATGGAATACATTCGCCCATTGCTGTGCTGAAGCTATTTTAAATTTTTTTTAATTCTTCATAACAATGAATCCAGTTGATCGATATTTTACCCATAAGTGTTCCAATCGGGCAAAAAGCATTTTAATCAAGCTAAATGCTCTTGACAACGAATGCACCTCCTCTTTCATGAAGGACATAAAATATATTCTTGTTTTTTTTCCCCTGCTGGGTGTGTATCTGACTACCACGTCATCATCAGGAGGCAGGAGATGATTTGGCTAAAAGCGTGAGATTCACAATTTTGTACTTTTGAAATTGAATTTTATAAATAATATGCAATCCCTTGAAGGATGTTCGCCACCTAGCTCTTTCGAACTGCCACCATGTCGATTTCCTTTACTTCATAGTTTATCAATAAATTCATGGTGTGGAAAAGTGAAACAATTTTTACTTTTACTCCTGCTTCAGTTGCTTTCCTATGACGAGAAATTCAGATATCTCTATAAAAGTTCCGATAGAGTTTTTCTCACCCTTGAATAATTTTCAACAAAACTTTCCGATGGAAAAGAACCGGAAGCGGATAGAGAGAAGTCAAAAGCAGCAGTAGAAGCAAAAAAAAAAAAAAAAAACAATTGCTGTAGTCGGTCCAGGAAAACAAAGACGAATAAAAGAACTGTGAAAGCATAAAATATGCTCCTTTTCTAGGACGGTTGGCTGCGCCAAGCGAAGTGCATAACGTGTAAGTTTTTGAGCTTTATGCACCTTTGATTATTGGTCACAACCACAATTTGTATGGTTGAATGAATTTGTTACATTTGAATAAAATAGAACATTTAAAAGGACCTTACAAAGCTGTGTAAGCGTGTTTTGAATGTCACAGCTCGTAGGGGGAGGAAAACGTAGTTCAATTCACAGCAAATTAGTAAGGAGATTAGGGATTAGCTGCTGGAGAGTTTATTTATGTATGTTAATACATATGTATCTATGAATCACTGGTTGGGTCCTTTGTGCTTTGACATATAAGGGAAACGATCATTGAGGTTGTGGAGGTTTATCCAACACAACTCATGTGAAGAATCCAAAAAACGTGGATTTCCGAATAATATATATATTACAATTTATTGCGTTCTAATTTACAGGGTTATAAATTTGTTAGGTCAACACGTGGAAGCGGACTGTTTCGAACTAAAAATTAAAAGTATGTTTCTGTCAAATTTGCATGTCACTTAAGGTTTGTTAAGGTGTTGCCATTACAAATACTAATTCATAAATAATAGTTCATGTTAATACATGGGTTACTTCTAACATAATAAAGTTTACTTCAAATGTTACTTATGTAAGCATATTTTATATTTTATGTACGCCACAAGGTGAAAGTAGATTTCCTAAGTTCCCTCCATAGGGTAAGCTCAGTGATGGCTCAAACGCTTGTTACAATAAAACGCAGCGCCATACGAACTTGTTTTCGTAGAAGGACCACTTATAGTCGACAGATTTAAGTGGAATAGATAGTACATCATTGACAACAAGAGAAAGATGTTTCCATTAAGGCCATCTTTCGCTCCCAGAGTGTTACATGAGTGGCGTCCACAGTTCCAGGTTGACTAAAAAACTTGGTGAACAACTTACATAGGTTACTTCGACTTGTTTCTGTAGTATATGACCAATCCAGCACCAGTTTCGTTTCTGGGTGTCTACTCAGCATGGATTTACAGGATCTGCTTTCAGGAATTCTACAGGTATGCTATTAACCCCAGCTTTAAAAGAAGTATCACGGATCTTATCTCTGCACTCGTTGTAGGTGCAATTTCAATGACCCTAGAAGAACATGGTCTCTGAAGCAAAGCAGCGGAATACTTACATACATTGGCACCCTGTTGATCGTTGAGCAGTGCACAAAATTATTCCTTCCACGTTCTATCGCCAATAAAAGATTGTCGTTCAGATCCAGCACTGAGTAGTACATGTTACTTCGCTGTCCGATAATGTTTTTAGTGATCTTCCCCTCTTCTTGCAGCATATTCTAGTACCACTCACACTGGAGCTTCGATGACTTTGCGGGACAAGTAGTTTTTTCAGGACCTGAACCAGTTTGCTTACATCTGTGATTAGTAGTTTCATCAATGACTAAGTTTCTCGTGAGCAGAATAACCTATCCTATTCCTTAGGAAAATTGGCTGCGGGAGACTTGTAGGTGCTCTTACAATCCACTTTTCTCTCACAAGCACCCTAACGTGTTGAGGTTCAAGCGACGCATGTGAGGAAAACGATGATACAGCGGAGTATTTTCTATGTTATTGTCTGGCCTTTGCTCGCACTAGGTGGCAGATCCTTAGGGCTGACATGGTGAGTGCTGATCACCTGGGTACTTCGCCGCTGAAGACCTTTTTCATCTTTCTCCGAAAGTCAGTAAAATTGATATTAAACTAAGGTTCAATAATCACAGCCAGACAAAGTCAGTAGTGTCAACCTAATCAATTAAATTCAAAGGGCGGCCTATGTGTGTAACCGGAGCTGTGCGAATAAATCCCATCGTGACCTTGGAATTCGTACTACACATTGTCTCTTCATATATTTCCGCAAGAGACGCAGCAATGAGGACTAGCATTCCCAGCTGACAGCAATGGGAAGGAAATGCTGCTCGATGGAGTGGGTCTTGGATCTTGCTATTATCATTTACACCCATAGCCAAGTAAGTAGCCATAAAACCATAAAAGCACTCGAATCACCAATGACAAAAGTAATCGATTTCAGGAATGCGCCTACGTACTATACCACACCCAGGACACTCTTCCACTTCTCCGCGACTGCCGTAAAGTATAACTTCGCGGGGTTAGCAGATCATGCTATGCGTCTTGTGTCAGCTGCTTCTGATGCCTTTATTGCTTCTAATTCCTCTGTTGCTTCTTCTAAGCTTTTCCATTCTTCGGAGTTGTTACGCGAACTACATATTGCCATTCCGACCGCAGGATATGTTCAAGGAGTGATGACGGACTGGGCAGAGTAGTTTTCCGTGCCAAGAAGCGTGTGCATTAAAATTAGCCCAACGAGTTTGCCACAAAGCTGCTGACGTTGCTTTTTCTTCCATTTTTATCATTTTGATGCCATTAGCATTGTGTTGGTTGAAGTTTTACTATTGTACGTCTTGACTATATCGTCTGTGAGGGTACCAATCCACCTATAACACAAAGGCGGTCTCGTCTGAGATAGTTTAGAAGCCGCTAATTGTCCGTAGCACGCAGAATCTATATGTTGATGAAAGTATCCTTTTGCTCTCCTTCATTCTCAGTGCTTGCATCTAGACTTGGACGGGACGGTATATTACATAACTGGGATAACAACTCAGCAGATCGCGCTTTCCTAAAGCCCAATTGGTGGTCTGAGAGAGCTCCTTTCTCTTCTCAAGGGTCTTTGCCATGGTGTCCAGTAGATATATTGGGCGATAGGATAATGACTCTCCTAGATGTTTTTTTCCTTTGGTAGCAGGTTGTGTTTTCCATTTTTCAGGAAAGGTTCCTTCTTCGAAACACTTCTACATTGTGGCTATGAAGATGTCTGATGTCTTTTTACGGCCACCTTTACTGCCTTATTGTCGCCTATCGTGCTGCATGTCTTTAGCAGCTCCTCCAGAGTAATTGATGGGATATCTTCTGGACTGATTTCCCTTATGATGTTGCGCATAGTGGCTAGACTTTGGGAAAAAGGTACTTCTGCTATATTACTGTCCAACTCTCTCCTCCTTAAGAAAAAAAGCCACCGTCTCGGGGGATAGTCACCTCACCTAAGGTGTCTGTATCGTTAGTACATCGGTCCAGTAATTGCGTCTGAGTGCACCAGCAGATCTCTAACAAAAAAAGTGCAGAAAGTCAGAATCCTGGACTAGTCTTTGACGGTCTTTGAATCCCACTGTCTGCTCTCAATATGTTAAGGCAAAACCGAATTGCGGATGCTAGAAAGCTTGACATGCCATATCGGAGATGGGCACGGGTTCATGAAAGATGGAAGAATGCGGCGGGTAAGGATGATACCCTTCTTCGGTCGTGCGCCAATTAAAGTAAATAAGGTTGACGTGACAGCTGTGAAAAGTTGCAGTTTCTTTATGTTGATGCTGTATCCTGTACCGAGATGAAGTGCAACGGGCTTATTTTGCACTCAACACTAGTATTTGGTTTGGGCTTAATTCTTTTTGGTGTTTTCCAGGATTTAAATATAAACCTCTTCCTCAGTACTTTCATGCACCAACCACTCAAACACGGTGAGTCTTATTTAAGTTTAAAGCTCTCTAACTGTCGGAGGCGATTATGCTCGTCTTTAGTTATAAATATAACAACTGTTTTTTCTCTACATGCGTCTAGCACATACGTTCATATATAAATTCATTTACGCTTACGGATTTTCACTGTCATGCAGTTTTTTCCCCCATTTACTTATCGTTACCCAAATAGGATGTGGCACAAATGCAATCGTAAATCCGTAAAGGTACGGTAAAAAAATGAAATACAATGAAAAATAAAAAAAAAAAACAATAGGTACACTAAATCCTTTTTCACTGATTGAACTAACGAGAGGATAATGTCAAACATGACTTTGTCCAACCAACAGGATTACGGTTGTTACCATTCTCCCTTTGGCTAAATTCATCATTTTTTTTTTGTTGGAGGAAAAAAGGAGAGAAACTGCATAACTCTGCCGCGTATTTATTAATCCTTTTACGGAGATTACGGATGCTATATATGGCTCTATCGAGCGATCTGGAAACAGCAGGATAGCATTAAATGAAATAAAAACAATTTTACTGGAATAAGGTATACCGTAGGTCATCCTTTTTGTTTCGCAACTTTATAATATTTTTGCGTATAAATTAATACTACTCGTACAAGGATACCTATGTAGGTTTAAAATGTCCCTTATTTAATTGGTTTTCACCGCAGGACGACAATTGTGATTTTGAACTAAGCCAAGGTCGTTTTTAAATAAAATTGAGGGCACAGTAACGCCTCTGTGAATAAAAAGATGCATAGGTAGCTGCGAGTAAGAACTTGGAGTGAGCTACTCTTACGGGTTGAAACATGAGCCTCAAAGTACATCCATTCGATATTTAAGGAAACAAATATGGAAATAAACAAGCCATAAAGGCAGTGCCTCCTTCGATAAATATATATACATATAACCGCACAGGTAGGCTTATGCATTATTATGAAGAGAGTATCTTGAACTGTGGCCCCGGAGTCTAGTGTACTCCTACAAAGAAATGTGGACGAAGGTAATACCACAGGAAGGTATCACCTTCTTCATCGACAGCCGGGCAGCGATAAAAGAGATTTCTGCTACCGCAATAAAATCCAAGCTTGTGAAGAAGTGTCGTAAAAATAATAACTTCGAGCTGTATTAAGTGAGTAGGTAAGGCTCTTAGTATAAAGGAGGCACGGCTAGTTGGCCTGAAGTCTTTTGCGGTGTTATGACTTGCTTTGCCGGCCTTGGGTATAAATACCACCTTAACCTCTCTCCATATTCGTGGGATATGTCTGGTAAATAGCTCTTTGAGTACTGGAATAATCGTGCTGACAGTGCTCTGCTCTCCTGGCGATTTGTAAGAGGAGAACGATCAATTCTCTCCTCTGAGATTAAATCCGCTGGTAATTCATATTCTGTGTTTGTGCAAACTCGGGAGCTGTCGACAGATTGGGTTACACTGCCTGGGAAATGGGTACTTATCAATAACCTCAGTGAATCTGGGCAAGATTTAGTCCAATTCCCGTTGGGAACTTTGAGTGATCCTACATATATTCGTAGTTTGTCTGGAGAGGATCCTCCTTAGTCTCTCAGTGTCTGTTGTTCATTTAATGTTGTCGCAAAAGTGTTGCCACGAGCAGCCGTTAGCTCTTTGCGTCTCAGTTTTGAAATTCCTCTGACTGGCTTTATACTGATCCCAATGTGTATCCGAATTAGTCCTCTTGGCCACACTAAGTTGGTTTCTGGTTACTCTCCTAAAGTCTGCCAGCTCTTTACTCCATCATGGGGGTTATTTTTTGTTCTCCCTTTCGGTCACTCTATATGTATGCATTCGACTTTTCATTTCCATATTTGAGATCAGAAAATTAAGGTAAAATAGGAAGCGGGAAGTTGAATACCAGAACCATTTAAAGTAAGATAACAGTCAGTCCACCAAATCTTTTCATCTAAAGATGGTGGTCAGTGCGTCCATGCCATAGATTCCCGCCTTATGGTACGAGTAGATGACTTACACAAGCATTTTCCTTTTTCTATCAATTACGTTCAATTGGAAGACCTCCATATCTCCAGCAATTCAACAGTTCCTAGAAGCAGAAGAATAAGCCTCAAAATAAACTAAGTAATTTTCACTACTCACATTATAAAGGTAATGCTAAGGATCCCAGAATCTTATTCCACACTCACTTCCACCTTCAAGAATACGTATCTACTGGTCGCCGCTGCCACGCACATAATGTCTCTCTGGATGTATATCTATCCATGTCCTGTTCATGCACACGCAAGGATATATGGGTGGAACTAAATCAAATTTCAATGGTCCATCAGTTTGTGTGAGATATAAAATCTCTACATTCCAGGAAGGAAACTTTCTTGAGCACAGAAAATTAAGTTACAGATCTCTAATAACTTTGTCATTGAAGTTCTTCATTAGATTTTAGCTCCTCTTCATCCCCCCAACCCCAGTACCACCGGCATCACTATGCCGATGATGCTGCTACGACAAGTGCTTCTATCCGAATCCATTTCTCTTGGTTGTCAAGTTTTCACCATCGGGCGGCCAGTGTGCCATCAGGAAGGACTCGTTCACTTGATTTCGAGTAGGAATCAACTTTTATGGAGCATCTTTGTAAAGGTGTCGGTGCGAATGGTGGTAGTGGCAGTGGTTGTGGTTCTACATTTCTATCTTTTGAGGATTTCGATAATAATTTTGGTGCTGCGGTAACAAGAGGGGGGTTTTGGGTAAACCATGATATGCGTTGTTTTCATATCCAACGATGTTTGTATATGAGAATGGATAATGATTTGTTTGGTTCCCCATGCCAGTAGAGTGGTACTGATGTTGAAATGAGCGTGGTGTAGTGGATTGGTTTGGAATGCAAACTTAATCAAGGGATCAATAAAAAAAAGTCCTTAAAATCCTAAAGAGGAGGGAGACCGTTGCTTTTGAGAGAAGTTTTTTCAACCGCAGTGAATATGTAAATGTTTGCTTAATTTTTTGTTTGATGTACGTAGAGCCCGGACTGAATCTGAGCATGCTTCTAGCCTTCAGATTTACTCATTGAGGAAATGTATTTAGCTCACTTGGTTTTACTTAAGTTCTAGCACCTCACGACCTGCCATAGGGTCTTGATGCATTATGCTGCTACTACAATGAAAACCTAGAACTATGAGATCGCAGAACTTGCTTTTGCAGAAGAGCCACCCAAGGTCGACAGGACGAAGTAGATTTGTATGTCTTAACACAGTAGAAGGATGCTCCCAGCAATGTACTCATCATACCCGGACAGCAGCGGAGGAATTCCCTAGACGGAGTCAACGGTGGCGTCCACAGTTCCAGTTTTGCCGAACTACTTAGCGAACACCTTATATGGGTTACTTGGGCATATTTGGAATGAAAGCCAATAAGGATTGTACTATTCGCCCTTTTTCGACCAATGGATCTGTGGCAAAGGGTTGGGTCAACTATGTTGGAGATTTTGCGCGGAGTTAGCGATCCCACCATGGAAAAATGAAATTGTTACGAAGCGACTTACAGCCACGGAAAATGATGGTCTTACTGTTGACGGACTCAAAAATACAAATACTTGGCGCAACAGACCGTATGTGGTCCAGGGCCTAGCTTCTCACGACCATTCGTGTTGTGCGTGTTATACTTTTCACACAAATGGGAGGGACCTACAGTTTAGAGCCACATTCGAAAGTCTCTTTTTAGAAGCTTTCTCATGACGCTTATTATTCTCGGGAGTTTGTCAGATAAACATCGCTGACGGCTCAGCAAAACGAAAAAAAGGACAATAACGTTCCGATTTATATGCGCTCACGCCCCACGACGACGCTACTAAAATGTTTTTACGAGGTCCTCGACAAATCCTACGAGCAATGTCCTAAGTATGGTGCTACAATCGTGCTAGGTGATAGTAACGTCAAAATAAGAAATCTTTGATCTTTGGTAGTAAGATCAGTAAGCATAGCCTACGTGTCAAAACATCTGCAAAATGGGCCTAGGCTAGTTGCCTTTGCTGCGGGACGCCAGCACGTGGCTTCTTCAATATTCATGAAGGTACATGGCTATTATCTTATCCATAAACCGTCAACCAATTTGGCTGCCTTGCAAGCGACGCAATGCTTGCTTTCAGTATTCTAGATGTCCAAAGATTCCGAGCAGCCAACGTAGACATTGTAGTCAAGGTTCGAATGGGGAAATCCATCACGTGTTGAGAAGCAGCGTATCCCCTTGCCTCTCAAGAAGTCCAATTCCTCCATCGCCAGGTCCCGAAGACCAATGGCAACGCTACAAACAAGCTGTCAAAGAAGCTGAAACTGATGTGCTGGACTTCTACCAAGAAATCGTTAGTTTGAAGAGGAATATCAACAAGAGGCATATAAAGTGTTGCTGCAAGAAGGACGAAGGTTGTTCGTGAGCTTAACGAGCTGAAGAGATGGATGGAAGTAAGCTGCTTTGCTTTTTAAAGCTAAATGTATTCAGAAATCTGGTCAGAAGAGTGTATATCTACAAGAACCCACTACCCACTCATCTGCGCCAATTATAAAGGCATCAGCCTTTAGTATCGCGCATAAGATCAGTGTGAAAGTCTGAAGCCCTTCGTCAAAAGTCCGATCGGCCCCGATCAGATAGGTTTTATGTAAGAAAAGTAAGTAAGAAAAAATCATCACAGCCAAACTCGTCCATCTGAGGGAAATGACAATGGAGAACGCTCGCTGCTCCTTCAAGATTATGTAGTAATGCTCGCCTTAGATGGAGCGCATAAGTAGAAAGAAATATCAATCAACTGGAGTCATCCAGCCAAAGACCGGGTTGATTGGAGGACTTATTGGTTGAACTATAACGCAACCTAAGTTGGTATAACTAATAAAAGGAATCTGTCACCCTAAGGTCTTTTGCGGTTGAGTGCAAAAGCATCCTCTCATTCCACATACCATTCTCTTGATGCTCTACTGGCTCAAACCAAGTTTTGAGCGGTCAATAGCGTAGCTTCCTGATCAATCGCAATGCAGGCACCCTTTAAAGTACAAGCCACAGGCAAACCCATACAAGTTAATAAATTGAACACGTCTGGCAAACAATAGAGTTCATGCGGTCGAGTACGGATAGGATTGGACCGAAAGTCCACAGCTTAATAATTGCTCTTTGGTATCCGATTAATTATTATTACGCAATTACACGTGTATCTTATTATTAAACCGATGCAGTAGTAGGCAATCATTTCATGCTGTCAATTGATACTCGAAAATTTGAATTAGAAGGCGGTTAACTGACATCGAATTCAATCACCCACCGGCAGAGGGTGACCGAAAAAGTATTATGTACGTAGATAGGTTAGGTACAGAATTTGACTAGAAAAAATACAGACAGACATAACAGAATTTGTAAAAAAATACTCCCGCGGGCAGCATTCAGGAAGCTCTAAATATTTTGAACCGTGAAGCTCAACAGTTACAATCGTTTATTGTTTACTTGGATTTCTACGCATTTTGTGTTCTTTTTTGACTCGTTATTTACAAATACTGGGCGTAACAGACCGTATGCGGTCCAGGGCCTATCTTCTCGCGACCATTTGTGTTGTGCGTATTATACTTTTTCGTACAAATGGAAGGGACTTTCAGTTTAAAGTCATATCCAAAAGGCAGCTTGAGAAGCTTTCTTATGACAGTTATTACTCTCGGACGTTTGTCAGACATTCGCGAGAGGTGGGACCGTGAAAAAACTTTTTGGTGTTTTCTAGGACTCGAACGTCGAACCTCCCGCTCAGTGATCCAATGCACTAAACACTGAGCCACGGCGCCCACTCGTTACCTGGCCACTTATAAAAGTAGCCTTCCGAAGCCGATGGTTCCGAACAAATTGCTTACAGTTCTCTGGACCAAATTGTCGAGCATTCAGGAATGCTGGGTGCAAGGGTTTGTATTTGAAGATTTTACTAACGCACGAGCTAAAACGGCTAAAGAATCACTGAATACATGTGACAAAATAGCCTTATGCAGGGTTATCAACTATACATATAGTTGATAGAGTGTTATATCATTTCATTTCTGTCACCACGTCCCCGAATCATATGCGATGGGAGTTTGCTCACCTCGCTGAGATTCTCTATCGTTGTTCACAGACATTTCTATACTGATACAATACCCTCTAAGTCCTTCGGAATTTTTTTTCAACGTGATAATTCCAAGTTAGTCCAGCATCACCTACATTTCCGTTCCAAAAAGGTGATAAACAGTGCTTTTGTCTTTTATTCCGTTAAATTTAGGTTGACAGTTGTCGCAGGGTTGGTTGAAGACCGCTTTTGCCCAACCTGTACGGTAGCAGTCGAAGTTGCGGAGCACGCCCTGTTTTATTGTCCGCGATACTACGAAAAGCGACAACGGCTGTTGGATGAACTGGTTGAGGATGCGGAGCACCTCATGTGCACGGAACCCGCGCCGCAGACATATGTACCTAAGGGAAATCGTTAAAGAAGCCGAACTGAAGAGTGAGGCCATTGCGTCAGGCACATGGGAAAGTACTGACACTAACTAAGTCCAAGACTGAGGTGGTCCTTTTCACTAGGAATTACAAGATCCTTTCCTTCTCACCTCCCTCACTGGGAGGTTATACTCTCAGTCTCTCAAACAGTGCCGGCTATTTGGGATTTGGGAGAGAAAATGCCAGCGGACGTGTCAAAAAAGCAATCTTTGCCCCTGTACTCATGTAAAAGAGCGGCTATATATGTATATAATATACTGATTATACACGTCGGTGTTACAGGAAAAGCTCAAAGAGTGATATGGTAGCGGTGCTTCAAACCAAGCTTCATCTTCTCCGAACAGACATCGTTCGCAAGTAAATGGCTACCAACCCTGCTCTTCGACGGAGAAACTCTCGCCTATGGAAAGAGCAAGACAGTGGTCATGCCAGCATACATCGTTGCCTACTGAAACCGCCTTCAGCTTAGGCTTCAAACGCTCAATACCGGACAGATCAGAATGGACAACCGCGATGTTCTTTACAACGGTTCGCTGTCGATTTTTACGGATGGGTCTAAAACCCAGACGGAGCTGGCGCCGGAGTCTTCTCGGAAAACTTAAGCATCCGCCTATCTTTTAACCTTTAGAGCCATTGGAATGTCTTTCAGGCCGAGGTCATAGCAATTCGCCAAGCCGCTGATTGGCTGGCGGTAAATACTACATCGCGGGAAGATATAGTGGTATACATATATCGACAGCCAGGTAGCTATCAAATCCTTCATGTCCAGCATTGTAACATCTAAGACAGTGAATAACTGCCGCATATCTCTTAAAGCGATAGTTGGACAGTGCATCTTCATCTTTTGTTGGTTCCAGGATCGGACAGAGTGACACACCTGCACTTACCAGTGGCATCGCAAGGGACCTATCTTGGACTAAATGTACCTGAGTATATACATTGGCTGTACACCACCCAACCAACCAAGAGTTAAAATTGTTAAGCAAAATGAAGCTGTAAATTTTGAACGTTATTGTGCTCACCTTGATGTCTTCAACACGAAAACACAAGTGGACAGAAAAACCGTCCAAAAAAATTGGTGAGTTGGGTTGGGAAATTTTAACCCAGCTACCATATTCCCCTAATTTTGCATTAACGGACTACCATTTATTTCGAACGATACAGAACTTTCTTGATGGAAATGAGTATGTATTTTAATTTTGGGGGAATCCAAATGGCAGCGGAATAGTTTTCCGTCACCATCTGTCAGAACATTGTCAGAAATTCCTAAATAATGAAGGGAATTATACATATTTTGGACTAATTTACTGGTTACTGGAGAAGGCTGGTTTCGAAACACCCGGTATTCGCCACTAGTTTTCGCGTGTCTCGATGCATTCACATTCATAGGTTATAAAATTGAATATTTGTATCTAATCAATCAATATTGATATAATTTGTAATAACCATTCTGCTCATTAATTCTATTGTGTTTAATTTTGAAGCCCACCTCTGTAAAATTGTATTACCAAGGGTACAGATTCTGTTCGACATAATTACCGACGTTGAATTGCGTTTGACAGTAACTATTATTGGAATTCAACTGCCTTAAACCCCCGCACTGAACTATCTCTGTCAGTCACTCCAACCATTCCCCATTTTGATTAAACAAACGTCAGATTGTGTTTGTGAATGCACACAGTCGTCCATAGAGTTGAAAACGCTGGCGGCTTTTGATTTCGATCCATTTCCATGCTAAAGCGTTCAATTAGAATTTGATTTCCCGTAAATTAATTACGTGCACAAATTTTTTGAGTAAACTTCAAAAATAAAATCAAACAAAAGCACTCAACTATTTTCAACTATAAATTATCTACGTTGACAATGGGTGTCAAGTGGCTGCCATTAAAAAATTTCTAACCCATTGGCAGTAAGTTGCGAATGAATTTGCGGTACACACATGCATTTGATATTAAATAAAATTTGTGTCCATAATAAATCAGCAATTTGCCAATGAACCGCAGTTGAAATTGCGGCAAAAAAGTTAACTGTTCAACTGAGAATTGAAATATTTGGATATTTAAAAATTATTTTGGTTAAACGTGCAGAATATGGCTAAAAACTATAAAATAAATAATTAAATACTCCTGTGGGCAGCATTCAGGAAGTAGTTCCAAATATTTCGGATACTTAAACGGAAGTAGGGAGATTGACATTTCGCCACCAAAAACAGTAAAAAAAGGAAACTAGTCTAAATTGTTCGTCTAGAAAGAGAGTGAGGGTGCGAGAAACAAGATGTGATTCGTACTTTTGACTGTCCTAACAGTGTGTTAGTAGAATACTTATACTCCCATACTTATGACCCACGATGAGAAGTAGTAGCCCAATAGCAATAACTGCTTATGGTTATTATAGAGACGAGCTATGAGTCATGCCTAGTTTTGGCATCCCTGTCAAAGTCGTACGTCTGTACTGGATGCCGATATTGAGCACTCGCTGCTCCATCAAGGTAATGATCTCACGGAGACCTTTGATGTCAAAAAAGGACTTAGTCAGGCTGACGCATTCTCGTGTGACCTTTTCAACATCACCGGAGGTATAATCTTTCAAATGGCTGTGTAATTACCTGCAAACGTTGACAATTTGAACATTATTGGTAGAACTTAGAGACCTGTCATCGGCCGGCGCGGTTCCAAGTATAGAAGCAGAATCGACTAAAGTCAAACGGTAAACGAGGGTAAAATAAAGTACACGTTGACGACAGATGGAAGTAGGGACATGCAATAACGATGAATCGGACAGAACGTCACAGTAGATACCTATGGGTAACTTGGAGGTAGTAAGGGACTTTGTCTACCTTGGCGTCCTAGTTTTTGACGTCTAGAGCTTCAGAAGGAGCGTTCGGCTTAAGAATTTCCTCGACGGGATCAACGGTGGCGTTTTTAGTGGGAAATATTCGAGCTCAGTTCAGTAAGGATATCCTTGGTAGAGCAGTGGAAAAGACATGGTAGCGGATCAGCCCTTAATGGACTAACATCGGTGTAATCAACCACTCGTCCTAAGGGCTTTTGTCATTGCAAGAGTATGCATTGCATCCAAAAGTAAGTATGCTATCGCCTGGCTGTGATCCGCATCAAATTAATTTCTACAACTTCAGTCCAATGCGATGAATACTTGAGGAATTGTCAAGGAGGAATTGTATAAACTTGAGGGGCCTGTCCGGAGTGCAATGTCAAAATCGTACTTCAATGCTGAAATCGGAAAGGAAAACCTCTCCTGCACGTCACGACAACAGATATCAGATTCCCACTATCGACTTTGCAGCAGCTCGTAAAACGGTGATAAATAGCAGTAGATTCCCAAGACTACATACGTATCCACACAGTCACCTGGATTTCTCCAGATAATCGCACCAAGTTGACCATGTTCTGATTGGTCCCTGACACTCATCAAATATCCTGAATGTGCGCACATTCAGAGGAGCAACCGTCGACTCTGAGCAACCGATTACCTCGTAGCAGCCAGATTGAGAACTCGACTGTTAAACGAGAAGAGGCTGCAAGCGGCCCAGAAAAGAAGACTTAACGTTAGCTGTACATAATTTCCTTCTTACAATCGTTAAACGCAACGTACAGCATTCCTTTTCAATAAATCTTCCACGACTGGCATCGGGGAGGCACTAAAGTACACGGCGACAGTAGGAATAAGATTGCTGCACCACACACCAGTTCCAAAGATAAATAAATGCACCGCCCTTAAGCAGGTGGAAGAACTCAATTAAGCAATAAATTCACTACACAATACGTACATAAAACCTCAAGCTAACCTTAACTCACATGATCTGTTGCATATCCTGGAAGTCAACTTCAATGTCTTCCCTTTGAAAAAAAATTAAATTAATTGCCGTTGCCTCGTTTAATTTCATCCAGTGTGACTGTATCAGTGCGAAATACTCGGTCACAGTGTTAACCTGTCTTTAATCCTTTTGCTACCATAAAATGGCGTCGTAGCCTTACAAGCTCAAGTCACAATATTTTAAAACCTAATTTATTGGAAAAGACGCACAACCTCTAGACAATTTCACTGAATTAGCATCCGCAATTACCTAGTAACGCAGTTATTCATTGTTGGCTTGTGGAGCCCTATAATCGCTATATACTTACATACGTACGTGTGTGCCGACTTGTTTGATGCAAGAGTCGAGCTCCTTGAGAAGGATATGCATGCATACCCACGTCGTTGAAATAGGATAAAAGAATCCCTCGAAGGCAGGCAGATTTTCTCTCCTCTAATGTAATTGGGGCTGAAGGAACGAGGAATACGACGACGCCGCTGCCACCGAATGGCAGGGGTTGTAAAAGAATCCCAGAAACACTGAATAAGACTGGGAAAAAAAGGATTCGCGCAAAATGCCAGCAATAAAGAGTGTGAGAGAGCAAGGAAGCAAAATAAAAAGCAATTCTATCTCAGCACGAAGGACATGAACTTTTGTAATTAGGAAATGCATTTCCTTCAATTGCCATTAGCTGTTGAGAAAGTTGCAATGGCGCCAAATAGACGCCAGACGACTGAAAGCGGGCTTCGTTTATGCGAAGAGTCTTTCTCAGTGCAATGCATGATTATATTCCAGACAAATAGAAGCTACCGTACGAGTATGGGAGTAGGTGACTTTTGTTTTATTTTTAAGGCGGAGACTGGGATGAATTCTGTTGTTGATAGAGAACGACAGGAGCGCATAGGGTGCAAGTGGATATTAATTATTGAAATTTTAATAATCAGAGGAATAAGGATGTTTTCAACCGAATTTTATAATTGATTGCAATGTCGGTGCGAGGAATTAGGATCTATGTCAGTCGTTCCGTTTGGGTGGTAATGACTAGTATAAGGCCTGCCGACGGATGTTGGGTCGCTAAATAAAATGGAAGAGTCTCTATATATGACCACCTCGAAGCTCTCCTTAAGGTCTTCTGACCCCTCGTGGGGCATAGGGCTTGAGCGCCCTCTAAGTCATCCCCAATGATCTGGATGCCTCCTCGACTGTCCTTCTCCATGCTTGCCTAATGCGGCCCACTCGTCTGCCTGATTGGGTAAATGGATTCCATTGCATGGCGTACTTCGCAATAGAACTGTCTTCGCGCCGTAAGGTGTGACCAATTTTTCATCCTTATTTTGACTTCTATTGGCTCCTGTTCCGTTATTGCGTGTAGTAGGTCGTTCGATATTGTACGGTTCGGCCAGAAGATAGTTAGGATTTTGCAACGATATCTATTTATGAAGGTTTGCAGCTTTCCTGTGACGGTGTTGGTCACTTTCCGGGAACTGCACCCATAAAGTAGCACTGTTTCCGCGTTTGATTGGAACAGTCTCAGCTTGATTTTTGCGCTGAAAATATTTCAGACAGCATACCGAACGCAGCCTTTGCTTTACGAGTTCTGCTGTCCACATCCAGTTCGGTACCACCATCTTCCGATACCACATTTCCTAAATATAGAAAGCTGCTTACTTTCTCGACTTCCTGTCCGGCAATGCTGGCCTGTGTGAGAGTAGGCAAATGTCATCAGCGTGGTCTAGATGTTTGAGATATAAAGTCATTGTCCACTTCAGTCCCATGTTTTCTCCAAACAGAGCTGTGCGGATCGATTGGCGCGTAAGGGAATTTGTTGCTGCGGAAGGCTCACCTGAGTTCGGGTCCAAATTACTGTAGCCCAAATGTTCCCGCCATCTGGCAAGCTGTTCCTCATCCGAAGTCAGCAGATTTAGCCCTTTTACTAGATGTTGCTTGAAACTTTGACTACCAGCGGGTTAGTAAAACTGAATTCGGTCCTGCTGTCGCACCTATTTGTTGCTTCTACAGCCTTGGTGACTAGTGCGTTGATGTAATCACGCTTGTCTCGTCTACACTTGTCTCATGCGGTACTGAACTTTCGTCGATACGTCCCCAGGTGTCTTCTGTCAGCCATATGATTTGGCTTTTTCGTTTTCTTCTTTTCCACAGAGTTCTAGTGGTCGTCGATGCTCTCAGGAGCGAAGCTGCGCTGCTGATTGCTTCTGCATTAGTGGCAAAGTGGTCCTTTAACTGTTGGCGCACTTGAGAATCCTAAAGCCTGTTGGTATTATACCTTGGTACCCTTAGCAAATTGGATCGGTTGCTATTGACAGATGCAGTGCGAAGACATACATATACATAGTAACTACCATTAGATGGTGGTCCCTTAAGCTCTGTTAGTAAGCCTTAATTCATGCTTCCACGTAGCGCGGTCGAGGAGGACGGAAATTGCATCGGTGGTGCTTCGTTTTTTTCTGAAACCGCATTGTCGGCTGGAAAGTCCATTGTCTCCTGATCAAGCCTGTTGTGAATAATTCTTCTTAGCACTTTCCCTACCGGGTCTGCATGACAATGGTTGCACTGGGTGCTTGTCTGCTTTTGGGATTAAAACTAGCAAAGCGGACGATTGTATTGAAGTTCGCAAACGCCTCTGGTTAAGTTTTGATGGGTGTCTTTGAGATAATATCCAATCTGGAAGCGTTGTTATGGAGGCTATTTCAAGGACTTTGCAGCTCTGACGGGTTGTATTGTTTTTATGTCCTCTGGCATTATGCGGGAAAGATGGACACTCGCATTCCTTGGAAATAAGCTACTCACTATGGTTTTTATCATGCTCGGCCAGGGCAATGCCATGTCACTTTTCAGATTTTCCATAACTATCCTGTAGGCGCCTAACTATCTTATTGTCCGCACGGGATCTGTTGGAGGTCTTCTCTTAGCGATTGAAAACACTCGGTTTTACTCGTTTCTGAAGTTTCCTTTATCTTCTTAAAAATTCTTCTCATATCTCTCAGAAAGTCCCCTCTTTGTTCTGTTCTTGTCTTGCTCCTTGCTGGCGCCTTCGCATTTTCAGGCAGTCTCAGTTTAGCGATGCAATTGTTTCAGCAGTCCACCAATGTTTTCCCATTTCCCTTGCCTTTGCATGGCATTAGATACATACATACGTCGCACCCTTAGATGAGATAAATTGGTACTTGTTTGGCCTGTTCTTCAGATGCTAGTAATCGGCCATCTCTCTTAGCCTATGGCGTTGCTGCTTTGCAGTCTTCTTTCTTCCTTAGTTCTTTCGGTATCGTATGCGGCTTAAGTCCATAAAATGGTTTTACGCCGGTTTCTGATCCTTCTCTTGTTAGTTTATCAGCTGCTTCGTTTCCCTCTACTCCCATGTGATCTGGTACTCAGTAGAGGGTGACTGGGCTATGGTCCCATGGCTTACAAATACTTGGCCCTTATACACCTGGTTCAGTCTCCGATCCGTCCGTGTACCACTTTATGGTGTTGGTACAACCTGACTTCATTGCTCAATTCTGTTTTAGCTACTTATGTAGCTTCCAGTTGAATTTTCCCCCGAAGCAGTATCTATTGACCATATCATCTCTGGGCTTATCCGGATGGGGGACTAATCTGAAAAGTGTTTCTCGCTGCCTATGTGCGATGCATTTTCCTTTCCCGACGGCTACTGATTATTCTTAATATAATTTCCGTGGCTATTCTTTCTAGCACTGAATGTAGGAGGGTGAGTCTCAATATCATTTCCAGTGCTGCTTTGGAACAGGTTCTCATAGCCCTCGTTTTTTCGTTGTGCTCAGTATGGTTCTTCTAGTCCAATTAACCGCTCCATACGTTATAATGGACCTCACCATTATGGTGTACGTTCATCTCAGTGTAGCTTGACTACATCCCCATGTTTTCCCAAGAATGCTTCTGCATACCATCAGTGCTTGCGTTGCTTTAACTACCACAGCTTCAGAGAAGTTTGCAGTCTAGTTTTATAGATAGATACTAGTTGTGGATCTACTCTGATCCCATTCAGTGTTATGGTAACATGTACTCTAGCTGTCATTTTCTGGTGAAGGGTACCACTGTGCTGTTGGTCGGGTTTGTATTTGATCCTTCCGTTAGGCACCACTCTTATGTTACATGTAATCCCCTCTGTATCTCACAGAGTTTCACGTCGAATTTTCTTCTCGGAATGATGACTATGTCGTCGGCATATCCTTGACAGTTTATGCCGACGTTTGTTATTATTTCCAGGAGGTCATCTACAACTAGGCTCCACGTCAGTATTGAGTGATGGTCTTTTCATAGTTTCAGCCGTTCTTGTCCTTACCATCTAATACATCCAGTTAGGTAGATGTCGTTGAAGTTATTCCTTCTCTTTCGAGGACTATCGTGATTGCTTCATGAGATGTATTCTCGAAAGCTCCTTCAATGTCTAAAAAGCGCACATGGCAGTTAATGGCCTCCTGAACTAGGCTTATTATTATTATTAATTGTGTAGGGTCATCTTGCACTGCGATCTGATGGTCTTCTGTACGCCCTTCTATTGCCTTGGAGAGGTTCGTTTACTCTTTAGAGTTCCCCTCGCATCGTGATTCCATCAGAATTGTGATTGAGGGTCATATCCCTTAGATTTGCCTTGACGAGAATAATTCATCTTAAAGCTCTCTCTCCAGACTAGTTTCTTTTAAGAATCTGAGTATGAGAAGCGGGTCCATGGTTGGCAAATCCTCAACTGATAATTGGTACTTGCCCAGGTATTTCAGTCTTTCGTGGGTCTGTGCCCCACAAGATTCCAGAAGATACTCCGGAGACTTACTTGACTCCTTGCAGAATCTGCAAAGGTCTTCATTTGTTATTCCTAGTTTCCATAAATGCTACCTGAGTTTGCACTGTCCCGTAAGGAAGCCTGTTAGGATTCGTAGGTTGTCCCTGCTAAGGAAAATACAGGCTGCAAATCTTTTCCGGACATAGTATCCCAGTAATTACTTAGCTTGCCTTAGACCTATAGTGTTGCTCCACGTTCATGTCCTGTCTACTTACTCCATTTTCCTGAATTCTTCGCTGATGGTATGTTTCCCTATTCCGCAGAATGGTTCAGGGCCAATGAAGGGTTCTGCAGCTCCTTATCTTGCCAGTGAGTCTGCTACTTCATTGCCTTCTATCCCTACATGACCGGGTGAACTAGACTTAGCAGTTCGTATACTGTAGTGTCCGTGAATTTCCAGAGCTATACGCGTGTTGACTATGGTGACGAGGTATTCTTTCTAAAACCGCTTTGGTTCCATTGTCTCGAGTGTTATGGCCCGATAATCACTGTTTGTAAAGAAGAACATTTTCTTTTCCTCCTTCCTATTACCATCTGCAGGTTACTATCTGAAGATTCTTCACTGTCCCTCCACTTAATAGTTAACCTAATCCAACCTGCTAACATGTCTGAAGTCATGCACACATTTTCAGGTACAAATCACAGTGGCGCAATCCCATCATGAAAGTGACATCAAAGGCACACAGCTAGAGGCATTGCTTGGAGCAGACATATTGATCCAATTACTTCCTGCAATTTCCGTTTCACTCAATCGAGGAAGGCATCATACACATATTTTTTTGATCAGTCCCTATCGAGTAAACCCCTCCATCAAACAGATATCCACAGCACACGCACATCCAAACACTTCACTACCAAAACACCGTTCCGATGCGATTTAGTTACGTAATCAAACAAAGCCCCAAATCAAATATCATCATTATTTGTTGCATATGTACCTACCTATCGGATTGGTGTGCTGCGATAATTAAATATTACCGCACTATTACGTTAGAAGGTACATCGGTAAAGCAAGACACACACACTTCCCCCAAACACCATGGCCCGAGGATTAATGCCAATTTAATTTAATAAATAGCATAAGAATTCCTCAGGCCTTAGGCTCTCACATCCTCGGAATGCTGTACTGTATCTTCAGGTAATAAAATATTCCTCAGCCACGTTTACACAAACTCAATTAGACAACATTGATTAATATTCAATTTTCTCGAATAGAAATCCTTGAATGCCATTCAGAAATTCCAAGCCCTCCCCCACCATACACCCATACATCGATGACGCACGGCAGACGGGAAAAATCCGATGAAAGCCGAGAGGAAAAAAAAGCAGAGAAAATCATCGAAAATCTCCACGTCCCACGGAGAAATGTGATGTGTGAGAGAAAATCTGATCATATCCCTGGAACATTCACAAGTAAAATAAATTTTGGCATTCCACCACCCCTCTCCCAGGGTTTGTACGCAGATAGAGACTATCCTAGCAAGGACCCCAATATAATACATTTGGTTATCGCATATTTGCTCACTTAACGTGACTGGAGTGCGAAAGCAACATCATCACCGCAGCCATTATCATCATCACAGGCGAATATGAGAATTAAAAATGCTGCCCGATTTATCCTCACGCACGTAATGAATGTGGCCAATTTGAGCTGCCGAAAACACAAATCTATTTGCCTGTCCTACTTCTAGACCCAGTCCACTTGCCTCTCCATCCTGGCCCACCCCATCAGGCGGATGCGGCTATTCCCCTGGCACTCGATTTGTAAGAACATTCTTTTTCTGTTCCACTAAATTCGGTGGAAAAAATTCGAACAACCTTCACCGCATCCCATTTTTAAGGACCACTTTGGTGCGCTGATTTACTTGCTCGTGTTGTGTAATTGGATTTATTCTTAATTTAGATGGCCACCTTTAATCCAAAATGTAAGCGCAATGCTCGGCCCCAACAATGAGTTACACTTACAGTGCTCACAATCGGTTAGTGGATGAGGGAAGTGAGCCTTGAAAATCCTTAAATTGGTTGCATTTGATGCAAGTCTTGCAGTCATTCACTAGGAACTTCATTTAAGCTTTTGAATGGAATGGACGTATCAATTTGGCTCGCGAGACTGAGCTTCAGAGTTTCAATCCTCAACAAGCTGAGTTTCCCTCAAGGGCCAGGAGGGCTTGTAGATTGTTGATTGGTTATAGGGGTGTAGGTGTACTGAGACCTTTAAAGATCTATTGTGCTACCCCGACGTTGAGATACTCGACTAATAGCACATCCTCCAGTCCGATTTCTTAGATTAATCGGAGTATCTGCAGTGGATCTATAATTTCGAGAGATATCGAATCAGAGCACAGTTATGGGTCCCTTTTCGTCTCTCTTCCACGATCCATCTTAGCCTGAGAAACTCTCTGGATTACTCCACAGCTCTTCTCTGGCTTTGATTCCCCGTGTCAACGCTAACATCTGTGTAACACAAATCTGGCTCACGTGTAGATAACGCTGCCACCCATATCCACCTTCTCTGGTGTTCCGCCGAGGCCCAGTTGTTAATCAGGTGCTCCACCACTCCTCTGCTAATTCAGCAAATGGTTCCGGACCAAAGAACTCCGAGATTGACCGTTGCTTTGCTAGAGAGTCCGCCTTTTCATTGCCCTCAGTCCCTTGGAGTGGATCTAACAATGAAAGATCTTTTGCTAGCAGTTAGTAGGTATCCAGGTGTTTTCTTCTTTTGTGGATTAGTGTTCCACATTCTTCAACATCTCCATAGAATCTACAGTCTCCTCTTTGCTCAATATCCAGTCTCCTGAGGTGCCCTTAAGTCTACAGTGATCCGTTAGAAAGCCCGTAAGGATGTGCAGCCGGTTCTTCCTGATGTTTCTGCAGACCTTTTTTTCCAGTTATAGTTCCCGAGAAGTTCATTGAACGGTCTTAGTCTAGGACGTTCTTCTCAAAGTTTAGCTCTTTTGCAGTTTTCTTTCTTTCTAAGGTTCGTTAAAGACGGTTTCTGATCCTTATCTTGTTAGTTCATTAGCTGTTTCATTCGCCTCTACTCCCACGTGACCGGTTTAATTTGTCAAGGCACTCCCACGCCTTGATTGCGGCTATCCGACAGTATCGCGATGTCTTGCCCGCGATACTTTCTATCAAGGTTAAACTGGACGGGAGGGCTTCAAGAGGCAAAGATGCTAGGGTTCCAAAAGTTCCCAGGCCGAATACATCTTGACTATGACGTACAATTTTTCAAATATTTTTGAAAAGTATATTGGGCGACCCAAAGGATTTGTGTACCCCAGGTGATTCACCCGTGGTCTTTCCGAGTGCGGGCGGAGACCCGAACCAACATATGCTCAAGCTATGTCTTCTCAGATGATAATACGAGTCCGGGCACAGTGCTTGTCTTTGAAAACTTCGACTTGCTCGTGAGAACGGACTGGAGGGAGGGAGAAAGTAGCGGAAAAGTTTTACCTAATGCGTTTAATCTCTCTCAAGATAGTCCGACAGTTGATCGTAGTGCTGTCATTGATGGTCTGTCTCGAGAAGTCCCTGCTGAAAGAGCACCAGAAATGGCGCACTCCGAGGAGCTTCTGACTAAGAGCTAAAAGGGAAGGATAAGAAAGATGGCTTCTATCATGCGGCGGAAGGATACTCTACCAGCTGAGGGCGCAAGCGCCGAACGTAGTCCTGTTCCGGTGACGAAGAAGAAGAAGAGGCGGAAAGTACTCCTGCCGAAACCGACCAATCCCTTGGACCTGAAGCTGCCTCCTCCCTTTCAAACTCGAACAGGGCAAAACGGAAGAGATGGTCTCTGGGTCAGGTACCCAATGTGGAAGGTGCGCGTGAAACAGATGTGCGCCCTTCAGCTGCGGACTCCACTCCACGCGAAATCATCTGCGTGCAGGCACTAAATCAAGGAGGTGCGGTAACCTCTACAGGTTCTGGCACTAGCAGACAGGCTCTGTCTAAGGTAGGACGGAGTGTGTGCACATGTAGAGCGCCTTTCTAAATCAAAAATGGCTACCGGTGGTGTTATGTGTACCTGAAATCCGGTTATCACATCGTATCACACACCAATGGATCCAACTGCTAAGAAACTGGTAAGAAACTACCCGTTTCCGAAGGAAGAAAGGAGAATGCTTTCTACAAGGAAGCGGCTATTTCCGCCCTGAGATATGTATAGGGAAAGCTAGCGATGTTCATAGCATGGCCAATGCGGATGTGAATACTGCAAAAGTCAGCTATGGGAGCTCGCTGTGGCAGTAGATGTTTGCATTCATGTGGGGGCCAGTGAGTTTAAGCATGAAATCCTTGTGGTGAAGTGCGCTTAGCAGCAAACCATTGGGCAAATTGGTGCCAAATATTCCACCCATATGGGCCACTACGGGGGATAGCAAAAATGGGCATGGACAAAAATTCTGTCGATGTCTTGAAATCTGTCTACAATTTGCGTCCTCTCTCTTCCTTTGAAGGATTCATTTCCACATTATTCCCAAATGAGCGTAGAAAATGGACGTAAACCCGAGTCTATGAAAATGTCGGATCTTCGGTGCTGATGTCGTGCATGCTGATACTGTAAGCTCAGCAACACTGAATTGCTTTCCCGGGTTTCTCCGAAACTTGACAAAATTCCAGTAAAATTCGTACTACTGGGTTTTGCTTCCTGGTAGTAGAATGGACCAGTTGCGTCTGACTACAAACGGTCCAGTAGAGTGTTTCCTAATCCGACAAAAAAAGATGTCTTTAAAGTGTTTTCAGAAGATAGACTTATTGGTCTAAAGCCCTTTGCCGTCGTATGTCTCTGTGTACCTCCGTATGTCTCTGACTTTATTGTGAGCAGTGTATTTCGCAGTAAATGCAGCAAAAGGACAACAACGCTCATCCTGCCGTAGTTTGCCTAATGTGAATGCCTATTTCGCTTGTCTTCATTTTTTCCTGATTGTTATTCGAGAGTTTTTCTACGTTCTTTTTTCCAACAGTGCCATGTGAAACATTTTCATTTAGAATGCGTAGTTAGGATCCATGTGACAGAAAAAAGGAAAAAAAGAGACAAACAGAAAAGGAGACAAAAAAAATAGGTTAGTACGCGAAATGGCACCAATGAGATGTACTACCTCCGCATGCTACCACTGCACCGTGGTAGTACACCCCCAGGAGAAGCATCCTTCGAAATACTATTTTGTTGTATTTTATGAATTTGTCCAAATGCATAACGGTCGAGGGGATTGCTAGTTTTTTTTTTTCCTTTGTCGCCAGTCTGTATATGTATGGCTGAATCGGTTCCATGCGAAAACACTGTACTTTCCACAATGTCCAGGGATGAATCTCGGTTTGTCTGGGTGTGTTCTCCTTTTTTTTCTGATTAAAAACGGATTCGGTGTGATATTTTATTCAAAACGTTTTAAAAGGATCACATGACCTTTTTTATTTTAGCCTTTGTATCAGAAAATCTGCCATCATTTCCAGTTTTCAGTTCTGCGCCATATTCATTGGTGGTATTTTTTTTTGCTAATTTTTTTTTTGAGTTTTTGAGTGTTAGATTGATTGCAGTGCATTTTTGAATTGATATGCTTTGATGGGTGGGGATTCAATTTTGAATTTGTGGATGTGGCTTTGAATGGGCTGAAAAGTGTCTAGCGTTTGGGAAGATGATGCGTTTTGATAAATTGCTAACAGCGCTATTTTTGCTAATGTATTGGTTAGTAATTGTGAAATAAAGTTGCACTCTCGGTGATTTAGATTGGCAAGGATTTGTTGGCTGTGATTTAGGTGCCAATAAACTGGGTTGTATGGGCCAACTGTGTGGGATGTTAAAAATGTCCTTGATGGTGTGGAAAAATTATCCTAAATTGTGTTGTGAACTGTTACTGTATAGATCCAGGAGCGGCTAAAATTGGTCTAGTGGTAAACGAGGGCAAAACAAAGTACATACATACTGTCAACCAGAAGGGACACGCAGCATCCACGAATCTTATTACATCTGACGGTAACATCAGCGCAGAAATCAAACGAAGTCTAACTCTTGTCAAGTGATACCAGATAAAGAAGTGAAGTATCTCAGATTTTCCCAGAAGCACTCAGACTCAAAACGGTCAGATGTACTATCAGGCAGCAGCTCCTTTTTGGTGTAGTAGTTGGAGGAACTCAATGTTTCTCTGTTGTGCTTGGTGGCTGTGATTGCTGTTCCCCTATCAGGACTTGAACTTACACCGACCAGGTCACAAGCAAACAAACTACCTACTACTCCGCAACCATTTAAAAGTGGTATCAAACTTATCTGGTAGAGGCACGCAGAGGAAATATTCAGAAAGGAAGTGCGTGCACTTATGGTATGCAGGAGCCTAGCGGGCAAGTCTTGGAAAATGTGCATTAGATGGTGCAAGGGACTTGATGTGCTTTAAAAAAGCATCCCCTTCAATCAATGCATAGGAAGGATAGTATTAAAAAGTTCAACTTTGAAAACAACTTCCTAACGAGGCTCAGCAACAAAAATAAATGGGCCAATGGATCCGCAAATGGCAGACTGCATGACAAAGTTGTACACAGACCAGTCGAGAACTAATGAAGGAACGAGAGCAAGACTGTTTGGACCAAGAATGAAAACCCCTGAAACCATGGGGAAAGGTACTTCAAGGCAATGCACTCAATCGACAGATGCTTTTAAATCCTATCTCGACAGGAAATAAATTAATTGCAACGTAGCAATAGCGCCATCGGCGAAGTGGATGGAATAAATGACGCGCCACAAAAATCGAAAACCTTTCGCCATCGACTACGGACAGAATTCACACAAAAACCCCTCGTGAGTCTGGCGTAGGACCAACAGTAAGAAGCAGCTTCTTATCTTGGAAACCTTATGGTGACCGAATACAGACGGCCAGATTTCAGAGTAGGGTAAGAAAAATTACCATCATCCAGTGCTATGCTCCGACGGAAGGTGTGACTGATGACGAAAAGGACAATTTTTACAGTCAACAAGGCACCGCCCACAACTTAACGTCTAACGGGGATATCGCAGCACAGCAATCGAACATGTGATGGGTGTTCGCGGCCTCGGAAACCGGAGCTCTGTTCGAGCCTCAAAACCTGCGGCAAGATTAGAAAGGCAGTGAACGACTTCCGAAACAAATGTGGAGACTTAGATGGTACTGATTTCGGATGAGAATCAGCTCAACATATGGAGGTAAAATTTCGCGTCAGTGGTAAATAATTTCGACGATAGCGTCATGAGCGTGCCGCAGCTTCGAACCGGAAAACACAAGGATAGTAACCGCTATCAGACCCCTGAAAAGGAATAAAGCGGTAGGCACTGATGGTATCCGTGTGGACGTTTTCAAGCGGCGCCAACTACAATGGCAAAGCTACTCCACGCGTTCACTTGGAGGAGCGAAAGAGGGGTGTGATCATCAAGAAAGAAAGGCAATTTGATGGAATGCGTCCTTCCAGCCGTAGCCAAGATAATAGCTAGGATAGTTCTAGAGCGGATGAGAGAGCATCTAGACTCACTACTCGATGTCGAGCAGGTGGGCTTTGAGGATCATCGCAGAGCAATGTGTCGACATCAGGTTTCTTCGGTGTTAAGCTATCCATCCAACCTCCTTAGCTCAGATGTCAAGACTCCCTATTGCGCGAGTATATTTGATAAATCTACGGGATTCCGACCCGTGAAGTGTTTCGCCTCAGACAGGGTAGCTTTCCATCCTCGAAATCTCGGGATAAGACGTGCTATAGATTGATCTTTAAAATGGAGGTTCGGTCTTTACTAATACTCTCGAATCTGTCCGCTTGGGTTCGAGGATCCTCTTGGCTGAAGCGTTTTTATCCATGCGCTTGATGTGGCCGAGCCAATGTAGTCGAGAAATATTGTCCTCTTAACTACATCTACAACATGGAACACCCCGTACAGCTCGCGGTTGCATAATCTCCTTCATTGCTCTCCTCGCATACACGGTCTGAAATTCATTGAAGAATTTTTCGCTCGACAGGCTCTGCTATGCCACTTATCGTTTATGACACAGCGCTGTTCTGAAGAACTGGAAGGATTAGCGTTTCTATAGAGCATACACTTTGCCCTTCCAGTAAGGGATTTTGAAACCATTTGCTGTCCAAGTGTTAGTCGTCGTGGAGTCTGTCATTTGTGGGGTTGACGTTAACTCTGAGGTAGATAAACTCCTTAGCTACTTCAAAATTAGAGCTATAAACAGTCACGCCTTGTCGTAGACGGTGCACAGATAGTGTTTTGTTTGTTGATGGCATATACCTGGTTTTACTTTGATTTCAAGACCAACTCATTTCGTTTGTTCATTAACTGCCGTGATAGCTTCTCTTGCAGTAAGCTGGGAGCGATCAATAATGTCGATATCATCTACGTATCCCAACAGCTGAATGGTTTTGTTGAAGATTGTGGCTTCTTCTGTGATCACTCCTGCCCAACGCACTATCTGTTTCAGTACAAACAAAAGAAATAATCAGGAGCATCGGCATCTCCTTGCTGAGATCCGGTATACGTTTGGAACAATTCAGAGGAGCTACCTTTAAACTGCGCATTGCATTGCGTACTCTTCAGAGTTATCCGACACAGCTGGATTGATTTGGCCGGGATTCCGAGCTGCAGACAATGCGTGCTATCATATGCGGCTTTAAAGTCGTGTGCACATTCAGGATATTGACCGACACATCGTCAATTTGGTTGCGGGTTCGACCATCCGGAGACAGCCAGGTGGCTGTGTGGATTCGTAGTCTTGGGAACCTAGTACTATTTATCACTATTTATCAAGCTTGAAACCATTATCTGCTGTCGTATCGTGGAGGTTGTGCTTTCCAATCAATCCGCCGGCCGGAGACGTTTTCTTTGCCGATTTTCATAGAGTGGTCCGGTCAGGCTCCGTAGGCGTCAGCTGGAAGCTGAGTATTTAAAGATTAATTCAAACCGCACCATAATATCTATACAAAGTGAGTCGCCTTAAGGTACGCTAACGCACAATAGCTTTAACGCAGCTGAGCACTACAGCGGAGAATGGATCACTTCGTCCATAAATAGTTTGGGATCTGACATCCATACCTGTAGGCCACGACCCATCCAGATTTGAGTGTATGAGTAGGAGCACCGGAAACTCCATCGAAAGCCTTAAGCCAATCTATTGCATTCAACGTTCGACCATTTAAGACTGTTTACCACTAGAACAAATAAATCCTTTCGAATGAACTGCAATCACAAGGGATATCGCAAGACTTGAGAGCAATTCCACCTACAAAGACACCCAACCATCCCTATATTCCTCCACTTGTCCCATAATCTTAAACGAGACCATTGAAATTCCCTTTTTGACAAGAAATCGCTTGCAAGACAAACATTTTGACACATTAAACATGCCTTCTCTACCAGAGGGAGAACACGAAACTGTGTCCGCCTTCCAAAACCCTCCGCCATCCACGTCTCACCAATTCACATCCTCTGCATTCCACATTCAAAATGATATACAAAAGGACATGAACTGAAGACAAAAAATAAGAAAAAAAAAAAACGCGGAAAAAAAAGTATAAGTGTGTATCCTTCAAATCCCGCGAATGTGCCACTTAACGCCTTTGTGTGTATGAGATAATGTAAAGTGGATTCCCATGCAAAGTGACGCCGAGGAGTGATTTACAAGGGCATCAACTTGTCTACGGTAAACAGGATTACTCTGTCGCGATATGAACATATTACGTACAGGGATTTCGCGCAAGCACCGACGAAAGACGGTAAACCAATTCAATTTCTTTTCATCGCGCATTATGCAAAAAAGTTTCTCTACAACTACACAGACACACACTACATTGTACATGGAAGGCGGCATCCCGGTTAGGATATGGCCAAGACGGTCTGAGGGCTGTGCGTTCATCTCTCGCCCGTTTTCGCAACGTCCTGGCGTCGTGTTTTGTTTAAGTGTTATCTTAAAAGGCTTCACAGGATAAGCGGCGATTATCATGTCTGTTGTTGCATGTGCTTAATCATAGACCGTTATTTATGCGTTCGTTTTGGAAAGTTCTTCCGCCCATCAGGCTGTGAATTTATGCACTGTTCCCATGAAGACGTGAGAACATTTCCTTAATACACACCCCCACCGAAACCTGAGCAAATGAATGCTCGTTTTGCTTAATGTCATGTGGCTGTGTAGTTAAGGTCCTCGCAGATACGAGTACCATTAATGAAATCAATTGATAATGTCAGTCAGTCCAAGGTGAATTCCAAGAAGGACATCGAACATGCTACACTGCGCCCACTATCCCTTTGCGTAGTCATCGTTGTCCTGAGCATATTTTCATCACGATTCTAGCAAATGAGTAAAATTTGCATATAGATGATTTCTCGGAATCGAAAAGTACCAGACGGGGAAGGCGATGATGGTGTGTTGGTGTCCCGAAAGTCCAGCACGTTTGACTGAGATCTGTACCGATGTACATTGGGTGCTTGGCGGCGACGGTACCGTCATTCTCAGTGTTTTGATGCAGTTATCTGGGTCAAGGATACCACTTGAGAAGTAATGTTTGGAAGAAAAAAAATGTGTAAATGGGTATATAATCTGGATACGTTGAAGGAGGTGAGGACGAAATCATATATCCCTCCGTACACACATGAAACCATTTGCGTACCAAAAATTATTTCCAAGAAATTCCACAAGCGGAGTGGTGGAGGACAAGATTTTGCGGTGCCTAAGTACGTTGATGATTGGTTCATGCAATCAGTTTCCGTAGCCCCTTTAACAGCCTGCCATAGGGATAGAATTGCGGCAACTATAACGATTCGATGTTAAAAGTCGGCTTTTCCTCAGCCTTATAGCAATTTTGGCCGCCAGACGGCTGCAGACCGATCGAGCGGAATGAAACTTAGCATAGCTTCCATTGCCGCTGTTAATTGATCTCATGAATCCAACATGATACCCAAGTAGCGAACTGCGCTTAATATACTGAGTTCAGCGCCCCCCGTATTTGGGAGTCTGATGGTAGGGATTGATCTCTCCATTCAGTTGATTTGATTAGTTCAAGACGTCGTTCCTGGTCCAAGGTGGATGAGACCTGGATAGTGACAAAGAAAGTGTCACTCGCTCACTTCCACATTTTCTACAAGAATCTTCTTCCGTTAATCGTAAATTTTTCATGTGGTGTCACATAGTTTTATGCCCCGTGATGGTTCCTATCAGCGCAGAAATGGAGTTCCCATCCTTTAGCATAAGCCTGTCGCAAGGTCGAATTCTTCTTGTGGTTGCGCAAGTGTCTTGGGACGACCATCTGTTATTTGCCTCGCTTGGGCCCTTGAACTTTGCTTCGAGCTTTAGTTTGCAAATCAGAATGTATGTATGTACATATATCGAGGAGTCTATTTGAGTTGCTGCAGTTTCAAGCCTCTACTTGTCAATTAGTCGGCCTTTATGTCCAGGGACCCAACAGATCGTGCCAGACTGTGCCAACAACCAACAACCTTTAGCTCTTCTCGACGGCACTTCACAAGCTTGCATTTAAGTTTCATCCTTTTATGGCTGCCTGGCTGTCGATGAAAAATGAGATATTGCCCTCAACCCAGTCTTACGGGCGGCTATTTTTACTGATAGGACCCCCGCTTCGAAAACACTACTGTGGTTTCGAGAGGCAGACTGATTTGTTTATGCCCAGCAGTTCCGAAAAGATACCTCAGCCTTCACCTACGTCCATCTTCGATCCTTCGTGTTAGGAAGTTGATCGTTTTTCCATTCTTCCTTACTCGGGTGTGGGTTTGACAAAGGTCTTCTGAAATCTAGGTACGGTGTCTTGTAGCCCGTAGTGGGTACATTACCTAGATATTTCATCAGGATCATAGAATGATGCATTGATTTGGTCTCCAGTTGTTCGATTGACTTATTTTTAGGAGACTAATTGTTGGTGAAGCTTTAACAAAGATATCTAGCCCCCAGTACCGCTGAACCTGACCTAAACTTGATGGTGCTGGATCCAATTTTTGCCCAGCTGTCGATATAGTTACTTCGGCTTGAAAGAAGCTACAGTGACTCGAAGTTGAATCAGTCCTGAGAAGCTCAGCTTCGACTCTTCCTCGTCTGCTCTTTGAGCCATCTGTAAAGATAGATATGTAGTCTTAGCACGCTCATATCCGGCATTTTTTGTATCCTTTTAGTTGACGTCAATTTTCATATGCGCTAAACATCAGTGAATCTGCAATGTAGCGCAGGAATTTTGTCATGCCACACACGTAGTTCTCTTCATTTCAAAAAGTCCTTAAGCCCAACTAAATCTAAGCAAACTTCTTTGAAACAGTGATGCTAGAGCGCTTCACTGGTCTTAGAATTTATTAAAAATTGGTCATATCTATGGGATTTATCACTTTACTTCTTACTCCCAACAAGAAAAGCATAGTATACACTGACTTTTAATCAGGACACGGGTCCTCTTTATGACCAAGGACGATCCGTAAATGATAACATACATTTTATATAAAATCGTTACCAATTTATCGTCCAAGCGAACATGCTACCATTTAATTGGGCACATCGCCGCGTATACTACTGCGATGCACCTGATTCACAGCAATTTTTCATGTTCCTTAAAAATAAAAAGGAAACAAAAAGGAAAAAAAAAAACATCAAAAAGTATCCCGTACAATTTTTGGCAAACTTCGTCGGTAGAAAGTAGAAGCAAAAAAAAAAAAAAAATCGGGTGCAAAACGCATTCCAACCGGAACTAACACAAATCAATGCTTGGAGACTGTGTCAAGGAAACAATCACACAAACGTATGAACAGAATCCAGGCAATGGAAGTCCTTTTGCCTTCACACATCGAAAAAAAAGGGAAAAGATGGCCAAAAACTTGGAAGCTTTTAATTTACTAAAGACTTCCGTCGATAAATTATATAAGAAACCATTTACGTTCCGCTGGACTGACTAATGGTCCCAGTGCAGAATGCGAATCCTTTTTTATTTTCATCATTCCATGTGTGTGTGTAGAATTCCCGAAACCTATGTCGCAGCCAATAAACAACTTAAGAAGCATATTCTCGAGGGCGACCAAGCGGACAAGGAATCAATATTGAACGAGATGAAGAGAATTTCCTTGCACATTCTCACTCACACAACAAAAGTATCTACAGTGTTAGAAAGGCATCTTTGATCCTTGGGCAGCTTAGTTTAGGCACTACATAAGGTGCAGACAACTTTGCACTTTGCTGGAACATTTTTGTTTTCTTTTTTTTTTTGGCAACTTACTTTCCTTAACCCATTGAAGCTGTGCGAAACGAAGGACATACGCTGGTACATATGCGACATTTAAGTTTTCACACTATTAAGCTGGCGGATCCCTTCTTTTACCATCTTTCACTGGGGGGCTGTTCGAGTGCACGAATTACGGCTCCCTTTGTTTAAAGGCGTGCAGATTGGCAATGTATCTGGGGTGCATTAAATCAACTTTGGCTACAAACGACTCGGCAGTGGAAGTGAACGTTTAATTTGTGTATTCGACTTGAGAGGGGTGTGGAATGTGTGCCCGTTGCGGAGGTAGCTTTAGAAAGTGATTTGTCGCATTTTACTCATACACATGTGTTTAAGTGCAATTTTAAGGCATCTGAAGGAAATGGGTTTTGGGGGATAGAGCGAGGTTCCGCCAAGCGGTACACCTTTTTTCGACGTGCAATTGACTCATTAAACTGGCACCGTAGCGCTGAAAATATTTGCTTGCTGCGTTCTTAAGAGATTGCTAGTCTTCGAGGACGAACATTTCTTTTTTTTTTTTAAGGAGAGGTATCCTTACCTTACATTTGTGAGAAAGACTTCGTGCAGTATGAACTGGAGACCTCGGTACTAAGTGAGACAAGTGCATGTATCTGGGTTACTTTCCAACAGCATGCCAACCTGCTGCCTTTTGATGGCTGAGGACCCACGGAGGTATTTATTGACCCCTCGCTGGGAAGAGCATCTGCTCTTTTGTTACCTGCGGTCCCAGAACCCAGATCAGAGTCACCAAGTTACACCGCCAGAGTCGGTTCACCTTAACATCTGCCAACTTCGTGATCTTGGTGGTAATCACGCAAGCAGATCAACCCTTAATCGCGTCCTGGCTGTGGGATCAGATGCAAATATCTCTACCCCTTACCTTCTTTTTAGAGCTACTTGAGCTACACTTGCTATAGCATAGACTTCTAGTGGAATAGCCTTGTTCACTACCGTTCGCTTCATCGAAATAGTTACCTGTTCCCGAGAGCCCATCAATCAGAGACCCGTCTGTATAGAAGACAGTACTAGATGGTTCAAACCCAGCCCATTAGCCGTTTCTCCTTCTCTTTTGGAAAGAGCATCGTAATCTGCTCGTGGAATAGGCTGAAAAGCTCTTCAGCCTCATCTCCTTTGCGCCCTTCGCCCGCCAAAGACTACCGCCCGCTCAAGCAGCGTAGCAGAATACTGCTTTCCTGGCAACGCCCTCGATGAAGAGATGCAAGGGAGGTAAATCTATTGCAGCAGTCGAAGTTCTTCTCATCGCGCCAGTGATGCACGCACAGGCAAGCTACTACAGTTTACCGAGCTTGCTTTTGAGGAATTCCGCTCTTGACTTCCATGCGACTGAAAAATACACAAGATATAGTCTGATTATGCCAGTGTATATCCAGTGGATATAGCTTAGGGCTTAAGCTCTAGGCGCTACTGAATATTCTTTCGGCATTGCCAAAGGATGCTGGTGGCCCTTAAGATCTTGGTCTCAACGCGTTCTTCGAAAGCAAGCTTAGGATCTAAGGTGACTTCGAAAGTTGTAACTGGGTGCCCAAGAAGCTTCTTCCTCATAGTGAACAGCATAATCTCAGCTTTTGCTGGACGGCACTTAGTCTCGACAATGATGAGTGCCGCCTGCATGCGACAGTAAAGAGCCAGTGGATCGCCGTGGATGACGCCAATACACTCGTCGTTGGCAAACACTGTAGCAGGGTAGCCCCATCGTTAAGCCTATTTAGTAGTGAATCTACCAGTAAGTTCCACAAAGTGGTCGATAGCATGCCACCTTGTGCAAAGCCTTGTACGGCTTGCACCGATTCCACTACTGTGGAGCATCTCCGAGAAGTAGTCCTTCTCAGACCATCGCTACCTCCAATTTAATCTGAATCTCCAACTGCCCAACCAAAAGGTCTTCAGAAAATATTGCACAAAAGGGCCAGTTGGCCTCTTTACGGAGAAATCAATGTTGATTCAAAGGGCTACTAGCAGACCAAGAAAGGACAGAATGCAAAGTGGTTGCCTATGCAGATGATATCGCTTTTGGAGCCTCAGGTTAATACCCGGTTACCCTTAAGGAAATCCTCCAATATGCTCTCCTTCTACTCACCAGATGGCCCCGAATCACACGCTGGTTATACGTGCCTACTATCAGGCTTATACTTCTGTATCGCATGGACTGATCGTTTAGCGGCCAGCTCTTAACACAGCTTTGTACCTCACTCAACCAGCAAAAGTGTCAATTTGGACGTTAGTTGAGTTCACTTACTTTTACTTAGGTAGCTCCAAGACCGAAAGCGGAGTGGGTTGTGGTGTCTTCTGTGAACAGCTCAATCTGAGCATCTCTTTCCGCTTCCCAAATCACTGTAGTATTTTCCAGGCGAAATTCATAGCGATATCGTGTTTTTTCACTTCGAAGGCCGCTTCAAACTCCAGTTCATCTTTAGATTAGATTTCGTAGCAGTTCAATACTCACCTCTGCTGAGTGCGTGACTATAGAGATATTCCAGGGAAACTGCGAGGCTCGTACGACTCTCATAGCCCTTAGCTACATGTAATCATCCACTCAAGCTGGTGGCTTTCAGTAGGACCAACCACAGATGTGCTCGACGTGTCGGTTGGGTTATGCTAAAGTAACGTAATTGGTGTCCTCATGGGACACTGTCTGATAGGCCAACATGCTAAAAGTCTGGGCCGCTTTTTAAATGACTTATACAGAAGCTAAAGTTTGAAGAGCAGGAGGAAACTAACTTTCATCTCCTTCACACTTGTCGGCACTGTTGTTGAGAAGAATCTTCGATAAACGTCACAAGCTTAGGTTAGGTTAAGTTATCGTGGCAGGCTGCAACCTCACTTAGACCAGCAAGGTCCATTGTGTTACCACAGGATGAACGCCCTCAAAGAGCTACACATTGAACCAAGCGGAGCTAGAAATAAAGCGCTGGAGGCTACTTTTGGTTTCATTAGCTAGTTCGGCAAGGTGGTTGAAAGAAAATGCTCTAAAGTACAGAGCTTCGCACGAGAAAAATTAGGAATAGGGGAGGAAATCCACTCGTCCATGCAGCTTCGGCAGAAGTCGTTTGCGAGGAGGCTTAGACTGGTGGCGTGGCTGCCGATTATGCAGTGCCCTGTCATGAGCTTACTTCGCTTCACTGAAAGCTCTGGTTGGTTTGAGAAGTCCCTAGGTAGCCAGGAAAAATTGATTCATGGTACCACAAAGAATCTCTTTCGGTCTAAGTGTGTCTGTATTCTATTACAGACAGCCATCCTAACCTAACCTAACTTCTTCTAATCAATACACGCTCATTTGCACAACGCTCGAAACAGCCCCTCCTACCTACCTAACCTATTTTTCTTGCGCATGGAACAAGGAATACAGAACATCCTGCCCTGACGTCGGAATTAATTCGAATATGTATCTACAGAGCTAGTTCTAAGCAAGAGCACTGCCTCCCCTCCATATGTTATTATCGATTAATTCCCTATAATCCTTCTCTTCCATCAGCGTGGATAAACGAAGTGTTTATGTGTCCCTTAGCATAGCCATGAGCTTCAAGGTCATCCAAAAGCCCTTCTAATCTACCCTTTATTTATTCTCGTCGGTTAAGCAAAGTATGTGTAAATAATGCGTGCAGATAAATCTACCTATGACTTACGTTGACAGTCGTAATCGAATGTAGACATATCGAACTTTCAATTTCGTCCTTTATCATAACGTCCTGGCAGTTATTTCCATATTGGGAAATGAAATACATCAGTTAACTGGCCGCCAGCAGAGGGTTCTTACACCATCACTCTCTCTCGCACATGTATCTCGATGTGATATACCGCTGTTCATTTATCTTATCGACGCGTTTCCATTTCCCTTCTCCTGTAGTCTGCTGGCAGACGAAGCCTCACATATGTAGTATCGCCACCGCAACCATTGAATTGCAATTAATCATCGCCTAACCCCTATAAGAAAACATTGGGTTGGTTAGAAAATAAGAGTGTCTCGTTGGTCCTTGCCCGCGCGCTGGTGGATGTCCCTTACAAATTGGGGGGCGGAAGACGAAAATTGGCATTCGTCGAGGAAAACATTTTTCTCTTTTTCTTTGCTTCTTTTCCCTCATCAGTTTCCTTCTGCAAAAAGGATAACAACCATATGTACATGTACTAGTATACGTATGTATGTATGTAACAAAATGCTGCTTTATTTTTTGGACTTCCACCGCATCTCGTCCTGGCAGCAACCCACCAACGTTCTGTAAGTATTTTGTTCATCATATGTTTGGGTTTTCTTAGAGTCATTTGGTAGCTGAATTTTGAGTGTCCTTGTGGTGGTTTCTGCAGCATTTTTTTTTTTTTGCTCATCGGTGGTAGGGTTATGACAGTAAAGCCATAAATTTGTAGCAGCAGTTGTGGCACCTTTGAGCCAAACAGGGGTAACAAAATCTTACACAAACTTCATGAAATGTACTACGTACTTAACTGACTACGACAGAAGATGAGCTAACAGGGACCGGAAACCGGAGTGCAGCTGCACAGCAGAGGAAGACTGTTCGGAATAATCTGGTCCGCGGTCGACAGCGAACTTGATAAGTACAATAAAATACTGATGTTATGGGTGGATATCCTCATCGGTTGCCAAAATACACACAAAAATGGAGAACAGATGCAAGTGGAATCTTTAAATATGCGGACTTGTTGTTGTTGTTTGTCCTTGGATAGTTTTGATAGTTGTGATTCTCGATTAAATGTTTAATCTGGGTAACTGAAGATGCTTTCAAATGCAATGGAATTCGATTTTCAAGGATTTTATTTGTACGACAATGGAGGGAGTCCTTTTACTTATGGCAATTGGTTAAAGTAGACTTAAGTTGGATTAAGGGAAGATCGTTTGGCTTAAGTTTCCCACCGTTTTTTTTTTAGGGCAGAAAAAACTCCACAGGAGTTCTGAGAAGCATTTGGTCCAAACTAACAGGAAGCAATCCATGTTTTCCCGTTTCTTTTGTAGAAAACCGAGTAGGCGCTTCAGTGATGAGGATACATGTAAGAATTCAGAAAATTTAGCCCCAGAGACGCTGCCCAGTACCTTGGACTCATACTCGACAGGATATGGGGAAAGAATGTGGAATAATGGGTGATAAAAGCCAGAATGCCAGGAGTATGATGTCCTCCTCCTCGTCGTCCCTGTAACTCCTGCAGATGTCATTTGAAAAGGGGCCCAGCCTTTTAAAATGTTGACCTATCAGGCATCGTCCCGTGAGGACATCGATTACGTGGCTGATCTGAGATCACTTTAGCATGATCTGTCTAGATGTATGACACGCCAGTTCCCATTTCCTCCTGCTAAAAGAGTCCAGCTTAAGTAGATGTTTACATGTAGAGCACAGCAATCCAGGGAGGGCGAACCACGGACAGCAATATAGGTAAAAGCAGCACTTTCGGTCATTAAAAGAGCCATCAGCAAAAGGATGAATCAGGACTTTCACAAAGACTCTCAGATCCAGTCTTTGACAAAGTGTCAAAACCAATGATAGCCAAACCAAGTAATGCCTTCAGAATGGGGTACAGAAATTGAGACTGATGGTGGGACTGATAGAAGGACACACAAATCTCAATAAGCACGCCTTCAGAATAGGACTGAGCAACACCACAATTTGCCGTAAGTGCGGGGAAGAGCCAGAAAATCTAGACTGCTTCCTCTGGCACTGATCGGCAACTGCGAGATTGCGACACATATGTGTCTGTCATCCACATGGATACCGGGAATCATGCATATCAGAACTAAGGAAATCGGAATCATCAGTGAGCATAAAGAGGTTGCCCCAATCGTACGCACTACAAAAACCCCCTAATTCTTATTCTACTTCAAAAGAGCACCGATGCGACCACCAGCGGCCTAAGTAACGGGTAAAAGCTCATCCTCCACAACTAACTAACCAACCATCGTCACAACCTTGCACATTGAGATGCTTAGTTCATCATTAGGATGGCAAATGCCTTGAGATCAGTCTGTCTTTCACTGCATATCCAGACATTCACAAACAGCCCACATGGGGCCTATGGTCTTGTTCCTCGCAGTCATTCGTGAGCGTACAGTTCAATGCCGTGTCCGAAAGGTGTAATTGAAAAGCTTCTTATGACAGCTCGGTACTCGGCAGCTTGTCAGACATTCACTAAAAGTGGCCTTTTGGCCTTTCTGGACTGTAAGGAAGCCTTTTCCAATACTCTTGGCTCTCCTGTAGATGCACTGCTGAGCACACTCCTATATCAATCCACTGCCTTGGGTAAGACTATTTTTCGAATAATTTGACACTTATGTATCCTTCGACCCTAGTCTCACACTTAGACATGCCCTCTGACATAATGGCACTAGGCCCTCGGCTGTTGCGTCAGCTTTTCTTGAGTTCAGTACTAGCTTCGACTTGGGCGCCAAGTCCGTGCTTTTAGTTTTGTATCCAACTCTCTCAATATGACGTCCACTCTTCTTGGTCCGATATTAAGTGTTTGTAGGCAACTTGAAAAATTAGGAAACTTGGCGGTGATGAGAAGGTGATCGTTAATCTACATAGACTCTGGCCTGTCCAGAGCTTGAGAAGATGATCGTGAATCTACATGATTCTGGCACATCTAGGACTAAATTTTCTCTATCCTCTCAGCCTTAATGTTGAGCCTGAACGCCGTTTCGCTGATAATATCGATTAGAATAAGGTTCAGCATGGTTTCTAACGCTGCTTTGTATAAGTCCTAAGCGGTAATGCAGAGACATGCCTTTCGGTGATTCCTTTTCAGTCATTTCAAGTTGAAATTTCTTTATCTCATGAAATGTCCTTCTGAGCGAACGACTTTTTTTTACATCGCTCTGGCCCTAGGTCGCACTGGAATGTCATTCTTGTAGACGGCCGTAAGATGAGGGACGTGCTGCAGTTAACGTAACCGATAGATAGTTGACTTTAAATAGTATAATGTGGCCTGGTTGCTGTAGGTAACGTGTTTCGCTGCCGTTTGATATCAACTACCATCAGGGTGGTTTACATACTCAAGCAATAATGGACTACGCCCGATTAAGGATCTATTTTAATAAGCCTCCATACTTCGCTAGGGATATTGCACTCATCGGCAACCTAGTCCAAGATTTCAAAGATCAGATGCTCTTTCAAACATCATCGAAAGGTTTGGAAACCGTCAAACATTTCTAAGCCTTCACTGATGATTTTTAAGGGGTCATCATGTGACGAAGGATTTTTAGATGCCAAGTCAAGTACTTGAGAATAGGTAGAGAGCCTTAATTGTCAAAGGTTCAAGCAATGGATCCTAATGCTACGTTCTGAACAGAGGAAGGTTTTCCGAGGAATTCGAGATACAAAGTGGGGTAAGACATGGCTGCATTCTTTCATCAATACTATTCCTATTGATGATAAGCGGTGTACTTCATACAGCTTTGGCGACGGGGAACGGATGAATTTGATGGACTCTTACATCCCAACTGACACATCGTTAGTAAGCTGACGATCGATATCCGAAAAGGCAACTTACCATGTAATCCTTAACGCTGGATGACAGAAGACCCGGCGGACCAAGGAGAACATAGCGTAGAACAGTCGAAAAGAGACATGGTAGTTGGGAAAAACTTAGGGATGAGACAGATTGCCTGACTCCGTACACACAGTAGACACCCTAGGACTCAGAAGGGGATACAGGACATAACCCTAAAAAAAAAACCAGTACTGTAGTTCATAGTTGGAGAAATCTTTCTCTGTAATGCTTGGTGGCTATGATTACTGTTCTTTCGGCAGGGCTTGAACTTATACCGGTCATAGGCAAACACACTCTCTTTCCACCGTTGCCACCTCAAAACTTCTGCAGAACCGCGCAGGACCTTAGCATGAAAAGAATAGAGCCGAGGTAACCATTATCGTGCCGGACTTAGATATGTACATATGTGTTTTTGAGGTTTAAACAAGAAGTTTGTGTTGGAAACTAGGTACAACAAGTTTGGCAGAATAAGGTAAAAGGGACGCGCACCTGTAAAAGGTGTATTCACGGGAGCCAATTGGTCCATTGTGTTTCCCTATTATGTAGTGGTACCATAACTAAATTCTATCGGTTGGTACCTGTACTCTTGACGAAACTCATTATGTTCTAGAGTGGGGCTTCCACCAGGTCCTCTAGTTCCTCAAATAGTCTGTTTCCCATATAGCGGAGGCGACGGATTTGGAGGCTGGGGCAGTCACAAGCAGGTGTTTGATCATTTCTGTTTCTTTCGGGTGAGTTGATACCCAGTCTAATGGCTATTCCACCTATCGGACAGTTTCCCGTTGGTATTCCTGGCTGATTTCCTTTTTTGTGGGCGCCGTGGCTCAAGTGGTTAGTGCGTTAGATCGCTGAGCGAGAGGTTCGACGTTCGAATCCCAGAGAACACCTAAAAGTTTTTTTTCACGGCCCCACCTCTCGCGAATGTCTGACAAACGTCCGAGAGTAATAACTGTCATGAGGAAGTTTCTCAATTTGCCTTTCGGATATGGCTCCAAGTTGTATGGAGGTCCCTTCCATTTGTGTGAAAAAATATAACACGCCCAGCACGAATGGTTGCAAGAAGCTAGGCCTTGGACCAATTCGGTCTGTTGCGCCAAGTATTTGTTGTTTTGTTTGATTTCCTTTTTGTTTATTGATAAAAGGCTTTTAGACCTCTTTTCGTTCCGTATTGGCCATAAACTGCGAGATATAACACAGTCTCCTGTAGTTATCTAGGAGGAGTTGATCATTTCTCTTGTTTCAAAGTCTATTCTTCTTTTCAGTACAACAAGTACTGGGAACAAGCATCCTAGGTGCTCACATACCATCCGCTCTCCGAATTTATTAGGTCTCTGCGGCTCACGAGGTATGCACATAATCAAAGAAGATGTGAGCTATTAAGCGAAGCAAACAGCCATGCACAGTTCTGTGCTTTTTTTTTTGTGAAGTTGTTCCCCCAAAACCTCGAAAGGATGATTTAGGCTGTGCTTGTACGTTATCTGTTTTGACAGCATCCCGCCTTAAGTTAAATCAAACAAAACTGAGCTGCCAAATCCACTGCCACGACTCGTTGTGAACAGAAAGTTCAGCAAACAACGACGTCTTTTCCCGCTGACAGAATTTCTTCGTCTTATTTAACTTAGGCATGCACATAGCTAGGTACATATACATCTAGGAGAGGTTCAATTCCAGCTCCATTCGACAATAGATTCTAATTATAAATATTTGCTTTCCATTCGCCTATTAATAATCCAATAAATAACAGAACCGTAACAGATCTGCATGCAAACAAATTCCTCTTATTCGTCCCATAAATCCCTACGTGAGTATCCATTTCATAATTCACCCCCAACGTCGGTATACCCACACATAAGCTCCTTATGTTTGGTCGTCGCAGACGTCTGCCCATATTGTTGCTTTCCCGCCCAAAGGAGACGATGACGATGACAGCGAACGGCAACAACAAAGGACTAAGAAAAAAAAAAAAAAAAAAAAACACAACAGCAACAACGGGGAAAGCAAAACAGCAAAAAAAAAACGAAAAGAAAAACAAAAACAAATCATGGAGTGGTCTCTTAAGGACATTAACAAATAAATGCCATTGTTGTTTTTTCATTAGTCCTTTCATTATTTCAAGGTGTCCTTGACAACAACATTCCTTTTCTGAAATAGCTTCACATCCGTAGCGCTCAGGCCCATAGAGCAGCACATACATACGGGTAAAGATACATATATGTAGGAGTGGGAACAACATCATGGAAACTACGTAAGGACATAACAAAGGATTCCTAATGATAGGAAAATAATGCCCGAGGAGAGCTTAGCAGTGCCTGCCTGAGAGTACTGCACAAAACACAGGCATAAGCACACATTGGACGTTTCGAGCTACATAAATCAAAAGGATATTCGTGTGTTTGTTTGCACCTACATATACACATACAATGTACACAGACGGATTTATAAATTCGGAAAACGGTCCGACAATATGCATACATACGACAAGGCTTCAAGTAAAATGTTTACTATCCTTGAAAAGAGTAGATACTTGCGAGGATAGTCGAGGACACTTCTAGTTGACCTACGCGTTTGGACTTTGAAGGAACAGACTGACTTGTGTTGTACTACAGTTCATGGAAAACTCATCAGGATATGGAGACGGCAGATACTTTGCAATACACTCCAAGCAATACACTCCAAGCGCACGCCAAGTAACATATGTATGCCCACTAGAAAGTGAACAAGTCCTTGTTAATAATGTAGCCAGCACAGGCAAGGGTCTGTGACTCAAATTTAAATTGGAATCCTTTTCGTTCTTTCGGCATTAGATGATTTGCAATTGGTTGACATGCAGTAGGAGTCTAAAGGCTTTCCAAAGATCCTACGCCAAAAGGCATTGGAATTTTCAGACTCCGTCAATATTTTCCGTTTAGTTCTATATAAGTGGCTTGAATGGGTTGTTAACAGGTAGACGGACACTTGTAGCAAGAGAAAACCAATTTTCAGAAACGTCTTGAAATGAATCTCGCTTGAATTTTATTCGTTAATAGGTTTCTAGGTGCCACTTCAGACCCGATTTTCCTTGTAAAATAGGGATAAAATGAGGACACACGAAGGGACTTTTGGCAAAAGGATCTGCTGTCCGGTGTCGGAAATGTATTGAAACTCAGACCAGACGCGGTTCAGTTTAACAATTGCTTTCTTCACGATCTAGGTTGCAATCACGTAAGTTATAGCTCGGTAGACCCTCTCGTGAATCTCAGTAGGCTCCACAAGGTGGTTGATAGCATGCCACCTTGTGCAAAGCCTTTTACGGTTTGCCCCGATTTCGAGATTCTACTCCACTACTGTGGTTTCCTTTCGACCTTAGGGCGGCTTCTATCCTGTTAAAGATAGAGTTGTCAAAGGCACCTTCAATACCTAAGAAGACAGCGAGAGCTGTCACTCAGAGCTGTCTCCGTAGATTTACCTTACTGGAAGGCATACTGGCTGCCATGTAGCGACATATTTCAGTTGCAATTCGACCAGCTTTTTAAAGCCCTTCAACAGGAAGGTAGTGAAGCTTATAGTTATGAAGCTCTTGGAGAGATCGTAGGTTATAATCTGACATCCTTAATAGCATGATAAGGGGCAAAATGTCGCATCATCATCTCCACGTGGTGCCCCCTAGATAGCAACGTAGTAGTGAACTAACGATGAGCGTATGCCAAATCCGTCTATCCATGTGTAGCTGAACACTCGGAACTGCGCGAGCACAGCTGGGTGAACTTCAGCACTCATGTGGGACCGGATGAGGCATCTCTTGTTGACTTGAACGTCTTAATGCGTCTCAGATGTCTAACCAGAGCCCTCAGAAGGAGGATGGATGGCGGATGAATTCTCTCTACGGTATCAACGGCGGAATCCATGGACGGTTTGGCAGACACCTTACATGAGCTACTTCGACATATTCGAAGCTCAGGTCTGTAAGGATTTCCATGACTGCGTCAGAGTTATGGAATAGAAATGGTGGCGGATGAACCCTAAATGGGCCAACGGCAGCGCAGATACCTCCGAAGTGGGATACTGATGTCGGCTTTTGGAACCGGCCCTTCGTCCAAGGGACTAAAACCAATGGAACTGGTCCTCCAGGTTGGGAGTTGTGCCGTCGGAGTAACTGCCTTACCACGTGAAAAGAATATAGTTATGAGAGAGACACCATCGAATAAAAACAACAATCCCCCTCATTTGGCGAGATGCGTCAAAAGGATTATATGCTCTGCAATGGAAGCAGGCGTGGGATGTCATGCTTTCCACATCGCACTGAATGCGTCTCAAAGGAGAATATGAGTATCATTCAACTGAATCTTAACCACAGCGAAGCGCCTTAGTTCTCACTCACTCGGATGATCCAGGACATGCGGATATCAGACAGCTAACAACTATTTAAGAAAAAAACGACGACAAGCTGACTGTGGGCGTAGATTTAGCACCCGACAAATAAGACGATGTACTCGATACGCTGTAAGCCTGTCACCGACCCTGTAGTTACCACCATGAAAAAGCAGCGCCAACAGCAACAACAACGAAATGCAGGACAAGACCATGGAAATACGAAGGAGCTGAACACCAAAGATTGGAATCGTCCTGAAATGTTTGAAAGTTGCTTCGGATGAAAAAAACCAGGAAGTAGATTTTGTATGTAAAAATCTTTAGAAAGGTCCTTCCAAGTGGAACAAATAGATTTTTGTGAAATATTCGAGCCACCACTGGGGTATATGCACCCACGTAACCAGACTGGATATCCCATTTATATCGCACTGAAGCAGCTGCAACAATGTGAACAGGATAGACACCAGCGAGCAAATCCTTGTGAAAAGTAATCAACCTGACTATATCAGGACAAAAAGTCTCCAAATGGTGTATCGTTAATGGTGAACTACCGATGAGCATATGCTGAGTCCGACTGTACAAGTGGAACTGGACATTTGGACTAGCTTAGCCGGGCTAACTTCAGCACGCATGTGCCAGACGAGGCATCTCTTGCTGACCTTACCTCCAATCTTGCTTAGATGTCTAACAAGAGGTCCTCCGAAGAAGGACGTGCAGTGGAGGAATTCCCTCTATGGAATCAACGGTGATGTCCACAGCCAGATTAGCGGAAGCCTTACTTGAGCTACATATTTGGAACTCAGGTCAATGAGGAAATTTTAAGACTGAGGCTGACGAAGAAACTCTTAGTGCGTCAAGGGCAGCGCTCATACCACTTGAAGTGAGTTAATGGCATCAGTTTACCGGTATTAGGGAATGCATATAACGATCTTTTCTCCTGGGTGGATATAGTGCCCTCGGGAAACATAGTTACTACAAGCCTCGCCTCGGTTGGATGACGTTGCTGTTGACGACCCTCCCTGGCAAACGAGACACGGAAAACGAGCTTCGGATCTGTGCGTGGAATGTTCGGACCCTTAACCGGTCGCGTGCAACTGAACAATTAATTAACAGAGGCCTTAGACAACTACGAATCAGATGCAACACCCATGTAGGAAGTACGATAAGATGGGCCGGGCAAAAGTAGGATGAAAAGCTGACCTCTACAACGGTGGTTGCTACAGAGAGCAGAAGCAGCGCTTATTCGGATGCGGATTTGTTATAAGCGGCAGACTTAGGCAAGAAGTCTTGAGCTTTCGGCACGTGAGCGAGCGTCTAATGACAATATCGTCCGGGACCTGCCTTATTTCGCTGAAGCATGAACTCTGTTAAAATCAGGTGAAGATATCCACACTCTTTTGGAGAAAAAAAATTTTCGTAAAACATTCGGCCCCGTTTGCGTTGACGCGCTTTGGAGGAGGAGAAGATTGATCGATGAAATGTACGAGCTGTACAACAACATCGACTTGTCAAAAAACTGCGTCGCTTAGGATGGGTAGGACATACAAAGCGAATGGACATCAATGCTCCGGCCCGCAAAGCCTTCGAATCTAACCCGGAGGGACAACGCAGAAGAGTCTTCGCCTTAATTGGCGCGGACTTGTAGGAAGCGATCACCTTGGAGGACGCAATAAGAGGCAGTTAGGTAAAGACCGGTCTAATTGGAGAGGCTTGTTGGCTGAGGCTCAAGTTCATCACGAACTGTGGCGCCATCTAAGTAAGTAAGAAACTCATTTACTAACAGGTTCTGTTCGTATAATTCGAAATCTTTAGCTTCCACAGGACTCCATTGCTCTTACAATCTTCAAATGAAAATTTATGACTCCAATGCGATACCGAATAGAAGTTCGATATTCCTATAGCATGGTTCAGTGCCTTGATTACTTGCAATCAGTATATCCTCCCACATGGCTATAACACTTGACACTTTCATCACATAAATGAAAAACTGTTCCTCTACACAAAAAAAAAAATTTACAAAAAAAGGCTGGTCACCCATTTAAACAACACACCACACTCACTTCACTCAAACGTGCTTCGCGATACAAAAAAAAAACCTTTGGATGTACCTTCAACCCGATGATATGCAAATACTCGTTGTATTTGGCCACAGCGTGCATGAAAGTCCTCCAAAAGGGTATCCAATAGAAACCGCCACTCGCCACCACCAATACAACAGAAATCATAGCAAATATCCTACTATAAACTTTACCCAGATACTTTTCGTCCTGTCGTCACATAACCATCGACATTCAGAGCCCGTATTCCTCTCACCAAATGTACTAGTGACGGAACTTTTTTTTTCTGTTCTAGATCCTGCTCGAATGCGCGCTTATGACCAACGCAATTGTAAGACCCAAGGCTCACAAAAAAAAACGAAACGTTTATATCAGCCCTCGTTCTGATATTAAATGAAGATGCGATGGCAAATACGCTGCTCCTGTTGCATAGCCACATCCTATAGGCCGCAAGCCCATCATCATAGTCGACCAAAAAAAAAACGAAAGTATAACCATCCTGAAGTCGTGCAGGATCAAGTTATAAATGTGTCCTTCGGATACGACAAAAAAAAAAGTTAAGTGCCACCGGTTAACCGCTCCTGTGGTTGCAACTGTGACATTTTTAGAAGGTGGTGGTGGTCAGTGCTAATAAAATTCGTTTCGAGGAAGCAAGTGAAAAAAAAACTGATGACTGAGAGGCGAATTCAACAGGAGACACTTAATATTTTGATGTGACAGCCTAGTGGAGGAGTTTTATGATTTGTGGGATATTTTTATGATGACGGCTAACATGAGCCTCTTATATTCGTATCAATCGGCGGCGTGGGTTTATTTTGTGTGAGAATCTGGTAAATTTGCTTGATTCCAGAACAATGACTTGTTTACTGGGAAGCACATAGAATTTAGGGCTTTCCTTCGTCCTTATAAAAATATTCATGTTTTGCTGGTGATTGAAATGGAATTTAGTGGTCTTGTGGATCTGGATTGGGATTGGGCGGGGAACTACTGACTTGGTTTGGGCCGGAAGCGGTACAAGCAAGCCCGTCATGGTGCTTTTCGGAAACTACGCGCATAGAGCCTTTTAATTGTAGGCTAGAATTTTAAGTGCGGGCGTACTAGTGCCTCAATTCTAGACTAGGTAACTTATTTTCTCGATGTGAAAGATTCTAAAAAAGGGCTTAATGGCTCCGAGGTGTGTAAATATTGGTTTGACGAGTACATTGTAACTATCACCAGGCTCACATTTTTTTTGTTGGTTTCCAGCACATGAATCCTTCCTTGTTTGCTTAAAGGTTCAAGAAAGACAACTCTAAAAACTCCAAGAGGCTTTGGACACAGTTGCTGAAAATGCAAAGGATTTCCTGAGCGCATTAAGAGCACTACAACGTGTGAGAAAACCAACCAGTCTAACACAAACCTAAAGGAGAGTCAAGCCAGAAAACCCCCTACGACGAAGTACCAAGAAGGCGGCACCGCAGTTGAAAAGAGTGAGAAGGGAAACAAGCTTAGTGGGTAAAAGTTCCACACTGTTACTGGATACGGGCCCAGCCTCTTGTTTTGAAAAATTACCACCTCTCAGAGCAAAAACAAAATAAAACAGTAGCGGACCTACTGCGGAGCCTTAAGGAACACCACCTGCGACGTTTTGCTGCCTCGTCTTGGAGCAATATTCTATTTCTAAAACACTCCGTCATTATCTTCTGCAGGAAGTTTAGCATTTTTTGGCGATAAGTGCTCGCAGGATCTTTCTCCAGTTTGCGGTGTTGAAGGCGTTTTTGACGTCTAGCGCACTATCCTTCCATCGTCTTTTTTCGATGACTCTTTCGCTACATACACGACTTCATCGGGCTGGAGAACCGATGGTTATTATATGTAAATGAGTACTGAATACCACAAACTACCATCGGTTCATTAATAATCGGCCAAAGCGGAGTGACTCGCTTCGTTTGTTCTCAAACTGCTGACCCATATTTTAGGTGGACCGGCAAACAAATTTAATTTCTAAAATATTAATATAACGGCAGTTGCAATAAATAAATTTACTCTATTAGGAAATAAATTAATGCTCGGACGGATACATATCGTCCGGAGCTATCAAACTAGCAACAACGGTCATAACTCTCCTGGCAAACTAACAGGCGCATCGCCATAACAAGGCTCGTGTACAATTGCAAATTCTATTAAATCATTATAAATCATGCGGTTGCCCCTAAAACAATCCAGGACACTAATTATTTCCAATAAAGGCCAATAACAATTAAGCTGATTATCTGATGTGAAGCGTGGCCCTCTATATTCGTCGCGAGAACCGACAGGATATGCAAAAATGCGTCTCCTACCGCGCCGCACCGCCTTCCAAATAACGCCAGACAGACACAAATTCTGTAAAATTATCGCCAAATGACATTGACAGGAGGACAAAGCGTCCACCAAACGAAACGACTTATCGTCATTGCACAACATGTCCTTGTTTGCATCCCGGATAATGTATTTGATTTGATTTAGTCAAAATGTATCAACCTGACATGACCAGCCATGTGTGAGGCAATAAATTTCCACCGGCCAAGTGATTGGCTCGCCTGCAGTGCCCCGTAAACAAAAACAGAATCAATAGCGGTGTTTGTGATGCTGTAATGTAAAGCACACCCTCAATCTATTTACGACCGGCCGATGGACGCATATAGGCTCATGCCTGCGCTGCGAACCAAGCGAAAAGTGTCCTTGCGGCAATAGTGTCTCGTCTCGATATTGGCGGCAATATTTGTCGAAATGAATAATCATTGTATGCCGTGTAACGGGCTTTCATTTGCGTAAGCTACCTGCTACAGCGAGAACATAATTAACGGTAAAGGACCAATTTGTAATTCAGCAGGCATACAATTGCTGACTATTAACAGAGTGTTCAGCTCCAGGTGTTTGCCATTACGACTGTCATAAGTGAGTGAGTGTAGGCATAGAGTTTTGGGTTGGCGTTGTGCTTTTCCAAATGTGCATTTGCCTGTGTGTGTGTCTGTACAAAGAATATGTCACGATAGCCGCAGGGTGGATATTTGAAGATGGGCGCGTATTGAATTCGTAAATTTTGATGATTAGACTGTATTTCAAAATGGCGCTCCTTTGAATGGTGGAATATTTGTCAATATGGCAAAGGATTTTTTAATTTTAACTTTTTTTTAATTAAGGACATGGGCTTAGCCAGTATAAGGGCTCAGAAGGGTTTTCCATCAGCAGCCGTTTCAAGCAAGACAGTAGCAACAAGCCCAGTGGTTGGATAGAGTCTGCCGGGATAGAACTATCTGACCACAAGACCGAGGCTGTCTTAATAACCAGCCGAAAGACTGTGGAATACGCAAACTTCTGGGTTGGAAGCCAAACGACCAGGTCTAAGGAGGCATTCAAATACTTGTGTGTATTGCTCAACGACAGACTGAGCTTTAAAACCCATATCGAGTACTCTAGTAAGAAGGCTTTGCTGATGCAGGCAGCACTCTCTCGATTGCTCCTGAACATCGGCGGTCCTAGATACGCCCGCAGGATTCTGCTATCCAGAGTGATCAGCTCCGTACTCCTATATGCTGTCCCGAGGAAGCTATCATCAGCTTACAGGTTCTGCGCAATCAGAGTGATCAGCGGCTTCCGAACTAACTCCGACAAAACAGCATGCGTTTTAGCCGGAATGGTCCCCATCGCCATCCTTGCAGATGTGATGCAGAGGGTGTATCTTAGGCGATTCGCGAACCGGCAAGAAGCAAGAAGGATTAAAGAGGAGGAGGTCAATATCGGCAACGCAGTGGCAAACCAGGTGGGACAGATCCACAAAAGCCACGTGGACCCACAAGCTGATTCCCACCATAGAATCATGGACAAAGAGAGCGAGGGGGAACTGTAACTACCACCGCACACAGTTCCACGGCGGCTATCGGAAATATCTCCATAGATTTGGATACGAGCACGGGCTACAGGTATCAATGAAGATTCCACATCCATTCTTGCAAACCATAAAAAAAACTTTACCCACGTTGAGTGTACACAAATCTTCATACTTGAGGATGAAATTGCGTATGAGAAGGTGCTTTTTATGCGCAAAAGCAGGATAGTGGCACAGGGAGTGTGCGGCGGTTTCGTCCTCTTCCAGACGCATCTCACGAAAGTCCGAACTTTAAAGGTGGTTTTCAAGTGTTTGTTAAGGGAAGTAAAGCCCGTGACTAGCCCTAGTTCTAGTAATAGTTCTCCAGTCACATTTGGGTAGAATAAGCAGTAGAATGGTTCTGCCCGCATTGAGTGAGCTGATCCTCATTTTCGTCTGCCGGACGTGGCAACTGGTTAAGATGCTGTTTTAGAAGTAGCTAAGCCATTGTTTGTTTAAAGAGTGCCAAGCTATACCATCCGAGTCGGTTCACCTTAACATCTGCTTTCTTGACGATCTTGGTGGCAATAGGATAGGATCAGATGTAAGTAGCTCTACCCCTTATCTTCTTTTTTTAGAGCAACGTAAGCTCCACTTGTGATAGCATAGACTTGGTAGTGTATATTCCTAGTGAAAAAGCCTTATTTGAACTTGCTTTCTCCGAATACATACATGCTTCCGAGAGCCCATCAATCAGAGACCCGTCTGTATAGAAGACAGTACTAGTTGGTTAAAACTCAGTCCGCCTGCTGCTTCTCCATGGCTCTGAAAAAAAGCATCGGAATCTGCGCTCAATGATAAATTTCGTTTGCATGATATCCAACGCCCTATCTCGAACGTGTTGAATAGGGTTGACAAGCTCTTCAGCCTTACCTCCTCTGTGCCGTTTGTCAGAGATTACCGCCTGCTTAAGTAGCTTTTCCACGGAGGATGGCTTAGAAGAGCTTGCATGGTGAGAGTCAGAGTTCCTCTCATCGCACCACTGATACAGACAAGGAATTCCGCCCTTGACCACCATGCAAGCCACCATACAACCCATCATACACAAGATACGGTCTGACTATGCCAGTGTATATCCAGTGGAGCCCTAAGATGGTCTCAGGTCTTACTGAGAATTCTACGGCACTGTCAAAGGATGCTGGTAAACCTTAAGATCTTGGACTGAAGGTATTCTTTGAAAACTGACCCATCAGAATAAACTTCTATGACTTCTGATTTTTTTCTCTAGTTTTCCACTCTACTCCGATAGAGGCTTGTGAAAGGTCCAGTTGTGGTGTTATGTATTCGGTTGTTGCTACATTGCCTACATATTTCCTTGTTATCATTGCATGGCCTGATGTGTTCGGCCTTCAGCTGTCTGATGTGCTAATCTTTAGGGCGTTGATGGCCGCCTATTCTTGTATAAAAACGTCTTGCGGGAGTAGGTTGAGAATGGTCTCGAGTTCTGCCGTTGGTGTTGCTCTCACTGCATAAGCAAAGCTTTATAAAATATTCTGATAGCCCTAGTATTGGTGGACGTACATAAGTATAAAAGGTTGGTTAATCTCTACTAACTTTAAGGTAGATGAGCTCCTTAAATACCTTGAAGTTAAAGCTATCAACAGTGACATTTTGTCCTAGGCCCTGGACAGTTGGTGTTTTGTTTGTTGACCAACTCGATGAAAAGATGATGTATGTGGACTTGAAACCCGTTGGTTTTTTCCAGGATTTGCTTTAGTGTGAAGATTTGGTCGATCTGCCTATCAATGTGTTACTGCCTGTTTTCGATCCACGAGAAAGGATGAAGGTTTAGTAAGATTATTGATAGCAAGATCGTAGTTACCTCTGCCGTCGGAATTGATACCACAGCCAATAGTTCGTCCAGGATTGTTAGTTTCTAAGTATTTTATGATTTCCAGTGGTGCGCTTATGGAAGGACGATTAACAAAGTCGTGCGGTAGTTAAATGGAAACACTTATAACGATACGATTTTGACTGCAGAACTGTCTGAATCTTTAGGATTCAATCGAGCAGGCTATTGCCCGTTCAGATCCTTCAAAGTAAAGAAGTTGACCCCAGTTAATCGTACCCAACCTATAAATAGATCTACTGTGTGTCCATAGTTCTTGAACGACTAAGGGATATGGTAGCCAAAGTATGAAGATCAACCAATATTGCCATCACAAGAGCCCTAAGCAGTACGCTAACGTCTGCAGTTGAGGTGTTTCTGTATCAGCTCACTAACGCGGGGATCTTCCTTACCGACGATTGCCCACCTTGTCGTGGTGGTGGGGCTTAATTACTCCTCTATCTGTTGTTAATTGACAGGAAGGGATGGAAAACCAAGAGGCATCAACATCCAAGGTGAGGTACGACGCGCCGAGACCTGCATGGCTGAGGGAGTGCTTAGTCGCTAGCGCAAACTCTGGATACCTGAGGACCTCCAGTTTTAACTTTAATTCCCCTTATCAGCATACATGGGGTGAGTGCGGATGGACCTTCCTTCCCCCTTACTCGTGGGACCTAAACATGAATCTTAACAAAACAAACAAAACTAATTAGGCCAAAGTGCAAGAATCGGGCACTTCAGACTCAATAAACACCGATCCCCAGACTGAACGCATGACAGAAGAAGAAGAAAATCTTCTCCTCAACCCCTTCGCCAATCTTGGAGTATGGGACAGGGAAAGCGTCAGAACGGCTGATGCCGACATGGAGAAGATGATTCTTGATGTCGACGACAGCTGCTCTGTCACTAGCTCCAACCTCTCCAGATTGTCAACGTCATCCAGACGGAGTAAAATCTCCAACTGCAGAACGACAATAAAAAGACTAGGTACGAAGGGATGGGACGAACTGACAGAGACGGAACGTAAACGGCTACATAACGCACGTGCCTATCTGCTGGAACAGTGACTAATGGAGAACAAGCCTACTGCTCGTACACCAAAGGAAGATGCTCCTGCAGGTGACACCAGCCCTATAAAGTCGATGGGGCCACCTGCCCCCCGGATCGGCAAAGTCCATCTGGGAGTCAGGCCGACCGCACCGACCGAACCACTTAAGGATACCTCCGAGGAATCATCAAACTCTTCAAACAGACGTTGCATCGAGCCCCTTGCTCGTACGGGTCTGGAGAAGGGGGAGATGGTCCCTGGGGAAGTAAAGGCGTTGTCGACTGATAGCCCGATTGATAGAACTCAACCAAGGCGATCACAGGCAACGCTTTCCCGTCCAAAGACATACAAACAAAAAGAGAGTGAACGGCCACCTAAACCAACCATCGGGTTACCGAACTCACCAACCAGACGTTGCATTGAGCCTCTTTGCTCGTACGGGCCTGGAGGGAGAGAAGATAACTCCTGGTAAGGGAAAAGAGGGGGAGGCGCACCCGGAAAACATCCAGAGCCTTAGCTCCACATGCAATCAGGTTGCGACTTCCTCTCCTAAATCAGGTGACGGAGGTCAGGATCTCTCGAAAAACGACACGACAATCGACAGCTGTACGACAGTCGTAGAGGTCTTGCCGAGCAATTCCCGGCGGCTAGTGCAAAGAGCCCCTGACTCTAAAGCTACCGGCAAACGTAAGGCACTCATCGAACGTGAGATCCTACGAACACAACGACGTAATGCAGTCAGAATCGTCAGGCGACTGAGTAAACGAACTCCGGATACCTTAACGGAGAAGGAGAGACAAGCTCTTGACAAGGCCAAGACAAGACTCAGAACGATTCCGGAGACTAGCACGGACGAACGTAAGAAGAGGACCCGCCGTACGCCCAGCCGAACCTTGATTTCGGACAGACTCAAGACGCCCAGGAATGTGCACCCTCATACCAACCCCGACCCGATTGCTAGTACGTTTAAAAGAGCTAGGCTTAACGACACCCTTTCCCCATTGGCAAACAAAACTAAAAGAGCCAGATTTTCACTTCTAGCCGTTACTGGCCAGCAAGTCGCCGTTGCTGACTGTGGTAATCCGAAAGGAAAGTAGTTCCTTTGCAAAATGAAATTGCAGCCCACACGGATGTTCCCAAAATCAGAGAGGGTATGGGGTCGGGTATATGTATAAAAATATCGATATCTACATCGACAGTCAGGCTGCGCTTAAGACACAAGAGTCATGCATCAGAAAATCTGAATAGTCAGGAAATGTCGCTCAATGCTCAAGGAACTTTGTACGCGGAACAGTGTCGGATTACCTGGACACTGCGACATAAAGGATAACGAAAGTGTCGACGCACTGGCCAGAAACTAGCAAAACTTCCACAAAAAGATACAATTGGAGGCACAAAACCACCAATGCTCGTTGAGAGGAGAGATCATTTTGAACTTGGCTGACCCAAAATGGTATAACTAAGAAGAGCATGCAGGGACGAAGAAGAAATTGAATCTGTTCGTCATCTGCTGTGTGATTGCCCTGCCCTATCCGTCATAAGAATGAGGACTCTTGGGAGTTACTTCTTTTCGGAACTGGAGGACTTAGGAAATGTAAAGCTTGCGGACCTCCTGAGATTCATATCATTATCTGGGTGGTTCTAACAGCGGTTTTCTCATGTTTCCAGGGTTAAAAAAGATTGGGCACAATGGACCGACCTGGTCTAAGTGATCAGTGACTATGTCACAAGGCACCCATCTACCTAACCTAACCTAAGAAGAGCATAGGCTGTCTACGGGCTTGTGGCCTGTGTTAGATGGAATAAAATCTGGGAAAATTTGAAACTACGCAGATTATGAATAAGATGAGCGCTAGGGATATTCTTTGGTCATTGGCTTCTGAAGAAACACGCAATGAGATAAGGTTTATCGAGTACCGATTAATGCATGTACTGCAGCGACCTACACGTCTCCGAGGACATAACGCATGTCTTCTGTGAGTGCCTGGGCATTGCTCGGAGCAGACTAAAACACCTTGGAAGTTACTTCTATGGCTCACTATGGTGTCTATTGTCTTATAATTATCTCATTGCCCTACATAACCTAACCTTACTCTACCTATGTATAGCAGTTTCCTTTCCTTTTTTTTTAGCTGCTGCAAGGGGCGACAAAAACCAGCCCCATGGGACGACGTAGCGCAGTGTAACAGTTTCATGTCGGCGTTCAACTCACCTTCGCCGAAAATGATTCCGACACCTTGATCTTGACTTACAACTTAGGACGAGAACTTAGGGTCCATTGAATTACGCGCTAGAGAATGCATTGGGCGCAACCTACGTAGATCCAACATCAACATCCTGTCCAACAGTCAAGCGGCTCTTTCTCTTTTAGGACTAAGCTTGCTTGGAATTGCCTAAGTAAAGCAGTTAGCTGCTCACAACAGTGTCAGAATCATTTGCGTTTTTGTTCACAAGGATTTTGATGGTAATTAACGCAAGGATGAACTAGCAAAACAAGGTTCTACACTACAATTCAGAAATCCACTATCTTTCGGTGTCCCAGCCGGACACATCCTAAGTAAAGTACCATGGGTCCAGGGGAATCAACACAAAAGATATATTCTGGCCGCAGTGTTAGGAGGTTTCTTAGCCTTCACACCTTCTCAATCCTAATTCTTATTCTAGAGTCCATCTTGCCTCTAGCGACAGATAAAATTGGCAGCACCATGTCATCTAACATAGGAAGCTTACAAAATGTACTCGCAACATGTGCACATTTCCGTGGAGCAATCGGAAGGAATCTAGGAAAGGAAAGGAAGACTGGTTGGAGTTGAGACATTTTGCTAGGAATCGTACACGATGGCACGTGTGCTTGGTAGATGCCATAAGACTCGTAAGGGACACAGGACCTAAGTGATTACAGTTCTGGGTAAGGCCATAGTGTAGCTTGTAGACATCAGTTTAAATGAGTCCTTCTGAAGAATTCACGTCTCCCAGTGGAGTGCTGAAGGGAGTAAAATTGAATTCCTTACAAAGGCCAAACATGAACAACCAATTAGTCATCTGTGCCATCCACAAAAACTTAGTTCTTCCATAAATCGCTCAAACGACTCTACGCATTCAAGGAACATCACTGATGAGATACTCGTATCTATCCATTAATTACCATTAAAATCGCAGCATGACCTGCCATGTCTTCCTGCCTTTATCACAGAGAATTACAAAATTAAAAAGCAATTGCATTTCGTCCTATCTCTACTTCTTAGTCTTCGTTCATCAGAGACTCTGCTAAAACGAATACCGGACTGACGGCGACAATGACAACTAAAGAAGACAACTTATGCAACACACATATAGTATTGCAAGCAAAACGCGCTAGTCCTTGTCGGTCCTTTTCTTCTCCCACTGTGACACTCGCCTTTCTCCTTATCCTTTCACAATTCCTTAAGTTAAGAATAGAAATTCAGTGAATTAAAGTCACTTGTCGCAATGTCAAAGATGATAAAAGATTATCGTAGAAAGCTCTTTCCAGATGTTTTTTTTCTTGCTCTGTTCGTCCTTTATTTTTCGTTTTTTTTTTTGCTGGGCTTCTCTTTTCATTTTTCATTTTGAGAATACTACTAGAGGAGAGATCTTCCTGGTCGAAGGTATACGAGTATAATCCACGAGAAGATAACATTACATTTCTCTTTCTGTCTCCAGTTTTTTCACCTCCTTCTCGTTGTCCTTAGACAGACTCATCGTCTTTTCGTTTCTTTCTTTGTTTTGAGATCTTGGATGTGCCGCTTTAAGGACACAATCGGGAGGAAGACGTTGTGTGTGGATTTTTTTTCGTTGGTTGCGCGTGAGCTGATGCTGCAACTCAACTCTCAACTTTCTTTCGTTAACAAATTGCACGGCTAAAGGATATCAAAAGTGAGTCTCATTTTTGCCGAGAAAATGTCACCGCGGATGCGACCGAGTTTTACAGCAATTATTCTCTGTAGAATTCAGTAGTTTAAATCATGGGGCACGTTACGTCAACAAGGATACGAGATGAGACGGTGGGAGAGAGGAGGAAAAGAAATCGGTCCGCAATTTTCGATTTGCAAGCAGACAAAAATGTCACAAAAGTAAAATGGAGACATGCAACTCCAATTGAATAATCTACTTTTGTCCTGCGAAATGAAGAAGAACAAGAGGTACCAGCAGTGAAACAATCCTGCTGGCAGGATATGAATCAGTACCACAGCGAAGATGATATCCTGGGTAGGCTGATGCCACCACCCACTTTTCTCGTTTTTTCTTCTTTTTTTTTTCTGCCGTTTTCTATTCCATTCTTTTTTTTATTCATTTTCAAGGCAGGATGTGGAAGAACCACGGGATGGGGTTGGTAGGTACTCTGCTGAATCGCATTTACATTTTTCTAATGAAAATAATTTAATTGAGATCCTTGCCCTGTCCAGGGAGAGAGACAAAATGCCAAAACGGAAATTGATCAAAATGAGCCCCAATTGCCGGCTGACAATGATGCCAATTAGTTCAGCCCAGGGATGGCCCTGTCTCAATACCGGAGAAAAGGAGGGACGGCAAGACAGTAGACCGGAAGGTCGACGTAAATTTACTGACTTTTGTTGCCTATTGGTAACTAAGGGAATTGAATTATATTTCATTTCATTCGAAGTGAAGGTGTCAGCCGTTCGATCAGATGGTATTAGGATGGAATATGAAAAATAATTCTGGGAAGTTCCCTTGGAAAGAACCACTTTAGTGTCTGGAGGGGTCAGTTCTTGGAACAATTTATTTCGACTTTCTACGGCTGCCGTGTCTTACAACGTGAATGATGTGCTGTTATATGTCATAGAGAAGCTGTCGATTTTTTGGCGAGCCTTTGAGGTATCCGCAAAGAGGTCAGTTTAGCAATTTAAATCCTCGTAATCGTTTGCTCCAATTTGATAATCTGACCTTGCTGCTTGGGCCATGGAGCTGGCCTAACAACCTTATCTGTGCTGCAATCTCAAAGGATTTAGAAGACCTGCTCGAGGTGTGCACTAATTTGTGGAATTTAGAGTGAACTGAAGCAAGGTCCTTGGAACTCTTCTTCGAGTAACCGGAACAAGAGGATGCTCTCTCTCTAAGCTCGCTGCCACCGGATAGAGGCAATTATACTCCCTAGGCTTAGAAGGGCCATTCTAGGCTCAGTGCTTTTAATGATATTCCCGGAATGGAAACCTACATGTTGAAAAGTACAGTGAGCAAGATATAGTTAAGTAGATGCCTAGTCGTGATAATGCAGAGTCTCTGCCTGATACACTGCTGCCTTTCATCCCCTTCGGTCCCGTGCATGCCCAGGGCACTTCGTCAGACCAAGGCTCTTGCCATCCGCGAATGCTTGATCCTTATAACGGAGGCTTGGTCTTCCTTGCAGTCTCGAACATGAGGGCTTGAATTCGAAGACTGTCTTGACGAAGCGTGGTCGTTCATTCGCTCGATGTTGACGTGTCGACGTTGCCTTGTAATCTGTTTACCTTCGGTTTCAATACCATTTCATCTTAAGAAACACCAGCCTATGTCATGGATAAACTCCTTTCCAGGAGACTGGTCGAAAATTAACGACCTTAAAAAAATTTCATGCACAGATACCTCTCAAAATGCTTCTCTCAGTTGTCCAAGCATCTAGAGATGGTTATGAATTGTCGACGACCCTAATCTCCTGTACTGTAATGATGTACAATCCGGCCACCAATTCTCAGCTCATCAGTAAGCAACTGAGCTCTTCCAATCACTCTGTAGGTGATATCTCTTTAGGCCTCTACTTTACCATATCACAGTATCAGAATCTTGAAAGAAAAGGTATTGTCCATCGGTTCAGGTATCCATTATTGGTGACAGACATATGTACATATATAACGCCATCTCAGACAAATTTGGGTGCACTTCCCTAGAAGATTAATTAGACGATCCTATGATTCGAAGTAGTTCCTTGTCGGGTTCTGTGGTATTAAAAGGAGGCGTGAAGTGAAAAATGGGAGAAAATACTCTTGATGTAGGCAGAGCTGAGCCCCTAATAATGAGGATCATTCTTCACCTACTACGGCTGTTATAAACGCTAACACAGCTAAAAATCCGTGCATTTACCAAGTAACAATCGCTGCCTGACTATCCTGTCCGCCTCTGAGGGTAAACGTTTTAGAATTACGAATACGAAGCGAATACGCTACTCGCCCTAAAAGGTAAAATCACTTTGGTCAGATCAAGCTGATCTTAAAAAGCACAGACAAGACCTCAGCGCCAACTTGCGGTCTCCAACCATAGCGACAAACAACTCGAATTGAAGTTTGGAAATCGTTTCTGAAAAGCCAGGTGGCATCCAGTTTAGCCTCTCGACCAGCATTAACTGTGTGCATGCCAGTCACAGGGCCACAAGCAACCGCAAGCAAGATGGGTACATTTGGGACGTCCTAGCATGACATTTGGGACAAGTAAAATCAAGCCGACTGGAACTAGGTTCAGTACACATAAACTTTCAATCCGTTGGTCAGAGGGTTACAATCAGGTCCAAATAGCAAGCGAAAGAGCTTTGGAACATCTTCGTCAACCTGCTTGGCTAAAGTTGAAAAACCCTAAAAGAGCTCAACTTCTCTAGCATTTTGCAAAAAGATAATCAGTGAGTGCAGTCATCACACCTTCATCAGTATAGTCGCATACCGCGAGCGGTTTCCTGAAGAGGAAGTAACTCTTGGCCTCATCCAGGTACAAATACAAATACTTGGCGCAAAGGACCGTATTTCATCTGGGGCCTAGCTTCTCGAGACCATTCAAGTTGTACGTGTTGTATTTTTTCACACAACTGGAAGGAACCTACATTTCAGAGCCATATCCGAAAGGCAAATTTATAAGGTTTCTCTTGACAGTTATTACGCTCGGACGTTTGTCAGAAATTCGCGAGAGGTGGGACCGTGAAGAAACTCATCTCATCCAGGTACCTTGGACTAGAAGTCGACGTCCCACACTCAGTACTGCACAGCAGAACTGATACGCTTTGAATTCTATAGAGTTCGTATTTTGCCCTCCGAGTAAGGAGTTTTGACCCTTTTATTTCGCTAAACAGAAGCTTCAGTGTTCGTGGAGTCTGTCATTGGTAACGTTGGTGTTGACTACGAGGTAGATGAACTCCTTAACTTAACAGTGAAGTTTTGTCCTAGGCAGTGGACAGATTGTCTTGCTTGGTTTTGTCCTCAAGACCATCAAGGATCCTCTGTTCTTCTGTATAAGTTTTCCAGTTCTTGTTCTGTCGAAGGACGGCCATACTTTTCTCGCGATGTTACACGTTTCAATGGACTGCCATCTTAGGGTCACCTCTCTTGTTGCTAATTTCCCTGCGTCAAGCTTGAGATGCAAGGCGGGATGTTTACAGAGAGATCGGTTGGTTCTATTAGATCTGTTGAACCTTTCCTAGCTAGTTCATCAGCTTTTTCATTGCCTGGGATACCCTCGCGTCCAGGAACTCAGCAGAGCGATACCTTGTGCTGTAATCCAAGAACCCTGAGTTCTTCGCGACAGCATCTCACAAGCTTTGATTTGATTTCGGTAGCAGTAATTGCTTTTATAGCTGCCTGGCTGTCGATAAAGAAGGTGATACCATCTTGTGGTATTGCCCTTATGGCAGACTCACGGGCAGCTGCTGTCACTGCCAGGACCTCCGCTTGGAAATCACTGCTGTGGTCTGGTAGTTTAATGGATCTCGCTATCCCTAGCGATTCAGAGAAGATGCCGGAACCTACCCCGGTGTCCATTTTCGATCCGTCAGTATATATTGTTATGGATCTGGTATTATCTATGTTTCCGTTTTTCCATTCTTCTCTGCTAGGGTAGGCTGCCGTTCAAGGCATGTTAAAATCTAAGTATGGCGTAATGTAATCTGTTGTAGGTACATAGCCAAAAAATTCTTGAAGGGTGGTCGAATGCCCTGTTGCACTTGACTTCCAGTTCGCTGACTGACTGATTCTCAGGGCACTAATGGCTGCTGATGTTTTTGGAAAGATATCTAGCGGAAGCAGGTTGAGAATAGCCTCAAGGCCTGCAGTTGGAGTTGTTCTCATTGCACTGGTGGCACCAATGCTCGCTAGTCTTTGTACTTTGGTGAGTGCCATTAGATAGGTGGACTTTTTTGCGCTGGCCACCACACGAGGCAGCCATAAGTCAGTATGGGTCTAATAATAGCCGTATACATCCAGAGTATTATTCTTGGAGAAGGTTCCCAGGTCTTCCCAAGAATTCTACTACACGAGTAGAAGGCTATATTGGCTTTTTTAATTCTTTCTTCGATATTCATTTTCCAGGTGAGTTTCCTATCGAGTATAAGTCCTAGGTTTCTTGCGCTGTCAGAGATTTTGAGGGGGGTGACTCCAACAGATGGTGCATTGAACTGAGGAATCTTCCTTTTGTTCGTAAATAAAATCATTTCTGTCTTCTGTGGGTTGATATTGAGACCGCCATTCCTAGTCCATTTAACAAGGGTCTTAAGGGCCCCGTCGATTTGCTCACTTAGAGTGGGGAGGAATTTCCCAGTTGCCAGCAGCACCACGTCGGTCGTCAGCATACGCGATGATTTAAACGCCGAATTTTTCAAGCTGCAGTAGGGCCTCGTTCAAGACGATAACCCAGAGCAGTGGGGAGATTACCCCGCCTATAGGGGTGCCTCTAGAGGCATATGCTTCCAGTTTTGTTCCTCCGACTTCCGTTATTATATGTCTATGTTCAAGTATGCTGACAATCCAGCTTACCAGGATGCTATTGATGTTCAGCTTACTTAATGTTCTTTTGACCGCTTCAGTATTGACATTGTTGAAGGCCCCCTCGATGTCAAGAAATGCGGCCAATGTGCATTCTTTGCCTTTAAGTGACTTTTCTATAGTATTGACGACACTGTGTAGCGCTGTCTCAACGCTTTTCCCGTTTGTGTAAGCATGTTGGGCTGGGGATAAATCCCCTGGGTGTAGTCTGCTACGGATGTGTATATCGATCAGTCTTTCAAATGTTTTAAGGATGAAAGAGGTGAGGCTTATTGGTCTGAAGTCCTTCGCGGTCGTATGACTCGCTTTACCAGCCTTAGGTATGAATACCACTCTTACCTTCCTCCATTTCTTGGGTATGTAGCGTTGTTCCAGGGTGCAAAGGAAAAGTTCCTTGAGGACCGGGATAATCGTTTTAGTAGTCTTTTGTAACATGATCGGGATGATTCCGTCTAAGCCTGGGGATTTGTAGGGAGAGACTGATCTTATAGCCCACTCTATCCTGTCTTTAGTAACCAGATAGGCAGGCGAACCCGTTTCCATGGTGTTATTGATACCAGTGTCATTTCGCGGCTCTGTCGTACAGGCCGGAAGTGCGTTTTTAGAAGTAACTTTAGAGAGCCCGTACAGGATTCAGTCCAGTTACCTTCGGGGTCCTTGAGAGATCCCAGAGTTTTAGATTCTCTAGTGAGGACTTTCCTCAGTCTCGCAGCTTCTGTTGTGTCCGTTATTCCGTTGCAGAAAGTGTGCCATGAATGTAGCTTGGCTTTCTGCCTGGCATTTTTGAAATTTCTTTGACTGGCTTTGTACAGTTCCCAGTCAGTTTCTGATTTTGTTCGTTTGGCCAAGTTGAGAAGTTTACGTGTTTCCTTCCTTATTTTGGCTAATTATTTATTCTACCAAGGGAGTGAAAACTTAGTTCTTGGTTTTGCCATTGTACGAACTCTGTCAAAAGCCTCTTTATATACGGAAGTAATCATCTCGGCTTTGCTGTCAATGTCCGTCGGATTTCGCAGGTTACCCTCTTGTAGAAGGCTTCTTATTTTCTCCACCTAACCACTGAAGAGATCCCAGGATTTGCTTTAGTTTAAAGACTTGTTCTACCGTCCCAAGTCGAATGTACGTGGTCGATCGATCGGTAGAGCTTAGTAGAAACTGAATGCAAAGCAGAGGGTCTCTCACTCAGGTGCTCTTTGAAGTCTCTGGCTGTTATAGGGGTGCTTTATTAAACATTTGGTCAATAACATTGCAGATAAGATTCTGTCGACCATATATTGTAGCTGGTCTCCAATAAGTTACAACGTTTCCTTGAATTGGTTCGATTTAGGCTTCAAAAACCTGCAAGCTTCGAATATCTTGGCAATTTTTGGTTTCATACCTAATTTCTCGGCATAGGCCCGATAAGATTGGTTTTTTTTTGGGGTCTGCTGTGATTAATTCCCTATTTTACAAGGTTAATGTGAAAGGGTAAAAATGTACACAGGTCCCACGTAAGTCTCCAATTTCACTCAAAATGTAATTATTATTTATTTCCATTTAAAATAGATTTTTATTTTTTTTAATAGCAGGATCATTACAGTAAATAAGATTTTCATACCTGAGAAGGCTTGATAGGCTTGTCCTTTCTATTTTTAGTGGCACCCAATAAGTTATGCGCTTACTTGCGAATAGGCCTCTATTTTAAGAGGCTTTTCCGACAAGAAAATGATGTTAATTCCATGAATTTCATAAATTGATGTCCTTGTCCCTTTTTGAAATCTGTATCTATTGGTATAATTCAGAAAGGTATACGACAAGCAATTCCACGAAATATGTGCACGTGTGTGTGTGTCATAAATAGGTTTACGTTCAGCAACATTGTATTTCACATATCAATAGCTTAAGAGCTCATCAATTTGGTGCTTGTGTCCGAATGTTGTCGCTGGTCAAGCATCCGGAGTGGAGTGGGAGCGAGGGGAATCTGCCTTTGCACACGTTATTTTTCTAATGGGTATTCATATCACTGTTCGTTAAGTAACCATTAAGCTGTTGTCCTTCACGATGATAAATTTTTGTAGACGCCATCAACTATAAGTTGTTTCATTATGAAAATACACCCAACATCTGTAGCGTACTGAAGTGAAGTTACGAAAACTACAAGTGTATTTCAAGGATACACACAAGTGGAATGAGTGGCGAAACTCAATGTACAGTGTGTTGCGAGTATATTTCATCTTCGTGCAGTTTATTTAGATGGTTTTGTAGGAGGTACCAGATAATCTATGTGGGGAATGCCATGTCTCTAAGGCACGTCGTTTTTCTTTGCTTACTTACCGCGTATAGTTTCTGCTTGAAGCACAGAACCTTTCAAATTTCTTTCGCGGATGATTTGAACCAAGGGCTGGGATTCAAAGATCCCATTCGCTCGATGTGTCTGAGCCAACATCCTCGTTGAACATTCGCTTTTTTTTACTTTAATATATACACCTCGGATATGGATGACCCTACTGTTGCCGACCCCTGCAAACGAAACAAGGACAACAATAATCGGATGTACACCTTGGAATGTTCGCCCTCTTAGCAGACTGCGTGCAGCTGAGCCAATAGCAGAAGCCCTAGACTGCTAAAAGCAGGTATGACAGCCACCCGAGAATGCGATGATAGTACAGTCCGGGATGGACCTGGGCCTCAACCAACAATTAGCCCGTTTATGAGTCAGCTGCGTCCAGTTGCATAAACCAAGTTGGCCTCTCCAGTCGTTTGCGCCACCTGCCGTGAGAGTGTCTTCTAATGTGCCGTCCATCCGCTCTATATGGGTTTAAGTTTACGTATCGCTTTCATCACACAATTCTGATCCTGTTGAAGGGAATCTTAACTGTCATTGTCACAGTTGAATGGCTTGTCCTGCCTGACGGCGGATTATTGGTTATCGTCATCGTTGAACTGTCTGCAGAAGTGTTTCTTCCAAATGGTGAGCACAGACTGAGATTCTACTGCTAAATTAATATTTTCGTCCCTCCAGGTCCCTGTTCTGACTTTGAAGTCCATATCCATGTGAATATTACCACGTAGATACCACCATTTAGCTACAACTACGTTTCATCCTGCCGCAAAGTCGACTATACCGAATCCATTATCGGATGTTCTTGTGTTTTCTTACCACGCTACTGAAGACCTACTTTTTTCCTAGTTTTCCGAGTGGCTAGGGGCAAGTTATACGACTTGCTCAAGAGTAGACGCCACCTTTGAATCCATCGAGGGAATTCCTCTGACTCACGTCCTTCATCTGACGAAATTTTGTTAGATATCTGAATGGCATCATTTGGCCACCGAGGTTTAGAAACGGTGCCTCTTCCGGTTTAGCACATGTGTACTGAAATTCATCCAGTTTTGGAACTTGATGAAATCCATGACTGGAATAACACAGAGGAGCTGTGTAAGATCTATCGGGAAGCAAGACCCGGTATTACCCATTTTACTGGAATTTTTTTCACTAACGGAGAAAGCTGAGAAAGCACTTCAGTGATTCAGAGCTTACAGTATCAGCAATCACTACATCCACTGAAGATCTGCCACCTGATGCGAGCAAATGCAGGAAAATAGCAAAGGAAGTAATCCGAAGTATTGTCGTCTCTAAATTGATGTCTCTCCACATTGGTGTCTCTAAAGCCTAGCTTTAGAGAAGCTTTACAAATGAAAATGCCCTGTGAGAACGCCGATAAGTTGTTTACACTCTTTTCTGCTAAGAGACAGCAAGAATGCCGCTGATTATCTACAAACGTTTGGGAGCATTCCTTGAGTCCATTTGTGTGTTTGTGAGAAACCCAGTCGTCAATGAAGACCCTGACGGAGGACGACGGAAGTCCTGAGAAATATTCTCTGAGCCTTACTTAACAATCTCATCGGGGATCTCCTTTCCCATAATCTCAGTGTAACCTGGTACCCAGACAAAAGTCAGAGACCTCAATCTTGCGGACAACTTCAAGTTCTTGCATTCTCGAACGATTTTGGAACTGGTTAAAGGGATAAGCAAAGCCTTAAGCGCAGCATGACTGTCACAACAGACGCAAATACTCCAACCCCTCTTCCAATTCTTTAGGTACAATGTGGTTGGAAGTTGTAAGGATATGCTTGAAAAACAGTGGCATATTTACCTAACGAGAAGTTAAGTCTAGTGTTGTCGGTCTGTACGAAGACACTCACGGTATATCTTTGACCAGTTTTACAGCCAGTCCAGGCTCTAACTTTGGCCCTATGAGACTGGTTTTAGAGTAGAACCCATGATATAAACAGAGCGTCTAGAGCAGAGTTAGGCGTACTTGGAAAAGCTCCCGTGCAGCTGAGTTCTAGTTTACTCAGGATCCCAAAGCTGGTTATCACCATTAGCTATTTGAAATCGATGAACAAGTGGTTTGTATTGACTTGGAATTCATTAATCTTTTACAAGATTTGCCTTAGTGCGAAAATTTGATCTATTGTCGATCTAGCAGCTCCTTATCACTGGATAGCCGAGCTCCTAACTTAGCTGCAACTACAAAAAAAAAAATGGCAATAAACTCCTTTCAACCATTTAAAGCTCCTGGGGTAGACAGTCACGTCTCGAGATGTTTCCAAAAAGTGCTGGATTTAATACTTCCTCTACTAGCCGGTATATTCAGAGCCAGATCTAATTGGGGATGTATCCTTATACTTATTTACTTAGGTGGCGCTACAGTTCGAGGTGAACCTCGACCTTAACCAACAAGCCTCTCCAGTTAGCTAGGTGCTTAGCTAACTGCCTCCAGTTGCGCACCCCCATTTCTTCTTGTGCGCGCCACCTTAGGCGAGGTCTTCCTCACTCTACTGCGTTGTCACTTCGGGTTAGATTCTAAGACTCTGCGGGCCGGAGCATTGGTGTGCATTCGCTCTACATTCAGACTTATCATTCTTGGATTTCGGATGTGCATTGTGGCTTATATAAAATTACAGGGGCTGCCCCCAAGGCGGCGTTCTGTTTAAGGGTTTTATCATCAAAAAAGGTAATATGGACCTATTTTGTTGATAAGGCCGATTTAAGCAGCGTCGGTTGAGTGTTGGTAGGAACTTTCCGGTAAATATCTGACTGGCATTTGCACTTAACTCAAAAGAAAGGTCTCTCTCGACTGTACGAGCGGATTTCTAAGTACGCCTGGCCATGCTAGAGGTGAACTGCTGAACCAATCTTCTCTTGATGCATTTGCCATAGCAGCACTATTAATCCATCGTCCTAGATGAGGTAGCTTCTGGTATGGCCTACAATGGGGCTTTGATGACTTCGCACGGCGCTTATCCTACGACCATGGTCTTCAGTATACGACACCGGACACAATTGCACTAGAAATTCGGACAAACTTATACAAGAAGTTGACTTTTCTTGAGCTCAGGCCTGGCTTCGGCTATCATCAGAATCAGAAATGGATCGTTGTCGAATTCTCATGATTCGTGGCTCCAAAAGTGAAGTACCTAGGGTTAATGTCTTCTTCTTCTTCTTCTTCTTGGAAGACGACGACATCAGGCTACGCTTCTCGTCAGCAAAGTATGTGTCTTTCTTTCAAGCAAATCAATCTTAATCTAGGAAACAGGAGGAAGGATTGGAATTTCTGTGTCTGCAGTCACACTCATCTTCGCTCATGGCCTTGCTCAATTCTTTAACCGCTTCCAAAATAGTGGAACAATGCAAGAAGATAAGATTGCTATTCAAGGCTCAAAAGAGAATTTCTCAGGATTTAAATCAGCGTTGGGTCTTTCCACGTCCTTGATCGGGGCTTACATTGGCACAGTAAAACGGGGTAGTGGCGCCTTCTTCTTACGGAGAAGTATCGGCGCCGGTTATTGCAATCAAAGGTTGCTCTAAAGGAGTGCTCCCTCTTCCTTATTGCCCTCTGTTGTTGACAGCAGAAAGCATGACTTAATCATCTTCATTGGCATACAGAGTGACAATAAAGGGATACGAGCACAGAATTAGGAACAAAACCACTTGCTGGAAAGGAAAACAAGAATCATGAGTAAAGTTTTGTCGGGAGCCAGGATACAAATCCGAATACTTGGTACAACAGACCGTTTGTGATCCAAGGGGCTAAGAAGGAAATTGAGTAGGAAAAGTTTACCAAAAGGGCATATAGACCTGGCCGGTGACCTGGCCCAAAGATTCCGAACCAAAGGGACCAATCATAAGTGGTAGGCCAAATATTTAATTTCATACGCAAGGAAGACACAGTCTCATCCAACTAGGAGTACACAATTGTAGACATTTGCCAAAGGAAGGAACATGGTATGCACAACTGACTGGACAGGAACGCACATATGTATTACACGACAGTCTATGCCACTTTCTTCACAATGAATACGGCTTCTAAAGGATAGTAAATATTTTACAAAACTTAGCCTGCTGTCCCGAAACTTAAAAATTTCCTGACAATTCAAGTTCATTTACATTTTCCCGCACGAAAAATCATGTTATCCACTGTACATGCAACTTCTGCCACTGACATGTGTTCTTACTTCATCAGATACTTACCACCATAAGGGCGCGCGTCATGAACTTTTTCTTCGTTCCCTTTCCATGGTCACAAATCGACATAGACCGACTGTTAAGAGATAAAAGTTGCTCGGCATTTGCCAAATTGACTGATGGATGGATGAGTCCATCAACGACGACGACGATAACGCTACGAAGAGAGACTTATGGTGTTGCCTACTGGCAGCACTGTTGCTTCTCACACCGAGCAAGTGTTTACCTATCATCACCTAAAACCTTCAACATTCCTGTCACTATCATACTCCTTCAAGGCGGATCCGGGTGACTGATACTTTGCCTTGATGAGACTGAAGGACTCTTTTCGTGCATTTAAAATTGGCTACAGGATAAAATAGAAAGTAAAAGGAACAAAAAAAAAAAATCAAACCTAACGAAATTTATGATCCTTTAAAGTCCATACACATCAAGTGCCAACGTAGAGGAAAGGATGCCATTCCTCAGGCTAGCGCCTCCCACCTACCTATCTACCTACCTACCTACCTGACCCTGTGGACTCAAGTGATGTATGGAATGTTAAAGTATCGCACTCAACAAGGTCGTTCACAAATTTATGTATCTCTATTTAGCATCCCCCCATGTTTGTGGCAGGGATAGAGAGCACCAGCTTACGACGACCTTTTTTCGCATTTACGGCGTACACAGGAAAATTAATTGACTTAGCTTTGCACAGGCAAATACTCCTCAGATGATACTGATAGGTAAGTGTTTCGGGCTCAAATTGAATTGTGAGAACGAGTTCTTTTTTTTTTTTAAGTTTCTTCTGCTTGTGGGTGGTGGGTGGGCAGAACAGGATAATGATGCTTGCTATCCTGTTGCTGATTCAAATTATGCCAAATTTTTGCAAATCTGCTAAATATTTTACGAGAAGCATTTGGTTTTTAGATACAAATATTGTGAGGTTGGATTTACGTGTCCAAATGACAGAGTTCTTCAATTACGACGCGATATTGGAATTTAAGAGACGTTAAGATGTCCTTTTTGGGTTTTGAGTTACGTCATAAGGCTTTGAAGGGCGGCTCTTGGAACGACAGCAAACGATTTTCTTTCATAAAATGAAATCCAAAGTAAGTGACCTTATCTGTCAGAATGTGTTTATTGCAGCCATAGATGCGAGAGCTATTTGACATTTAGCTGCTTGATTGGAACAATCATTCATAGTCCGATGGCTGAGAATTCGCGCATGATACACGAGAGTCCTTTATATTCGCGAAGAGTGACTGTTTGGTGCGGAATTTTTGCAAATATGTCTGATTGGTGAGCCGTACTTCCTCGAAGATGCAGTAGACAACGCTACTATCGTCACTGAGCAACTCTATAGAGAGATATTGGAGGACTTGGTAGAGGCCGAAGTGCGGAGTGCAGATACTGCATCACATACAACCCATGGAAGATCGAGATTTCGGAGTGAATGTTTTTAGTCGGACAAAATATAGCATTATCGCCTCCTCGTGATACCAAGCTAGATAGCTATCTGAGACTAAGATAATGATGAGCGTATGCTGAGATAGACTTAATACGTGCAGCTGAGCACTTGGACATATGCAGGGATATCGAAGTTCGCTTATTTCTATTAAGCCGAGCGAAGTATCTCTTGTTGAGATGGTGACCTGCGTCTCAGAAGTCTAGCAGCCAGACTAACGAACATCGTGCATATTCGGAGCTTAGGTTAGGTTAGGTTGGCTTGGCTGTCCGCACGGGAGTGCAGACACACTTAGACCAATAAAGGTCCTTTGTAATACCATGGATCAAAACCAATTCGCTGCTCATGGACTAACAGAACCAACCGGAGCTTTTGATAAAGCGATAGATACGCATGACGTCTAAGGACGCTATGTCACCAAGGACTTCAAGGAAGGGGGACCCTAAATAGAGCATTCTTTTATGCGACAGAGCTGGGCAGTTACATAGGAGGTGAGGGATACTTTCCTCCTCCTCCTCGTCCCTGCAGCTTCTGCAGAAGTCGTTTGAAAAGAGGCCAAGTCTTTTGGCATGTTGGCCTATAAGGCAGTGTCCAGTGAGAACACCAACAACGCAGCTGATTTGTGATCGCTTTAGTTTGACCAACTCGGTACTGCGTTTATGATCCAGCCTGGGCCAGATCTGTCTCGAGATGATACACGTTGACACGTTTTCCCATCTGAGGTTGGTCTTGCTAATAGCATTCAGCTTTAGAAGATGCTTACATGTAGCTAGGGGCATACCCAGGGACTGCCTATCAGACAGAATCCTTAGAGTAGTGCCTTGTCTGGCGAGTTCGTCTGCCCTGCAGTTTCGTGGAATGTCTCTATGGCCTGGCACACAGCATAGGTGAATATTGAACTGCTCTGTCATCTCCATAAGATATAAACGGCAGTTGAGAGCGGCCTTTGAAGTGAATGAGCACGATTCCAGAGTCTTGATTGCCGCTTGGCTGTCAGTGAGAATGGTAATATCCCTGACAGATAGTACATTACACTTCAGCTAGGACAGGGCTTCCTTAATCGCCATGATTTCCGCCTGAAAAACGCTACAATGATCAGGAGGCGGAACGATAATTCGAGAGGTTGAGCTTTTCGGAGAAAACACCACATCCTACCCCGCCTTCGGTCTTAGAACCATCTGTGAAAAAGTGTACCGAGTTACCATCGATAGGAGGAGAATTGTCCCATACATCCCGTTCAGGGATGCTCGTACGAAAGTCACGGTCGAAAATTTGGTTGTGGACAACACATGTGCCTCGGATAACGATGACCCCCTTAAATGACAACACGACCCAGAACGTCAAAGGCCTACGACCTGTGAGTATTCAAATGGAATGTGAACACACTGTACACTCCGTGTATTTCTCAATCCCGTTGTAGAACAGGACAGATATTACTGCGATATAGTAGATATGATGGATAAGATCAGGTATACAAAAATAGAAAACTTGCGACATTTATTACAGCTGCCACAAAAGGTTGCACATGCTAGGATGCGGATTCATTGTGGAAAACCGACTCAGATCAAAAACTATTGACTTCAAGCCGGCATGCTTTTGCCTGGATGTAATCCTCATCAAAGCCAATTCTATAAGGTCAGCTTAATATGTATCTGCACCGTCGAAGCTGAAAACCCTGTTAAGGAGGAATTTTATCACCTATCTGGACTACGATGTCAAAATCTTATTCAGACTCTTCAATGCTAAGATCAGAATGGAAAATATCTTTTATACAGCCACAGCCACCAACACGACACTTCCGTCTAATTGACTTTGCAGCAGCCTGCCATACGGTAATAATTAGGACTATATTCCCAGGACTACGAATTCATACAGCAATCTGGTGGTCTCCATACGTCCCCGACCTAAAAAAAGTGGATATTGCCCTTCGCGCTGCAGTTGCAACTTCATTACTCGAAGGGAGGTATCGCAGGGTTTGGCTTACTGCTGTCACTGGCTACCAACTTGTTAGGACAACTCTGCATTCAATTCTCCAGAGAGACAGAAAAAAGCTTGAGACCTTAATCTGATTGGTCATCGGAGCCTGGGAAGAAAGATATCGGTGAATCAAGACAAGATAGTCGATCTGCAGCATGCGCTGGATAACTTGAGAGACAGCCAGATGTCAGCAAAGAATAGTCAGGCAGTGTTTGGGTGCGTAAGACAGGTGTAGATTAACACTTCACTGGCTTTGAAATGTGTCCAAAAGCTAAATGAAAGTACTGTTTCTAATGACTTGACACTTGGGTGAAAACGCGAACCGACTTACTAAACCTGGTTCAACTTTTGAATTTCTGGGTTGTAAACCATTTGCAGCACTAGAGAGAGAAACAGTGATGGATCTGAGCGTGCAATGAACAACAGTGGATATGTGCACACAAGTCAAAAAGCCAATAAAAAGGCGAGAGAACTTTTAAGCAAATGCTAGCATTAGCGCATGGAATCGAAGTCAGAATGTGGAACCCTGTAGAAATCTATAGGATAACTCCGGCTAGGTTGACTAGTAGAAGACAAAAAGGTACCCATCAAGGTGGTCTCGTGTTCACGAAAACAGAGTCGTGAATGGAACTACTTATAGCAGATGCAGACAGACCCAGCGCTGGTTCAGGTCCTGAGAAAACTTTCTCTGAGCCTTGTCTTACTCCTTGATATCCACCTTTTCGTCGCAATAAAGCACATGGATTATGTAGATCTCCGCTTAGAAGACAGATGCATATTGACCTAAGCCAGGCTACTTGCTTATCGGGCTCCTGAGCCGCGAATAGTCTTGGCTGAGACATCGCGGTCTTCTATCTGCTTCGGTTCTAGGCGCGCTGCTGTTTTGGCCTTTTAGACTACATCCACATCTTGGTACAGCTCCTAGAATTTACTACAAAGTCTTCTTCTCCTCTCATTCTTCTCGAGTATTGGGCTGAATATTCGATAGAATGCTTTCTTTCGAAGGAGCCCAAGTTCTACTTATCATCCAATACTCGGGGCCATATAGTAGGACTGGCAGGATTAAAGTTTTGTTTTGCTAGTCGAGTTAATATTTACTCCAGAAATTGCACGACAGAGCATGTCATTGCCGAAATCCGGTGCATGTCCAGAAAAGTACCGAGATGGAGCTTCCGAACTGCACTACATACCGCGTGTTATCCAGCGTAATGCGCTAGGTAAGTTGAGTCAGTGTTTTAGGGAGCCCGAATTCGGCTACAGCCTTATTGAGCTCCAAACGATGATTTCTGTCATACGCAGCCGTAAAGTTGCGTTCCGAGTTGAAATTCATTCCAACCGAGATAAACCGTTCTATGGAGTTTGGCAAAGTAGTGAGGTGTTTTAAAAAGAGGCTAATCCTCCAAACCATCGATGCATATTCAAGGATTGGTCTTTCCCGCTGCCGTATAGATCCAAAGGGCCCTCGACGATGAACTCTATGTTTAACCAAAAGCACTTCTACACCTCCAGGATACCGACAGCACTTCGCTTTTCAAGATCACTTAGAGTTATGTACTTTTATCGGAAATGTGGCGATTAAAGCAAGGCTGAATCAGGATGATTATACCAGCTTTTATACCATTCGCTTGAATCGTTTCGATTTATTACACGTTTACTCGAATTCTTTGATGGCACTGTCATGATTTTGAAAACATTTTTTGGCTTCTTCGATGTCTCATCTGCATACCATTATAAAATTTGCTTTTAAAAAAATATTTTGGATCAAGCGACATGGTCAACGCGAATTCTCGTATCGCTTAGAGAGCAACGGCGTCTTCAAGTTGAGGCTCAAACCATTTCGGAAGACCCTCGTATCAATCTGTTTCCTTTTCTAAGGACGCTTCCATTCTCCTGTTAGCAGATACTCCAAATGAGCGCCAACGACCCATTGTGCGACTTTGCTATGAATGAAGTTCATTTGTAAATATTATTCAGCGAAATGATTCAATTTTTTCATCCCATCTCGAGGTAGCACACTATATTTACCCACAACGTTGAATACCTCTTAACCATCTTAGTAGGACAATTGAACCAAAGAGCATCCAACCAACCCTCGATATCATATCCACATTCAGAGATCCCCTCATCGTCAATTCTTCTAACACAAACGGTGTTTATTATTCTGGTGAAAACCATTATGGAACATTACATTCTTCATCGTATATCCTTACAATTTCGTCCTGTTCTTCTCACACCACCAACTACGAGTAGGTATAAAAAAGCCGATTTCTGACAGCAAAGAGACAATTTGCCTCAATTCTGGGCGAAATTATTATTCCTTTCATTTCACTTAAATTTTTTTTCTCCCTCTTTTGGGGTGAAACCACCCTTCAACGTGTTGCAAACCTGGCACCCTTCCGCAGAGCACAGAATTCGGTGACAAATTTTGAAGATCTTCGAATGTATTTAGGACCTTTTTTTTTTGCGGGCGCTGCCAAAATGACATTTATGATGGCATTGAATTATTCTTTCTTGTTAGTGGTTAGTTTTTTTTTTTTTTAAGGGATGGAACTTCCGTGGAAATAAAAATAAATTACGTTTACAAAGTTTGCCGCACGTATTCGGCAGCAGCTTCAAAAATTAACGCAATCTGAAGTAATCATTTGCTTTTGTTGAGCGGTGAGATATTTCGTGGTGGAATTAGATTTGTAACTTTGTTTGGTAAGGACATGGGTCCTGTTGCTTTCGTCGTAACGTTTATAAATAGAAAGTTTAATGTGTTGGTAGAATGCTGTAGTTGTGATAAGATTTCTTTTTTTTTTTGTGGTATTTATGGTTGAAATATAAAGTTGGACATTGGTGTCAGTCTCTTGCTATGCCGGGGCTCCAGAAGATGAATCTAATGTCCCTCGTAATGAGCTTTAAGATTTTGAAAAATTTCTTTTGGAATCCTTGGAACCTTGGAACACATTTTGGTTTTGTTAGAGCAGAAAATTTTGAGCTAAATGACTTTTCATACTTATGGAACATTTTTCTGTTTGTAGCAGATTTGATAACTTAAAATTTGATTGTCCACTAAATCCTTGGATCGGGTAGGTTAGAGTGGCTGTCTGTGCCAAAATACACACATTGTATTGTGTATTACCTGTAGGAGGGCTATCTATCCTTGATAGAGCAATAAGGCCTTATACTGTCCGCACTCCAAACCTGCCAGTAGCAGGTCAGCAAGGTTGAGCTTAGACAGATCCTCGTTCTTGAGGATGAAATTGCCCATGGTAAAGTGCCTGATTTGTGCAAAAGCAGGACAGTCGCACAGAAAGTGTGCGGCGGTTTGGTGCTCTTCCAAGCAGATCTTACAAAGGCCCGAACCCCTAAGTCCTATGGTTTCAGGTGGCCGTGCGGAAATTCTGCCGATGAAGAAAGCCCTGTCCAGCGTGAAATATTATATCCGCCAATGATATTAGCATTTTCACTAAAAGTAAAGCGGCAATCAAATCCCTGGAGTCGTTATATTTTACTCCAAAGGTAGCTCTAGACTGCCGGTCGTCTCTCATAGACATAGCGGAGTAGTTCAATATTGACCTCTGTTGGGTGCCAGGGTATAGGGATAATTCGGGGAATTGCAAGGCTTACGAACTTGCCAGATATGGAACAATCATACCCATCCTACTTGTACTCAGATTTAAGCTGGATATTATCGAGAGAACAAGTCTTATGTCGGCAAGTAATGTAAATGTCTAGCGACAAAATAGGTTTGGCTAAGGTTGGGTCTAAAATGCTCCAAAAATTTGATATACCACTTGTGTATTGGAACTACACTGTCTACACTGTCATGACTTGGCATACATTGTAATGAATTCTTCAGAAGACGTATGGACAGAGAAGAAGAGGAAAGTATTCATCAACTTTTTGTACCTGCCCAGCTCTCTCTCAAAGAACTGAGCTTCACTTAGGAGCTTTTCATTAAACGATCTAGACGGTGTGATAGATACAAATTTTAGGAGCCTCTTACGCTTCATCGGTAGCGTAAGGACTAGGCAGTGAAATTTCTCGATGATTCATGTGGTATCGCAATAGATCTATATTTGGTCCAAGTGTGTTGGCGATAGCTGGCTTCAACCTAACCTGTAGGCTGGTTAAAGTTCTCAAAAAGGGCAACCAACTAATCTGGAATCACTTAGGAAATCAGACGGTATGTATACTGAGACGAAGGGGGGAGACTTTCAGTCTTCAAGTTGAAACTCATTTTCCAGGAAATCACATAACGATAGGGTCACAGTTTGGAGCTATTATACAGGCTGAGCTTGATCTAAGTCGTAAAACTCGGCATAGCTGGTATACTGTATCAGCTTTGGTAACAGATGAGACTATCAGATATGCTATAGCACCGTTTGAAAGCTTCAAATCACCTGGTACCAGCCTTGCTGCATCAGGATGTAAACCAGTTGCTACCAACTCTAGTATCTGGCGTTCGAGTGGCTTTTATACGAAACCTTGATAAAGTTGAGTACTCCCTCGCCAAGGATTTCAGACTTATAAGTCTGTCTCCTTTCCTGCTGAAAAGTTTGGAGTGATTAGTCGAGTATCACATGCGCAGGTTTGCGCTGAAGATGCATCCTCTATCTGAGATGCAACATGCATATCAGCGTGGAAAATTCTGCGAGACTGCGCTTCAAAATCTAGAATTGATGGAAAAGAATAAGTTATCGGTATCTTCATCGACAAAGAAGGAGCTTTTGACAATGCGACCTTTGACTGCATGTGTGACTCTGCTAGAGTTGATGAAACATTGGTATTGTGGATTAGTACAATGCTGATAACCATAACTTTGGCTGTAAACGGAGACTGCCTGAAAGATGGTGTTCCGTCTCCACTGCTATGGTGCATGATGACTGACCCTCTGCTGCATACTTTCAATAGTTCCAATGTCTACGCTCAGTCTACGGATGATGTTGTACTTTCTGTCGGACCATGACTAAAGACTGTCTGTGCTAACGCGGAGGCAGCTCCAGATATGATAGACGAATGGAGCACTAGCAGTAGACTTTTGATCAACCCGCTAAAAACTAAAGTTGTCCTCCTTGCGTGTGCGTCCGGTCTGACTCAACCAGTGCTAAAGTGCATCACTATCCAGATCTCTGATGAAGTTAGATATCTAAGAGTGATCCTAGATAGGAAACTTCTTGGTGGAGGGGGTTTACGCGTAAGTATGTGAGTGTCTTCTGCACTAAACTTCAAAGAACGGTCTGCCTCGGCTGCACGGGTGCTTTTCCGGGTACGCCTGGCTCTACTTCAGACGCCCCTTGATACGTATATCATGGGTTGTACTATCAACCGTCTGAGCAGGTCAGAGCCCGGACTGGGTTGTAATCAAATTTTACGGGTGGCTCAAAAACTGGCCAAGGGTCCGGCGCGGGAGTCTTCGTAGAGACCAACAACACTAGGCTACACTACTTGTTAGGTAAGCATGCCACTGTTTTTCAAGTGGAGGTCTATGCAAGCCTAGTAGCTACTCCGATCGGTCGAAGTATTCCCGTCTGTCAGGCTGCACTTAAGACCTTGTTAAACCGTGTAACTCGTTCCAAAATAGTTCCAGAATGCAAGACCTCCCTAAATTTTGAAGCAAGACTGAACTCTGTGACTCTTGTCAGGGTTCCAGTTCACAGTGGGATTGCGAGAAATGAGATCTCCTATGAGATTGCTAGGTGATGGTCAGAGGATGTTTTCTCAGCACCTGAACTTGCGTCTTCCGTCAAGGCCTCCATTGACAATTGGCTTTCTCATGAACACAATTGTCTGTGGTACGGCTCTCCAGTATGCAGGTGAACTGAACGCATGCTCCCAAACGTTTGTAAGAAATTAGCGGTGTTCTTGCTGTTAGAAAGGGCTCTAGACAACTTATTGACGTTCTCACGAGAGGCTTAGGCTAGGCTTAAGAGACACCACTGTCTGCGACGCTTGTGGAGGGGGTGGCTATACTTCGGATCACTTCCTTTGTCATTGTCTTACCTTTACTAGGATCAGGTGACAGATCTTTGGTGCTGATACTCCAAACTCTGCATAACTGATGCGGCTTTTATCGAAATTCGAAGCGAAGAAATACCACTAAAATGGGTAAGACTAGGCCTTGCTTCCTGTTAGCATAATGGACCTGTTGCATCTTCGTGCGCCAGTGGAGTGTTTCCTAACTCGACGTGCGCTTGTATCTTACGCGGAAATTTTTCAAGTTTGTGCAGCCATATAAAGTGCATTTTTGCATATTCTTCAATGTGATCCTGTCATTAAAACTCTTACTCCTCTAATTAAATCATCTCTTTTCTAAAAGTTACGATGCCATCTACTCTACACTTCTGTCCACAGAATTTCATTTCATATGTTCAGTGCTTTACCCTACTCAATTCGGTAGGTACAGCACACGGAATATCTTTTCGTAACAGAGCAAGAATTTTGAAAAGTATCTCTAACTCAAACAACTTGTAGAACACATATGTACAGATAATCCAAATCTCAACTTCTACCGGACTAGAAAACAAATGAAAATATTCACTTAAAGCAAGAAACCAAATAACCATGACCCACGAACTTAATTAAACATTTCACGAACAATTAAAGACACTGTATCGTTTCGGCTACATAGCTTTAATGAAAATATTTAATTAAATGCATATTCTGACTTTTACCCTGGGTGGACCCAAAGGGGGAATATGTATGCAGAGGCACATTTAATTCTTGAACGTGTTCATCCAATACCTCTTTGTATCAATGAGTGTGTGGGAGGATAATTCCAACAATCGTTTCGGCTTTTAAAAGAACATTTTTATCATGCAACACACGCTGCTTAAATAGCTGCTACTATCTCATATACATACCAATTCAAACACGAAACAGATGTTATTCCGACAAAGTCGATACGATTCTCCACCACTACCACCATGGCTCCCACCATCACAATCAAATTCATCCGTCCAACGCCAACATGTTCAACCGAAATTATTTCATTTATTTGCAAAGATATTCTGAGCCACCATCGTAAGGGAATCATCAGCTCATTGTGTCCACACATCCATATGCATATGGACACACATTAAAACCATTCACAGATCCATTGCCATTGAACCGCATGACCAACAGAAGAACCCCCTCGCCCAGGCCACCAACCGACAACGATTCCGACGACGATGACGCCCAGAAACAATCAGACATTCTATCATGGACACCGACTGGATAGTGGGTGCATCTAGTGGTTGCTCACAAGCCGGGTATCCGCAGAAAGGCAAGCACACATATCTTTAGTGCATAGATGGATCCAACGTGTGCATGAAAGACCACTTGGCCGCCAACTTTGTCGTCGTCGTCATCATCGTCATAGTCGCCATCGTCGTCGTCGTCGTCTCTTGCTCAAGCTAACAAACGATTTTATTCACCAAGAGACTTCTTTCCATTTAACCCAGCACCCCTGTGCGGGTGAGGGATATAGAGATTGAATCAAGAATACATACATAACCTCCATCAGCACCGCATGAAGAAAAAAAAAAACAAGGACACAACTGATGGGAAAAAATCGCCACTGAGTACGTTCAGATTTCAACTCAACAAATGTACACATAGCAGGCGGGGTGGGTGTGTATCTGTTTGATGATAGATTTTTCCCTTTCACCGACTTTTTTTTTTTATCGAAGCTGGACTGTCTGTGCACTTAAGAAAGACCGAGGTTGAATGAAATCAAATCTTTGTAATCCACTGCAAGTACATGATGTGTTGACTCATTCACACGAAGACGCATTGCATTGGATTGCATCCGCCTTTTGGAGCACCCACTCCCCAGCACCCAAATTGTCGCTGCAAAATAAAAGGAGTGTGAGAGAGAGAAAAAAGTAATGCAAGTGCTTTACGGGATCTGATATCTAGAAGTAAACATGTTTGCAAAGTGCTTTCAATTTCAAGTCATCCACAAGGGAGGATGGACGAGGAAAAAGTTCGAATTTTTGTGAAAAATCATTCCTTGTCATGGTACATCAATCAACAACCGACGAAAGGAAGGAAGTCTTAAAATGCTATTTGCTACAGATCCTGGACAGATTTGAGGAGCCTTGGTCATTATGAAGACTGAAGAGGGTGGGGAGAAAAAAAAAATGACCGCGAGTAATTAACTTTGAAAAAGGATTTTATTTTCTGCTCATTCTTCTCAAACGACGAGGACAGGATACATACACACATGCATATATCATGCAGCTTCTTTTAACTTATGTCATTGTCCGGCAATAGAGGATTCATATAAGGCATTGGCTGCACTTATTTGGAATCGCGTCTTCAGCCAAAGTGGGCTTCATTTATTCCTAGATCATGTATCTAACGCTTCATTAGCGAAGTAAGTTCCCAGGCCAGTGTTGCTATAAAAACTGTATCTACAACTGCTACGACTTTCTTTAGCTATAATTCCTATAATTGTAAATTATTATAGAAAATTTGACGTTTAGCAATGCTCGAGCATTGAGCAATATTAAGGCGTAGAGGTTGAAGTATCGAAACACCTTTGTTCGACGTCGCAAGACCTGGCTTTCATTCAAGAACCGAGGTAACAAGACCATGGCTTGTGTCGAATGTGTGGGATTGGCCCCTTTTTGTGGAAAGTTGCTACCATCTACTGGTGCATTGTATTATCCTTACAAACACCTTATTTTAATTAATTTTTTCCCCAAATTTCGGAGAAAGATGAGGAGAGGATTCAGCAAAGAAGAACTCAGTACTCACCAAGTCGGCCATAATTATCTGCCACCTGTAAAGGCCGGACAATAACACGTTGCACGTTGTGTCACTTAAACCTTACAAGTGGAGCTGCTTGGCAAAAGCGATGTGGCCATTAAGAACGTCTACCAGTAGTCTAAAATCGATTCTCCAGAGGGACAGAAAAAAAGCTTGGGCTGTTCGATTCATGATGGATGGTAGAGCTAGAGCAATTGTCTTTTCTGGAGACCGAGATCTGGTCGATCATCGGAGTCTGGGGACCAAATATCGGTGTTTCAAGTCAAGATAATCAATCTGCTGCACGCGCTGGATAACTTCAAACAGAGACAGATGACAGCAATGGACAGTCAGGTAATGTTTGGCGCATAAGGCAGGTGGACATTAACACTTGACTACTCTTGGAATGTGTTCAGAAACTCAATGAATGTGCTTCTTGGCTTGAGCCAGTATGTTGACTTGTCACTGACTTGGGTGAAAAGCTACGTAGGAATCGAATGAATTAAAAAAACGGACCCAGTTACTAAAATTGATTCAGCTTTTGAATTTCTGGGCTCTAAGCCATCCGCTGAGCTAGGCAGAGGAACTGTGAAGAATCTGATTGGAAAATGAGCACCGTAAATGGAGGTCAGTAGTGGACAGATGTGAGGAACCGTATGTGGTTCATAACGTTACTCAGGGGACATGGTTACTTCAAATAACAAATGAAAAAGATGGGTCTTCTAGAAAATGATACCTGTAGGCTTTGTGTGGAAGACCTGGAAACAGTGGCTCATGTACTGCCCGGACTTAGTTAATAGAAACATAGGAATCTTGAGTTATCACTGACTGGCCATACAACTTCTAAGCAAATGCTCTCATTAATAAGTGAAATCGAAATCAGAGGGAGGAACTCTGGAAAAATCTAGGATGTAGAACTGTATACTTTGACTGGTGGAAGACGGAAAGTGTTCCATCGTGTTCTCCTTTGGTATATCCCAGAGCCATGCCACCGATTATTGTGTTCACGACAAATCCAGTTGTGGATGCAGGCAGACCCAGTGCTGGTTCCTGTCCAGAAAAAACTTCGTATGAACTTTGTCTTGCTAGTTCATCGAAGATCTCGTTTCGCTAGATTCCAGTGTAACCTAGCACCCAGCCAAGACGGAATGACTTTAGTCTTCCGACGATATTCAGAGAGATATTGAGTTCAGATACTATTTTGGGAGATCTAAAGGGCTAGTCGGCGCCTTGAGTGCAGCCTGGCTATCGGTGCAGACGGATATGTTCCTCCCTATCAACCTCTTCTTTGCAATAATGCACATGGCTATTAGGATTCCGGAGATCTCCGCTAGAAAAATGGACTCATATTAACCAGATGGAGAATAGAGTCTTATATTTCCGCTTTCTACGAAGACACCAGCACAGGACCCTTGTTTAGTTTCGGAGTCATCCGCAGGATACGATTGCATTCTTTCTCCGGATTTGAGTCCGGACAGAGTCCAGTGCCAGTGGAAAGTTGAGTATGATGTTGTACAACAATTCGACAACAGACCCTCATGACTCCTGAAACAACAGAGAGTTCGGGAACGTTATCCGCATAAGTCTGAGCACTGATGCTTGGAAGCATTGAGAGTAGTTAGCAGAGAGTGCACTATAACAAAGAAGACAAAAACCTTCTGTCATCACACTTTCGCCACAGGTTTTCAACGTTCTGTTCACTGCTTTGATCCATAAGACTGGTGTTTCATCCACGGCATGTTGTCTGGCGGAGTTGCATATGCTAGAAAAGGTCGCGTTACCAAAAGCACCGTCGACATCGATGAAAATACATATCGAGTAGTCCTTCCTATGAAGCAAGGGTACAAGCCTTTCAATAAGCTCTTGAATTACGGTCTTACAGAACTTTCAGCGTTGATAAGCGTGTTGCGTGTCAGAAGGAGGATACCTTCGAAGAGCAACTCTCCGCATATGTCCATACATATGCAGTTCAACTAGTCTCTCCATGCCTTTAACATGTTAGATTAGGGATTCGTAGTGGAACACTGGCTTAGTTCAAGAGTTATTGACCTTAAACCTGTATGCGATCGCTTGCCTATGCATCTAAGCAAATTTCTAAATATAAAATCAGCCTAATAAATAAGTACATATGTCTACACGCTCTCATCGACGAGGCTGACAACCCTGCCATGGAGAAATTTTGCGACTTCCTAGATGGTTCCTACGGAACCTCTCCGAACTACGATGTCAAAATCGCAATCACAAGCGGCATGATCCCCAGAAGCGCAACATGAAGGCTTTAAATCGTAACGAACGCTTCCAAGTGTAGCACTGTAGCAGTCCAGATCTCTGCTATGGAGTTAAGAGCTATTTTTGGATCCGTCCATGTATGGAACTCCCGAAGGACTGCCACAAGTAAAAACGCAATCACGCTGCTGCCGATACAGCAGTCAACTCTCCTTTTCGTCCCCAATGATGCATACGTCAGTTTCAGTGTGAATTTTATAAATAAGCTCATCATGAAGCTGTGACAACACTTTTTTAGTCCAACTGTGCTTAAAATTTCTAGCTTCTAGGATAAAATAGGCCGATAACCTAGAAAACAGAGCGCAAGTACTTGGAAAAGTAAAACACACATATCTTTCAATACGAACGAGAGGCCATGAAACGTGTCCCATTACTTTGGCGACGCGATTGTCGCAGTTAAAAATTAATTATACGTACCGGAAAGTGTATCCACAAGTTTGCGATTTAAATCGCTGCGATTAAAAATACGTAGTTTTTACAAGATGTGGGTATGAAAGCACTTGTGGTTTTCTATCGCAACATTAATCAGGAGGAACGCAGTTCTTAATTTGAACGCACACATATGCGACTTCATAATCGCAGCGATTAACAAAACGGAACAAGATCTATTTTTTTAGCGTTTTGTGGTCGCAAATTCAAATGAGTCATAAGGATTAGCATGCATTTTCGCACAGCATAAAAATGGATTCCACAAAAAAGCGTTGTTTTGCGACAAAAATACAGTCGGTTAATCGCTGCGATTACTTGGTCGCATATGCGTGCGTTCATATCAAAAGCTGTTGGTCATATGTATTGCTGTGCAGCTGATTAATCGTGCGACGGAAAACCAGCATTGCATGCATGGTCATATGTACATATGTATTTTCTTGCGACCACGATTTTTAAATCGCAGCGACAAAAATCGCGTGTGTTCGCTTATCCTAACATTTATTGGTGGAGAAGATGGATCATTTGTCATCGAGTTCTGCTCTTTGAAAATTTGCTAATCGTAGGTACCTTCACTCCGTTTGTTCAATAAACATTGACCAGGGCGTGTGAAGGTGCAATAAAGGGATAGCCTTCGCCTCGGTTCTTCCAAATGGCATATTCCACCTTTTCCTTCTGCATTCAATCATGTGTATGTATAACTTGATGAAATTGTTTTTCTTAACATCTCTCCCCTGTGCCATATCCGGGGTATTTCTACCTTTAATTGTCCTTAAAGCCCAGTCAATCATCCTGATGAAATGTTTTACATTCCTTCGCACTCGTTCGTACGTTCGTACAAACGGAATTTAATCCTTAAGGGGCCTACCACCTTCTAGAGGCAAAACGATGATGCATTATGTATGTATGTATGTGTCGGTACTTGTGCCAACCAGAGGAAACATTGGAACACCAACGAACGTCGTTCTGTGAGATATTTTCTGATTGCAACAGGAAACATTGGATGTGTGTGTAAACTCATATTTTGCCTAATTGAACAATCTACAGACCCGGCATGGAAATGTCTGTCATTTCATAGAGATTAGCTCTACAGGCTGGGATAGTAGACGACAACAGGCAACCATAGGAAACACATTCAGGAAGTACCAAAAGTTTACGGATTCCTTTTATTGCAAAGGAATTTTCGAGAAATCCTTTGGGACGATGTTTTCCTTCTGAGAGAAAACAAACAGTATTCATGAATGCAAAACATGTCAACATGCTATGAACTTAACGTTTTAATATGAATCACTGATTCGAAGAGCTCGAAGGTCTTGATGCGAGCATGTGCTAATTCTGAGAAACTTTTGGGCTTTGCCTTGGAGTTCAGAGTATTGAAACTGATTTTCTGTCTTCAAGTGTTGCCTCGAAATACACCCGATCGAAAATTTCAGTTCTTCAGTTGAATTTTAAATTCCAAATTCATCAGATACATCGACACTTTAAGTTCATTTGAGTGTTTCTCTACGTGTAGTGATTCATCAATATGCCTTCCACGAAAGTCTTTCTTCAAATTTGAGAGCATGGTGCGTGTATATTACTATGTGGTGGACAAACTATCGCATCATCACCTAGTCGTAGATCTGTGTAGAATCTGTGGATTTGCGAAAGAATATCGAGGTAAACCATACGAGGCATCTCTTGTCGAAATGGTTGGGTGAACTGCATCTTAGATTTCTAGCAACGTGCGGCCGAAGCATTCTCTCGACGTCTGACCTAGTCTGACTCGGAGCTTATGTCAGTAAGGATTTCCTAGGCTGAGTCGACGGCTTTATCCGTGAAAAAGAGGTAGTGGCGGACCAGCGGTAGTACTCATGTTCCTGAAGTGAATTCTTGCCATCGCCTTAACCAGCCCTACGTCCTAGGCTTTTGCGCCGTATGGATCCCTTGCAACTTAAAAAAAGATTAGTTATGAAAGAGACAGGAAGCCTCGGATGCGATAGATTAGGTTAGGTAGGTGGGCTGGTGAGGAGAGAATTGCTCCCCGCCACACTCAGATCAATTCTGACCCATTGTGATGCACTTTGGGGGAAATAATGTCTCTTCCCCATTGAAACCCATTTCCGATACTAATTTCCTGAGGACTTGATGAATTCATTATCCTGTCTTATGGCGTGCTGGCGAGGTCATCTACATAGGTCTTGGAAAACGTAACTACCTATGAATTTGTTCCTGCTGTGGTGGAGACCAGGGCATAGAAAGTGGGTTGTGTCCTCAAAAGTTCCCTCATCACTGCAGCCTCTGCAGAGCTCTTTATCCGTCAGACGTAGTTTTTTCATACCCATGACAGTACACTCGTCGTCGGCAAACCCTATAGCAGGGTAGCCCCTCCGAGTCCTAGGGAATGAAAATACTTTCCTTTCAATGAATTTTGTGATAATTTCTTTCGTGATCCCTTAAACAGCTCAAATTGAAATGAATTTTAAGAATGTTTGTAGATAAAATTCCAAAATTTTCATTCCCTTTGTACGTTCGAGTGTAAAATTCGTTTTACTGCATCTGCGTCTAGATAGTAATCCTATTCGCCTACATACCACCCACCTAATAGCGTGATTAGTCAATTTAATGAAAACTAAACGCATGAACCGACTCGCATGGGTTATCACTCGTACTTTTGATTACCGGCGCGGCGTTCTCATCAATCATTCTCTGCCCAAAAACAAAACAAAAAAAAAAATTGGGAAGCTAATCCGAACCATAACAATTATCAACTTGAGAATGAATCCGTTGCGTCGCATTGGTTATACTGGCTCACATTCGGTGTTTTTACGACAAATTTATCTATCCACACGTCCACATACCATTCAGTGGAGATTTCAATTGATGGGAGTCTCAAGCAATCCATCCAAAGTCATCAGTTTAACTATTTCGTTGATGTTGTCAGTTGATGTGCGCGTTCGTTTTAAATTAATTTGACTTCAAGTGGCCGTTGAATGGTGAATAATTTTGTCATTCACTTAGGAAAACACTGTCAAGTGTCTAAATTTAGTTTTTATTACGTTCGGACTGTGTACGAAGATATAAGATAGAGTGGTGAGTGGAAGAAGTATTTGTGTGACTTGTTTTCTAAAGGTTGCTTCACAAAAGTAAGTAAAAATTCCTGTCAATTTAATCAGTTTTCAAAGTACTAGAAAGTATCTACAAGTAATCCCATCAGAACTTTAGGGACTGTGAAATGCTATTTGTGGTCAATGATACCTACTCGAGTAAAATGCTTTGAAACTGTTGCACTATTTACTGCCTTTCTTTAAAATAAAAAAAATACGATAATCATGAGAAGGAAGAGTTCAAAAGTTCCTTCTGAAAAACCGAAAATGCAATTGAATCTGCTTTAACGAAATCCTATAGAATATGTGAGCAATTATTTGTCAACAAATTTCGACGTTTGCAAGCTGGACACTACTAGGTGTGACTGATCCTCACGAGCTAGATAGGTCATACAACATGCGCCATGCCATGCATCGATTGGTCAGGATTGTAAAAATACACCGAGATCACAGAAACATCTCCAGAGACTACATTAACCTGTGTGCCTAGCCATAGCGACATTTTGGGACACTGCAAGGGTGACGAGTTCGCCAGAAATGGTATGACTTTAAGAATTCTGCCTTAATGGCAAAACCTTGGTATGCCTCTCGCTACGTGTAAAGATCTACTTAAGCTGGACGGTTTTAGTGGGACCAATTACAGATGGGAAGAGGTGGCCATGGAATGATTGGTAATGTGTTTACTTGTAACCAGGCAGGTGTAAGTTCAAGCCCCACCAAGAGAATAGCAAACGCAGCCACCAAGCAGAACAGAGAATAAAGTCTTAGTTTCTCCAAGTACCATACCAAAAAGGAGTTGCTGCCTGGAAGTGCAATGGACCTTATAGAGTCTGAGTGCTTCTGGAATTTGGTTGCTCTTTTTTTTTTTACTTTTTTTTTTTTACACGGATAGGAAATGGCTTAAAAAAATGCAAATACTTGGCGCAACAGACATTCGCGAGAGTTGGGACCGTGAAAAGACCTTTCGGTGTTTTCTTGGATTCGAACTTCGAACCTTCCGCACAGCGATCCAATCACTTGAGCCATGGTGCCCACGGAAATGGCTTGATTTGCCATTATCTTGACAAATCGGGCCTAAGCTGGATTGAAATGTAGTGTTGGGTTGCTTATGCTAAATCGATCACATATCAGTCACGTAATCGGTGTCCTCAAGGGACATTGTTTGATAGGCCAACATACTTAAAAGCTCTTTTCAAATGACTTCTGCAGGAGTTGCAGGGACGAAGGTAAAAATGAAATCACCCTTCACCTCTTATACACCTGTTCGGCCCTGTCTCAAAAACGACTGCTCCATTTAGGACTTCTTTCCTTTAATTACCTCAGCGAACTGGCGTTCTTAGACGTCATTGAAAGCTTGGTTTGATTAGTGCTTTGGTAGTCAAAGTGGAAAGATCCATGGCATCAAAAAGGCCTTTGTTGGTTTAAATGTGCCTGTATCCTGATTTTCGACACGAGAATATAATAATTAATTGATGAAACCTCTGGTGTGACGAGGAATGTCGGCATGCACAAGGAGCAAGACAAAAGGAATCTCAAGCAGCGCTACAAAGGAGGACAAGGGCTGCTTGAGATCTCCAAGAAACAGAAGAGACGGAAGGAACATCGGCTTTTTCTTTTTTTTTTTTAAAGTGTGAAAAGTGCGCGGTCCAGCACATAGAAAAGTGCCATTCCAGGAAGGATGTTCGGCAGTTCTACAAACCGGTAAAGAAAACATGTCTCGACAATGAAGGATTAACAGAAACTTGTAGAGATGAAGAAGGAAACTACAAAGTAGAGTCACAGTCCGCGCTGAGATTATGGGGAAACTATTTCTGCAGATTGCTTAACGGCCAACATTCACTGTCAGGCAAAATATCATTTAAGTGACCGCCAGCCCCTATAAAATCGATAGCGTTCCACTTAGATACTGCAGCTATCAGTATGACAAACAGTAGCTGAAATAACATCAGTTCGTACCTCCCATCTAGGAGACTTATCTTCGTTAGTAGAAAAAGAAAAAGAAATAAAGTAGGAGTCCTTACGGGCCATTGTCTTATGGGCAATCATTGCAGAAGGCTGAGTGCTCTCATCAACGTATTTTGTAAAAGAGGAAGAATTGGCTTGCCCTACCGACTCTGAGAAGGAAAATCCTTGATGATCTTATTGATCTATATTATACCGAAACTGGTTACCCTGGCCTTTGTCCCGTATGGGCATTTCCATGTAGGTTTCTGGTGCTAGTAATTCGGTTCTTTCTCTCTCTCCTTCTGACCTTCTATCTCGCCTAAGTGGGAATAACCACTCGCCTGAGTGGGAATAACCACTCAACCGAACCCAAACTAATCCTCCTTTAATCGAAGCTTATGAGATGCTGTCGCGAAGAGCTTAAGGTTCTTGGAATACAGCACAAGGTATCGCTCTGCTGGGTTCCTGGACATGAGGGTATCCCAGGCAATGAAAAAGCTGATGAACTATCTAGGAAAGGTTCAACAGATTTACTAGAAGTAACTGATCTCTCTGTAAGCATTCCGCCTTGCATGCTCAAGCTTGAAGCAGGGAATTTAGGAGAGAGGCGAACCTAAGATGGAAGCCTATGGAAACGTGTAACATCGCGAGAAAACTATGGCCGTTCTTCGGCAGAACAAGGACTGAGCGACTTATACGAAAGGACAGAGCATCCCTTTCTAACACGGAGCATAATAGTCTGCGGTACGATAGAAACTGCGCCGGAAAGAAGAAGAACTTTGCAGAGGCTGTAGCTACGAGGGAGTTTTGAGGACACCACCCACTTCCTCTGCCATTGTCCTGGACTCCAACATTCCAGAAATAAATTCCTTGATAAATACTTCTTCTATAACCTGGAAGAGCTCTCTGGCGTACCTACAGACAAGATGCTGAACTTTGTCAAGTCATCAAGGTGGTTTGTAAGTAAGTAGTAGTTAGAGTAGATAAGTCATTTACAGGGTTTCAATGGGCGGGGAAACACCTTTCCCCCTATGGGTAACAGAGTGGGTTAACACTGACCTGTGTGCGGTAGGAGTCTTATCTCTATTTGCCAGTCCGCTTACCTAACCTAACATAATCTCCCTTTAAAGACCAGGTTTTTGTAGAATGAGTGCTTTAAGCGGAATTTCTATATTTTATGTTTCCATGCAAATAATTTTAAAAACATTTGCGATTGCCTTAAGGTACTTTGACGATCTTGTTTAAATACTATAACCTCAGCGTCCTCTCATCGAAATGGGATATAAGAAAAAACGTTCACATTTTCTGCTCAGCATAATCCCTTATCCTTTCTCCCCGAAAAGAAAATTTGCTTCAGAGATAGAACTCGTTATCCCCTTAAATCATAGTCGTTACGTACACAAATCTGTGTCTGAATAAAATTTACTTCCGGCATAGAAACAAAGTTCAAGGATACCACCTATTATACCCTAGACATCCCATAAACATTGCGCATTTCACGACACTCCATCAAACTACAATCAAACAAATGAAGTCGTTTCGGAAAAGACCTCTATATTCACTCACTTTAAAGATACATTTTATAGACTACGACAGAGAATTTATGCCCGTCGCCTGGTCATTAATCTCCATGAATCTCTAGCACAAATCTCCTGCAGCCCCCCTACTTGCACGCCTCCGTTCAGCTGCCTGTAATTGCACATCACACTGGCCAAAATGTATAACAATTGAAACATTTAATTAATATCAACCCCAACGAGTTGGTGGCAGTGGTAGCGATGGTGGCGGCAGCCTCCCTCCATCCCCACGACTGCCGTCACAATAACGATCATGAGAATAATGGCTTACCATGTAATTACTGTCTATCTGTAAAAATGAATAGAATGCTTAATCGCTTAGAAATCAGAGGACACCAATAATAAATTACTGCTGCTGCTGTTTTTGTGTGCCGCACCGAGGCCATTTCCCAGCCGTAATCCTTTCCGGAGCAACGTGCCGGGGTATAGCCACCCCTCGCCCCGTCATGCCAATCTCCCAGACTCGACCAGATTCAACTTTGAATCAACCTTAACGAAAGTGTTAATTAGACAATTCTTCGTTTGGGTTATCTGCTCAATCTGTTTTTCTGGAAAAGTTTTCGCCTCTCCGACTCCGAAAAGTTACTCCTTTTCTCGATTTGCGCTTTAGTCGTCCCGTCCTGATGCTGGAGAAAATTCCTGATGCCGCGCGCATACACACAGCAGCGTATAGGTGCGCGCCTCTGGATCCTACAATCACTCCCATTTGCTTTGGGTTCAAGCAAACATTATAGGTATACACATACTCGTATATACCTTGAAATACTTTTGGAAAAACTTTAAGATACGTTTTTTCCCTTTTCTTTTTTTTTAATCGGACGGGACGGGAATGGAATGTGTCAAGCTGATCTCTTGTAGTAATTTCTGCAGCTAGCACGGCAAGGTGTCTCCATACCAAGAAAAGGAGACTCAACAAAACGGAAAAGGGCGACAAAAAATGCGAACCAGGAAGAAGAAGGTAATTCACTTGATAAGAACTTTTCATCCCAAGAGATTGGGGAATTGCAGCTTTCCGAATAAAATATTCTCACAATCAATTGAATTGGAATTCTTATCAATGATTTGCAAGACAGCGGTGAGGAGGTGCCGCCGCCAGTGGGTTCGGTGGGTTGTTGCTTGTTTGACGGTTATTTTCTAATTTTTTTTTCTCTCCTACTTCTTCCTTGTGTCACTTTATTTTATGACTGTGTTTCCGATAGCTGAGGGCGGTGCGGCATGGGCGGCATGGGCGGAGGGAGTTAATTTTAGTAATTGCGATTGTTCGAATTTTATTGAGGTATTAGGATGGTATAGTATGGTTGATGGTTTGATGGTTGACGATTGATCGCGTGGGTGTTTCTGGAAGACGTAATTTGCATTTGGAGGGGCTTTAATGGCACTGAAATTTGGGTAAACAATTTCACTGTCGATTTTGCATCTGCGATGATGTCGTGTACGGTTAATTAAATTTTTATTACAAACAGACAGTACGGGCTGCTTGGGAGATTAAATCATTTCGAGAAGGGTATTCAGATTTTTAACATTCGTTGACATTGATATGGAATTACGGAATAGACGTCTTTAATTTGAGGTTTTCTGAAAATGGCCCAAACGGCGGAAACATTGTGATAGAGTCTTTAATTCTCGTTTGCGTTGAGAAGGATATTACTTACTTACTTATTTAACGGACTTCCATTCCGTGGGGGGTCCTTGTCTGAGACACGACAGCCTTGTATTTTCTTCGGTCGAACCTGGGGGCTGGGATTCGAATGACCGCCTAAGTGGAGCATTATTTTCCATTTGCTCAATGTAGCCGAGCCAGTGAAGTCAACTGGGCTTTGGCTTTTCGGACCACATCCACATCTTCTTCTCCATTTGCCCTCCTCACATGTGGGACTGGATTTTCGACGAAGAGATTTTCTCAAAAGTATTCAAAATCTGCTCTGTTTTCCTGCTTATGTCCCAGCACTCGGCACCATAGATCAGTTTTGTGGAGCACACATTTCTTCTTCCGAGTTAGGAGTTTTGAATCCAAAAGTTTCGCCAAGACGAAGTAGCAGCGGCTTCCTTGGAGTAGTCTTCGTCGAATCTCCACTAAGGTGTCGTTCGTAGAGTTGGTGTTTACTTCGAGGTAGGTAAACTCCTAAGTCCTAGACGGACGGACAGATGCTGGTTTGTTTGTTTACAACATGTACTTAGTTTTGTCCTGGTTAACTTCAATGCCAACTCGTTTCAGCTGCTCTTCAATTGCCATGAATGCCTCTATGACGGTACGCTGGGAGTGACTGATGATGTCGATGTCGTCTGCGTATCCCAGCAACTGGACAGATTTGCTGAAGATAGTGGCTTTTGTGTTGTTGCCTACCCTGCGAAGTGCGAACTATCTGTTCCGCATCTCACATCTGGAATAGTTCAGAAGTGCTATTTCCGGACTGCACATTGCATCGCGTGCTATCCATCGTAAGGCGACACAGCTGGATCAGTTTGAGTGGGATTCCGAATTCAGTCATGACCATGTAGAGCCCATAACGATGAATGCTATCATATGCGGTTTTAAAGTCGATGAATAGGTGGCGGGTCTCGAATTGAAATTTGTTGATCTTTTCCAGGATTTCCCTTAATGTGAAAATTTCGTCTATGGTCGATCTGCTGGGTTGGTTGCTGCTGCTACGTCCTCTGTATCTGTCGCTTCGGCTCTTCTTAATATTTCGAGTCTTCTTAACTCGTTCTGTACGCTCATTATAAAAGAACAGATTCCAAACCAGTCGTCCCCTTACCTTGTTATATGGTTTACTTGAAGCTTCGGGATTGGAAGGTTCATTTTCCCTCTTGGAAGCGTCCGCCTGCTCTGCGTCTTCCTCTTCATCTGGACATTCTAGGCCGAATGGCGAGCTATCGTGCCCAAATTTATGGAGGTATTTCCGATACCTGTCGTGACCTGCCGGAATTGCATCAGGTGGTAGTTGGAGTCCCCATGTGCTCTCTTTGTCGAGGACTCGATAGTTGGTTCCTCTGCCCTTTACCATGTTATCGCATGTGGCTTTCCACTATAGATGGTAATGTTGGTAGGATTCACAGTTCGACTAAGATAAACCCTTTGCATCTCGTTAGCGAGAACGTTAATGGGGATCGTACCCCCTACAACACAGGCTGCTTTGTCTTCGTGTGGAAACCGTATGTTGCTCTTATTGCGCACAGCCTGTATGCAGACAAGAGCTTTATTTTTATCTTCTTCGTAGTAAGTGCTCTCGCCAAAACCGGTGCATCGTAAGTGCGACGAGGATTGAGCTTACCACTCTAAATAGAAGAATAGGGTGCCTATAGTTCGTTCTTTGTACCTTGATTAGTAAGGATACAAGCAATTTTCTTTCCCATTATCCAGTACTCTATCTCATAAGACATAAAATCGTGCGAAGGCATTACCTACAGGTAATTAAAGAATGAAACGAACAATATTTTCAGGTACATTAAGGACCCAAAGTGGTTCGAAACATCATGACAATAGGCGATCCTTCGAATCTGATGGGGATTTCTAGCAAGTGAGGGATATCTTCCATTAGTGGGCCTTACAATGGGTCTACACATACCCGAGTGAGACAAAGATAAATCTATTTTCCCTTCGCCAAGTCAATCTATTTAATGTAACCTGGGGTACCCTGGTAGTATGATAGATACTTTTACATACACTGCAATCTCTTGCAGAATAGACAGCGATACCCTTTTTCAGATTTACGACGAATAGTACTCATACATAGTATAGTCGGCAAATAACCTCGTCGCACTTTATATTCATATTATGTCCTTAACCCAGCAACCCCCGTTAAAACAACAGGTCAAGTCTTGCTTAAGGCTAATAACTTGATATGGATGTCAACTGGGTAATGTTGACCAATGTTAATGAGGCGAGGGTGTAATGTTCAGTACATAAACACATTAGCGGACATTTAATGCCAATTTTGTTACACTGGAGACGAAATAACATTACCATCGTGAATGCCGCCTGAGGTTTATTGTTTGAAATATGTTCTCGTGGAAAGTCGAAAAAGGACATCATCCCTTGTTAATAATTTTGTGACAGCAATACTCAGTGGTATTTAGATGTTCCATTGGCCCTGGTTTTGCGTCTTTAGATCGATTTTGCTTTCAGTGTAAACTTCAGAGGCTACTTACCATATTTATGGGCCTCCAGACCCGTGAATAGTTTCTGCTGATATACTGCCGCCATTCATCTTCTTTAGTCTGAGACACGCTGCTGCCAGTTCCCGACCAACGATCCTGGCATCAACGATTGGTTGACCCTTATAACGAACATTCCGTCATCGTTGTCGTCTCGAACATGATGTCGTCAATTCATTCGATATGGTTGAGCCAATGAAGTTGACGTGTTTTAGTCTTCGTATAAGGTCTAGGTCTTGGTGCAGCTTTTAGAATTCTCGGTTCAAAATTGTCTTCCATTCGTACTCCTCGCATAAGGGAATATACGACGAAGTGTTCTTCTTCGAGCGAGCCCAAGATCTGCTTCGTTTCCTGGTTGTAATGTAGAATTATTTTCATCACCGCAGTAGGACATGTCTTCATTGTTCTTACTAACGCAAGCCATTTTTTGATCTTTTTTTTGTCCGATTAGGAACAACTCCTGTGGAGCACTCAGACGTAACTTATCCATTGGATTACCAGGAAGTAAAACCCAGTATTACTCATTTTGCTAGAATCACTTGAGTGATGCAGAGCTTACAGTTTTAGCACTCACCACATCAGCATCAAAAATCTGCCACGAAGCATCGTCGCCCTCTCTACAAAGGTCGCAGACAGCGGTGTCCCTTAAGCCTAGTACATTAGGATGTTTAGTAAAAGGAAAATATCCTGAGAGAACGCCAATAAGCCGTCCACAGTCTGTTCTGCTGAGAGACAGCATGGCCTTAAGCGCAGATTGGCTGTAACTGCAGACGCAAGTACTTCAACCCCTCCACCTATTCCTTACAATATAGTCGATAGTCATTAGGACGGCACAGACCTCTGCTTGAAAAAAAGTGAGATGTTTACCTAATGAATAGTAAGGCAGCCAAGGCAGACCATTCTTTGAAGTTCAGTGCAAAAAGCAATCTTACATACTCACGCGAGAGTTCCCTCCACCGTAAAGGTCCAGAGAACCTTTGTCGGTAATAACCCCATGTCTTGCCAAAAGCACCCTTACACTGCCAGAACACTGAGAACGGCTTCGAAATATTCGACTTTGAATGCTTTGCCCAAAGAAATGTCCTATCTAGGGTCACTTCTAGATATTTAACGGCATCGGAGATCTGGGTAGTAATGCCCTTCAGCACTGCCTGAGCCTGCTCTTTCGCAAGGCTTTTTTGTCAAAAAAAATTCGACATTAAAATTAAATTAAAATTCCATTTGGAGAGAGTTACATGATTCCAAACGGGCGAGAACTAGGCGACACCAAGCTATCAACACAGAGAATGCAAATAGTCTCATATTTCCTCCCCTATACACTCCAAGGATCTCACCCTTTCCCCCATAAAACAGACACAAACAATGTTGTCTGTCAATCACAGAAAAAAAAAAAAAAAAATATTTCACAGTAGAAAATATAGCCACTTGACTCATAATCTCTCTCGAATAACCATCGGAGTACAATTTACACATCTAAGCACTTTAAATGTTTTTTATGTTATTGCAGCCTTGTCATACACATAAAAGTTTGAATGCGATCCTTCAGAACGTGCCAAATATCTCATTTCATCGTAAAAAAAAATATAAGAATTGAGCAAATCATTCTCTCCCTCAAGGGGCAGGTGGCATAAAGAGAAAAAAACCCACCAGCACAGGCCCCCCAACTTATAACCAAAACGATTACAAAATTCCTAAACACATCCCTTACAGTTCTAACCGTCAACCACCCGAAACCCCATCAAATAAAAAAGAAAATGAAAAAAAAAAAAAAAAATCCATCTCCAAAAAATCTCAGCTGGCCAATTCACAGCCAAGAGTATCAAAACAAAACATTTAAATTGACGTGCCAGGATACGGTAGGTTGAAACGTGGGTGGGTCGTGTCTGCCAGTCCTTCGCAGATACCCACAGAGCGCCAAACACTCGACTGCCATCGAAATGGAAATTCATTGGCGGCTATATGAGTTGAAAGCTCAGAATAAAAAGCTTCTCTTATGGAGAGCAACGCTCTTTTGAGATCCTGCGCATCGACACATGTTGCTGGCGCATAACATCCTTCGGCAACATGTTTTATGGTCAAAAAAATAGATTCCTACGTCTGGTCTGGTCACTATCATCTTCATTATCGACGGTGGATTCGGGACTTTGGTGAATGTTGCTTGAGGACGACAAAAAAAACACACAAAAAAAAATATCTTTTCCAAGAGTCATCTGCGGATGTGGCCCGTAACGTACGTAACCACGAACGTATCATTGCCCAGGAACTGCTGCCAACTGCGCCCATATTTCTCAGTGTTACACTGCTATTCCTCCCCCTATGGTGTGTGTTGGAATTCACCGAAAAGCCGTACTCGGTTCCAGCTGTCAGTCCGTAATTGGCTGTCTGTGCGTTCGGTTGTATAGTGTTGGCTACGTCGTTTTCGAAACGGTTTTCGGTTATTCTACTGATTCCTACGAGAGATTGACTCCGGTTCTTGAGGAAGCGTAAACATATAACGGGATTTTCTTCGTTGTATCCTGAACTCGCGATAACAGTGTCACATCCACTCATTGTTTTGTTATTTTTATATAATTTTTTTTTTTGCTTTTTGCTCGTCGGTTTTTGCAAGGATAACGACGAGGACGTGTGATGATGCTTACGGTGTATGTTGGTGATGATAATTGAACGTGTATGACACTTGTTCGCTTTGATTACTGTTACGTTCGTTCGTGTTATGTTTTTTTTTTTTTTGTCTTTTTTCTGTGTTTCCCTCGGTGTTCTGTACGTTGTCATAGCTTTAAAGCGCCGCCCCTAGAATCCTGTTCTTTGCTACTGTGTTGCCCTTTGATTCTCCATACGCAGAGTGGACATCGCTAATGGATATCTGGATAGCTGCACAGGTGGGCAAACACGTTTAATAATTAAAAAAAATGGGTTTTCGAATCGACAATTGACAGGATAGTCGGGTTTTGCGGAATTGGATTTTTTTTTCTGTCGCTTTTCGCGATTGTACTGTGTTTTTCACAAACATCATTCTGCGGAGCTTTGTTGTCCTTAATTTTGTGTCGAAAGTGTACGAAGGTAGCGAATACCTCTAGTGTGTGTGCATAACCCATTGAACTTTGTGAGCGATGCCGTTTTCAGTGTTTTTTTTTTTGTTTTGTGTTTACCTTTGCGGTTTAATTGGGTTGCAGTAAAAATTCAATGCAATTAAATTCACAAAAAGGATAAAATAATTATTTATTAGCTTGCGAGAGCAAGGAGAGTCACTTAAATGCAGTTGTCCATTGTAAGTGCTGGCAATTACTGTGAGAATCTATTATAATTCAAGTGTTGGATGAAGTTTTTGTTCGAGAACAAGTACATAAATCTGGCTGCAGATACATATCCATAGTTGCTGATACACAAGGAAATATAGCCAGCTGTGAAAGAGGAGCGAAAGCGAGTGTGTGTTTCACAAGGATTAATTTCTATCATCAATTATAAAGGACTTTGGAGAGTGTCCATATTGCATATACAGTGTAATTGTGGGTAAGTGTCTTTAGTGGTAATCCATGGGATAGTTGAGTAGGTACATATAAGAGAGAATAGTTTGCTGATCCTTAAGACGATAAAATACTGCACACAGGCAATGAATATAACAAAGAATTGTATCCTTAAGTAATGTAGATCCCATTCACATGCTTTAATGAAGATTTTATAGATGGATGTAGACACAGGACGTTGACATATGTTTTTCTGACGTTTTTTTATTTTTTTTTCTGTGCCAAGGAGAATTTATTTTTGGATTTGTTTTTGCCTGGTGAATAGAGACGTGTGGGTGTTTTGGAACTTCGTCTTTGAGGTGGGCGTAAAAGTCTTAAAGAAGCAGTTTCTGTTGGAACAGATGAACCTGTATACCTATGTAAATAATAGTCGTGTATTTATATAGCTGAGATTATAGAGCATCGTTCATCATTCACAATCATTTTCCTCTGATTCTGGGAAAAATAAATTTTCCTTTTCGAATCCAGTGATACTTGTATAGTGTTAGAGTGGGCGGATGTATCATATGCAACGTCCTTGAGAAGGCCTTCCTTCTAGAGGTTCCTAATAAAGTTGATGATAAGTGCTTCTAACATCCTCAGGGGCCCGGGTATCCGTCCAGGAAAAGGCGCCTGTTGTAGCAGAAAGCCGCAATGCTTTGCTGATTCGTATTCTTCTAAGCAAAGTAAGGTTTCCTGAGGTAGATTTAATCTATGCAGGTGATATCCAAGTATTGACCGGTAAGTCTTTGGGTTCGGTATGTATGTGCATATGTACCTTCCAGGGAAACATTTCATGGCTAGTTGGTCAGCGATTTCAATGTCTTGTGCCTGGTCAGATCGTCCGCTCGCTCCCAGGACCCAGATGAGGTTGATTTTTCATTCAACGCCTAGTTTGCTTAGTCCTTTTTGGCGTTGACTTACCAATCAAGAAGCTCCGCTTAAAAGACACTGGCCAAATTCGGTAAACGGAATGATTTCGAAGCCCAGAGAAAATGCCTTCGCCGACCGAAAAGGCTGTCATATCAAAATCTTTGATTACTTTACCCATCTTAGATGAAAAAAGTTTCCTGAAATTACAAGTAGGGGTTTTGCAATGAATCAAATGTGCAACCAGGTTGTTTGGTAACGTCTCCACGACTTTACTATAGCCGCAAGTCGTGTCGCAGTCTAGCATCCAAATTCTTTGATCCGGATTGTGCAGCATAAAGCTGTATCTGTAATATGCAGTTCGAGAGGATCAAGTGAAGGATTAGAGTTACAACATCTGTTGGGCAGGATCACAAAGCATTCTTTGGCTTTTTTTAAGTGAACCGACATTGCATTTTCTACTTCGGATATGCTACCAAGGAAGGTGAGAATCGAGCCTCGAATGCCTGTGTACATTTAAAAGGACAAAAGTGGCTGAATATCTCATTTTTCGTTGAAAGTTTTATTGCGTGCGTAGAAAGTTATGCGTGCGTGGTTTCTTCACTCGGTGTTCAATATTTAGTTTCTGAGTTTTGGGTCGAACATCGTGCTTAGATATGTAGCATTAGAACCTAAAGATAAATTAGCTCGACCTTTAGGAACGAAGATGCGAATCCAAGCGAAAATTATGCCACACGGAGTTGTAGCGCGGCATGAAATTGGGTCTTCCGTTGTTCGATGACATTACGATGATACACAAGGCTTAAGACATCACGCATACTTACGAATTGTTTGAATTTGGCGATTGCGTTTCGAAGCGTTTCCTCGTTTCGAAGATTGATTTGACAGATGCCAAATGGGAGGGATATGATATCTCAAACCTCAAGAATACTAACATTTCACCTCGATGCATTGCGAGTTCACTTTGTGATTTGTGAAGTAAACATTTTTATTGAAAATTATCCTCATCGCGGTTGAAGCTTGGCTGCAATTTAAGCTGTCTTCAGGCAAAAGCAATATTTGCAGGTCTTTCACCATAATGCTCAGTTGCGTGATTACGTCGTCTGCATGATGTTTGAGAGTCTTCTCGGTTATCTGTAGCCTACTTACTTTACTTAACGCATTCCCAACCCATGGAACGTTTCTGGCTGAGACTCGACAACATTCCATGGACCAAACGGAGGATAACGAACTCCCAACCCGTGGACGTCCTTGCCTGAGACAAGACAGACTTGTATCCTCTTCGGTCCAGGGCACGCTGTTTCCAGTTCTGTAGATCAAGCATCCGCAATAGCTTGGTCGTTAAAACGGAGGTTTAGTTTTTCTTGTTGTCTCGATCCTGTGGGCTGGGATTCGAAGATCCCCTTAGTTGGAGTATTATTGTCCGTCCGTTCACTCGATGTGGCCAAGTTAGTGTAGTCGTCAGCTCATAGAGTTTGCGGTTTTATCTTCTTCGCCATTCGTCCTCGTAGCATATGGGACCGAATAATCGAAGAAGAATTTTCATCTCGAAAGTATTCAAAATCTGCTCTGCTTTCCGGCTTATCTCCTAGCACCTGGCAATAAGAGCAGAACTGAACTGAAGAAGTCACAAGATAGTGCATCTATGTCCTGTAATCCGGAATACATTTGAAATAGTTCAGAAGTACTTTTTTCGAACTGCACATTGCGTCGCGAGCTATCCATCGTAAGGCGACACAGCTAGGTCAGTTTGAGCGGAATCCCGAATTCGGCCATCGTCATGTAGAGCTAACGACGATGAAAGCTATCATATGCGGTTTTGAAGTCGATTTAAAAGGTGGTCTTTTCCAGGATTTGCCTTATGTGAAAATTTCATCTATGGTTGATCTACTCTACCGAAAGTCACATTGGTACCTGGCGATGAGAATGTTGCAGAAGGGTTTGAGACTTTCACATACTACGTTGGGTAGGGATATTCCTCCGTCGTTTTTGAAAGACATAGAAACCTTTTTTTAAAAGCGACTTATGGAGCTGATTGTCCAGTCATCGGGCATGCTTTTATCGTCCCATACTTTGTTGATGAGGTGGTGCATGCACCTTACCAAAATATCACCACCGTATTTGAAAAGCTATGCTGGTAGTCCAGCGGTCTTGTTGTTCTTCAGCTTTCTGATGCCTGTACCGACCTCTTCTATACTTGGAGTGGTTATGTTAGGTTAGGTGCGTGACACGCCATACTCAGGTCAATACAGACCCATTGTGATACCCATATGGGAGAGATGTCCCTTGTCCATACAGGAATGGTTCCTATGAACTGGCAAACCATCCAGTTTATTTGATGTAATTCAAGATGTCATTGACTGCTATGCTGGATAATTCTTCTACGTCACGGAATAAGTGTCGCCCGAGAAATTTAATTCTAAAGTGGGTAAGACCTGGACAGTGACAGAGAAACTGGGCTGTATCCTCATTGACGTATCCACATCCGCGACGTAAGTCATAGTTTTTTCCGTTAGTCTTAGTTTTTTCATGTGGTACCAAGGAGTGGTATGCCCCGTGATAACTCCTGTCGGTCCTACTGGATGTGGGCCTTCTTCTTCCCCAACCACTCTCTCTACACGATGCCCATTAAGCAGCTGCTGCAAGTGCTGCTTAGAAACTGCTACCTTCTTAAGGCTGAAATGGAAGCATCTTCCAACAGGGTGATGACTTTTGCGCCACCCTGTACATGCACAGCTTAAAAAATCAAAAAAATTTAAATATTAATTTTTCCACCCTTGACAGAGAGGATGCAATTTATTTGTGCACCCAACTTACTTATAAAATTGATGAATAATTTAATTTCTTGTGGTTTCGACTTAGCCGTCTTCACAATTTGGAATTCAATCGCTTTCACAGCGGGATGTTGCGGTTTAGCGAAAAGTTTTAAATATCCCAGCGTGAGGTGTCTGACCATTGACGTGGGTACATGTGGAAACGAGATACTTTTCAAGTATTTCAGGCACTGAATAATTTAATTTATTTGTAGCAACGGTTCATAGCCGTCTGGGTGCAAGTTACTGGTATGTCTGCCGTAAATGCAGTGTTTATTGGTATTCAAGCTTCGTACGTAGATCTCTTCCTTAGTTTTCAAAAAGATGCATGGGACGACGTTTGAAATACGAGACAGTGGTAGCTAGTGTCTTAGGGCAGTTACTGTAATGTTCCTTTGGAATTGCATGTGTGCGAGTGATTTGCATAGACTCAGTTAGTTTTTCTTATAAGTTTGCATTCAGAAGTAAGTGGGGACAAATGGAGAATGACTGGAGCAGGTTGGAGAGCACACCCATTTGCAGGCACCCTCTGGCCGCTTTAATTTTTCTGAGCTATCATCCGCATTCTAAATGTATTTCTCTGCTTTTTAGCATGGTAAGTACACAATTTATGATTTCCTTTCTAATCATAGCGTGCTTTATAACCTCGTAGGAAGGGTGGTCGAAGGCTCCCTGTATATCAATAAAGATACAAAGGGCGGTTTCCTTTGCTTGATTGCTTGTGTTATTAGACTGTGAATGGCAACCGTACGTACATATGCGTCACTAAAAAGCAGGAGCAAATGTGCTCAACGGCAGCTATAGGGGCAATGCTTAGTCCCACACCGCTACATCTGGCGGTGCAGAAAGGCGCTAACTACTCTCAGGCTGCCTCAAAGCTGACTTTACTAGTCATCTGAGTGTAGTGGAATACATTCGTCATGACCCTGTTCTCAAGATATCAAATACCACGCTCAAAAGTTTTCGATTTTCTGGGATTTTCCAAGTTGTTATAGGTGACCGACGAGATTGGAAAAATTGAGGTCTCATACCAACACCAAATTCCCGAATCTGGTATACAAACTGGAAAATGGCAGCATTCCAAGTCCTACACGATAAGATCTCAACTTTTGGACTGTCTCAATCTGCTCAAAAGTCGTACATCCAGGAACAAGGTTACCATAGCCTGGATTCTTGGTCATGAAAGTATTGAGGGTAACGAACAGGCTGATTGTCTGGCGCCTGTCGCCCTCTCGTTGGTTCTGGACCCTATTTTGGGGTAAAGTGCCAACTCCAAGATAACACAATCGGGTATCGACAGTTCATCAATCCCAATCGATATAAGGCCAGGCTTTTACTTTATCTCGGATGGAAAAGAATACTCCACTTGGTGTGGAACTCTGTTAACGGATGTTAAGAACCTGGAGCCTAAATCTATGCTGAGGTTTATTCAAAGCCTAAATATAGCTCGAATTGGGCTAGAACGAAAGATCTTTGGGGATTGGTATTTCTCAGCGTTTGTCTCGGTTTTAAATTGCGGACAGTGAAAGAATACATGTTCGACATCTTTCTGAGCTTGCTTGAATCTGTAAGTCATACTTCCATGCATCAAGATGTAAGACGAGATGATAGCTCCATCGGCACGCTTCATCGTAGTTGTCATTTGCTGTTTTTTCGAAAGTCCTCTGCTAGTATATCGATTAGGAGTAATTCTGCAATGGCATATGTATGTAGACTGCATCTTTTGATATTGCGTACTCTCAGTGCACAAAGTCGGTATGTTGACTCAATTTTACACATGCATATCTTGACTTTCATAGCCTACGATCATATTAGTGACTCGCATCATACTCATAGATGCGACCACGCTGACCAAAAGCCGTCGTCGACTGTATCTCGGCACCTCGGCCTATCTGCCAAATATTTCCTTTTCGACAGTCTTGTGTCAATTATGACGCGTAGGTATTTTATGGCGTGTCTCTATGTAATTAAGTGCCCCCTGTCGTAAGAGTGATTGTTTCCATCACCTTTCTGCTACTGATTACTACCGCTTTAGTCTCATTTCGTCTAACTTTAAAGTCAGCGTTGAAGGATCCCTATTGCCCCATCGCTTCTTCGGACCCCTTTTATCGCAATATCGCCCGCAAATTCTAAGATCATTGCATCTTCTGGTATAGAAAGAGTGGGTATCCCTGCATACATAACATTCCACAGAAGTGGACATAACACTCGTCACCTTGTGACACCCCTTTTGTGACGGTATGCTTTTTGGTGCCATCATCTGCGTCATATATCAATATCCTTTTTCTGAGATAATCCGTCACTATTGTGATGAAGGTGGATATCCTCATATTTCGAACGGATTCCAAGATATACTTCCAGTTCACAGAGTTGAATGCATTTCTTACGTCTTCCATGATTACAGGACAATGCTGTTTAGCACCACCACTTCATCTTCTGCCTTCTATGGCTCTCTTCACTTTGTCATCTAACACTTGGATTGCATTTATCGCTGACCACACGTTCGAAAACCGTACTGATGTTCTACCAATCCTCCTGTTTTTTCAATGGCGACGATGATGTATTCCCAGATGAACTATTCCCTTTGGATTTTCTTTTTTGTTTCTTCCATCGCTCTGCGAGTACTTCTTTACTCCGGCATGGGCTGTAGATGTTCCAAAATATTTCCGATCAAACTCTAATTGCGGTTTGAAGGGCTATTTGCCCAAGCAACACAAGAGAGGGCACACAAAATCGGCGAATTGGACAGAACGTCATAGTCGAAGCTATAACTTTGAAGTAGTATCGGACTTTGTCTGCCTTGGCTCTGCTACGTATAAATTCTGACACAACATCTCAGCAGAAGTCACGCGAAAATTAGCTTCTGTTGCTTTGGGCTGAGAAGGCAATTGTGTTGTAAGAACAACTACTGAGACTCTATACCTTATCCTCCCACTCCTGCTTTAGGGTGCTGAAGCATTGGCTGGGCTAACTAGAAAGGCTTGTTGGTTAAGGCCCAGCTTCACCCCGAACTGTAGCGCCACCTAAGTAAGTTAGCAAGTTGGGTATGCCATCCAGGTACTTTTTTGTCTCCGAATCTCTTAGTTGCTGTGCTTACTCTGTTTGCTGATGCCCTGAGGGTTTCTGTTGTTTTGGAAACAGTCCACTTAAAATGTCTTACAGCAACCTTGGGCAGGTGGGAGCTGTTGACCGGAAGCGCTTCATCTCCGTTGAAATCCCTACGCTTGCCGTTGTTGCTGTTGGCATTCTGTGAACGTATTTCTTCCTTTGGAGTGCTAGTACAATCTTCACGCGCTATGACATTCTGAACGTATCTGTGAGATTTCGTCATTCCACCAGAAACATGTGCATTTCCACGGGTATTTCTTCATCGTGGCATGGTTGCATCGATGGGTAGCAGCACTAATATGATCCAAAGAGTGTAGCGCAGGGAGGCTTTAGAAGTTCACCCACAACACTGGATGGTCTTATAAGACATAGTGGTGCCTTTTTGGTCGATGTGAAGTGGTTATTTCAGTCATCAGGCATGTTTTCATTTGACAGTTATGCCCGCTTTATACTGCGAGAGGACGGCAGTGTATTTTATATTTAACGCTCTTCCAGAAGTTTTGACTCCTGTGCTACTGCATCGTTTCCCGACCAATGCCTGGTGGCCATTTATACAGTTCTCTTGAACTTGCATGTCATCTCCGCTGTTATGTACTCGAACTTGTATCGAACTTCAAAATAGTGCCCCATGTACTTTCGTGGATGCTTAGAACTATTTTGAAACTGTCACTATAATAGTCCTACATATACTAGCACCTGCTAACTGGGGTTTTAGCCACGACATGGATGCCTCGTTCTGGACCATTTCATTTTATGAACACATGCTGAACATATTTCCGTAGGTTTCTCGTCAACTCAGAGCTTAATTACATTCAGCCACTTAATGCTGCCTCCAGCACATTGAACAAAGTTAGCGTATACTGAACAGAAAACTTATGCAGACTAACACAACTAAAGGAATTCTCCTTAAACATTTTCGGCTTTATTGAACCAAATAACAAAAGAATATGCCCCCAGGCAACCTCAAAAACCGTACACTATTGTGCGCACCATTGAAACCCAAAACAATATGCCATTAAAACAATTTTAATGTTACCATGCATGCCCGGGGAACGCGTCCTAATTAGCTTTTGTGGCAGGCACCTTTCGCCTCTATTCATTAAAACGCGCTCACACACACGCATACACACAGTGTCGGAGAATAAGAGGAGAGCATTTTAATTGCTTAATTTTATTATAAACCTCTATCAATTCTATATTCGTGTTGAAAGAAGGAAACTTGCCTCCTGTCACAGTTCATCAGGCGCACACATTAAGCCTCCTCAAGAGAGGTGCACACTCGACACTATACAAGGACCTCGCCGCCACCGATGCTGCCGCTGCCGTTGCCGCACTGCCAGGAGACAACTAGAGTATTTGTCTGGAAAATTACGCCCTAAGAACATATAAACATTTAAGGAAAATTGTATTCTAGTTCTCGTTGTTCCTGGTGGTTGGGTGGTTGGGTGGTAGGGTGGTAGGGTGGTAAGGTGGTTGGGTGGGTAACATGCAAGGATTCCTATGGAGGGCATTCGCCTTCAAGTGAATTTTAAGAGACACACTGATTTTCCAAATGAAAGGAGGTTGCGGTAAAGTCCTTGAGGCCCATCACCGTTCTTCTTCATGTAAATGGTTCATTACTGCCATCGGCAGAACCCTTTTTCTTTAATTAACTGGCAAGGACGACATTGAGTGACTGCGTGTTTCTCTGTATACATATATGCATACATATGAGTAGGCCAGGAGCAAACAAACATGTGTAGATCCTTTAAGCGAACAAGAGCACTGACAGTTTCATGGAATAACTTTTCACATCCTCCAAAGAAAAACGAAGAAATAACCGAGAACTTATCTTTGCCTCTAGCGTGTGTGACGGGCCATCGTGGTTGAGATTGTGATTCCCACCCTTCAAAAACACTTACCGTCAAGCCTATACAGGATCTTTCTCTCCCCACTCTCCACTCTCCACTTAGTCCTGTGAAAGCAAACGACAAACTTTGAATTAATTGCTGAGGTCAGAAATCTTAGGGGTTTCTTCTATCGGTTGGTTTTTGGGAAGGGTTTTCTTGTCGGTCCAAATGGCAACCCCGAGGGGTGGCGAACTTTGACTGTTGTCCTAGCGCACACATGGGATGCAAAATAAGGCGGGTGGTAGAAACTTTATTAAGTTTGAATTTTAATTGAATTCCTTAATTGCCTACTTTTTGGAGAATTAATAAGGAAACAAATATTAAATTGATTGGAGATGGTGTGTATGTGGTGTATATGCACACACACTCGTGTATGTGTTTGAAAGTTTTTGGGCCACTGTTGCGGATACATATGTATGTAACTTTTCCATGAAGAGGGCAACAGAGTAACAACTGTTGTTGGCCAATTATTATGGCTAAATGCGTTGAGCAAATTACTCTTCAAAAACTCGAATATGACCACTTTATGTAAATTTCATAACCATCTTCGGTTATGGTTGGGTACTAGGGCGAAATGGATTGTTCGTCCTGTGAAGGATTACTATGCATGCAGTAAATTTCTCTTGGCTGGTACATTCTGTGGTGTAGCGCGTAGGTTTTGGAGAGGCTAATAAATTAAGAGATACAAATTAAGGATTCAGTTGGTTGGGCAATTCCCGCAGTAGTGTGTAACTTAAGCAGTTGCCTCATAAAATTTTAATGAATATTTTTGAATAAACAATAATTTCAATTTGTTGTTGTTTTGTTATCCATTTTTTTGGTCTCTGGTAAGCAGAAAATAACGCACAGTTTAGTTGGGGAATGGTTTATTTTTTGATTTATTATAGTGGTAGCTAATTTAATTACGACTACCCTTAGAGTTTCAGATAATTCAAGTTTCGGGCGAGTGTTTTGGAGTATGATCTATAGCCCATTAGGGCATTAATTCGTTACGAGCAACCAACGAAAGTTTGGTGAACAGTTATCTCTATTCGAAGCTACTCAAAAGGAGACACTGTTTTCTGACGGCTTTTTAGAATTTCAGGCGTATTTTGAGCAAGACGTGGTAAGGAACGTAACCCTGATTGTATTCAAGGCTTGAGAAAGGGTAATAAAAAAAAGTTTTTTATGGTGCAACCCGCTGAATGCCTGTTGAATGTCCAAGAGTATTAAGTAAACTTCTCAGTTCCAGTTTTTCGATAAGGCAAAAGTTTGGGTTAGGTTGCTGGGTTGATGAGGGACTCATACCACTTAGGTCCTTGTAGATCCATTGTGATACCTACCACTGGGGCGGTTGGTCCCAGTTCCTGTACTGGGGTCCCATTTTACTGCTCGCGGGTGATTAGGATGTCCAACCGTGTCGTGACGTCCACAGAAACGTGGAAAGTTCGTTTAGTAAAACGCTAGATAGTTCTTGTATGTCCTGGAAGAAATGTTTTACTAAAGTTGCCTGTTATTTGCTACCATTATTATCTTAAAGTCAACTCGCTCTCTGCGGTTACAAAGTGGAGGCTTAGTCCGTTGGAGTGATCGATTGTGGCCGTTTTCTTGGAAGTTCATGAACTGTATCTCATGTCCATGAACTAAATGCTGCGAGCTTAGAACCTTAAGTTCTTCGCTTTGATGGTGGCTTGACTGTCAATGAAATTGGTGATATTATCTCGTGGTATTGCCATCATTGATATCGTACTAGCTGCATAGGTCACTGAAAGTATCTCAGCTTGGAGTACACTGCTATAGTCAGGAAGTTTGATTGAGCCGTGTATGTTTAATTTTTCGGAGAATGTTCATATGTAGATATACATTGATCTTTTGTTGGTCCACTGGTTTACCATTCTTCTCTACTTGGGAAAGTTCAGGAGAATGGTTTTTCAAAGTTCAGGTTCAGGTGAAGTATGGAGGTATGGAGGTATAGTCACTGCTAACATCCTAACCTACAAGTTTCAGCATCATGGGTGCACTGAGAATCTCTCCAACACCGGCCGGCTCTTCAAACTTTTTCTTTTTTCCATTCTCGGCTATGGAGGAAGCAAGACACTGGTCATGTCAACATACATATGTATGTATGAAGTATCGTCATCTCCCCAAGGTCACCGACCACTTGCCTACAGAGACTGACTTCAGCTTAGGCTTCAAAGACTCGATACCGGACAGATCATAGCGGATACAACTCGATATCCTTTACAACGGTTCGCTGTCAATCTTTACGGATGGATCCAAAACCCAGGATAAAGACAGCGTTGGAGTATTCTCCGAAGACTTAGGCATCCCGCTCTCCTTTAACCTTCCGAATGATTGCAGCACCTTTCAGGCTAAAGTCAGTGCGATTTGCAAAGCCACTGACTTGCTGGTGGTAAATACTATATCGCGGGAATATATAGTTACATACATATATCGACAGCAAGGTAGCTATCAAATTCGTCATATACACTATCGTAGCATCTAAGGCTTTCTCGTAACGAGATAGCTGGACAGTATAACCACATCCTTTCCTGGGTACCAGGTCACTGTGACGTGGTTGATAAATTGGCTAGACGAGGCTCTCACCGAGGCTCTCACCGATGCATTATGCTAAATATCTCATCCATACACACGCGCTATAAAAAAACAATTATTGATGGAGCCAAATTAACCCTCTTTACACAACACGACAGGCAGGTATACTCAATAGTTGGGCATATTCTATAATGACTTCATGCAGCAGTTGCAGAGACGAGGAGGACGAAGAAACAGTCCTTCACCTCCTGTGCACGTGTCCTGCACTTGCTAACTTTAGGAAGGCTACACTTGGTCATTCCATTTCAATGGTCTCAATGAGCTCTCAATGCCTCTACGGCTAGCATAAACAGCTTCATAAGAGAAAGGAATTGGTTCCAGGAGCGGACAGTGTGACTCACCTGCCCTTGTCCTTGTCTCAGAGTACTTTATCAAGAAGCCAATTTCTGGAAAAAGTGATTCGCATTTGGACGGTCGAAATTAGTCAGAAACAGCTACGGTGATTCGAATGATTTTTCGAATAAAAATAAGATGTTCGATTTTAAGTTAACTTTTTGTGTTAATGCACCTCAGCAGAAATAAAGTGAAGAATGACTCTTGCCAGGGGCTGAGTAGAAAACCTAGTAGCATGGTCCTATTCCGAACAGATCCAGTTCTGCCTTATGAGGTATGGCTCCTGTCGAAAGCGGATGAAGATATCCAAACTCTTCGCTCTTTGGAGGTCAAGATTCAACGAAGGGGTATACGAGCTATACAGCAATATCGACGAAGTGAACAACACTGCGTATTGGATGTTTGGGAGGCTAGGACATGTATGGGCACCTACACTTCGGCCTTTGAATCCATCGCTGAGCAACAGCACATTAGAGGCAGACCTCGTCTTAAATGGCGCGCATAAATGGAAGCGAATTTCAACCGACTTTAATTGCGTTCTTGGAGGCAGTTAACTTATCTTACCTTAGGACCAGGTGAACTGGAAAATCTTGTTGGTTGAGGCTCAGTATTATCCCCAACTGTAGCATCATCTAAGTAAGCAGAGGATGGACATTTCTGAAAGCGAACTGGAAGGCTGGGTGATTACCCTTTTTTTCCAGCGGTCGAGAATTGTCTCTTCTGTGTAACACGCTTATAAAAGCTATAAATCGCGATTATCTAAGTAAGCTCCAACGCACAGCTTGCCTGTGCATAAGCGGATAACTTCGTACAACTAACTCTGCGGCACTGGACATAATGCCCATCTAATAACCCCCGATATATATAGCAAGCAAATGGCAGCGATTGCAGCCGTTCGCCTTGAAGCTACCCAACAGTGGTCAAGAAAAGAATTCGGCCACGCCTCTATTTTGAATAAATTCAAAATCTCTCCCGAAAACACGGACTACACCATCCCACGTCCAAATTTTGAAAAGGACTTCATAGTCATCATCCCTTCCAGATCACTCTGGGAGGACGATGCATTTTTAGAAGATGAATCAATTCACTTCTACACTGACGGGTCAAAGACCAAAGACGGAGTTGGTCAGGTGATTTCTCTGATAGGCTTAATCTTAAGCTCTCTTTCCGTCTTCCAAATCATTGTAGCGTGTTCCAGGCGGAAAGGCCGATGAACTCGCCAGAATAGGAACAACTATACCCACCTTGCCGGACAAAGGCACGTTAGGTATTCCAATCGCTACTCGCAAACTTAAACTTAAGCTGGATGCTGTCGAGAGTACAAATCTTAGGTGGACAAGTGGATCAACATGTCTAGCGACAAAACAGATTTGGCCAAAGCTGGATCTAAAACGCTCTAAAAATTTGATTTCTCTCAATAGATTGCATATCGGCAGCACAATAGGTGTCATCACTGGACACTGTCTAATAGGCAAGCACGCTACAAGGCTAGGCCGCTTCGCGAAGAGGAGGAAACTATTCCTCACGTTCTTTGTTTCTGGCCAGCTCTCTCTCGTAGAAAAAAGCTTCACTTAGGAGCTCCCTTTAACAACGATATAGGCGACCTGATGAATATTGACATAAAGAGCCTCCTACGCTTCATAAGAAGCTCAAATTGGTTTTAACGAGTACGTAGAGAGGAACTTTCTCCTCTGATCTACGTGGTATCACAATGGACCTACCATTAGTGTGTGGCGACTCCTAGCTGGCAGCCACTTCAACCTAACCTAACCTAAGACGCTCATGAATTGGTATGCTCTACTTTTGTTCCCTCTGGAGATCGGGCCATAAGTTTAGAATTAAAAATAGAAAGACAAATTTTACCCGATTTCGCAGTTCCCCAAGTAGGCAACTACCACAGGGTAGAGATACATAGATAAGTAAACATTTTTTTTTCAAGACGTATCTTTTGCGGCCGAAATTGCTCCTAAAATATGTTTTTTTTTTCCACAGTCTTTAGCCCTGATGGTTAAATGATTCAAAAGTTACAAGCGTGTGACATACTCACCGACAGACAGACAGCTTGTTGAATCCAATAAATCTTTGTTTGGAAAACTTAAAATCAAGGCGAATTCATTTTTTTCGAATCTACTACTTTTTTGAATGGCTTTCAAGCCGAAATAATTCTTCTGATTTGGCATTACTGCTTGGAGAAAAAATATTTTTTTCAAATTCAAATGTCAAAAATTAAATTACATTCACAAGCTGAATTTAGTTTTGGTCGAGCTTTCATTGTGTGATCTCTTACTATTGAATTCTACAGAAAAAATGTTTAAATACACCGCATCGCGTGTCTTACTTCCAATTGTCCGTAATGCTATCCAAAAGCGTCCGATAAGCATTATATCGGGTCCACCAACACAGCATGTTCCAAAAGATGTAAGTATTCACAACGTATTTTTGAATTTCTTTTTGTTTCATTTAATTTCCATTTTCAGGAATTGTTTGTGATGGTCATGGGCATTACAGTGTTGCCTATGATTTACCCTATATACATTTTATTTAATATCCGTGGATATAGACAACATGAATGAGGTTAAGTGGCAGAAAATTTCAAAATAAAAATGAATTTTATGTTACAAACACGGCATGCTAATTAAAAAATAAAAATAAGAAGGGTGTTTTTTTTAAGTGAGAATTAATTTGGTGGTCAGAATTTTGAATTACTTTGGAGTTCTAGTAACAAGGCTAGCAGAAATGGGTGCTGGCAGAAGAAGCGGTTTCCAGCGTCTTGTAGAGTTAGTTCATAATGTTACAAAAGATGGCTGACTGAATCGCCGATAACATACAGACATAGGTGCGTTACTTCACACAAAGAGTGCAGTGCATTCGCTCAGACGTGTTTGGAGAAATGTGACGGTTATACTCGGAAATTTTCAATTTCAGGAGACCAGAAAGTATCCACATTTCCTCACATTTGTTTGTCCTTTTCCTGTTTTTGGCTTTCCGTATCAAAAACGGTAGCAAATCCTTATGTTCGCGAAATGGGATAAAAAGGGACGGATATACATATATTCAAGTTGTACAATTTCCTTTCACAAATAAACTAACTTTTTACCGAAACCCCAGTTGTTCATCGACTTTAAGGCTGCGTATGGACAGCATTCATGACTTGGGGCTCAACAAAGCGAGAACTGAATTCGGGAATCCGAAAAGAATTGATACAGGTTTATCGTATTACGCTGGAAAATACGCGGTGTGTAGGGCAGTTTGGAAGCTCCACTTTGGAAGTTTTCCAGACACGCATCGGATTTCGGCAAGGAGGTACGCTTCTATTAACAGATACTACGGAAAGCTAGCGGCAACATGGAAGGTACTATCTTTTATAGGTCAATCCAGCGCCTGGGATCCGACATGATTTGGCGTTCCAAGTAAGCCGTTATAGTATCGTTTACATCTCTCCACACCACGCTGCTTGCGACAGTGCTGCCTTATTATTCGCAGCTACAACATCGTGGTTGTTAAGGAGTTCACTTACCTACGAACCACTCCTAAGCGGATATCCGGCGAAGAATTTCTCTAGTAAACTGCTGCTATATGTGGTCGAGTGCTGGACGATAAGCAGGAAAGCGAGCAGATGCCAGGATGCTTAGTTTGACGATCTGGCAGCAGCGAAGCTCGGGACCGGAGGCCATCGATGGTAATTTGAGCCTTATGAACCGGTGCTTAGTACCATTTGAGGACTTCAACATTAAGAATGAGATCTTTATACCAGACAAACTGAATGAGGTAACGGTAGCACTACAAAAGATCAGTGTATACCCCACTGATGGTTTCACAATCTCACCAGATATGCATGTCGTCCTTAGACTCGTAGGCCATAAAAATATATTTCCATACGTTCGATAGATGGCATGTCTATTATGCTGCACGTAGACAGTCAGGTGGTCATCAAAGTGTTGAAATTGCCATCAACAAGAGCTCAAAAAAATATGCTTGAACTTAGACGTTCATAAATAAAAATTAAAAGCTTCTCCCCATAGACATACGAAAGATCAGGGGTACCTATTTCAGGATACTGTCTGTCAGGTAGAAATATTAGCAGAATTGGGACCTCTTCCAATGATTTCTGCAGAGCCTGCAGAGATGACGAGGAAGTACAAACATCTTTACATCTTTTATGCACCTGCCTGCACTTTCTAACCTAAAAAGGAACAGGAGTATTCTGCGAATGATCACAGATTAAAAACTCATACAAACTCCCAAATGAATGCAGTGTCTTTCAAGCTGAGATCTTTGCCATCGACAAAGCAGCATCGATAATCCTCACAAAGGAAATAAATCCATCTGGGATTACAATTTTCGTGAACGGTCAGGCAGCTATCAAGGCACTGTATAGGGAGACAATAAAATCTAGACAGACAGCGGCATCCGTAACAACCTAAATAGACAACTTGACCTCATCTTCTCGTCTGACGCCTTTAGTTCCCTAGTCTCTGAGAGCAATCATCTTCTTTCCACTTTGGACCAATTTCACCCCCCGCTTTTCTTATCCTTTTCATACAACGATAATTCATACCCAGTCTCAGAGCACACTTATTGCTTCAATTTTCGTAAAGCTAATTACGTCAAACTCAATAGCTTACTCCTTAACATAAATCCCGTCTCTACACAGTTACCCATTGACCACGCCCTCGCGATTTTCTACGCTGATATCTTTGCCTGTTTTGTCCTAGCAGTGCCATACCTACCAAAAAAAAACTGCTCGTCTTCTCCACCCTGGTATAATAAAGAATTACGCTCCTTTCGCAATAATAGGAACAAATTATGGCAATCCTACCTTAGATCTAAATCCGACTCTGACTTCTATAAATACACTTGTCTATATACCCAATTCTCTGAGCTCTGCGAAAAGCTATACCTAGAATACCTCGATCGAATGCAATCAAACCTAATAGCCGACCCCAAGAGATTTTTTCAATTCATAAACGTTAAAAGAAAATCTGATGGCTATCCATCTACTCTCACCTTCTCGGACACCTCCTCGACAGACCCAAAAATAATTGCTAACCTATTCGCTCAATTTTTTGGCCAGTCGTTTGCTGCCCACCTACATGAACCTGATCTTGATTATTTCTGCTATTTGAACAACTCTACACAAACCTCCCTTGTCTCTGTCGACATATTCCCATCAATGGTTGCTGATAAGATTAACCAATTGAAGGATGACTTCTCCCCTGGTCCTGACGGTGTCCCCGCCATAGTACTAAAAAAATGCGCGAATCATCTGACACAGCCGCTCACTACCCTTTTTCAACTCTCAATCTCACAAGGAAATTTTCCCCAACTATGGAAGGACACTTACATTACCCCTATCCATAAAAAAGGATCCAAGAGCGAAGTTTCTAATTATCGGCCAATTGCCAAGCTCTCATGCATACCTAAGCTCTTTGAGAGCATCGTGTACGATGTAATGTCATTCCACTGCAAACCAATTTGCTCCCCAAAACAACACGGATTCCTCAAAGGGAGGTCAACAACCACTAACTTAACCGTATTCGTGTCTAGTACACTGAACGCTTTGGAAAATGGCAATCAAGTAGATGTTGTAGCCACAGATTTTAGTAAGGCTTTTGACAAAATTTCCCACCAAATTATTCTCTTTAAGCTGAAAGCCCTTGGATTTCAACCGCGGTTCATCTCATGGATCAAATCGTACTTAGTGGACCGTCAATACAAAGTTCGATTCAGATCAACAGTATCAGACCCTATCACAGCAACATCGGGCGTCCCTCAAGGCAGCCGTCTTGGACCATTAATCTTCATCCTTACAACAAATGATGCTGAACGTGTCATCCAGAACTCTGATCTCCTGGTCTACGCTGATGATATGAAAATCTTTAAACGTATATCATCTGCCACTGATTCTCGCCTACTACAGGGTGATCTAGATAGCTTCTCCATCTGGTGTAACAAAAATGGCTTAGAACTTAATGTAAATAAATGTCACTCCATCACCTACTCCCGCAAGCGTCTCCCAACACCAGCTAGGATCTACTTCATTCGTGATGAGCCTGTACCCTCTGTCACGTCTGCACGTGATTTGGGCGTTATCTGCGATAGTGAACTTAACTTTCGATCACATATTGACAATGTCATATGTAGAGCCAATTCAGCACTTGGATTCATGAAACGCTGGTCAAAAGAGTTCTCTGACCCCTACGTAACAAAATCCCTTTATCTCACTTTCGTCAGACCCCTCCTCGAGTATGCCAGCCAAGTGTGGTCGCCACATTATGCTACCCATATCATGAGAATTGAGGCTGTCCAGCGTAGGTTCATTCGCTTCGCATTACGCGGTCTGTCTTGGGCTGATAACTTCAACCTGCCACCCTATGTGGATCGTCTTAGACTGATTAATCTTCAGTCATTGGAGAAACGTCGTGCTGTTGCCGACATACTTTTTATTCATCAGTTGTTATCTGGCAACATTGATTGTCCCGCCTTACTTCAAGCGATTTTTCTTAATACCAATCCCCGCAATCTAAGGTCTGTTCCTCTATTCCGTATACCTCCTCATCGCACTAACTATGGGTACAACGAACCATTATCAAGAATGCTGCGCAAATCAAATAACGCGGCGCATATTTTTGATTTTAATAGGAGTAAATGCGTACTCCGTAATGCCCTAACCATACCTAACCTCCAATCATCCTCCTTAATCTCCAATCATCCCTCTTAGTTATAAGGCTCTAGTTTGTAAGTTTAGTTTGTTTAAGTTTATGGCTTGTATTAAGCTTAATAAAGTGCCCCCCTGGGGGCGTCAAATTAAATTAAATTAAATGTCGCAATATCTTGAATATACTTAGCAACATCCACGTGGTCAATCTCTGCTGGGTTCCTGGACATAGCGATATAAAAGGGAACGAGATAGAAGATGAACTAGCCAGGATAGGATCAGCACTAGGTACAGAACATACCCACACACAGATGGACATTCTTATGGGTGTAGTGAAAGAAAGAATAAATATCAGAACCAGCATACAAACCAACACCGCTTGGTCATCAAGAGGAGACTGTGTGATTATCCGAAGCATATGGCCTCAACCAAACGATAGAAGAACCAAATGCTTACTAGCCATGGGGAAAAAAGAAATCCGCATCTTAATAGGTGCACTGACGGGACATTGCGCGATCGGCACTATGGCTGGCTGGGCATAAACTCCCTGGACTTCTACAGGAGCTGGCAAGATGAGGAACAGGCAGAGACCATCAGGCACTTGCTTTGCGAATGCCCAAATCTCCAAAACCGTCGCCTCCTACATATGGGGAACAGATTCTTTGGAGAACTGGACGAATTGGCGCAAGCACCGCTGATGGGGCTAACAAGATTTTTAAGGAGTACACGCTGGTTCGAGCAAGGACTGGCTAACTGATATAATGTTAGATGTGGTAGCATAACCTAAGGGGTATCACAATGGACCAATAGGCTCCCGTGCACATCCCTTTCTGGTGCACATACCAACCTAATCTAACCTAAAACGGGATCTTACGAAAATACTTTTTTGGTGAGCTAGGTGATCTGTGGAACTTAGACATATGTATTCAGCAGAAGCAAGTATGCATGTCACAAAATCAAAACGGCTACAATGCTACCTTTGCTGAGCACTAACCGTGGAACTTCTTTTTCTGGATGCCTCTAGGCTCCATCAGCAATTTATCTAGCGAACTGCACTGTCTGCCTCCACTCCACCCGGATGAAGAACTGACCAGACTTTTAGATCAACTCCGCTGTACATTGGTTCAATCATCATCATTCCAAAGCCCCAAATGATTGTTTCATTCACCGCCTACCGTTTGCGGTAGTAACTGTAACCACAAAACCACCGAGGATGATATCGCCGCACATGTAAGGGACATGTTTCCCCAGTGGGCCGGAGACTTCTTTGGCTAGAGGGCGCATTACCCTTAGAATCATGAACATAGCCAGATACGTTACCCCGTGCTTTATAAAAAAGCTGAATTGAGGCTAAACATAAATGAAAGCTACTATTGCCTACTATGCGAAGAGCAGAATTTTTGAAAAAACCTGGGGATCAAAACTCAAAATTATACTGTGGACGTACACGGTAGTTAGATCTACATATAATGACGCAAGACCACCAACTTAAAGACAATAACGACGGTACAGAGACTGGCGAGCAGTGGCACCAACGGTGCAATGAGAAGTACACTCAAAGCGGGACTATCATCAACCTTCCGTTTGAGATCATTATACAAACCTAAGCAGCAATCAGAGCCCTAAAAAGAAGTCAATCGGATAGCATGGGACCAAATACTGAGCTGGGAAGAATGAAAAAACGGTTAACTACCTAAAACTCAATCCATCTCTATCTACACAGATGGATCGAAGATGGACAGAGACGCGTGTAGACTCAGGTAGTTTTTCCGAACCGCTGGGCGTAACCAAATCAGTCGGTCTCGTACCACATGCTGATTTGGTTATGTTTTCGAACCACAGTAGTGTTTTCCAAGCGAAGTTCCTAGAAGTAACTATATCCGCTCGTAAGCCTTCATTGAGAACAATACAATCGAAACTGAAGCCAAAGCTTGTGAAGTGTTTTCAAGAAGAACTTAAGGTTCTTGGAACACAGAGCAGGGTTCCGCTCTGTTATATCCCTGGACATGAAGGCATACCAGGTAATAGCAAGGGCAACGAACTGGCGAGAAGAGGTTCGGAGTCTGGACGAAATCAAATACTTATGCATGTGCACCTTGTCTTTCACTCTTAAACTTGAATCAGGGATCAAAGCCCTAAGGAAAGTAAACAACAGATGGACCTCATCCACCTGAGATATAAATTTGTCGGGCGACACTCCTTCCAGGACCTAGAAGAAATGTCTAGAACGCCAGTAAACAACGTCTTGAACTACATCAAATCAACTTTATGGTTTCTAAGTTCATTACAAGTAAAAAGTTGAGCCCTAGATACATAAGAAAGCTAACCAATGAACAAGGGACAGACACATCTCCTCTACAGGGGTTGTCAGAATAAGTCTGCATTGAGTTAAGTGTGGCGTCTCGACTACTCACATATGTATCTATTCTTAGGTAAGCCTTGTTGCAATCCTGCCCATTAGACTGGGCGACCTACTATAGCGCTGATATGTGAGCTTTGGACAAATGTGTTTTGTCGATAGCCATGTTTTTCCAGTTGTCCATCTAAGATTTACTCTTTCGACAGCGCCTAGCTTTAATTTGAGTTTAATTGTAGCGGCGATTGGTACACCCAGGGTATCTTTTACTGGTAAGTTCATCATCGTTACAATTCCTTGGACCGCCCTTATGCCTCGACAGCCAACAGAGGTGAAATTTCTCCGCCATCTCTATAAGAGCCGATGCGTTTTTGTTTAACTGAATGAGTCAATCTTAGAATGTTGGGAAGGGGAAAAGTACTAATTCAAACACATTTCAATCGTAGGACACGAATTTTTCAATCTGTCCTCGTAATACAAATAAAAAGAAAAATTAGAAGAGAAGAACTCTCACTTCACTTTAGAATCCTTTAAAGGCACATTCACATTACAAAGATTCTCACAATGACCTTTCCAGTACCCATAGATACATACATACACATGTACATATATACCTTCACTATTTCTGAAAGTATTAAGATTCATGCGCTAGGCATGTACCTAGGTTTGTATCTTGCCGACTTTTTAAGAACGGTCCACAAAATAAAGGAAAATAATCGATTGCGCAAATATTTGTTATAATTTTCGTCCTTCCAACCCATTCTCGTACATACGGGGGCGCTGCAAATGATTATTCTAAAATTAAATGCTTCCGAACGCAACCCAAAGCATTGTTTTATCAAATTTTGTCGCTCCATTTCCACGAATTGCGAGGACACTCTCTTCATTTCATTTTGATATTTTCCTTCTTTGCCAATTCCGGTGTTTTGTTATTCCTAACGAAGAATTGAATTGGAGAGCACACTAAAAATTCATTTTTTTTTCTTCTGTTTTCCTAAAAATTTCATGTGCAAGCTTATTTTTTTCCCCACCATTTTGTTTTAGCTCCTCTAGAATCCTTGAAAATTAGAATATGCTTTTGAAAACAAAATCAATTTTTGCTTAGCTATGGCTACCCATTCTGTATCCTTTGCTTCCCGGCTTCTGTCACTGCCCCTGTGTCCTGTCAACGGCAACGTACCTCACTCGGTTTTCATTCTGTGTGACATAAAACCCTTGTAGTTTTAATATTTCAGAGAGAAATTATTATGGTGTTCCATGGTGAAGGTAATGTACATTTAACCTAGTTTCCTCTATTTTTTTTTTTTTGTGTATTTTTGTAGCATTTTTATGCAACGAGTTCAGCCCCATCTGCCGTGCATTAGACAAATAGTTAGATATACCGAATGAGACAGGTACAGAGGCAGAGATAGGAATGGAGAATCGTTAATGGTGCAACACGCCCAAGTCGTGTAATTTACATTTTCAATTAGGCTTTGAAATCTATGCGTTGTAAGCGGTGTAAGACTAAAATTGCTTCAAGGTTGATTAAGAAGACTTGTAGTGGTTGTTTAGGTGTAAACGTAACTTAAGATTTAGTTGCTGCGTTCTAGCAGTTATTTTAATCGTCACTAGCTAGAGGTCTCTTGCGTAGCTATTTTCTTTAAGGCGGAACCCACTCAGCCATTTTTTGTTCGACTCTAACAAATTGTATCCTTCTTCTTTGACCAACCTCCATCGAGGTAAGAGGTGAATTAAAGGCCTTCATCCACTAAAACGTTCTTTTTTTTTTTTTCGAGGAATAATCCGCTACTATCAGGGGTAATTTCTTGCCCCCCACATTTGGTCCAGTCGAGCCGGATAATATCAACCAAAAAAAAAAAAAAAGAAAAGAGAAGCATTTTTTTCTAATCGGCCATCCTATTCATACGGCCATCCTATCGCTCACCAAAATCATCCACGATCACTGTTCAGATCGCATCACTCAAGATCCCCAAATTTTTCCCCACCGATCGCCGAAGAACATCTAGAAGTTCTTTCGCGCGCCAAAATCATCCACGATCACTGTTCAGATCGCATCACACAAGATCCCAAGTCTTGCCCCACCGATCGCCGAAGATCATCTCGAAGCTCCTGCATTCGCATAGACCTACACATGAGGCACATTTACTTACTTACATATATGTATATGTAGATCTGGCCCCCGCCATTCATCGATCAACTATACGCTCGCATTCATTTGTGCCTCTCTCAAAGAACAAAAATTATTTACGTCTTTCTCCTTGTTCCGGATCCACGATCATCGATCTCATCATAACAAACTGGACATTTCGCTGGACTCGCCAGTTTGCCACCGATCACGTGCAAGTGAACAGCACATAATCTGGCCTTACAAGCATTCGTCTTTAAAAAAAAAAAAAAAACAAAACCAAATTCAGAAGATCATCAAGCCGCAACATCATCATCATCATCATTATCGTAATAATCATCATTATCATAATCATCATCATCACAGTCCGCATCATCAGAGCACATACCTCACACTCATCAAATCAAACTCATCAAAAGCATAGATCCTGTACCTCACGAAGATCACAACAGAAGCATTGCAATTCGGTCTGATTTGCTTAACAGGTGCGTACATAACTTTAAGATCAGTGCATTAGTTTTTCAAAAAAAAAAGGGTCTTATTATTAGGTGATTAAATATTGTAAAGTTTATTGATTTGGTCGATAATTATACGGTTTATCGTGCAAGTGCCTAAGCAATTTCATTTGGGGTGAGTCTTCACGTTACCTATTGATTTTTTATATCGATATGAGTGCGTTAGATGATTTCATTATCGCTGCCGATCAGCTGATTGATTTTTACACAAATTTCCAAGAAATTCCTTTAGTTGACCAAACTTCAGGTTCATTGGAAGCATTTAAAATCGAAGTAAAGGATCTGTGGTGTAACATCAAACGGTGTTATTCTCTTTGCTTACGTGCAGATGATACCTCAGTTCAAGACGATTTAGATGCAATAAAATCAAAATATCGGTTATCTTCCAACACCTATATTAATTGTTTGAGTGAAATTATAGAAAGTGCTAAGAAGTTAAATGCTATTGAATGTGATACGGCTCACAATATTTCACGCGGTGTTTCTCACCATTCTCTACCACAATCCGTCAACGACCAAAAGTCAGACAATAATCAAAATAGTTCAGCTGAAGCTTCTAGCTCTCTGGTACCGCCAAAGGATTCGAGGCATATATCAAGTATCGGTCAAACCACTCTGGCTGATAGTGCTAGTCCTGTTCCATACATAAAGGTTCCCCCATGTGACACAGAAACCTTTTATGGCGACTATTTAACATGGCCGTCATTTCGTGACATGTTCACAGCAGTGTATATAAATCATCCAAAATTGTGTTCCGTGCAAAAGTTGTTTCACCTACGTGCAAAAACGAAGGAAGAAGCTAACAACATAGTTTCCAAGTTCCCTCTCACTGCTGAGAATTTCGATCTGGCATGGAAAGCATTGTCAGATCAATATGAGAACAGGAGAATTTTAGTAAATAACCAATTAAAGAATCTTTTCAACCTACCGACTATTACACTTGAGTCCGGAAAAAATATTAAAGAACTCCAAAGGGAGGTCAATGACTGTTTATCAATTCTACAGGCCCATAACGTGGATATAAGTACTTGGGATCCCATCCTTATTTACTTATGTTCAAACCGACTACCTGAAAGAACTCTCTCTTTATGGGAACAATCAATTAAAAGCCCTCGCGATATTCCATCTTGGGCAGAAATGGATTCGTTCTTAACTAACAGATACCGAGTGCTAGAAACCGTGTCTGATATAAAATGCTCTCCCGGACAAAAGCGTCAATCATTTAAAAATCCGATTCACAGCTCTAAGCGAGAAAACCAACATAAAGCTTTCCATACAAAAAGCAGTAACTTCAACTGCAAACTTTGCAAAAGCCTTCACCCTCTCCGACTTTGTCCAAAATTTGCCCAAATGTCTGTCCGTGATAGAATTTCAAAAGTAAATTCTTTAAAATATTGTACGAACTGCCTATCTTCTACTCATTTATTGTCAGAATGCCAAAGTGTTCACACTTGTATGCAATGTAAACAGAGACATCATACGCTGTTGCATACGTCTGATAGTTCTGAAACTCATAACACTCCTTATAGTCCGAGGCAACGGGTGTCTCAATTCACTACGAATTCACATACTCACAACGATCAAGACATACAGTCCACTCAGAATCAAAATTCTCTTCACGTTCAATCATATTTTGCTCGAAACAACAAGCGAGTCCTTTTAGCAACGGCTTTGATAGATATCCATCATCAAGGAAGTAGTTTTACATTGCGAGCATTATTAGACCCTGGCTCAGAAGTTACCTTCATTTCAGAAGTTTTGCAGAGAAAGTTGGACCTTCCTGTAAAACCAATTCATGCTCAGATATCTGGTATGAGTTCAGTAGTAACAGCAACCGCTTCAAAGCTATGTACTTTACGGCTGGGCTCTAAATACATTTCAACCTTCTCCATTTTAGCTAACGCAATTGTGTTAAAACGCCTTACTAGTGATTTGCCAACATGCACTATACGTCAGGATGAAATTTCACAACCGATAGATATAGAGCTAGCCGATCCCTATTTTTATGAGAGTTCAAAAATTGATCTTGTTATTGGTGCCGAGTTATACCCTTCAATTATTAAGGAAGGAGTCAAACCTAATATTTTTGGTTCACTAGTGGCTCAGAACACAGTGTTTGGCTGGGTATTATCCGGTCCCCTGCCACAAGAAAGTTGTAACTCCTTTTCAACAGTCTTGTCATTCTTTAGTGAGATCTCACTGGATCAACAAATTGCTAAATTTTGGGAAATCGAGGAGATCCTAGAACCCAAGCCGCTTTCGGATGAAGATAGAATATGTGAAGAGGCTTACCAGAAAACAACGTCGCGAGACTCTAATGGTCGCTATGTTGTATGTCTTCCTTTTAAGAACCCTATGCCCACACTGGGATATTCCAGGGATATAGCTCTCAAACAACTCAATCGTTTAGAAAAATCATTGCAAAGGGATCCTGATTTACATTCAAAGTACAATCAAGTACTTGAGGAGTATTCTGTCCTTGGCCACATGGAGATAGTCTCACCTAAGGAATTAATTCGAAATGAGAAAATATGTTCTTACTATTTACCTCACCATGCGGTCACAAAGCCTGACAGTATCACAACCAAAACTCGAGTGGTTTTTAATGCGTCTAATCCATCAAGCAATGGAGTCAGTCTAAATGATGTATTATACACCGGTCCTGTTTTACAAACCGACTTAACTACTTTGATTTTAAAATGGCGTTTTTATCGATTCGTGTTTAACGCTGATATCGAGAAAATGTATCGTCAAATCTTGGTTCATCCCGATCATGTACCCTATCAGAGAATACTGTTTCGCAAGCTCGCAAACAGTGATGTTCAAGACTATGAACTAAAGACGGTTACGTTTGGTGTTAATTGTGCACCATATCTGGCTATACGTACCCTCTTGCAATTAGCCGATGATGTGCAATATACCTTTCCATTTGCAGCTGCTATACTAAGAAATGATTTCTACGTCGATGATGTCCTTTCAGGAGCCCATGATCTTAACACAGCATTAAAGGCTCAAAAAGAATTGAATGAAGCCTTAAGTTCAGCAGGGTTTTCTTTGCGAAAGTGGACGTCCAATTGCTTCGATCTAATTAAGGGATTCCCCTCCACGCAGCTCTATGATCAAGAGTTTTTAAAATTGGAAGATAGAAGTATCTCAAAAACACTTGGCATTCAGTGGAACGCAAAGCAAGATTCTTTTCATTTTTTCTTTAAAATCTCAGAAAGAGATGCTGTTGTTACAAAGAGAACGGTCTTATCGATCATCTCGCAATTGTTCGATCCTGCAGGTTGGTTGGCACCGGTGCTTATTACAGCAAAAATCATAATGCAGCAAATCTGGCGTGATGGGACGTCCTGGGACAGCCCAATTAAGCCCCTAACGTGTCACCGCTGGAAATCCTTTTTTGCTACCCTTCCAGATATCCACAAAATTAAAGTACAGCGATGGGTTCGCTATGACCCGCGTCACTCCATACAAATTCATGGGTTTTGCGACGCATCTGAAAAAGCCTACGCGGCTACTTTTTACTTGCGTGTTCAGCACAATGAAAATACTTGGTCATCTCATCTTTTATGTGCCAAAAGCAAGGTTGCTCCTGTTAAAGTACTCCCTTTACCGAGGCTTGAACTTTGTGGTGCGTTATTGTTGTCAAAGCTCTTCAATAAAGTCATCGCACAACTCCCGTGCTCGAATCAAGAACTCTTTCTTTGGACCGATAGTTCCATAGTTTTGGCTTGGTTAGACAAACCACCATGCACATGGAAAACCTTCGTAGGAAATCGGATCTCGAAGATTCAAACTTATGTGCCCAATACGAAATGGAGACATGTTCGATCCCCAGACAATCCTGCCGATTTAGCCACAAGAGGTCTGTCACCAACAGATCTTGAATCAAACCGTTTGTGGTGGAATGGCCCGTCCTGGCTTTGTCAAGCCGACTCAGCATGGCCTCAATTATTCTTACAACCATATGATGAGACTGATATAGAACGGAGACCTCTTAAAGCTAATCATACCGCCGTGACTCCCAATATTGAAACAGTCATAGTAAGATTTTCGTCATGGTCGAAAGCGTTACATGTAATTTCCTATGTAATGCGTTTTTTCCACAGAACACATCCACGTTTTAAAAATCAGTTTTCTTATTCATCTCATCTTTTAACTCACAAAGAAGTATCTAACACGAAACTGTTACTTATTCGTATGACACAATCTCTGCATTTCGCCAAGGAATATCTACTCCTTTCCAAAAAGGAAAATCTCCCAACAAAAAACTCTTTGATACATTTAAATCCAATGATGGATTGCAATCAAATCATTCGTTCCAATGGAAGACTTACATCTTCTACTCTTTCATTTAACGAAAGGTACCCAATAATACTACCCTATCGGGCTTATATATCTACCCTTTTTGTCAAGTTCGCACACGAGGTTACACTTCATGGTGGAAACCAGTTGGTAATCCGGTGGATTCGATGCGAATTCTGGATACCTAAAGTGAAGACTTTAGTGAAGAAATGTATTCGCTTGTGTAAGATATGTGTAATACACAAAAAGAAAGTAAGAACTCAACTTATGGCAGCCTTGCCCTTAGAACGAACATTTGTATCTTCACCATTCACTAATACCGGTCTAGATTTTGCTGGTCCATTTTCCTTAAAAAGCTTTTCGGGGCGAAATTGTCGAATCTCAAAGGGGTACGTATGTCTCTTTGTATGTTTTGCCACACGGGCAATTCACTTAGAGGCTACCAGCGACTTGACAACCGAATCTTTTTTAGCTGCCTTAAGCAGATTTATCGCACGAAGAGGCATGCCTAAAAAACTATTTTCTGATAATGGTACTAATTTGGTAGGCGCTAGTAGAGCAATTTCAAAAAATTTCCAGCAATTTTTGAAAGGTTTATCTATAGATGTATCTGAGAGATACAAAGACCAGAACCTTGAGTGGAAGTTCATTCCACCGGGCGCACCCCATATGGGTGGATTATGGGAAGCGGGGGTGAAGAGTTTTAAACAACATTTCCGAAAGGTAGCCGGTTCAAACAAGTTTACTTTCGAAGAATTTTCTACGCTTCTATCCAAAATAGAAGCGTGCCTTAATTCTCGGCCGATTTCTCCCATATCTGAAAATTCTACAGATATTCCTCCATTGACTCCAGGTCACTTTCTCCGAGGTGGACCTTTACTTGCACCACCAGAACCCGCCGTTGATGAGAAATCTTTAACTTGCGTTAAAAGATGGGAAAGGGTCAAGATTTTACATCATCACTTTTGTCGCCGATGGAAAGAAGAGTATCTGAAAGAACTAAATAAACGCTACAAATGGAAACATCCCCAGAGAGATATCGCTCTTAACGATCTAGTGATCATAAAGGACGAGAGCCTCCCCCCAAATGAATGGCGCTTAGGCCGTGTCGTCAGAGTCTATCCTGGCACTGATAACAAAGTTCGCGTCGTAGATATAAGAACACAAAATGGTGTCATAACGCGACCAATAGTTAAACTTTGTGTTTTAAATCACAATTAAATCTACATATATTCTTCATTCTAGATGCCATATTTTTACCTTACCCTAAGTTCTAGATCGATAAATCTAAATAAAATATATTTATTGCACTGCTCTTTAAGTAATGTTCGCTCATTATTTAAGTATCTATTGTATGACATTTATTGTAAACAAATTATCTTGGATTGTTAAAATATTTTGGGAGCTGAAGTGGTGTTTCCGGAGTTAAATTGCTTAGTTTGAATTTGTATTTAAAGTATCTAAATATAAGAATTGTAACTTTTTACAGCCAACGCTGCAAGGCGGCCGGCAATGTTTAGGTGTAAACGTAACTTAAGATTTAGTTGCTGCGTTCTAGCAGTTATTTTAATCGTCACTAGCTAGAGGTCTCTTGCGTAGCTATTTTCTTTAAGGCGGAACCCACTCAGCCATTTTTTGTTCGACTCTAACAAATTGTATCCTTCTTCTTTGACCAACCTCCATCGAGGTAAGAGGTGAATTAAAGGCCTTCATCCACTAAAACGTTCTTTTTTTTTTTTTCGAGGAATAATCCGCTACTATCAGGGGTAATTTCTTGCCCCCCACAGTGGTTTTATTTAGAGTAATGTCAGATATCAGGCCTGCTTTTGGAACCCTTAATATCAATACAAGGGTTTACCGCATTCAAGATACACTCTATGCACGAATAAATTTTTGAAAAAATTTTGAAAGACACCCTCATAGGATAAGCCTTGTCGCGGTGGGATGGCTTTAGCTATGCGATCACAGAACTTGTTTTTGCAGAAGCGCCAACCAAGGTCGACAGGTCCATGTTGAGTAGTATGTCGTAACGAATTACCCTACAACACTAACAAGGCATTCTTTATACCTGGACGGCGCGAAGGATCTCCCTAGACGGAGTCAACGGTGGTGTACACATTTCGAGTTAGGGTGAACTAAGTACTTATGGTGCTTCGACAAGGATCATGCCCGCAAAGGAGTTAGTCCACCAAATTACTGATTTTGGGCTGGGTTAACTGCAATGTCCTATTGTAGTACGCTAAAAAAATGTTAGGATATTTCAATGCCAAAACAGGAAAGGACGACAACTTTGGTGGTGCCATCGGTAAGCACGTGACACAACTTCTGGAAACAAACTTAGACTAACTGAATTCGCTGCGAGGCGAAATGCCACTATACAAATGCACAGTTTCGCCACCTTAATCTTCAAAAAGATACATGGCGAACCTCTTATTAACAAACTCCCAACCAATTTGACAATACCACGATCGACCCAAGGCCTGCCTTCAAAATTTTGGTTATCCGAACCTTCCAAGAGCATAATAGTCACGCCACAAAAACCAAAAATATGACGTCGAGAAGCTGCTTTTGGAACAGATCGCCACAAACTTCGCAACGTTGACTATTTGCCCTAAGCGGTAGTAACTTACCTGGTTTCGTCTGTTAATCAATTGACTCTCCATCCCAGCAGGTGGACTGATTTTATATGCCTTTCGCACTATCTGTTGCAGAACAAGATTGAAGGGAAGATACGGGAAGATCATCGACAGAAGATGAAAGAGCACGAAGAGGGCGCGATAGAGAAGATATTTAGAGAATATATTCTAGGAACATGGCACGGAATTTTTATCAAAAGGTGAAAAGAATGTGTGAAGCTAACAAGGATCCGTACTGCCGATATGGAGAAGGAAACCATTTAGTGGAGTCACAGTCGGTGCTGGGAATATGGAGAAACTTTTTCTGCAAACTGAATAACGCCACCGAGGACCAACATACCGCTGTCAGATAGAATAAACCATTCAACATGGTTTTTTGGCTTCCTTCCACCTTATGAAAACGGAGTGGGGATGGCAATATGCAAGCTTAAGTACAGCAAGGCAACTGGATCTGTAGGATTTCCAGCCGATCTGTTCAAAAAAGCTGAAGACGATTTGATAGACAGCATACAACAACTCATTTCCAAGATTTGGTCAGACGAGTGTATACCTGATGAATGGAATCTCAGCACCGTTTGCTTAATCCACGAGAAAGGAAGCACAGGTATCAGTCTCCTCAGCATCGTGGACAAAATCTTATCTGCCCCATTATGTGAAGGGTTCAAACCCTTTTTTATCAACCTGATTAACTCCTATTAGTGTGGTTTCAAGCCAGGAAAGATCGCAGTCGATAAAATTTTCACACTTCGACAGATCCTGGAAAATGCACAAGAATTCCAAATCGATACCCATCATCTTTTCGTCGATTTTAAGGCCGCATATGACAGTTTTTATAGAGACGGGCGATACATAACCATGTCAAGTTTTGACATTCCTGCCAAACTCGCCCGTCTGTGAAGGATGATAACAAGGAGCGCTGGCTCTTGGAGAGACCGTCACAGGTTGGAGAGATCGTCACAGTCGACAACCATAACTTTGAAGCAGTAAGGGACCTTGGATCCTTTATCTCAGCAAAAATCAAACGAATTAAACTCTTGCCAATCGTTGTTTCTTTGGGCTGACAAGGCAATTGAGTAGTGAGCCCCTTTCTTGAACAACTAAGGAGACTCTAAACAAAGCACTCATCCTCCTAGTCCTGATTTATGGCTTTAAAGCACGGACATTGTCGAAAGCGGATGAAGCTTTCTTCGGTCGCTTCGAGAGAAAAATTCGTCATATGATATTCCATCCCGTTTGCGTTGACGGGCTTTGGAGGAGAAGATCCAACGATGAAATGTACGAGCTGTACAGCGACAAAAAAAAATCAGGAATTCCTCCTTCTGATGACCTCTTGTTAGACATCTGATCCGTAAAATGCGGGTCAGGTCAGCAAGAGATGCGTCGTCTGGCACATGTGTGCTGGAGTTAGCCCGGCTGAGCTTGCGCTGGTCCGAGTGTCCAGCTCCACATGTATAGTCAGACTCAGCACCTTCATCGTTGGTTCACTATTAGATAGCTGTCCAGCAGGCACCACATGTAGGTGATGATTCTTTTTTGCTACCTGACACAGTCGGATAAATTTTAGTAAGGTCACGAATTCGCCCTGCAGAGTTCCAGACCTTAAATTCAATGAAGGGATGGTGTGCCTCGGGTCTGAAATACGGTTGTCGTTTCCTGGACAAAACTTTCGTGTGAAAATTTTATCTATAGTCGATCTGTCGGGCTGGAAGCCACACTGGTACTTTCCAATCCGTGTGTTACAAAAAGGCTGTAGACGTTCACACGCTTAATATATTGTAGGGATATGCCTCGATAATTCGTGCCTCGATATATAGGTAAGGCATATGGAGCTGATATTCCAGTCATCGGACGTAGTTTCGTCCACCCATAGCGGTTGATGGTGCATGCACCCTACTCAAACGTCAGCTTTTGAATTGTTGCGCTATGCTCATTCAATAGCTGCTGGAAGTGCTGCTTAAACACATCTACAATTCCCAGTGCATCGGTTACTAAGTTCCTTATACTATTTCGAAGAACCAGTGTTTCAGCCTCGCAACCAGCTGCCAGTTGCTTGTTTTTTTTGTAAAACTGTCTGATGTTGTTCCTGACACGAGACTCTTAGATTTCTTTTAGCTGGGAGGCTGCTTATGCTCTCTTGGTTCTGTGCAAAATTTTCTTCTCCTACCTTTTAATGACCCTCGCTGGTCTTGTCCTACAGTGCAACGCTTTTAGATGCGAATCTTCTGTGTCAATTTTCAGGTTCTCGCGAACATTTTCATACCATGGACTCTTTCTTGAAGGTGGCTGTTAACCAAGTGTGGTTTTGGCTGCTTCTTTGCATCCACTAAGTGATGACGTTAGTAGAAGGTGAATGTAGTACATCTAAGAGTCTCTCACTCAGGTGCTCCTTGTAGTCTCTGACGATTACACACATGCTTAGGCGTCTCTAAGCCTCGTTTCCTTTCAGGTCATTCGCTGCTTCTTGCCCTTGGAGAGTCCAGCTCTGAATTCTTCCCAGGTAATCCTAGTTAAATGAACAAACGCATCCTTATAGTCGAATCAAGTAAAGTGATTAAGATGCTCTTACTCTGTGGTAGGTAATACACTTTTATGGATTACTTCCAAGCAGACATAAGGCTTCGTTGCTATTCCTAAACTTTTCTTTACTTTGCGTTTTTTTTAAACCTTGTTTTTCATATTTGTACCGGCAAGTATCTGAATCTATGGTTATTTGATCTTCCTTACAATTTTAATTTTGTAGACATCTCCGGCTGCCTTTGACTTGTGCTCACCTGTGTACCGCAAGCCGTTCGAACCTTATTTCCATCCTTCATGTACCTCTTACATACTTGAACCTTGTCCATGTAACGTGTGAATACTTCTAACAATTTTCTAACAAGAAATGAAATTTGCGTATTAAATTAAAAAAAAAAAAAAAAAAAAAAGAAAAAGAAGAGGAAAACCGGGAACAAGGGACTACAAGATACATTTACAACGCATGGTATGTACGTTTTTGATGAATAACTCCCCCAGGATGGAAGACATTTTGCGGAAATCGAACGGAAATGGTTAACCCAGTTCTCGTTATGTTATAAATTTATATCAAGGAGCATTCCCGTCTATCCTGAGTGCTGGCATTTTTGTTTCCCTTTCGTCTTTTCTCGTTTTGCGCAGAAAGAAAAGGAAAAAAAAAAAAACTTTGACTTTGGAAGAACATTTTCTATTTCGATGATTGATGGTTAGGATTTCGCAGCAGAGCTCCGAATTGAGGATGCGAGTTCAAATGGAATTGCATGACAACCATATTTGCGAAATGATTAATTGCTCAAAAATTTCCCGTTGAATATCTCTGTGTTGGTACATTGGTTGCTTTATTTTCGGAAAATTCATCTTTATTCCGGTACGTCCCCCTGCTGATCCAATATCATATTCTACTAGTCGTATATCCTTGATTGACATTAACATACATACATGGGAACGGCTGGGTGGTGTTTGTTGGTATTCATTGAACTGGCAATTACTCAATTGAACTTGTGTTTCATAATTAGGCTGGAAATGCTTTTAGTTCATATTCGCAGTGATTATCGATTTATGTATATGCCAGGACTCGTTGTTGTCCTTTTTCGCATAATTTCGCTAATTTATTTAACTTGGGGTACGCGTGCATTGATTACGTAGTATTAATAGAATTGTGTGTGGAGATGTAATCCCTGAGGACATAATCCTGGCTTAGAAATAATGAAAGACATGAGAGCAGAGCCTTATAATGTATCCATAGGGTGCGACAAAGTATATTTTGCTTGTGTTTCAGATGCAATTTCGCAAAGAGTGGGAGGGATGTGTTTCTGCCTTCAGTGCAGATGACTTGAGATGACAGAGAAATCCTAAACTTTAGGCAAGTACAAGTTCTGTGTAGATAATGGAAGGGAACTTAGGAAAGTCAGTTTCTGGTTGCGGAATCACAAATGGAACATAAAACATTTATGGTTTCAACATGGTGTGTGCCTGTGCATGTAATCTGTCATACATTTGTCACTTGATGACAGTTGTAGACCAAAAATTTCGAGTTTAACCTAGAATTTATGAAAGAAGAACAATTTAAATTATTTTTTTCTTTTGCTCCAGTTTTTGGGGCATTCTTGTGGGATACCTGAAAACCTTTGATACAAATCCTGGAACAACATGTTCTGGGAATACTGCTTCGGAAGACTATAAGAAATATTGGAATGTGTAAACTGGTGTAATAGTGTTCCTAGGTACTTAACCCTGGTCTGGTTCACCGAACGCATCGATGATAGAATCAGGAGTTGTTGCTGGAGTCTTTGGACCAAGCACCGAAGTCTGTTGGAGTCTTTGGACCTAGCAGTTGCTATATCTATGGGAACGTGTGCCACTGTGTTCCAGGGTGAAGTCCATGCCATTGAAGTCTGTGCTGGGTTAAACCTTCTAAAATCTATTACAAATACAAATACCTGGTCTTGTATTTGTATCTAGGTTAGGTTAGATTGGGTAGATGGGTGTCTTGTGACATAAAGAGTCATTGCTCACTTAGACAAAGTAAGTCCATTGTGCCCAATCATTTAAGCCTGGAAACCACCCAGATAATGATATAAATCTCGGGAGGTCCGTCAGCTCTACATTACCTAAGTCCTCCAATTCCGTAACTTTCGAGAGTCCTTATTCTTATAACAGATAGTACAGGACAATCACATAGCAGGTGACGTACAGATTCAATTTCTTCTTCGTCTCTGCAACTTCCGCAAAAGTCGTGATGTACCACACCGATTCGCTCTGCGTGAACGCCAATAGCACAATATCCAGTAACTATGCCGGAAGCAACCCGTGTATTATAACGACTAAGTTTTACCAGAGAGGTTGATCTCTTCTTGCTGAAGGCTGGCCATAGTGCCTTGGCCGTTGCGCCTGTTTCCAGATGAACCCAGGGTCTATTTGCTCGACCGGTGGCTTCATCTTCTATCTTCTTCCGTAAGGAACTAATTGGGGTTACTACAAAAGGGAGGGCCCGCGATAAGTGCAGCGCCGACCCTTTCCTAGCAAGCTCGTCAGCCTTTTCATTTCCTTCGATATCCATATGCCCTGGTACCCAGCAGAGGGTCACCGCATTGGCTCTTGATATCTCGTTCTGGTATCTAAGTAGAAAATGTATCCCGTTAAGGTTCTTAGTTCGGCTTTGTTGAGATCAGATATACATAGACGTGGCCTTAATTCGGTTTGGGTTGATCGACTTTTTCTCTTGCCTTAGGCCCTGAAGGTTGTCTCCGTAGTCAGGGTTTCTTTCGATCCCAAGATCGAAGTACTATTAAGTGGTACCCCAAACGAGGATTCAAGACCAATGAGTGGGCAACAGATGCCTCTTATCGGCAGGCAGTCAGCCAGTTCGTTACCCTCTAAACCTTCATGACCTTTTATCCAAGCTACGCTAACCTTGTTCCTGAAATCAAGATTTTCGAGCAGATTGAGACACTCCCAGAAAAACTTAGATCCTATCGTGTCGGATAGGGTAAGGTATGTAGGTAAGAGGTGTTATCTAACATGGCAGTTAGCCTGAGTCCTCATGGCGGAATAGGGGTTCACAATACGTACGTTTCATATTGTTTCTTCAGCGAGTTTTACTCTTTCCAACTCATCCCAAGTGACCTAGAATACATTTCTGCTCAACGTTTGCTTACGGCGGCCCGCTTTTCTTTCAGACTGGATGAGTGGATTTCATTGCATGGCGTACTTCGCATTGGTATGGTATACTTCGGATCTAAGTTATGACAGATCTACTGTCATTTCCTTCGCCGTATTGTGATGTCTGTTGGCTTCTAACCGTCACGTGGAGCTGTTTGATCTGGCAAAAAAAAGAAAAACCCAACATGATGTGAAGATCTGCAATAGAAGTACTGTCGCAGGAGGTTCAAGAGCAGGCTGCACTGCTTTTTCGGACTTTGAATACCATACCGAACGTGGGCTTTGATTTGCAATTCTGCTGCGAACATCAAGTTCAATGACATACTTCACCCAAGACGACGCTTCCTAGATAAAAAGCAGTCAATTTTCTCGACATCCTGTCCAGTAACGTTAATTTGAGTGAAAGAGTATGAAAGCTAAATTCATTGCATCTTGTCAGGGTATTAGGTCACACTGGAATTCAGGGAAAGTAGATCTTGAATGAACTTCAAAGCAAAGTTCAGGAGAAGTTTTCTTGAGAGCCGCATCAGCGCTGGGTCTGCCGGAATTCGTGGTTAGAAGTTCCATCGCCGATAAAGTTTCTTGTGAACACATTAGTCGGTCGCATGGATGCAGACAGACCAAATCAGACCATTTTTTTGAAAATACGCCGCTTTCGCTCAGAAGAATTGATTGCAGGGCTTATAGGCCACTTCACTTTTGCCGACGACCTCAGCGTATTGCATTGCATGTGTGGAAGATGATAATACAACATCCGCCGACGTGGTGATCATCTAAGCTTTATATCGCTGAAGCCCCTTCTCCGAAAATCAGAAAGTTTTTTACGCAATGGAACCCTTTGCCATGTTACTTTCACTATGTGGGTTCTTTTGTAGGCAATTTCTTTTGGGGCATTCTCCATCAATTATTGACGTAAACGGGCGATCTAGCAAGCCATGTTACAGTGCCCAAAACGTGAAGTTAATATGGCAGCGCCGACCTGCTGAAACCACATTTTCCTCAGGCCCTGATTTTCTGCTCCGGTCTCCGAGAAGTCAGATGGTGGATGACTCTTCATGGCGCTGGACTTGACGGTGATAGTGTTGCCCGTAGCGTCACTTTCGTGGATGTAAAAGCCTGCATTTGGAGTATGAGTTGTGGGTTCTCAATTTCTCCCCAACAGCGGGTGGTCTACTTGGTAACGAAGCATCTGGACCTCAATCTCCGAGGAGTATCTGATGAGTTGCCTGTACTTTATATGCGCATATTTGTAGTTATTGGCTGAAAATGCCCGCAGAGTCTTCGAATTTAACCCGGAGGGTCAACGCTAGTGCACAAGTTGAAGGAGCATCTCAAGCTACTTTGAGTGGGCATCTGGGTGCAGGACCGGGCTAATTGGAGACGCTTGTTGGTTGAGAGCACCAGATTCACTCCGAACTGTAGCGTCACCTTAGTAAGTAAGGTTAAAAATGCTGCAGTTACTCCTGGACTTCTTGCTAATCTTCCTGGTTTTTGTTTCTCATTTACGCTAACAATATTCACATTCTCCACTGAACGGCTTGTTAGCGACCTATCTTCGAGTCGAGTAGCTAGATGTCTATTATTTTCACTTCTGGAGCCGCAGGATGAGATTATCATTTGCAGAATTCGCCCCAGTCCACACTTGTCAAAATAAATTAAAAATTCGTAGTGTAGACATAAAGGACACTGTCGCTGTCGACCCCTATAAATTCTTCCCCTATTTTTGTACCTCCTTTTCGGGTTTTTGGTTACTTATTGGGTAATTGAGTTTATTCCTAATGAGTATGACGGTTCAAGTGTAAGTAAGACATCTTTTCGGAGTTTGCACACAAAAGCTTTTCAAATGTAATCGATGTCAGAAAGGACATCGCCTCACCCTCTAAGACGGCTCTAATGAATTCACTAAAAGTCATCTAACGATTAAGCTTGTTTTCACCTCATTTAAAGGCGTTCTACAGCTCAAAGATGAAATTAAATACCTTTCCGCTTTTTCTGTCACTCATTCCATTTGACTATTCTGGGCCCACTTGCCGGCATTAAAGTCTCACCGGTATGGATGAATAACATCCACAAATAAGTCCGCCTGCCTGCCAGTAGCTCTTCTTTTATCTCTAAACAGGGATGTCAATTTGGAAGCTATAATATCCCGTGAAACGTTCGGGATGCTCATCAGCATTTTATCTCATTTGCAATACTAATTTATGCAAGAACACAGTACGTTACCTGGGTGGCTGGGACAGTAGCACCTTTACCCTAGCGCATGGTTAGCGTACACACACCGCCAGCCCCGAAAAGTTGCAAATGAAATAGTCGCCGGGAACTCGATAAACCCAATATGCATGCAAATGATTTAAACTATGAGCGAAAGCTCCTGTGTCTCGCAACCAAAATCACTATCACAGGATGCATAACGCTGTGTCGCTCGTATCTCAATGATGGTCTTCCTTTTGCTATCACACTACCACAAGTATAGAGTCTCAGTATCTATGGTACTCGTATACTGTCCAAAGGGCTAACGATCGACAAACCGGAATGGGAGGACTGTTTTGCATGGAAAAATCTTCTCCATGGCATGGTAATTAGCTTTATTACAGGTCCGTTTCTCTCGGTTCGTTTCTTTGTGTCTTTCGTTTGGTTGGTCTAAACGTGGTGTTTGGCTATAAAAGCAAGGAAGAGGACCGCTCGACGGTCGACGAATTCCATTAAAAACAGATGAATACACTCGGCTAGGACACTATTAAATGGAAATTAACTCAACGCACTGTGCATTCAAAGTAAGAGAAGCTCCTCTCTCTCTTCTGTGTACGGGGACGTATCTACATACTCGTATGTTATGCATCGTGTTCTTAAACCCCGATGTACTGCATAAATATGTATATCCGTAGTCCTGCCTTAAATATCGTTCGCATTGTTTTCTAATTGAGCCAAAATCCCAAAAAGGACATTCACATTCCGATGTTAGGCAATCGAGTATGGTCATCGCAACGCATTGCCCGAATAATTGCGGTCAAATAGTCGTATCACATTAGGCTCACAGGACTTGTCCGGCAGGCATGCTGTCGGCGTGTTTGTATGCGAGTGTATGTTGTCATAGCATTGCTTGTGGTACGTGTGATGTGGCCAGTATGACGGGCTAAATACCTTTTGCCTGCTCTGGTCCGCCAGCAGTAGAACGATGCGAATTAATTTCACTGAAATACTTCAGATATGTTAATATATAGGCGTAGATACAATTTGGGATAAACAAATGCAAGACGAAATGGAACGGAAACATGGTGTAATGCTGTCTCACGTACGAGTTGATTGGTATCACAGTAATTGAATTTGCCAAAGTGGGAATTCCGATTAAGCATTATCGTTAACATCATCTTCATTGGCATCGTGATGACACTCCACTCTGGGGAGTTAGTTGTAATGGGAAACCTTTCTGGGAGGTGCTGAGTTTAGTTACCAATTTATGAATAAAAAGTGGGTGGGTGAGTTTTGAATTACATTTTAAGCAGAATATAGCAAAATGTTGATTGTTCTAGACATGCTTCTGGGAAATATCTGAACTTGAACTTTTATGTCATGACTTTTAAGTGTTTGAAAAATAAGTCATTTCGAGGAATTTACAAAAACCCAAACAGACTCCGTTTATTGAAGCTTATGTTATGGAGGCGAGGACTAATATATGTAAACGATGCAAATCTGCTCCTGGTTCCGACTCTCCTTCGATAGAAGTGAGAAAATATGTGATATTGTCGAAAATATGTGTTTTGTCGAAACTACAAGCTCAAAAATCAATCGAGTCATTACTCTGAGATCGTTTGAACCCGTCGATAGGTTAGGTTAGCTTGAAGTGGCTGCCAGCTAGGAGTCGCCACACACCAATTGTAGGTTCATTGTGATACCACGTGGATCATGGCAGAAAGTGAAGCGTAGGAGGCTCTTTATGTCAATATTCATCAGGTGGCCTATATCGTTGTTAAAGGGAGCTCCTAAGTGAAGCTTTCTTCTACGAGAGGGAGCTGGGCAGAAACAAAGAAGGTGAGGAATAGTTTCCTCCTCTTCTTCATCCATGCAGTTTCTACAAAAATAGTTCGCGAAGCGGCCTAGCCTTGTAGCGTTCTTGCATATTAGACAGTGTCCAGTGATGACACCTATTGTGCTGCCGATATGCAATATATTGAGAGAAATCAAATTTTTAGAGCGTTTTAGATCCAGCTTTGGCCAAATCTGTTTTGTCGCTAGACATGTTGATCCACTTGTCCACCTAAGATTTGCACTCGACAGCATCCAGCTTAAGTTTAAGTTTGCGAGTAGCGATTGGAATACCTAAGGTGCCTTTATCCGGCAAGATGGGTATAGTTGTTCCTTTTCTGGCGAGTTCATCGGCCTTACAATGCACTGGAATGTCCCTATCTCTATGCCCCGGCACCCAACACAGGTGAATATTGAACTGCTCAGCCATCTCCACAAGAGACGAACGGCAGTCTGGAGCTACTAAAGAATATATAAAGGTCGATTCCAGGGATTTGATTGCTGCTTGGCTATCTGAAAAGATGCGTATGTCTCTAACAGACATCATGTTTTTCTTAAACCAAGATAGGGTTTCTCTGATCGCCATTATTTCCGCCTGGAACACGCTACAATGAATTGGAAGACGGAAAGAGAGCTTAAGATTAAGCCTATCAGAGAAAACATCTGCACCAACTCCGTCTTTGGTCTTTGACCCGTCGCGTCGGTGTAGAAGTGAATTGATTCATCTTCTAAAAATGCATCGTCCTCCCAGAGTGATCTGGAAGGGATGATGACTATGAAGTCCTTTTTGAAAATTTAGACGTGGGATGGTGTAGTCCGTGTTTTCGGGAGAGATTTTGAGTTTATTCAGTATAAAGGCGTGGCCGAATTCTTTTCTTGACCACTGTTGGGTAGTTTCAAGGCGAACGGTTGCATCCGCTGCCATTTGCTTGCTATATATATCGAGGATTATTAGATGGATTATAATGTCCAGTGCCGCAGAGTGAGTTGTACGAAGTGCTCCGCTTATGCACAGACAAGCTGTACGTTGGATCTTGCTTAGATAATCGTGATTTATAGCTTTTTCTAAGGCTGTCCACCAGACAATCACCCCGTATGTGAGTATCGGTCTAATGACCGAGATGTAAAACCAGTGAGTTATTCGAGGTTTATTCCCAATGGCTTTTTTGCATGAAAAAAGTGCTACTGTAGCCTTTTTGACTCTTTCTTGAATGTTAGGTTTCCAGCTTAGCTTAGGCTAAATATTTTGCTTTTTTAGAGAAAGTTAAGCTGATACCATTGAGAGAGGGAGGGTTGACTACCGGAATTTTATATTTCCTTGAGAAGAGTTCAGTTTTGTGGGGGTTTACACCTAAACTCTTGATGAAGTTGGGAATATCGGATATTTCTGGTTCAGTTATTCCCGATAAGTTGTAGAAGCACTTTGAATCCCAGGGATCGAAGTTGTCGTTCCTGAAGAGCGGGACAGTGGCACAGTAGACGTTGGATTGTTTCTGTTTTTCTTAGCACGTATTTCTTGTTATGCCCGAGTTATGCTCCTGCATCTTTACGAAGCTAAAACACCCTACAGTACTACCGGGCAAGGCATCACATTGACATCACTTTTCTTTCTTTCTTATGATCCAGGGTTTTCTCCCTCTTGGGCTCCCGGTGATTGATTTCCTCGCCGTAGTTTCTGCTTGAAGCTTGGTGATTCAGTTGCTGGTGTCCGATGCTTCAACCTCCTTGGGGTTACTATACTGTCTATCTCTCGACCTAAGGCATTTCTGCTGGCTTGGTATTTTTCGCATTTTATCAACACGTCGCAATAATGGAAGAAGGATGGATCATCTGCTATGTCGTATCTGTGAAAGTGTTTCCAGTAGCTTCCATGTTCCGTAAGGAATTGGGTAAGATAGAAGCTTACTTCACCGTGCTTCCTTCTGGCCCACTCTTCTATATATTCGATAGCAGTTTATGTGTCACATGAACTTTTATGGGGTTCTATATTGGAAGTTGTTCTGATGGTCTCTCTCTGGATTAGGTATCCCCTGAAATGACGTTGTGTATGCGCAGCATACTCTGAGCGATGCTCTTCTGTGCTCCAAGCTTGTGTAGATTAAGTGCTCTCTAAAGTTGAGCATATGATCAAGTAGAATCCCTGGGACTTTATGTTTTCACCTACATATGTACATGTTTGGTCAAGTGCTCAACTTTCTTGCACTGTCAGTGAGTATAGCCTCCGTTTTGTGATTCCCAATGACCGAAGCCATACCTTCACTTCTTTGATGGTATTGTTGCAGGATTTCGTAACTTCCTCTAGGGCTTTAGCTACTACCACCCCTGCTATGTCACCTTAGTCTCCACATATGTACGTAGTAATCCATCATAATGTTCCACAGGGCTGGGTTCAGAACTGACCTCTCTAGGACTTCTACTGAAATCTTATATCCTTTCGGTGCTTCGTTCGTTTTGTAGAAAAGGGTTTAATCTGCAAAAGATTATATAGTGTGGAAGTCATAACCACCTGGAGATCACAATGGATCTGCATTGATCTAAGTGTGACGCTTTTTTTCTTGTTTTTTTAACATTCACTAAACCTCTTTTCTCGGAATCTAAGATCTTGGCCACCACCAATACCGCAATACCTCAAGTGCGACGGGTGCAAGATCCTTTTTGTCTTGTCAGCCCATTATTCTAACCTTACCTCTCTCTACTCTTTCTCCTCTTCGTTTACAGATTCTCGGTTTTCTTATCCAAAAAAACGAGGACTTCAATAGATCCTTGGAATTCCGAGTGACGCGGTACTTACGTTTCAATTTGCTACCACCATCCTACGAGTATCAACCTAGCCTAACCCATCGCTCCTATGTCGCTTGATATTACCACTCTCATGTCAAACGCTTTTAGTTTGTACAGTGTATCCTGGTAGGATACAAAACCTTTGCATCCAAATTGCAGTGCTAAATATTTCATCTGATTAATAAAATCGCATCAATAAAAAAAATTATGAACTTTGTCTGGTTGGAAATTAAGCTTTTAAATCATTTGCACTTCGTTTGCGTCCTGTGTCCCGAAAATGTTAGTGCCACTTAATTTCAAACGTCAGTCACACCAATCCAATTTCCAGCAATACTTTGGCATGCCATTGGCACACGAATAACTCTCACAAACGATAGCAATAAATAATTTAAACCCCTACTCTATGCTTTGCCAAGAGATAGTTGATATTTGATGCTTTTAGAAGGACTTTCGAGTTTCTAGAGGAAAACAAAAAGGAAAAGAATCCCAAAAGGCTCTCGTCTCTCGATTCTAATTTCCATCGAATAATAATAATTTTATTAGACCAGAAAATTAAAGTTTCAGCTTACAAAGCGCATAAGAATTCACAAGGAAGGGAGACGTCAGATGAAAATAAATTTTAAGTGAACTCACAAACCAAATGCAGCCAAAGGATTCGCTTCTTTCTCAATGCTCCACTGGGTCTGCCATATACGAGGATCAAGTGGATAAAACGAAAGCAGCAGCAGGAGCAGGAGCGGCGGACAGGGCGACGACGATGGCGGATATATTCAGAATTTGCAGTTTCGCTTCCTTTTACGAGTACGAGTATAGCAATCGCGCTGTCAGACTGTGCTGGGGATGCAATTTTACCCTCAAGTATGACGCGCATTCACGCTCTGCACTCACTCTGAAGACGCTGTACTTTCAGCGTAAAATTTTAATCAAAATTGTTAACGAGAAAAGTTTAATTTTTTCTGTGATTATTACTTGTCTTCGCGTCCTTGTCGTTCTGCTTATCGTACTAGTCGTAGAGTCATCCTTAGCGCTTTGTTGCCATCGTTGTCGTCATCCTTTTTAGTCGTTGGCATTTCTTTACGTTCGGCACTGCCATTTCATTGGGAATAATGAGCGCAGTGCCTTTGATATTCGAATCAGCATGCACTTCGATATATACTGAGTATGAATCCTTGCACGCTATGGAAATGAAATTTACAATGGGAAAATCGTGTGCACACAAGCACACAAAGGACATGGATATGTAAAGAATCCTAAAAGCTTTGCCGTTTGCTTTCATCGTTTTTCTGTATGCATAATTAAGGTGGCATGGAGGTCATGTAAAACGATTTGAAAAGGCTTTTGGTATGACTTCCTCAGCGCATCTATTAAGTTTAGTCAGTCGTTAGTGTGAATGTCAGCATGGCATCCGCTGAGTTTTTTTTTTACAAGATCTATGCGAACTTTAATGATTGAGGTTTTAAGGTATATATAGCATGTCATGTTTATGTCATAATTTTCATAGATTTCGTAGTGTGTACGCATTTGGTGTCTTCCAGTAGTAAAGTCATTTTGACTTCTTTATGTTTTGACAGAAGTTTCGTTGCTCATTGCTCGGTCATGTCCTTCAGTATTCTCTGTCTAGAGCAGGAAATAATTCAGAACTTGGACAGAGGCTAACCTCTGCTTTTGGTAAGGTAACCGCCTTTTCATTTCCTGTGATCCGTACGTGTACCCGTAGATAGCTCTATCCAACCTGGTGGCACTTAATTTTGAAATGAAAATTCGTTGAATTTTGGTTACCGTCCATTTCCAGCGCTGTGTTAATTTCCGATTGCTTCTGATTACTACCTGATTGTCCTGTTCTAGTACGATGCCCTTCACCATCTCGGTACAAATTTCCAAGAATAAATTTTACTGCTCATGTCAGTGTACGAGAAGTAAAGTACCAATGACCTCCTATACGCCAAAGAATGTACCCTAACCAAGGGTTTCTTTAGGTGTACTAGAGAAGTATTAAGTGTCACTATAGAGGCATGATTTATAATAGGCTTCAGTCTTACTCAGGCAATCGCCGCTGCTAGACGTGTATAAGGTGCGCAACTAGTTCGTATAATAAATTTTTTGTTTACATTCGAAGTGTCAAACTTTTCCCGCCAAGGCGGCAGCATATACAGTTTTTCATTAAATTAACTATTTTTGATTTTTTCATCAGTGAATTTCTTCTTCCTTCCGAATAAATATACAAAAACAATGAAAGGGGGTTCGGATCCCCCCAATAAAAACCGATTTAAAGATCTTTCTCCGGACGCTTCTTTAAATCGGAACATCAAATCGAAACGCAAATGCACTGACGACATCTTCCCTTCACTCCCCACAATTGCTACAAATGACGACAATATTCCCCGGTATGTAGTTACATATATCAGGTTTAGAAAAAGTTGGCGATAACCTCAAACCTCTTTCTGCCTACAACCCTTTCCAAATCAATCGTGGATTAGAATATATTTCTAAAGATATTTTAGAGGTTAAAGCCATGCGATCTGGTGACCTCTTAGTGAAAGTTTCCAACCTCCCTACAGCAGAAAAATTCATTAGAGCCAAATTCGTCGATTCTATTCCAGTAAAAATAGTCTCGCACGTTGGCCTTAATTCAGTCCAAGGGAGAATCTTTTCCAAACACATTATCGACATACCAGAAGAAGAGTTGCTGAAGGAATTAAAAAAATATAAAATAATCGAGATAAAAAAAATCCTAAAAAAAGTTAACACCGAGCTAGTCCCGACAGGTGCCGCCATCATTACCTTTGATCTTATTCGTCGCCCTAGTGACATAAAAATAGGTTGGGTGAATTGCCCGGTTGATGAATATATCCCAAATCCGTTGAGGTGCGTTTCATGCCAAAAATTGGGCCACACCAAAAACCGCTGCAACAATGGTCCAACTTGCAAAGATTGCTGCTTACCTCCACCACACGAGCAATGTTCACGTGTGTACTGCATTAACTGCAATGAGGATACCCACACTTCCTACGATCCATCATGCCCAACTTTTCTGCGACATAAATCCGTCAATAAAATCAAGGTAAACCGTCGGTGCACAATTCGGGAAGCGTGGCAAATATACAACGACAATCCTGTTCTACATCAGCTTCCTGCTCCAACAAAATACCCTGGATCCAAGCCCTCCATGGCCGAAATTATTAAAAATAGAATCCTCATGCAAAATAACTCTACCACACAAGCCTCCTCTCCCAAACAATCAAACATGCCCCTCCTCCCGCACACAACACCTACCCCACAAATTACTACTCACATATCTGATACAATAACAATTATTGCACACGAAACCAATAAAAAAAATATCCCACAACAACCAAACGTCATCAGTAAACTCTCTCCCGCACTCAACTCCGTTCATTCAACTAACGATTCTCAATCCAATCAAAAAGAAAAACAACCCAATCTCTCCACTGATTTCCCACAATCAAACCAACCCTCTTCACCACTCCCAACCACGATCACAAACAAAACCCAAACAGCTTCTCTTTCGTCCTCCACTCATCTCCCACAACATAGCTCCAACCAGCTCTTATCATCGCCCCAAACTCGCATCCCCATGGAAACACAAATAGTTTCTCTCTCACCCATATCAGACTATGACGACATATAATTGTCATAGTACACTTGGCCAAAACACCGACTCTGCTGTTCGAATGCTGGATCATTCAAGCCCTTTAGGGAGCTTGATTGCCCCAGCATCCAGACAGCGGAGTCACAGAAACAACCCACACAGAATCTCAACCTACTCAAATATAGCTCAAAATCATAATATTTTTAAAGCTCTCCAGTGGAATATACAAGGTTATATTAACAACTATGATGAGCTTAACATTTTGATAAAAGAACTTTCGCCTTGTGTCATATCTCTTCAAGAGACGCATTGTGCGTTTGGTTCTTCTCCTCTCGCACCTAAGCCATATAAAGGTTACTTTCATAACTTCCCTCATAACATTACGGCAAAGCAAGGTATCGGTTTTTTAATAAAAAGTAATATTCCTCACAATTTAATCAACATTAATTCGAATATTTTAGCGTTGGCAGTAGAGATAAATTTGTCTCTTAAATTCACAGTACTTTCTCTTTACATCCTACCCAAGCAGCAATTCTCACAACTCGATCTTGAAAACATCCTCAAACAAATTTCAACCCCCGTTTTGCTCACTGGCGACGTTAATTCCTGGAGTGTTCTCTGGGGGTCCCCATCCACTAATCCTAGAGGAACTATTTTAGAAGATTTTGTGCTTAATTCAAATCTTATGGTTCTAAATAATGGCGCGGCTACCCATTTTTCCACACACAATACTTTCACTCATGTCGACATCACCTGTTGTTCACCAGAACTTCACCCAAGAACATCCTGGGAAATTCTTAGTGATCTGCACAATAGTGATCACTTCCCAATTCTTACAAGCATGGCAATAAGTTCACTCAAATCCGGTACTCCACCCATCCCTAAATTTAAAACTGATTTGGCGAACTGGGACAAGTTTCAAATTAGTATTAACGATTTTCTCTCAAAAGTTATACCCTCTTCCAACATAAATAAAGAAGCTGCGATTATTCTAAAAGCTATTCGCTCTGCAGCTAACATCTCTATTCCCCAAAGCGCCCCAGCCCGCATCAAACAATATGTTCCCTGGTGGTGCCCCACTTTAGGCACTTTGCAGCGCGACAAAGTTAAAGCCTGGAGACGCTTTAAAAAAACATCCCACAAACACCAACCTCATAGCCTACAAAAAAGCGAACGCCTTATTCCGGAGAGAGATGAAAGCAAGCAAAGCTAAAAGCATACTCGAGCTCACTTCTACAATAAATCCCAACACCTCCACCGCTAAAATATGGCATAAAATTCGCTGCCTTACTGCTAACTCTGTCCCAAGATCCATTAAATGTATAGTAACATCAACTGGCCCTACCTCGAACCCCTTAGAGATTAGCAATTTTTTCGCACGGGTTTGGTCAAACCTTTCCAGAGACCAAAACTTTTCCAACAGCTTTAACACAATGAAAACCAACAGTCTCCATGACACCCCTCCCCATGGCACTACAAATCGATCAGCGAGGCTCATTGAAGCTGCAATAACGACCTTGGAATTAAGTAGTTGCCTCGTTCAACTGAAAGGGAAAACGCCAAGCAGGGACCGGGTTTCCTACCCCATGCTAAAAAACCTACCCCCTTCAACCAAAACCAGGCTGTGCGATTTATACAATAATATTCTTGATACAAGCATAATTCCCCATAGCTGGAAATCAGCTACTATAATCCCACTACCCAAACCCAATAAACCAATTAACACGATTGATGGTTATCGCCCAATATCTTTGATTCCCTGTTTGTCGAAGGTCTTAGAAAAAATAGTTGCAAGACGCCTTCTCTGGCTCATCGACTCCAACAATTTAATTTGTACGAATCAAGTTGCGTTCAAACCCAATCGGGGTTGCGCCGATGCTCTACTGCACATCGACTTTTTAATATCGAATGCTCTGTCGTCTCGTAATCACGTCACCCTACTCGCACTAGACTTCGAAAAAGCCTTCGACAAAATAGGGATTCATTTAATTTTGAACAAACTAAAAGCATGGGGGATCGGACCCAAAATGTTTGGCTTTATAAAATCTTTTCTCTCCAACAGAAAAATTTTGGTTAAAGTGAACAACTCTTTCTCCTCCACTTTCCCATTACACAATGGTATCCCTCAAGGATCACCTTTGTCCGTGGTTCTTTTCATTATAGCTTTCGATGAAGTAAGCAATATCATAGCTAAATATAAACTGCTAGATCATTGCAGTTACGCAGATGATATTTACATTATGTGCAAACTCAATGATTTAGTAAAAACTAAAGCTATATTATCGGATGTACTTAAAGATATTTTACACTGGGCAACAACTTCCGGAGCCAAACTTTCACTTGAAAAATGTAAGACACTGCATGTTTGTCGCAAGCTATCATGTCCGCAATTTAAACTAAATTTTAATAATGTTAATGTACAAAATGTCAATGTTCTAAAAATCTTAGGATTAACATTTAATAATAGATACAACTGGAAACCCCACTGTATAGATCTTAAGAAGAGCCTAGCCGCGAGAGTTAACATTATTAATTACTTAGCTTGTAAAAAATTAAATGTACACATAAATACTCTTTGCAATATCACTAGGTCTTTAGTTTTAAGTAAAATTGACTATGGAATATACATATATGGCAAATGTCCTAAAACTACGCTTAATCTCCTAAAATCAACTTACCATCAAGCCGCCAGAAGGAGCATCAATGCATACCGTACTTCTAGAATCGAAAATATTATGGCAGAAGCTGGACTCCCCACTTTAGAAGAACGTCAAGTAGAAAGTTTAACTAAACTCCTTGCTAAACTTTCCTACTCCTATAACTCCATCATCGACAAGGATATCTCATCCGCTCTCAAGTCAAAAACAAATAAGCGACTTCCTTCAACCATAGCTCGCGCAATATACTCCGCAGAAGAAATTAGCCTTCCCATCATACGAATGAAGCATTACTCTCCATCTTATCCACCGTGGTGCATAAAACAATCTTCATTTATACTAACGCTGAGCAAATATAATAAATCCAATACAGACTGCGGAATATACCAGGATCTTTTCCTCGAAACTATGGACGAGCTGAAGTCTAAAGGATGGAAACCTATTTTCACAGACGGCTCTAAGTCAACACATGCCACCTCTTTTGCTATCACTTTTGAAAATGGGTCTTTATTAAGGGCCGGAATATTGCCGGAAATCGCATCAATTTTCACTGCCGAAGCTTACGCTTTACTCGAAGCAGCAAAAACATCGATAAAACTCCCGAGTAAAGTCATTATATGCTCTGATAGTCTATCAGTTTTGAACGCCACTCTCAATCCAAACCACAACACCGGACTCATTAACCACATCAGGGACATCCTCGTAAAATACCCCAGGAAAATAAAACTAATGTGGGTTCCAGGCCACATGGGGATAAAAGGTAATGAGCTTGCTGATAGGGCCGCTAAATCATGCAACAATGCGCCTATTTTCACATTCAATGTGTTTTCCAAACTCGATCTTCAAAAACATATCACCGCAAATTTGAAAATGTGCCGACTCTTAAATTGGCGTAGTTACCAAAATCACTACGCAAAAATTAATACAACCCGTTCCACTCCTGTCTACCCAACATCCACCTCCAAAACAATGAACACCAACTTTATCCGTCTCCGCTTGGGTCACACTATTCAAACGCATCAACACATCCTAAAAAAGAACAACCCACCAAAATGCCCAGCCTGCAACAACATCATCGACATACAACATATTCTAGGACAAGCGCCTTGCCACGTCTCTAGATCATTCAATGCTATCCTACCGGCAAATCAATCGGTCTACAGTTTTCTTAATACTATTAACCACGAAAATATACACAAAATAAATAATTTCCTACATAATGCGAATTTAATTATATAAATTTATACACTATCTTCTAATAATATTATCCTATTTATTAGCGCAACATATTTTTATTCATTAAGAGCTGAAAGCCTCCGCAGCTAGTGCTCACCTTTGTATTAGCATAGGAATTTACTTTTTATGTTAATAAATAATAATAATAATAATAATAGGCTTTGCTTTAGTCATGAACTTACAGTGTATCAACCTACATGATAGCCGGATATAACCTGCTTTCAGTTGTGGCATTTCCACATGAATACAAGGGAAAACAAGCCCAAAAACTCCAAGGAAACATTTAATTCTAAGGTCTCTAGGTACGAAACGAGGTACTATAGATATGCACCAAGGCATGACTCATTTTTGTCGACTGAAACCACCTCTTGCGATACTGCTCTCAGAACAACCTTCCGGCGCCTTATGCGCCTTCATGAATTCAGTTCGCTTAGCACCGATTAAATATAACCAGCCTTTCAGAAATAGGATATAGGCGAGCTGTTGCAAGCTCTGTAAAGGTCGGGCAGCACGGCTTAGACGAATCATTAGCGTTGTGAATTCACGCAATGATATTGAAAATAACTTTGGGTGTCGATGCGGATTGTGGCCATTACATGGCAGTAGGGCTGTCCGCCTAGTGCACTTCTATCTCCACATCTATAGTGCATGGTAGTCGACTCTCTGTTGAACACTTTTAACGCTTACGCTCATGCAGATTACATGCAAACTTAAAGTGCTTCCGATCCATGTAAGGGGTGCCTTACGTTCTCATCGATCACGGGTATCCTGCTTCCAAGTGCTCTCACATCCTTGATAGCTTGGTCTTTACAACGGAGGATCGGCTCTTATCTGGAGCGTTGTTCGTCATGCGGTCGATGTGGCCGAGCCAATGTATTCGACATATCTTGGTACAGCTCGGAGAGTTCGCTGTTGTATCTTACCCACCATTCGTCCTCCTCGCACACAGGACTAAAAATTGGATGAACCAAATATCTGCTCTGCTATTCTCTCGGTGCTGTAGAGCCGAACTGGCAAAAGACTATCCAGCTCTATAGAGCATAAATTTTGTCTTCCGAGCAAAGAGTTTTGACCCCATTTGTTTTGCTAAACCGAAGTAGCACCAGTTTCTAGGTTTCAGTCTTCATCGAATTCCCACTAAAGCGTCATTTGTGGAGTCGGTGTTGACCCTAAGGTAGACAAACTCCTTAACAAACCTGAAGTTGAAGTCATCAAGAGAGACGTTCTGTCCTAGGCGGTGGTGGACAGATGGTGTTGTGTTCGTTGATTGTTCATCAACAGCCGTAAGAATTCTACTTCGGCACGCTGGCAGGAGCGACAAATGATGTCAATATCGTCTGCGTATCTTTGTAGCTGGTCGGATTTTTGGAAGTCAGTGTTTTCTGCGATCACACCTGCCGTATCCAATATTCAGCACAAATCCGGTAGACGTTTGAAATAATTCAGGAGAGCTTCCTTATAGCACCGCGTTACTCGACACAGCTGCCCGCGGTCTTCTGCACGATTTGCCTCAGTGTGAAGTTTTGGTTTATCGTCGATCTGCCGCGGCATGCCGGGGTGAAAGCCTCATTGGTATTTAGCGATCAGAATATAGGGATATGCTTCGATGATTGCTGGAAGATAAAGCATCGCTCTTCTTGGAGATGGGGCATATGAAGCTTATTTTCCAGTCATCGGGCATACTTACTTGGGTTTGCTGGTGCCATTAGAGCTGCTTGACTGTCCTAGCAGATGTTAATGCTATTGCTTTGGGTTCCGGTACTGATTAGTAGTTCCGCGCTGTTCCAAAAGGACAGTTCCAAATGGTGGCATTCGGCAGTAGACCCCACTCCCGATTCTCTATCGATGTGTGATCCACTTCTATTACATCCTCGTTTGGAGCGATACTGGCCTGCTACCATAGCTCGCGTCGAAATGGTATTTCTTACTTAAAAGGTCGCTCGGATGCCTTACGAGTCTAGAGGCCGCCTGTACCTTCTTCCAGATAGCCCTGTGTTATCTTGCTTAGGTTTCAAGACCCACATGTTACCAAAAGCCCTGCGGCACAGACAGTACGTCCTTCTGGCTTTCGTATCTGTTTTCTAGATTTCTTCTCCAAGTAAACTTGTTGTCCAGGATGACTCCAAGATAATTTACTTCGATTTTTAGGTCCAATTTTACTCCCCTAGAACGGGGCCCTGAAGTCATCTAGCTTCAGAGTTGAAGCCCAAGCCGCAGTAGTCCGCTCGACTTTCCCTGTTGAGCGAGGTCTTCAGCATAATCTATACATTTGAACCCATTGCTTTTCAGAGAAGGGTCGGTCCTCATAATGTATCATGGAAGTTCTTACACCTTCCCTCTTCTTGATGTCAGATAATGTCAGTTGTTTGGACCAGCACTGTGATGTAGTCACGCGTCTTATACTTTCACACGAACGGCAGTATAGTTAAGGATCCTTGTTGGAACTTGCCTACATATGTTTGTTCCGTTGGGTTTCGCATACATTTCTCGTTTGCGACCAAATTTAAAATCACGTAAGGATAATCCCCCATTTGGTGGCCTATTCTACTTCAACACCGTGACCATTTCAGCGCAGATGTTAAGTTAATTTTCGAGGTCCCTAAAGCACAGATATTTATTTCACCGCCCCACCTTTCGTAAATGTCTGTCAAGAACGTCCGAGAATAATACTTATCATGAAGAGCGTCGTTAATAAAATTGTAGGTGAAGTTAAAAATTTTAGCACGCAAGATACGAATGTCTACGAGAAGCTGGGTAGAGTGTGGGTTACCCTTCCTTAACTCTGTAGATACATATATCCACATATCCATTTCGCAGTTCCCAACAGAACGGAAATATATTGTTTATGAAATTAATCCTAAAACGAAACTCTTAAGGATATATCTTCGTCAAAAGAATACAATCCTTTGTGTCTTCTAGAACTGGTACTTCTAACATTTCACTCAGAAATAGGTACTCGGCTTTCATTTTTGCCTTTCATTGGATCAACTATCATCAGAGAAATTCTTCTCCCTTTTGAATGGAAGATGAAATGTGTCCACATTTCCCTCTCACAAAGCGAAGGAAACTGTCCTCGTGCTCCTCATAAAATCCCAAGCAACAGTCCGCAACAACACAGCCGCAAGTGTTCAACCCCTTTTTCTGGTTTCGTGTCTTGCAACATTACACAATACTTTAACAAAGGACTCGTAAATAGCCATTGAATCGAGGATTAACTTTGTGGTGCAGAGGAATTAATGTGGTGTAAATTTCGTCCTTTTTCGCATAAAATTCAACAGTACATAGGCTACGCATCGCCACCCTTTTATCTGGAGGATGTTCTACTCCAACCGCAAATGGTGATCATTGCGACCATAACCCGGACTTTGTTTCGACACTGTTTCGGGCTCTGTGCTTTATCTATTCTCTCTGTTATGCTCTACATTACATAATAGCCAACCACCTAGTAGATGGACGTCAAAGTTGTGACGTCTGACTGTCAGATAAATGGGAAAACGAAAAACAAAATTATAAGAAAATGTCCTTCGATTCCAGTCATCGTAGACCATTCAACATTTGGTACTTATTTGCCCCTCTTCGCAACTAAAGCAAACCACGACATCTTTCATCCTTTTTTCCCGTTAGAGTATTAGCAGGGTACAAGCTAAAACGGTCCCTAATGCCAAAGAGTAAATTTTGTCGCCGTTACGTATCTGCTTTATGTTAACTTTCTAAAAATCATTTGCCGATGGTCGTCGGCGTATTCATGTCCTTGCCTTCATCGGAGGCTTTTCGTTTTGGTTTGAGTTTGAGGATAATTTTGCGGGACATTTACTCCAAAGAGTACGAAATAATTGGGTAAAACTAAGGCCTATCCAAGTAGCAACGTTGAGTGAGGGTGGACGCTTCGAATGGGGGCGGGCAAAATCCATTCGTATTTAGTAAATTTTCAAGAATACTTGTGGTATAATGTGATATTTTTTCTTTTTTGCAGGAAAACGATTTTTTCTATCAATTTTCCTGTTTTTCTCTTATTTTCTTTTGTTTTACTATTTTTTTTCTTTCTTACTTTACGGTTGGTTAAGTTGTGCGTTGGTCGATATTGTGGACTGTGGGCCTTGATTCGATTACAGCTCATGGACAGTAGCACCTTACCGAGGCTCTAATTTTTCTACATGTGATCCTAGCTTTATTAAATAGGCTTTTAAAACAGCAAGTCGAAAGGAAGACTTTGAGATTACTATTAAGTACCTCAGCAATCAATTCCGTCGAGGAACGCAATTAGGTAGAATCCTGTTGCAAATGAGCAGTGAAAGCAGTTTCCAGGATGTGCGGAGAAGTCAGTGACGAAGTTATCGAAATCGGGAGGCCTGTCGATATTTTCTAATGTCAAACAGGGGTACCCCACAGGCGAATTAGTTATTCTTTTTGCGTCGGAAGGTGGGGATCTTTTAAAAGCAAATCTGAGTTCGCACTCAGTAACAGTGTGGGATTTGCAACTACTTAATTCACCTCTTCTCCTACCCTTGGTCCTTGCGGCACTGTCGTCATGCATATCATGGCACGAGGAAGACTTTAGCTTTAGGTGTTCAGCTCACTCATGTTGGCAGCCTAATGCGATGCGTTTCGTTGTCGCTCCTGCCTTCACTGCTCTTCCATAATGGTTGCAATATCGTTAACTGCCTTCCAAACATCTTCCGTGATCATCACTCGTCTGAAGATGTTGTTTGGAGTTAAGCCCTCACCCAGTTTATACACTAGCCGGCGTCGCTCTTCATAACACAGGCAATGGAACATGACATACTCCGCATACTTGACTGCTTCCATGAAGGTTGGGCAATAGAGGATGTTCTCGTGCCCAAACCTGTGAAGATACGCTCTGAAGCATCCAATGCCAGTAAGCATCGGGGTCAATTGTAAATTGTTGGTCCAAGCGCCTATATTGAGGATCAACCTTTGTCAGGACATCCGTGGCCTTTGTTACCTTCCCAGCTGCATGCTGTGGATGTTGATTAATCTTGCATCTATGGTAATACCAAGGTACTCCAATTTCGATTGGGAAACTACAACATGATTGCCGATGATTAATACTATGGTTTCCATGACTCACCTACACTACTTCTGTCTTTCCTTCTGCAAGTTGAAGGCCCATTAGTCGGTTCTGAAAGTTCAGGATCCCGATAGATTAGCTCCGTCCGTGCTCCAACTCTTAAGGAAGTTTCACCAATTATTTCCAAAGCTTTTTGGTTTCTAAGTCTAATTACGTCATCATATATTAGGTGCCACAGCAGCGGACCTAGTACGGAACCATGTGGAACACTGCCTGTAACACTATCCTACCTCGTTCCCTCGTCGGCAGTGTAGCGCAGTATCCTATTTTTAAGACCGTCAAGTACACAAGGAATTTCTCTTCAATTTGCGATGTTGAAGGAGTTTTTTGGTCCTTTGAGTTCAGATCATAACTTCGCCGAAATAGGAACAGGAAAAGGAAATAAAAAAAGTGAACAAATATTTAATCCCGACTCTATTGAATCGTTATAAGCGAATGTCCTTTTTTAATTCGATATGCCCCACTATAAAGCAGTGGCAATAATAAATGACTGGAGTTTCCTATTTTTTGCTCCTTCCTTTTGGCTTTTATTTAAATTCTTTTTCCATTTGGGAAAATTTAATAAACTAAAAAACATTTGTTTATTGTTTTTAATTTAAGGAAAAAAAACAAAGAAGCTGAAAAAAAAACATTATCTTCTGCTAGATCTGCTACTGCCACAATGCCACTCTGTTGCTGGCCCCATAGCTTTGCTCCTGAATTCGGTCGACAGGAAGAAATGATTGTTTTTGAAATTGCGCCAAACGTTTACTGCCGGGCGACTAATTAAATGCGGAAGGATGAGCTTTCGCCGCGTATCTACTGCAAACATCCATAAGGAAAGAAGCTGCACGTTTTCAAATTCGTAACGAAAAACATTTTGCTAATTAAACCGTTAGTGCTTGTAGTTTAATTCGTTAAATCCAGCGGCGAGATAAAATATTGATTTTAATTCTGATGATTAGCACATTCTGCTGTGGCAATGATTGCTTACATGACGCCCAATAACCCATAAAATGTGTATTAAGATCGGTTCATGTTTTCATTAAGCCAGACGTTGAAAGGAGGAGGAAGGAGGACCGGCTACGATGATGGTCTTTGGAACTGGGTTAATGGAATTCCCCATTAATTTGCATTACATCATTCGGCCTGGGGGTCGGATGTGTTGCGCGCCGTGGCCTGGTGGTGCTCTTCTATGCGCTCTATCGCTTCGATCTGATTTATCCCAATGGGCAATCAACTCATCGTAAATTTCAATAACTCCTTCGAGGGCGTCATAAGCGCTCCGATTACGACAGAATGCTGAGGGTGGGAAGCTAACTTTTTTTCCATTTTTTTTTTTTTTTAATCGAAATGTGATTGAAAAACAATTTATGAGCGTGCGAGGGGGCGATGCCTGGAGAACACAATTATCGATGACGCAGGAAGCAGCTTCGTCGGCATCGTCGACGTGGGTACCGACTGTCATCAAAGGATGTGCCTTGTGAAAGAAATTTATGATAAGGATTATGCAATCGTTTACCGGATTTGCTATGTCTCAAGGACGATATGTAGACCTAATTGCTGGCGCACGAGCCCCGAAGCCTTTCATTCCGCTTGTTCTATTTGCATATTATAGGATCAGCTGGCTTATGGGGTAATTTTATTCACATTAAATTGGCGGAAAACTCTAGAGCCTCAGGTAATGCAGAGATTTGGGCTGAAAATATCATAAAGACAAATCAAATCCTGATTTATTGTTCTTACGCAGAAAAGGAAATTAGGATGGTACGGCGTATTTAAAATTAAATATTCCAGTTAAAGGACTTGAATGAGGCAATTGACGACGATTTTGTAGATAGCTAGATACATATTTTCGTCTGGAGTTGGAGATAGACAATTGGAGCGCAAGATTTATTCGCATAAAATATTTAGCAGAACAGCAGTAATTGCATGAGGCAGTTGATTAGGAAGCAAAATGATGGCTTCTATAATTGACGCTTAAGTAGCCTGCAATATAGTGTTCAATATTGCTTTACAGGCAATATGGACATCATTACATTTGTATCTGTATGTGTATGCGATTGTGGAAGCCACTGAATTCTTGATGACATTTGTTGTTGGCAGCTTGGAGTTACTACAAGGCCAGATCCCTTTTCTTGCGCAAATGAAAAACAAAACTCACCATTACTGGAGGAAAACCAAGCGTAACAGACAAGCCAACATTTTTATGCCAAACATCTTCCGTACAAGAACGAAAGATCTCCTTGGACTAACTGGAAGTCAGATTCTAATATTCACAGGATTTCTTACTGGACAATATGGGAATAGCCCAAGATTTTACAGGCAGAATGCGTAACGAGGACGAAGAATCAGCAGAACATATTCTGAGCCAGTGTAACTTTTTAATCAGAGAACGGCATCGCCACTTAGATACATTTTTTTTTAGGCATATCTGCCAGTATGTCCAAAGAACGAGCTCTAATTGGAGGAAATTACAATAGGCTCTCCTCTGGCCGCAGTGAATAGGTGATACTCTCCCATCTCTACCCTCAATCTTAGTCTCAATTTTAGCTATATCCTAGCTAACAGTTGTGCCCCGTGATTGAAGTTGTTAGTGCGTCGGATCGCTAAGCGGGAGGTTCGAGGTTCGAATTCCAAAGAACACCAAAAAAAAAGTTTTTCAAGGTCCCACCTCTCGCGAATGTCTGACAAACGTCCGAGAGTAATAACTGTCATGAGAAAGTTTCTCAGTATGCCTTTCGGATATGGCTTTAAACTGTAGGTCCCTTCCATTTTGTGTGAAAAATTTAACACGCACAACGCGAATGGTCGCGAGAAGCTAGGCCCTGGACCACATACGTCTGTTGCGCCAAGTATTTTTTTTTTTTTAGCTAACAGTTGTGTGCTCCGAGTTGGTTGATATCCGTTCCTACTTGTGCGCGCCACCTAAGGCGAGGTCCTCCTCTACTACGTTGTTCCTTCGAGTTGAATTAGAAGACCCTGCGGGGCGGAGCGTTGGTGTCCATTCGGTCTTCATGTCCTAACCATTTCAAACGTCCAGTGTGCAGTTCTTTTTTTTTACTGTCCAGCTCATAAAACTCGTTTTTGTTACTCCTTCTCCAAAGTCCTTCGATCCAAATTGGACCGAATATCTTAAGAAAAAAAGAACGAAGATTATGCGCCGTAATATTGGGCTGGAATCATGAGGGGTCTTCTGTTCCGGACAGGGCTTTACTATACAATTGCTGTTTTAGCGGCATGTGACAGCTAATACCGAGAGTTATTCTTCCATTGATTGTAGCGCTGAAATTATTATCGGATGGCATAGCGTAGTCAAGAGAGACAAAGTCCCTCACTACCACGAGGTTATAGCTGTCCGCTATGCTGCATGTCCCTTTTTTTGACCACATGTTCCTTGTGTTGCCTTCGTTTACAGCCAGACCCAATTTATCCGTTTTCATCTCTATTTTGCAAATACGCTGGTCACAGTCAGCTGAGCTTCGCCAATAATGTCAATATCATCGGGATATGCAAGTAGTTGCAGAGACTTCTGAAAGGTGTTTCGTCTTTTCAAGGATGATGTTGACAATTTCACATGACAGCACGTCATTTTGTCTAGCATTGTCTACCTGTTATCTGCATAAGCAACCATTTTGCATCCTGCCCTTTCTTGGTCTACTAGTAGCCCGTTGACCACCAGAATACAGAGAAGAGGTGACAAAACACCACCTTGGGGTGTGCAGTGACTAGCAAGCCTACTGGCCGAATACCGACAACATACGATGGTCCAGGGCGATGTGTCCATTTTCATACTTGCAAGAGCTCCCGTGATAGCTTCTGATTTGACATTGTTTATTGAGATGACCATGATTAGAGCTCAGAGAACTTTCAACGTGAGGGCGAGCGAACCTACTCGACTGACCTACATTTGCTGTAAGCATGTTGGGATGCAGAGATTATAGTTGTATTGATGCTCTGGCGCAGAGGAATATCAATCAGCATTTAAGCGTCGGAGATCCTTGGGTTCCACATGTGAGCTTTTGCTTGCACTAGGTATGAAGACGACTTCAATCCCAACCCGTACGTACATGCATAGCTACTACTGAGACATTTCTCTTCTTCTGTTTACCTGGAGATGATGCAAATATGCAAATGATCGATTGTATTTCTACAGATAGAATTCTCTCAATTTGTGTTAGAAGGACGAACTCAACAAATAATTCTTCAGCATAGAAGAGATAAGCGGAACATCTATGAAGTTCTTAAATACGAAAAAAAGGATATGGAGTGCCCTTGACTTAAACACATTCCGTCATTAATAAGTATTTTATTTTTCTTAAGACATGAACTTCCTGTCCTTTCTCTATCCAGCAACAAATAAATCTTTTCCGCTCTAAACTGATTAGCTATGCCTTTCATTCACTGCTCCTTGGAGCACATACAAACATACTACATACCTTCCGCACGAAGCTTCTTAAAAAAAACACTTAATGAGAAATTTCCATGAATACTACGTTAAAATGCAAAACAAGGAAGTGAAAGGAAAAAAAAAAAACTTGAATTAATCAAGTGCACTTGGAAAAAATTAGATAAATTATTCTGCCATAAAAATTCCTCTTAGTTTCACTAACCCCAATTTACAACGCTCTGTATAAACCTTTAATTTTTCACGGCATTAAAAAAGGCATTACTAGGGTACACCCTTCATCCCTTGTCAGCATCACCAACGAAGCACTTCTTCATTTGCTACTTTCCGCTCATCCTTCTTCAAGAAAAATAAAAAAAAAAAAAGACAAAATCTCAAGAAATCGCGTTTAACTTTATTATACCCACGTATGTAGGTGTATGTCATTTCTTCATTTTCAAGTTAATTGCTTCAAAATTATTCCATACATACATACTTTCTGCCACGCCCCCCACCACCCCCCCAAAAAAAGGAAAACTAAATGAAAACAGAAGGAGAAAAAAACGTACATAGGCATGTTTTACATCGCTCATACATTGTCTACAAGGACCAAGAAAAAACGGAAGGATTCCCCTTCCCCTCGCTGTGCTCGGTGCTTATCTGCATGGTGGCATTTCTTTTTTTTCGTGAGTGCTTCTCTTCATCTTCATCTTTATCCGCGCGCACACGAAACACGTCAAATTAAATTCCAAATCTTAGAGTAATTATAGAAAACGAGGCGCCATTTACAACTCACTCATGAAAACGAAAGCGAATAGCGTTGTTGACTAGAGATCTCTTAAAATGCGAAAATAAGTACGATTAATTTAATACTTCGCGAGCGAGTAGCATCTCCCATCCTGTGTGTCTCTGTGTGTGTTTGTGTTTGCGTAGGCAACGCTAAGCTACCTCATAAATCAGCGGGTGGCAGTGTGCTACCAACCCCATTCACTGATGTATTAGGCACGGTAGCATTACGGAAACCTTCTCAAAGCACCCACCACCACCATCACTACCACCCATCTGACAGTTGTCTTACAAAGGCAATATCCTTAACTCAAATGTCCTACACTTGCGGAATTTTATTCCCAGCCATATAAATAACCGTCGTCTTGGAATAATTTTTTTTTCTTCTCTCGCTCTCTCTCTCTGTGTCAAGAGAGCCGGGCGGGTAGATGAAGGATATATGTACGTACATACATTTGCCACTTCTGGTGGTTCTGTTGCAAAAGTCCCTGAAGAACTGTTCTGCATAAAATGGAGTAGAACAGGATGCGATGTGGGTTTAGTAGTGCCATCAAGTAAATAGACGGCGACAATGAAGTAGAAACTGCGGATCCGTGTAAAGCATCTTCAGGATGTTTTTTTTTTCCGTCGACTTTTTCTGGTTTTTGTTGCTCTAAGGAAGGAAACTCTGTGTGGTTAGGGGGCGTACATAGTCGTATATGGAACATGCAAGTGTTAAGATACACGAGATGGTGTCACATGGAGCAATAGTTCCTTAGAGGAACGACGACATATATTCGTTTCAACATATCACCAAGGTTGGAGGATTAAAAATAGAGGAAAACTTGCGAAACCCTTTAAAAAAAAAATCGAAAAACACACGTGAATACCAGAAATTTCTTTGTTTTGATTGAAACAGGAATGCACGAGTGTAGTTGTGCACTTTAGATGGAAGAAATCTCATGTTTGGCGTGGTTCAAACTGAGGTGGCACTCTAAGGGGACTTGTGACAATGAGTTGTGTTCGCTCTCACTTGCTCTGGCACACTCTGTAATGTCTTCAACTTCAACTTAACCCAGAAATACTGATATATGTACATATGTATATTCGTATACAGGAGTACATATATTTGCTTGGAGTATACAACCTTTTACTTAGCTATAAAAATATCCCGGTAGCATGGTATGTGGCTCTGGCGGTGGCATGTTATACGGTTGACATGTGGTTGGTTTACTCTGGTTAACTTTGTTTGAAGTGGTCGACAATTTGGAACGAAGGGAGGTGACAATAGGGCACTTTTGTTGCAACCGTGTCAAATGGTAAACGCGCAGTAATTAGCTGGTAATCGCAATTAGGTGAACCTTGAAGAGTTACACATACATGTTTGGGGTAGGGTTTATTTGGAATGTTTTTTAAGGGTTTTTCGTGGGGAAACTTAGTGGAGAACAGTTCACGGTTATAGCGGTCAAGGCTTTGTAGAAAGAAGCTATGAAGCTGAAAGGGTTGCATAAGGAACACAACTAACTTATGCCATTTGGTGGTCACCTTGACGTTGGTGCATTGCCAGAGAGGCTTTTATGTAAGACCTTGTTTATTGGATGGCTTGCAGGCACAGATTAAATCGGCTTTATTTTAACTGAGCATCTGAGTATCTAAACTAGCCTAGATTGAGTATAAAAATTACGGTATTATGACAAAATTACTATTTGTACGACGAGATCTTTATCGGGTCAATAAGATAGCCACATATGAGCCTATTGGGCTTTCCCTTAGTGAGTTGCCAGATACATATGTATGTTCTCTTCAAGGCTTAAATAAATAACGGTCACTGGTTTTGCATTTGTTGCATATTCTATATATGTACATACGTAGCCTATGATATCGCCATAGACATCCTACTTACTTACTTAACGGGCTTACAATCCGTAGCTGTCTCTGACTGAGAATTAGTAGCCTTCCATCCTCGTCGATTCAGTGATCAAAATTAAGCGCTGTGGCATCCGTGATAGCCTGGTCTTTAAAACAGAGTCTTTTGTCTTCTTGGTCGTCTCGAATCTGAAAGCTGAGGTTCAAAAATTCTCATGGCTGGAGCGCTGCGTTTAGTATGATCACCATGTCATGGTGCAGCTCATAGAGTTTGCTGTTGTAAAAGACTAAAAATGTGATAATGTTTGTCGTCGTCCAGTACTATTCAGCATAACTGGTGGGATTAGCAAGCTCTATAAAGCAAAGTTTTTGACCTCTAAGTGACCAAACCGAAGTAGCACCGGTTTCAAAAGGTTATTCCTTGTCGAATTTCGACTAAGGTGTCTTCTATGGAGTGGACGTAGAAGAACTCCTTTTCAACCTCGAAGTTGAAGCAATCAAGAGTGACGCTTTGTCCCAGACGGTGGACAGATGATATTTTATTTGTTGACCGCATATACTTTCTTTCACCCTCGTTCACTTCAAGACCAACTCGTTTCACCTGCATATACATTAATGTTCGGCACGCTGGGAGCAACCAATGAAGTCAATGTCTTCAGCGTATTTCAGCATCTGGATGAATTCGTTGAAGATAGTGCCTTCTGCGATAATACCTGCCTTACCCACTATTTGTACCAGCCCAAGACATAAATGTTTCAAATCCGACTCCAGGTCGTAAAGAATTGGCCATCTGTTGGTTTCTTTTTGAAGTTGCAATTAACACTACAGCGTTTGATATTTTTTGATTATTATTACAGTATTGACGACAGTACACCTACGAGTTATTTATGGAGAAAAAGTTCATTCAAATGACTGCCGCGATTGGCTTGGCAGTAGCCCATGCTGTCAACTTAAGTTTACAAAACTGTCGATAGTTTATAGCTCTATTTCGCAAATCGCTTACGGTACCTTCCGTAAGTGCGTCAATTTTTTATGGATCATTGAAGTAACAAAAATCTTTAACAGTTCCGCGTGAAAAAAGTCCACCGCTATCAAATCGCAGATGCGATGGTCAAGGAACGTCTACAAAACGACTGTTGACACGGCTTCCGAACTTAGGGCTAGTGTTGTACGTTTCGCTATCCTACTGAAATTAAAGCCCATCCAAATCCAAATTGTCCAATTGGGGCCACAAAAAATCAGCTATCATGTAAGTGTAGCGCACTGACGTGAACGGTCAAAATTGTTGCCAGCTTCATTTTTCAAGATGTAGGGATCAATCATGCCACCACTCTACAACGCACACTAAACTTCTCACCAACTACGTACGAATTTTTGGGGTTACAAATCCTGCAGTTCTGCTTTTTGACATAGTGTCCGAGATAAAATGCAACCAAACTTTAACTCATTTTAAGCCCACGGGGAAAAACGATTTACGAAGCAAATATTAATTTGTCTTCTGAGAAAGTTGGACCTTATAAGCAAATAATCCTAGGACTTAGCACAATATTCTCCCTAGAGAAGGGTGACAGATGTTCAGTTATTGAGCTCTGCGATAAGTTGATGTTCATGGGTTTTCACGTAGATTTTGAGCAGCATTAGCAATAAGGACTGGGATGATAAAGGTCATGTAAAGGGTCTCCTCCTGTTCGAGATAGGACCTTACTACTCAATTGCCTTTTCACCCCAAAGAAGCAGCGATTGGCAAGAATTATTCTGCTGAGGTGTTATTGTCAGGATTAATAGCAGAGCACGAAGTTAGTAAGCTTAATTCAATAGCCAAAATCGATTTTGCTCAAAAAAAATCACACATCATCGTTCCGTAATGAAAACCAAAACTGTAATCGCATTTCCAGCCACATTTTCAGAGAAGTACGGCACAATCCAATTTCACCTCTCCAATTAGCCAAATCTTTAGCTAACTGCCTCCAGTTGCGCACTCCAAAGTTGGTTGAGATTAATTCCTACTTGTGTGCCATTTAGGGCGAAGCCTTCTTCTACTGCGCTGCATTGTCCCTCCGGGTTAGATTCGAATGCTCTACGGGCCATAGCGTCGATGTCCTTTCACTCACCATATCCTAGCTATTCCAAACATCTTATGCGCAGTTTTATTGATTAGGGCGATGTTGCTGTACAGCTTGTGAAGCTCGTTGTTGAATCTCCTTCTCCAAAGCCTCTCAACGCAAACGGAATGGAGTATCTTACTTAGAATATTTCGTTCAAAACGTCCAAGGATATCTTTATCTGACTCTGATTAAGTCCATCTTTGAGTGCCGTAGAGTAGGACTAAGACGATAAGGGTCTTCTATGGAGTCTTCTTAGTTGTGCGGGATGGGGAATAACTATTGCCTTCTTAGGCAGAAGAGACAGTTAATGGCAAAAGTTATTCTTATTGTTTATGGCTAAGTTGATAACATGAAAATTTTCAGGAACATAACAATCCATGTTTGCTATCATCTACTTCAAAAAAGGTTTATAAACTGTTGCCAACAAAATCAACATATTTACATATTTATGTACATATGCATGTCAATCTATCACATATTCCCGAAAGGATCTTTCAACATTTGTGAACGACTTCATTGCAGGACTTCTGTGCTATCTCCGGAAGGGAAATGGATTGTCGTTCTCATACTGATGACGTTATTAACAGAGTGAACTTGTCGCTGAGTTTTGTCATATGTTGGTGTTAGAAGTTTGGGTACTGTATGTAAGGAAATCCCTTCGATTTACCTTTGTTGGGGAAGTCCTTGAGTGAGCTATTCTTTTTGCGATACGCATTTCCCACGAATTAAAGCTGCCTAATGAATGTTCATCCGGTACGACAAATAGCCCCATACCACCATAGTCTCAAAAGAGGTTTATTTGAAATTGGAAGTAGGTACATAATATGTAGGCCTGACTTATTTTGAAAAATTCCTCCAAAGTCTTAACACTCAAGTATCAATTATCAAAAACTCACCAACTCATAAAATGTCTTATGTTTCATTTGAATAACTTAACCCTTTCAAACTCAAACCCTTAGACCATTTCTGTTAATTTTATGGAAATGCCTGCCTACAACACCGTCGCCATTTTGCTTCCCCCAATAGTAACAATAAACATCGTCTTCCTCTCTGCTGCAGAAAACAAGACAAAATAAATAAAAGTGGCGAAACTGATTCAATTTCCATGTCTTCCACTCCACCCGGAAAGCAAAGAAACCGACCATAGGTAGGTGAAAAGAGCAACACTCACAAGAACAACCGACGAACGACGAAGACGACTTGCAAAGTTCTGCGTTTGTCATTCACTTTGCACTTGTCTAACCAAAAAAAAAAAAAACGGAATATCCACATCTGATTCCTTTTTATCAACACGCCTGCAGCCCCCTCATCCCATACCCAACCCTCCCAATATTCACATCTTATGAAACATTCTTCATATTAAGTGCAAATATTTGCTCTCATATGACAACACTTCCTTTGGAGCGAGCGCCTGAGCTCCTTGCTATGGGGCAGGCAATACACACAGTACAGGCAATCCGACCGACAACCCCATATGGCAGTAGTTTCCTCCATCTTGCTCCGACGACGTCGATTTCCTTGTCGCCTAGCCTGGATGTGACTTAGGCGACAAAATGTCATTTCATACAGAAATGATATTCAATTGTAAACGAAAAGCAATGGTGTCTTCTTGGCTCCATTTACCCTTTCTGCTTGCTAACGGGGGTAGCCGCCAGCGGCTGTTATAATACACCACCCTCTCTGCTTTTAGTGTACACATACACACACCGGCACACAGAATGGTGGAACATTTTGCTTGAAAGGAAATGAACAGCAAAACTGTGCCCGAAGTCAGGTGGGTGGTGTAGGAAGAGAAGAATGTCTCAGGATATTGAGGATAAAAACTGAATGCAAGCGAAAACAGTACACACATACATACGTATGTACATGGCAAATGTTTAGTGTGCACAAGGCCAAATGGTGGAAAAATATTAGTATATTAGCATGAAGGATATGGATCATTGTTACGATAGCAGTAACTCTGCACATAGTTCATTCGGGATGCATGGACATACATATATACCTAGAGATACATTATAAGGATACCGCAGGAGTTACAGGCAAAAATTCATAAGTAATTAAGCACGCAAACAATTTCAATGTTTCACTGGCCCTGGCACAATTGCACTCTCGTATATTTTAACGAAATCCAAACATTGTTGATGTTTTAATCTGAAATTGAAGGGGAATACCTTTCAGGTTTAATGGGATCGCACGAATGCATCCATGCCATTAAACATTCCACCGTGAAAATTCCGTTTTCGAGTGGTTACAATGTGAATGCAACTCTTTTATAGAAACACTATCTCATTTGCATTAAGTAGGTCTAATACTAATGCAGTTCGGGGTAAAGTAATTTGTATCCGAACTGGACTACCGCAAATGGTGTGGGATATTTGGTTGCTGTGGGAATTAGCCTAAAATTATAATTTTTGTTTTCACCTAGAAGCTCATTGGAATGTATGAGTTAGTTAGGTAATGCATCCTACGCGGCACAGGTTAAGGAGGAGTCATATGATTCCATTGACGCATATATGTATATTTGTAGGAATTTCTTTTTATTTTCTATTTTCTGGAGCTATTTACTATGTTACAATGAGTACGTTATTTACTAAGTTACAATGAATACGTTACAATGATACAAATTAATCTTTAATTTTCTAGTAAATCTTCTAAGACCGTCCGACCGCGATGAAGAACTAACGAGAACTCTGTTCCTTGTTTTCGACTGTCCGTACCTCGCCTCACAGCAACGACCAGACATTTAGCTGATCGAGCATTCGGTACCAGGCCCACGCCTTGGCTACCCAGCTGAATATGACTCCGGCTCCACATACCCCAGCGAGCAATAATATGAACCTCTTCCAGCTTGTCATTGCTTCGAATTGTTATCCACTACCGCACGTTCATTAACTTTTATTTGTTCTTCTTTCTGGGTCATCTTCCTCGCATAACTCAAGTACAATGCACTGCCTAGTCACCCACTATGTTGTTGTTACTTGATCTTCATGGAATGTGGCGAGGTAGGGACAGCGACTGCAATAGATAAATAAAGGAAATACGATACTGCTTGAAGGTGGTCTGAAAAGATTTACATGTTAGTATTTGTTCTTTATCAATTTTACTTAATTAACTTATCTAATTATTTGATCCCACATATGTATATACCCACCAACCCTAGTAGATACAACATCTTGAAACCTTGCCTCGATTGGAAAGGTTAGGTTGGACCAAGTGGAAGTTATCCACAACACCACACTCAGGTCAATGCAGACCTAGTGTGATGCCCATGGGGGAGATGTGTATGTCCTTTGCTCATTGATTAACTATGTTGTGTGTTCAGACGGGGCTTCACACTGTCCGACATATTTGACAGACTAAGTCGGATCGATGTTGGACGGATCGATGTTGTCAAGCATGTTGTCAGACTTAAATTTTCAAGTGAATTTCAAAGATGGTGGACAGATAAAGTTTCAGAAAAAGAAGCTATTGGGAACAGCCACACGGCTGAATAACTTTTCGGAAATGAAATGTCCTCCAGGTCGAGTCAACACCCGTTTACACTATCAGACTTCAAGAATTTTTGTAAACCATCCATCATGCCTGACAGATCATCGTTTTCTGTGTTTACACCATTAGATATGAGTCGTTCTGACCATGTCTGTTAGATACATATGTTGGCCGATGTGGACACCCCTTATGGTTCAACTTCTTGCTTGTAATGAACATGCAAACCATGCAGTTGATTTGATGTACATAGTTCAAGACGTTTGATATTTTTAGGTCCTGTAAAAGTGGATCTAAAGTGGATGAAATCTGGACAATGACAGAGAAAGGGGGTTGGGTCCTCGCTGACTTCCTCATTTTCACATCTTCGGCATAAATCTTCTTCTGTTAGTCGTAGTCGTATCCCAGGCAATGAAAACGCTGATGAACTACCTAGGAAAGGTTCAACAGATTTACTAGAACCAACTGATCTCTCTGTAAGCATCCCGCCTTGCATGCTCAAGCTTAAACCAGGGAATTTAGCAACAAGAGAACCTAAGATGGAAGTCCATGGAAACGTGTAACATCGCTAGAAAACTATGACCGTCCTTCGAAAGAACAAGGACCGAGGGACTTATACGAAAGGATAGATGATCCCTTTCTACCGGTTGTGGCGACGAGGGAGTTTTTGAGGATACCACCCACTTCCTCTGCCACTGCTCTGCTTTCCAGCAGGGTAGAAAGTGATTTCTTACCCTTTTGCACAATCATGTCGGTCATTGTTGCATCAAAGTAAGGCTAAGGATTGCATAAGTCTAGGGAGAAGCATTTGATGTTTGCTTGCCTTAGAGCTTTAAACCCTGCTCCCAGCTTTTGTGTACAATTCGGGATGTTTACCGAGGAGTTTATTTGATCAGGCTCAGATTCCGAATCTCTTCCAGCCAATTCATCAGCCTTTTCATTACCCAATATGTCGTTATGTGCAGATAACGAACAGAGTGCATGGCTTTTGGTACAACTCACAAGGAGTTTTAATGACTTTGCATGACACTGCGGTCTCACGGGCTGTCTGACGCAATGGCAACATAAATTCAGCTTTAAATTTAAGGTCGGCTTTCCCTGTGTTCAGGACAGGGTCCGGTTGAAATCTAACCCAGGAATGCAATGTAAATTAATTCTAACAGATAACTATGAAACCTGTGAACGATATGGTCCTGATGACATTTTTAGAAGACGACAACATTAGACAGCACTTTCTGTTGCCCAAATTTTGCGTCTGTCTTCCAAGCAGAGATTTATGGAATGCAAATGCTCATGAATTTTATTTTAAAGAACGACAATAAGGTTTTGCTTCAAGCCTTGCTTAATCTTATAGCCTCTTTAAAAATAGTTCAAGAATGTAAGAGCTCTCTTTGATTCTTATCTAAGTCACAGGGCACTGGGTTGAGGTGTCCGCTGAGATTGCTGGACAATGGTTAGAGAACTTCTCAAGTCATGAACCTGTGTTGGATCTTCTTGTATCCTTTATCAGAGCTTCCATCGATGACCGACATGACGCTTCTGGAGGTAGATAGAGCTAAGGAATGCTGCCAGATGTCCAAAAGAAATCCGGAGCTTAATTATTGTTTCTCAGTTGAAAATCTTGCAGGTAACTTAAAGGGTGCCTCTAATGGCGCACTAAACTCTTGATAAGCATTTCTCTGTGCTAGGCTTAAGTGACAGTATAAACTGCGATGTTTGTGGAGAGGGTGGCTGCTAAGTTTCCCCCTTCTATTGTCTTACCGTCGCTCGTATAAGGTGGCATATCTTCAATAAAATTAAGAAACAAAAGCAAAACAAGGTCCGCTTCTTGATCACGCAATACAGCAATTGTGTCTAAGTGCTTCAGTGGACTTTTTCCTACCTGGACTTTACCATAAGTTCTCGTTCAAAGTTGCATCCATTACCTGTAGTTCGAAATTCACTCGTTTGTGCTTGCGCAAGGCTGAGGGTTCTGCTCCAATCGTTTGTTTAGGGAAAATCATACCAAGCCTTTGCATCAGTCCGTTCATTCAAAAATTCTGACGCAGTCTTCATAGGATTTATCTTTAAACCTTAAGTTAAATCCTCAACACCCTACCTTATCCTCTTGATACGTTTTATTATCTGCTTTGCCCAGCAGTATTCGTCGTAATAACTTCGGCCTCTGACTGGTCAAAATTCTCCTCGTTACCCATTTACCCTGGACAACGTCCCAACATTCCGTGAATTTGAAAAAAAAAAAAAAATTCGGCTTCCTGGAATCTTAATAAAGGATTTAAAAATTATATTCACAAATCCAATGGCGACCTCCGGAAGACTGCCTCTCTGGTTTGGTGATGTTCTCCCGAAATCCTTCGACTGACAAAAAACCAGGAACGGCGCTAAGCAAATCCCTTCATTGTCCACAAATGTATGCTTATCAATGAATTATTGTTTACGTAGGACCATTTCTTCTTTATTTTTCATCTCCTGTCTTGATGGCGATGAACTACTCCCGAAGGAGGAATTTTTATTCGTTATTTATATAGGCTCCTTCGCACTTCCGATATGGTAATATGTATAGGTATACATACATACTATATACGCACTCGTATATGCAAATAAATATCCTGCGAGAGTATATATACCATTTCTTCTTGAAGGACAGCATTTTTATTACATTCGGGCAACCAACGCCACTGAGGAGGGACATAAACGTGATTTATCCCATTATCTATAATTTTGCATCCTTTTGCCATTTTTTTTTCCTCTCCTTTTTATTTACATATTCAGAGGACGAAAAAAAAAAAGCAACAACGAAGTACGCACAGACTTAACGTAGGTGGTATGTGGTGACCACAGTAGTGGTTCTACTGGTAGACTGTGTCCTGGGAAGTCCGCCCAATAACCGTTTACTCTTTTTGCGGAAATTAACATAATAATTTCACGCAGTTGCCTCGGATCCTTGTCGCATGCATACGATTACGGTCCCAATGAATATCATATGATGTTTGATTGAGTGTGGGATGTGTTTACTGAAAGATATGATAGCGAATTAAGATATGTTTGTATACAGACATATGAGTGGGTGGCAGCAGCCTATAGTAACCTCAAAAATGAAGAGACAACGGAATTGTGCTTGACGAGCCCTTTTTGGATAAATTACAGAGTTGTATGCTCGTATTAATGGCGGATGTGTTGATTATTTTGCGAGATGAGGGTGGAAATTAAATATTTGACATGCAATTGAATGGCGAAATAATTTGATAGTTACATACGTGCATACATATAGCGTTGGGGTTATGACGAAGCGATATTCTATTTGGACACATCCTGATTACACTTCAATCATCAGCGATCAACAGATAATTAATTTGATTGATATTTGTATATTCTTGTCATCACGATGATGGTCTGGTTTACCGTACATAGAGCCTCACATATGTACATATATGTATTTGATAAAGATAAAGATAAAGAAGAAAAAGAAGAAGAATGGGATGTGGGTGTTGCCTTGATCCTTATTTTGATGGAATATTGCTTATTGAAATTTGAGTATCTGACGAATATGGTATTGAATTAGTTAATGAAAGTGCTTTCATGAATAAATAAAGATTATGAGGCTTAAGCTTATGGGCGCTTAGTCCTCATACAAATTTAATGACAGTATGCCCTTGGATTAAAGGCAATATCATCAGAATCGTCCGAATAATTAAGCGCTTCATAGTCGTACAACTGCAGTTCACAGTAATTATCGAAATCACTTTGTGAACTTTGTGCAACAGAACAGACAAACTCCTGCAAGTGAAAAGGAGTCAGACTCATTTATTGCCATTGCTGAGTGGAGTGATAGAGGGAAGGACGACTTAATATTGTTGTTAGTTGTAATGGAGGAGTAGTTAGGCAGGCTCGGCACTGCGGACATACTTAGAGTCCTGTTGTGCCGACGACGGATGGGCGCCATGGTACAGTGGTGAGTACGTTAAACCGCAGACACATTTTGCAACGCAACAATTAATGAGCTACACCAACAGAGTAGTACGGTCGGTTTGCTGAGAGACAATACTCGGAGGTCAAGGCACTTAAGTCCTTGAATAAAAACCTCCAACAGTTAGACTTTTTGGAACAACAAACTTCTGGCCGCAAAAGCCATCCACTCGAGTATGTTCCCGCGTAAGGAAACCAGAAAACTTCTGAATAGGTTCTCTTAAGACAAATTTGGAAGAGGACTGGAATCTTTACTTTATCGAAACAAAAACAACATAAGTGGTTAAGTCGATCTTCGGAACAAGCCTCTTATAAAAATTTTAAAACACGATCGAAACCCTCAGTGAAACCAGCAGGTTGGTCAAATTTCTCAGGAACGAAAAACCAAACAGGCTGGAATCGCTTAGAAAACCTGATGGTACTTTCACTGAGTCGAAGGCAGAAGCTTTTAGTCTCCTGCTGGAGGCTCACTTTCCAGGAAATCAGGTCACCATCAGCTAGCAACCAATCTCTACCATTGAGGCTGTTAGCGGGCTGAGCCAAATAACCGGTGTAGCTGGTATACTGCGTCGGTCGTGGTGACGAATGTGGCTATCAAATATGCTGTCACGTGGTACTGATGGAATATACCCGGCTATGTTGAAACAAGGTATTAGTCAGTTGCTGCCAACTCTGAAGAGAATCTCAACTGCTAGCTTGGTACTGGCAAACATACCAATCCCTGGCGAACGGTGAGAGTAGCTTTCATACCGAAAATCGGCAGAGATGACTACTCTCTTGCCAAGAGTTTCAAACCAATCAGTCTGACATCCTTCTTGCTGAAAAGCATGGAAAGACTGCTTGAACTGCATGTGCGCAAAAATGCTTTGCGCATCGCATCCTCTCTCGGAAATGCAAGATGCCTATCTGCGCTTCAAAATCTGGTTAGCTGAATTGAATGCGCGCTTGATAGGAAAGAGAACGCCATAGGTATTTTCATTGACACTGAGGGTGCTTTCGACAATGCGACTTTTGATGGCATGTGTAGTTCCGCTAGAAACCACGCGGTAGACGAATCGCTGGTGTTGTGGATCAAAGCAATGTTGGTAAATAAAACATTGGTTGTACGAACTGTGGCCAGCGTGTAATGGCGGGTGTAAATAGGGTCTGCCCTCAAGGTGGTGTCCTGTCTCCACTGCTATGGTGCATGCTGGTTGAGTCTCTGTTGAACACACTCAATAGCTCTAACGTCTACGCTTCAGGCCTACGGAGAAGATGTTGCCGTTCTGTCTGTCGGTTCATGCCTAGCGACTGTCTGTTCGAAGACATAGATGGCCCTGGAAGTGATCGACGACTGGTGCAACAAGAATGGGCTATCAGTTAATCTTCTCAAACTCTCCAAGGAAGCTAAGTATTTAGCAGTAATCGTGGATGATAAACTTCTCTGGACGAAACATATCGAACTAAAGACCTCTTAAGCGCTGTCAGTCTTCTTTCAGTGCAAGGGTGCCTTTGGTAAGACATGGGGCTTATCTCCAAGAAAAGTCCTTTGGATCTAGAAGGCAATGATAAGACCCCTCCTATCCTATGCGTTGGTTGTGTGGTGGAATAAGCTTTCGCCAAACTCCAAAGAACGATCTATCTCGGCTGCTTGGGAGCTTTCCCCTGGCTCTGCTCTAGACGCTTTGATAAATAAAATCTCTTTGGGGAATAAGATCTCCGACGAGCTTGCTAGACAAGGATCAGAAGAGGCTTTCTCAGGACCTGAACCCACGTTGGGTCTGCCAGCGTCCTTGGTCAGGGCTTCCATTGACGATTGGGTTTATAATTAGCACGATCGAAGGCATAGCTCTCCAGGATGTAGGCAGACTAAACGAATGGCCCCTGACGCATGTAGGAAATCGAAGGTTTTCTTGCTATCAGGAAGAATATCTTAATTAGATCGTTGGCCTAGTAGCTGTTCGCCATTGTTTGCAGAAGCGATCGATGCCTACTTTATGTAACGCTGCGCTAGCAATTGGAGGCTCTGATCTTTAAGACACCTCTCCGGTGTCACCAGAGACAACCCCAAGAAAATGATGCAACCAGTTGGCTACGAGCTTGCTTGTGTTAATCATAGTTTTGCACATTCAGTACCTATTCTGCCAAAGGACTCCAGCGTTACAGCGAAAACATTTGCTTATGGTGACTTTAATGCGATATACATATATCCTTCGCTTGTAGGTAAAACTATCTCTACTCCCAGCAAGTAGTAGCATCAGTGCCATCCTTATTCTCACTTCAATGTCGCATGTATGAAGCGTACTTCCTTCCCTTTCTTTTGAGATGACTTTCGTCGATAACATGAAATGTCAAGTGGAAAGAAGTTAAAGCAATTTACACGGAACAAAGAATGTCAAATGAAAAAAGAAAAGTTTCGTAATATCCAGTACCCACGCTTCTCTCAGAGAAGAGGTTGTAGGTGGGCACATCCTAACTGAATGCGCTGGGAGCATTTTGCGAATTTCTCATTTCCATTAAAACAGACAGAATAAACTAAAATGGTTTTGACATTCCTCCTCATCAAATGTCAAAGAGTTATTCAACTTATTCCAAAGTGGCAGAGGTTAACCACAGCAAAATCCTTGAAATCACACAGAGCATCATATTTTATCTTACAATCCACCCGTTGCATCCTCCTAGTATCTCCCAAGTTATTCATTGCTGAAAAATACACACCACAAATGCAAAATACAATGACTGAACAGTAGCACCCCCAACAAACGTACCATACCCGAAGGATGCATCCCCCATCCGTCACCCCATTCCCCATCTTCGTGTTTATATTGCAGCGGTTTAGACAAACTTTTCGAAGAAACAACTAAAATTAAGTGGAAAGACATTTTAACCACAGTAGCGTTGCGCTCAAAGAGAATTGTTGTGTGCACAGATCGTGTGAATGTGGGGTGCCGGTTGGGGGAGGGAGGCGCCTGGTATAAGAGAGCGAAACTTTTAATGTTTATTTCTTGGCTTGTTAAGTAAGGAAGGACGACGATGCATTCAGGGCAACTGCATCACCATCACCAGCCACCATCACTGCAACCACCACCAGTAGCAGCTGCATCAGGACTCTGTTGCTTGTCTCGAGCGAAAGATTTGAAACTTCTTTCAAACTGCAATAATAAAGTTTATTAGAAAAGGTTCGCAAAAGAAAATGCTCTCCAGTACCCCATGCCGTCACCGTCGCCGACGCCACCGTGCGTCGTGTGCATCAATTTGTTGAACAAGAATTCTCCTCGGATAGACATGAAGCAATAACATTGCCATGGCTGTAATTGCTCGCCCCAGGTAGAAAGGATCTGCTCATGTATGACTACCTTCTACAGAGTTTTTAACATTAATTAACTGTATTGCATTTTGTTGTTATTCACTCAGTGATTCATTCCCTATTCTACACATTTGTAGCGTACGCATATCCTTCTGTAGTAAATCCCTTCCGGCTGTTTGAATTTAAACTTAGAAATTTCAGTTACAAATTCTCTAACGGCTCCATGCTGCCAATAAGCTCTTACGCCGCAGCATTGAAATACGAAACATGAAAACCCTCACGAACAGGAGGATTCACCGTTAAGGTCTTTTTATACCCGCTAAAAATCACTTGCAGGAATAAGTAAGAGATTACGTCATACAGGATGTGTCAGCGTTCTTAATTATTTTGTAAGAAATTGAAAGCGAATTCGTCCTCTCAATCTTGCGCTGCTTCATTGTTTTTTTTCGGGGGGAAAAGTTTTAAATTGGAAAAGTTTTTCTTTTGTTAACTTACAATTTCGATTGCAATAAGTGGTTGAAGTGATTTCGCTTAATTGCTGTTCATGTTTAAAATCCCATTCGTATCATCACAACCGCAGATCTTTAACTGGGGGCTAGATGTGACTGGCAAAGGATTTCAAGAACAATTTCACAATTATACTCGTACCAACGGTTCTATATGCATAGCTGTGGGGCTTAACATGCAATACAAGATTGGTTTAAACAGCAGATTTACCAACATATGTATCTGAAGAGGCACTAATAGTATGTACATATGTATGTATGTACGTCAAGAGGGGTAGGTTATGAACTGTGTACGTATGAATGTTGGAAATGATCAATGAGCTCGTGATTAATTTAGGTGAATAGGGATTTTAGTTGGCTAGATACTTAAATGATTAGGTTAGATGCTGGACATGAAGATGTGCATTAACTACGAAAAGGGCTTACTAAGCAGTTACATTATTTCAAGTGGCACTAAACTGCTTTGCACTTGACGGTTTAATAATTAATATCATACTGGCTGCATTGACTGCTCGCCCATTGCAACACATACATAAATACGAAGGACCCCTTTAGGAAAATCCTAAGAGTAGCTTCAATTTAAATTTAATTTGAGGCATTCTATCGCAAAGCATATGTTTTCTTTTTCATAACGTTGGAAATGAATGGAAGAAAACTGCGAAGTATCCTTGCACGAATTGTCTGGAAGGAGCAAAGTGGCACGTGTTTCTCTTTGATAAGTATCGTCTTACTATCTTACTTTACTTATGAAGGCGGGATGAATCAGGGCATTAACCATCAAGCCTCAATTTAGCAGGATCCTTAACCAGCCGCCTTAAGTTGCTTACACCGAGTTGGTTAAGGTCACGCTGCATCGAAAATGAGATCGTCCTTTTCCCCGTAGTCCCTTCGGGGTGGAATCGAGGATTCTTCGAGCTAAAGCATTAGTGTTGATCCACTCTACATTCATCGTTGTGCACTTATCTTTTTTTTAACTAGATTGGAGTCTCTGTGCATCTCGTATAGTTCGTTGTCTTCTCCTTCGCAAATCGTCAACACAGGTGGGACCGTAAATTGATTCCACGCGTGCTTTCATCCGACATTGACAGAGTCCATACTTCTGTACCATACAGCGGGACGGGGATGATGAAGGACTTGTATAACTTCTCCTTGATCCTTTTCTGTAGGGCCCTGCTACATGTGTAGTTGTCTGCTTAGGCCATAGTAACAGCAATTACCGGGTATTATTCTAGCTTAAATCTCCGCGCCGCTGTCGTTGGCAGAGTTTATAGCAGAACCTAGGTAGAAGAAAACTTCGAAGTTAGTGGAATGGAGATTTCGGTAGTGTCTTTTTCGTCCTTGAAGGAGAAGCGAGCATTCTCTATTGTCATGCTTTATCGGCCAAATACTAAAACTCGACATGGCGCACGATAGCTCATAAACACAGGTCACAATAACACTATATGCGGACTTGAAAATGATAAATATCGCAGATGGTATGTATCGATCTGGAACCCATGGATTTACTCCATGATTTGGCGTAAAATGAAGACTTTTCAGGCCCAAAATCGCACTGTTAATTCCGAATCAGTTCGTCGACGTATGGTTTCAGATGCTTCAGCATTATACCCGAGGACATTTTATGTGTGATGTTTAGGCGCACTTCTGGTGGTCTCTTTTCTTATGGATCGCGCACATGGTACCAGGGTTCCAATAACCTTTTGTCGGACCATATCATACAGATGAGTTGGTGCTTGTTCCCTACCAAGCCATCGCCTGCAGCCTTAAATAGTTTAGCTGCTATGCTATCTGCGCGTGAGGCCTTGCATGATTTGAGCCTGACTACGGCTGCTTCATCTTCATTTTCCCTTCAACTTGGCGCCATCTACAAGAAGGGTGATCCTATGTCTTACACCGCATATGAGAGAATTTATCATCTGGAGCCCAATATGGTAATGGCTGAGTTCGGAATTCCACCAAAATTAATCAAGTTTTGTCGGGTAGCGCTGGAGAATGCGATAAATAAAAGAAGTTACGAGTACAACCGCGATCTCCACGAATTGTACCAAGATGGGAACGTAGCTCAAAATGTCAAAATGTGTACATACATAGGTCGACTACATTGACTCGGCCACATCGAGCACACGGATAAAAACGCTCTGGCTAAGATGATATTCGAATCCCAGGCCCAGGTATAAGACTAAGAAGACTAAACCTCAACTTTAAAGGCCAAGCTTTCGCAGATGCCAGATCACCCCATCTTAATAACTGGAAGCAGAGCGTTTGCGATCGAAGAGGCTACCCTGTCTGAGGCAGAGACTCTTCAGGAGTCGGGAGCCCGCTAAGTCAAATAAGTAGCAATTAAGGCTTACGAGTATAAGATGGCTCTAGCAACTCTCTAATGCAATCATAATGGACTTAATCTTTGGTCTACTAAAGAAGTATACAATGGTAGCATTCTTAGATATATAAGGAGCTTCTAAAAGTGTCGTGGGCGCTGTGGCTAAAGTGGTTAGTGCATTGGATTACTGAGCAAGAGGTTCGGCGTTCGAATCCCGGAAAGTATTTGTATTTGTATTTTTCTAAAATGTGAACACATCAGTGATTCCAGATGCACTGTCAGACCTGGAAGCAGACAGCTCACTTAGCGAATTTATTAATCTACTAATTACTGGTCGGATTATCAACTCAAAGCTGGATGAGACGTCCATTAGAATATCTGTAAGTAAAGGCACCCCGCAAGGTGTTGTCCTGCCCTCTTCTTTGGGCTCGAAACGCTCTAAGAAATTGAGTTCAGATTGCATATTGGCGCTATAATAGGTGTCATCACTGGGCACTGTCAAATAGGCAAGCACGCAACAAGGCTTGGTTGTATATTCGAACGATTTTTGTAGAAGCTGCATGGACGAAGAATATGGAGAAACCATTCATCAATCTTTTTGGATCTGCCCAGAAAAGTTAGGAGCGATCTAGGCGGCCTAATAAAAGCACATAGGAGCACATAGGAGCCTCTAACACTTCATTAGAAGTTCAATTTGGTTTGACGAGTAGGCAGTACTATTTGGATCCATGTGGTATAACAATGGACCTTCCTTTAGTCTTCCTAACCGAATCCTTGGTCTAAGTGATTTCTACTTCATGCCTGTGGCAGTCATCTAAATTGGCCTAACCTATTGAGTTCGCAGACGAGCAAAGAGCATTCTGTTGATTGTTACTACATATTTGCCTCTGCAGTAGACGAACAATACCGTCTATGTGACCGGTGTAGATTGTTGCATTATGTACCCGATTGCAAGATCTAAAACAAGTCCTCATTTGAACAAACTGTCGTTCCATCACTGATATTTTCCAGAGAAGAACAATCTTATTTTATTTCATGAAATTGCCAAAAACCTAACCAACAACCCTCCTCACACCATCATCAAAGTTTCTGTCTAAAATGATTCATAAGAAGTAGATGAACATACCCACAACTTATAAGTAAAAATCACTTCGTAACGAAAAGTCCTTTTCAGGGCTTGGCTGCCTGACAAATGTGAGTTGTACCAACTTACACAAAACTAGAAATCACAAAAGAGGAGACTTCATCGCCTCCTGCTCATCCTGCTAACAGGAAATACCCATCCTTGCGCTTCAACTACAAACCTCAAGAAAATATGTCCTGCCGCTGTTGTCCTCCTTCTCGGCTATACGCAATGAAAGATGACACCAAACAGCACAGCACAGCACAGCATAGTACAGAACAAGAAAAGGAGCGTTCACTAAAGAATCCGAGAAACGGAGCACACAACCACGAGACAGAAAGTTAGTTGATCACAATAGAAAAACTTTTCTGATAAAACTCCTGAACGGAAAGAACCGCTTTATATACATATACATACGAGTATGTACATTTATATATTTTTTTAATGGTGTTCACAGAAAACTACAAACATAACAAAAAACCCAAAAAAGTTAAAAAAAAAAAATTCGACAACAATACACGAGGAGCAATGTGAGAGGAAGTAAACAGAGGGCAAAGCAACAAAAATAAGGACAAAATCTTCTGAGAAATACGAAAAATCTCAATTTCTCTCAAGAAGGACAGCGAACTAAACCATGCGAGGGGATAGAAGAAAACTCTGGAAAAATGCTAGGAAATCTTTGAGATTTTTCGATTTTTCCATTTCACTAGATGCAACGAAATGTTTCTCGGCTGCTGCTGATGCTACTTCTCCTGCCGGGGACTAGTACTTGTATTATATTGCAAAATAAGGACTGTTCTGCTGGTTGCTATGAGTTTTTTTGTCCTTTTTTTTTTGTTTGCATCTTCCAGATCATTTTTGCGATATAATGGTCACGGGAAGAGAGTCATTTGATTTGTTCCGAAACTCGTCCGTCCTTTGTTATGTGTGTTACTTGTTTTTTTTTTTTGTCATCGAGTTCTCTCCTTGGATTCCTTTCGGTATCTGTCGGATGCAAAAAAAAAGAAGAAGGAAAAACTTCTTGGATAGAAGTCAAAGATGCAAGTTGCATGGACAATCTTCCAAGTGAGGTAATTTGGGTGCGGACCAAATAATTGTGGCACTACACAACGAGGTCATCGGGGATTCCTTGTAATTATTTGTTCTCATTGTTGTTATCATGGTGCAGCACAAAGCCGGGCCCAAGGATGCCACTGGCTGGGGAGTGGCGGGCGAATTCTTGTAATTGCTAAAGTTTACACAACGAAGACATTTAGGGCGTTCTATTGTTTAGGGTTTTTTCCTAATCGGGGAGAATGCGAACATTTTGATTATTTGGAATGATATCCTTGGGAAATGATTAGCTTCATTGTTGTGTTATGTTCCAACTATGCAATCGCCGTACTAGTTAATTGTTGTTGTAGAGTTTATCAGTTAGTCCCCATTGCAGTCACCCTAAATGTTGGGGGGTGTGCTCTGCTTTTCTAGTCCGTGTAACCATGTGCGGAATGATAAGGATCTTAGAGTTTGGTTGCCAATTCAAAGTTTTTATTCCGATTGCAGAAGTTCAAGCAAAAATATATTGCTAACAAATGTCTTAACCTTTACGGAGCTTAGTCCAGCTGTCGAAACCACCAAGCGTCCCTTCTGCCTTATTTGAATCTTCCACTGTATGTGATTATCCTTGATAACACTGCAATTACCTTAAGTGTTTTGTCGAATTGAACTTTGGCATCCGATTTTGATTGTCTTCGAAATAATAGCGCTGTCATTCGATGATGGCTGTGTTCTATCACACCTGCCACTTAATTGTGAGAAACCGCACAATTCAGCAGCTCGAAAAAAGGTAGAATGCTCTATGAGGCAGGTATGGAGTACAGTTGTGACTTCCACTCGACGGGTAAACCGACTTACTGGCCAGCTGATATTTCAAAAATACCCGACCTCATCGATTTTTTCGTTGTGAAAGGAATATCTACGAACCGCATAAACGTCAAAGAGAGCTTTGATCTGTCGTCTGATCATTCCGCAGTTATTTTGACACTAAGCGAAAAACTGCTCTATACCCTAAAGCCAGCGAGATTAACTGGTAGAACGACTAACTGGAAAGGGTTTAGGAACGAAATTGAAGATAATTTTGAACTGAGCGTTCTACTTACAACACCCTATGAACTTGGGGTTGAAGTTGATCGCTTCGTTGAGATCGTACAGCTCGCCTCTTGGAATAATACGCCTAATGCAAGGAAAACACCGGACAAATACGGTTTACGATATCCTCCGGAAATTAAAAAATTGGTTATGGAAAAACAATCGGAGCGTAAAAAATGGCAACAGAGTCGTGCTCGACAACATAAAGCACACTTGAATCGTATGTGCCATTCGTTAAAAAAGACTATAAAGGATTTTAAGTACGTGCGATAGGCTCTTATCTTACTTAAGAGTTTAACAGCAAGAAAAGATTCCAATTATTCACTTTGGAAAACTGTAGAAGGCAGAAAAGTCTCCGTGCCGCAGATTAAATTAAATCATAATTAATGAATGGGCAAGGGAAGATAAGGAAAGGGCAGACGTCTTTGTGGTTCACCTGGAAGAAACCTTTAAACCGTACGATGGTCTATAGGTTAACGACAACATCTATAGGCCAGATTTACTATCTGATGATTTGACACCCACAAGTGCAACGCTAAGAGACCTCAAATATGCGATCGAGAATTTAAAACCGGTTATGATTTGATCACCGGAGAAATTCTCAATTCTCAAGTGTCACCTAGAAAAGCTTTAATTAAGCCTCTCTATATTATAAATGCTGCGCTCAGATTAAAACACTTACCGAGCCAATGGAAAGTTGCAGAAGTCAAAATGGTTTTGACACCAGGAAAACCGCCAAATGGGATAAAATCGTTTAAACCAATTTCGCTTCTTTTAGTCATATCCAAAATTTTGGATAGGATATTACTAAGGCGCCTCCAACGAGAAAATAATCTTTTCCCTGACCACCAGTTTGGGTTCAGAAGTAAGCATTCAACGATTGACCAGGTGCTTAGAATTACTGACGTAACTCAAGCGCATTTCTTGACGTCTCGCAAGCCTTTAATAAGATGTGGCATAATGGCTTGAAACACAAATTACGACAAGTTCTCCCTGTATGCCTATCATCTCTCGGGAATAGACTCTTCCGTGTTAGAAATGGAAACAAATATTCGGAGCTCAAAGAAATTTCGGCTTGCGTACCGCAAGGATGCGTTCTTTGGCCGCGTCTCTACCTGTTATATACTCGTGATATACCGAAAGAAGATGGCACCATCCTTGCTTCATTTGCCGATGACACCGCTATCCTAGCAGTAGGTAGAACAATCGAAGAAACAACTACAAAAAAGAAATTCTCCAAGCACCATGGTATAGTAAATCACTATGACGGCCATATTTTGTACGAAAATTGCAGACTGCAGCTGACAAACCTTCATTTTCGTATAGCGCTCCATTTTTACTAACCCCGAAATGTCAGCTGTCACATTGTTAACTTTTTTTCCGTTGGGCTCACTGTACTTTTAAATGGCGCAAAATTCAAATTTTGCGTGAATTATGGGACACCCTTTACAAACGACGATATCCACAGGGATCTCGGAACTTCAACAATCGAAGCTGAAATTAGAAGCTTCGCAAGAAAGCATAGAAACCGACTAATCGGACATGTCAACAATACTGTCCTACAAATTTTGGATGAGAGCAATTTATTGCGTGGACTACCAAGGACGATACCTTTTGACTTGGCGAGATAAGAATTAACCACGTGTAGATTGCGGAACATGCAGGATCTTTCAGTGGAAAGTAACCTGCCAAACGTTCATTTCGTGATAGAAAAATTGTTTGATAAGTTGTTATGTACTTAGTTGCAATATCTGACAAATTTATATCGAAGGGTGGTTTTTTGGTCAGTAAGAATCTGACACTGCTATGAGCACGCGCTTGCTATTCTCATAGTGTCTATGGAAGATCTTCACCTACCCTCGGAAAAAAAAAAAATTCAGCAATGCGTCGAAACTGTGAAACTGCGAAATTTTCAAAAACCTGTGTTCTATTCGTCAAACGAACTCAATCACTGCAACCTCAATATCGAGTCGGATGTTCGCTTAAACGGGGCCCCTGAACTTTTGGCTCCCGAATATGGAAAGATGTCAATCCACAACAGTTTTAGGAGCTTCCTTGGCATTCAGAAAAACTCAGTTTCGTGTTGATTTTGACTTGACGCTGTAATAGAACCAAAAGTTCGGAATTGGGGAAGACGAGGCAGTAACTGTCAATGACTAAACCATCATCCGAATCGGATGATACGACGATGGTACGTGCCGCAAAAAGGGGCTAAGTGAAGTTCCTGCTCTATGGCAATAAACCTGTAAAAATGCATGATGAACAATAAAGGCCATTCAATCCATCGCTGAAATCCAGGTCGATTAATGTGGGAGAGACTTCCAGGTTAAGTGTCTCGGATCGTCTCCTGGAGACGAAGCCATGAAGGGTTTTTAAAAAAACTCAATAAAAATGTCGACAATACCTAGCAACTCTTTTTATTTAGTTTTAAAAGCCAAGGACGCTTATTGAAAGAGTCGTTACTAAGTTAGGTCATAAAAAGCTTTACGTTTAAGGAATGTAGGGAAAAATTGAAAATTATTTCTAAAGTGAGGGCTACCTTGCAGAAACTGCGAGATTTGAAAATAATTTTTGGTTAAGACAAAGTCCCTTTAGTAGCGGGTATAAGGAAGTCAGACACAATATGGGACTAGAGCCAACTCTTGGTGCAAAGGTTTAATCTCTCAGTGTCATTACAGGGTACTGTCTTAAAAAGCAGTTGACGAGACAAGGAGGATGTTATCCGCATTCTGCGCACATGTCGATACCTTTTCTGCACGTAAGATCTTTCTTCTTATACATTCTCTGTGACCTGGTGCATATATGTAGCCGTCAATGGTAACCTTGTGTTATCCTCGTTTACTTCGAGACCAACTCGCTTCGTCAATTGACACAGTGGGGGCGACCGATGATGTTCATATCGCTTGTGTGTGTCCCAGTCCCAGGGCAAGCACTTCAGAACAAGATTGAAACGATCACGTGACAGCTTTTTTCCTCGCTCAAATCTGATACACGCTTAAAACTACTGCTACAAGAAGGCTTTAGACGTTCACGCAGTACGTTGGATAGGATCTTACAAATGACCTTATACGGAAATATACCTCAATAGTTAGTGAAAGTCATAGGACTTGTAGACTTGTAGATGGGGCATATGGAGCCACTCGTTGGGCATACTTTCGTTCACCCATCACTCATACTTGATGATTTGATGGTTGAATCATACCAAATCATCACCTCCTCTAGTAAGCTGTCAGAGCCGGTGACCTTAGTTATTCACCAAAAATTGAGAGAGGATTATTTCTTGGTTGACTGGAAGTGGGTTCTATTTTAAATCTACAACTGATTTAGCGGCTGGGGGAAGAGCTGCTTGAAAACGTCTATAATCCGGTCACTAAGTTCCCTGCATTATTTCGAAAAACCTGTGTTTCGCCCTTGTAACGAGATGCCAGTTGCTTAGCTTTCCTGCCATGATTTTTCGATTTTCTTGAGTTAGAAGACTGCGTAAGATTTTCTTCTGCTTCTTTCTCCTGGGTTGATACTCTTCCCTCGCAGCCCTTGTTCTACGTTGCAGCACTCGAAGATGAGCATCTTCTATTACATTTTTCTGGGCTCCTTTTAGCAGGTCGTTGGTATCCGAATGTGGTTTTGGCTACTTCTTGGATGATCTTTTGATACTGGATTCTCTGTGTGTTGGTGTTGGTTGGATAGTTGGATTGGGAGGGTGGGGATATGCTGATCACGTAGATCAGGTAAAAGGGGGAATGTTAGTGAAGGGTGGTTTAATTTGGGGATGGAGAGTCGAGTGGTTTTCACTGTTCCGAGAAACGTCCTCTACTTCTGACGAAATCGATGATTTTTCCGAAACTGTAATGGCTAAGATAACCCAGACCGGGAAGGCCGTGTCTCCTTAGGCGTTTGTGGCTTAACGGCTATGTTTCACAGCATTCGTAGAGGAAGTGTTCGAGACTTTCTTCCTCTTCCTCGCATGTCGGGTAAGCGCTAGAAGTCACCAGTCCCAGTCTGTAGGCGTGATTGTTCAGGTTGATGTGTTCGATGCACATGCCGACCATCTGTCTTAATTACCTTCTGTCCAGATCGAGCGCCTTCTTTGCCGGACGAGGGCAGGTGGCGCTCAATTATGGTTTTGGCAGGTTTACAGGTTTGCAAACCTTTCCATATTTTTTCGTGGTGTTTTGCGAATAAGATGCTGAATGCGGTTTTAACAACCCTTCAGGCTACTCCTATGGTTGTAATGGTGGGCGTATTAATTTTTCCTGCCCCCTTCCTCACCAGCTTATCCGTGGCGTCGTTTCCTGGTATACTGCAGTGACCAGGTACCCAAAGCATGTTTATCAGGGAGAAGGTTGCTGATATATTAAGTCTATTCTTGCATTCCCTCGCCAATTTTGAGTGGGTTCTTGGGTTTGCTAGTGTCATTTGGACTACTTAACTGCCCGTCGCAGATGTTAATGCTGTTGCCTTCGGTTCCGGTACTAAGTAGTAGTTCCGCGCCCTTGAATATAGCAAAAATCTTTGCCTGAAATATGTGCAGTCACTAACTGTTCCAGATGGACTGCGTGATTGAGAGATGCCTTTCGACAGTAGACCCCCGCCTCCGATTCTCCATCGATGTGTGATCTATCTTCATTTGGAACGGCAGTGCCCTGCTGACATTCCTAGTATTTGCGGAGTCGAACTGTATAGCGAATACGTATCTTGCGTCGATCAGCATGGTCCACATGGTTGGCGGTGCAACCATCTGAAGACAGGTTGTGCTGTGGATTGGAAGCCCAGTGCTACCTAGCTGCTACAAAGCCAATTAGTCGAGTGTCGTGTCATGGAGGCTGTGTTTCCCAAATAACAAAAAAACACTCTTGACTCTACGTTTCCAAACTACAGATCAGATACTAATTATGAACCATTCATGGCGATATGGGTTATGGACTCATTCAACACTGGTTGTAGTGTTTTATAGAAATTTTATAAACATGTACATACACATGTTAAAATTTTAGTTATTCGCTAATAGCAGCTCGAAATTTGATTACAAAAAAAATAATAATCAGCAAATTAAAAAAAAATTAAATTATGGTTCTATTCAACTGGTAAATTACGCCTTCCTTCCCCCTGGATACCAATTCTTGTTTTTTTTTACCGAAAATTAATATTATTGTTCTGATATTACGAAATGACAGTAAAACGGTAATAAAATAACTTTATACGAATATGCAATTTAATTAAATACGCATATACTTCCAATTAGTGCGGACTACAAAAAAAAATTTGTTTGTACTTTGCACGTTCGGGTGTATTTAGAGTTCATGACACCAAATCCATGCAATCAGCTAATTGCTTGAACGATATCATAAATTCAGAACAAAAAAAAAACAAGGGAAACAAATTCATAAAAAAACTGTAAATACGTGTAAACAAATAAATTAAAACAAATTAAATTGGTTTCAGCAACAATTAAGTTGCAATGAATATCTAGTATTTTTGCGCTGGGTTTTCATGCTAGTTGAGTGTTCAATTTAGTTGAAGTGCACATTCCGCGATTTAACTGAAATTCCGAAACGAATTCATGGGATAGTTTTTCTGCACAGATAGAAAAGGAAGACACGCACACACGCATATCAAATTAATTGTGGTAAACCACTCAAATAAAATATAGATACTCGTAGATTGAGTTCATCTTGTTGCAACATTCAAAGGAACATGGTGGAAGGTTCTCTATGTTTTATTTGGGCTGAGAAAGGCTTGCCTTGAGCGAGACTTAAGTAGTGCTGCAATGCGCCATTTTTTTTTCTCCTAATGGAAAGCCCTTACAACGATATTCAGACGACAATATGGGTCGCTGTCACGCTTTAAGAATGGTTTTCTACAAGAACAGAACTCATAAAAGGCTGCATGTTAAGTCCTCTATTGTTTAGATTTTACTAGTTACCTACTTACCAGGTGTAATTTAGTTCGATAACCTACTTACTAGTAACCTACTTACTAGGTGTAATTTAGTTCGATAAGTACATACATATGTCATCAAACGATGTCGTCATTCTCGCAGAATCCCTAAGCATGTGGCACCTTGTGACTAAACTGATGGAGGAGAATTGTAAGCCTTGGCACCTCAGTGTGAAGCCGCTGAATAAAAAGTCTTGATATTTCGAGTGGATAAGTGGTCGTTTGCGCATGAGCAACTGGAAGTAGTTAAGCAATATTGCTACTTAGGTAAAAACCTTTTTTTTTTTTTAAAGAACCCATGTCCATGTGGCAGACACTGCGACCTAAAAGATCTATTGTATCATAAGGGCATGGTTAGTCTAAGCGACGTACTACATCCCTAATGAAGGATAGTATGTCCTTAGTACAGAGTTTCTCAATTCCGCTGGCGTACGTATTTCTTTATAGAAAATACGTCTCCTTAACCAATGTGAAGCTGGGCAATTGCAAACAATGTGTTCGGATGATTCGTCCTCCTCCGAACAGGACCTACATTCCGTGTCTGAGCTCAGCTTAAGTATGTTAAGGTGGTATCTTAGGCCACAATGGCCCGTGAGAAAGCCCACTAGCTTTCTGATACTTTCCTTATTAAGGTTATGTATATCCTTATAGGAGTAAGGTGTGATTGGTAATTTGGATTGTCTCAACCCTGGGACATTTTCCCAGTGGTCCAGGTGAAGTTTATGTTCCCAGATTCTGAGCCAGCCCTAGCAAGTTCATCTGCTAACTCGTTGCCTGCAATCCCTTGATGGCCGGAGACCCATCAAAGCATCGTAGCAGTTTTTAACTGAAATGGAGTCCACTAAATTGGACGACTGCGCTTTGAGTGCTGCCTGACTGTCTGAAAATACCCTTACTAAGGTTTAACCTAGCGCAGATTTCAATGCCATGGAGTTCAGCCTGAAATATCGTGGGACACATTCCCATAGGTATCGAGACTTTGGTGTTGGGTCCAAAGACACCAGCTCCAACTCCAGATTCCATTTTCGATCCGTCTGTGAACCAAACCAGACCTCTAGGGTCTATTGCCGGAACACCATTTTACCAATTCGCACGGTCTTATATTTCTACCTCAAATAACCTACCGAAACAGTACTCCTTGACCATGATGTCAGGGATGGTACAAAACATGTCTCTTTTGGGGATTGAGAATTTTCAGATGTCCCTCATGGTCACCTGATTTACACTTGTATTCTATCTGCAACTTGATAGCACCCCTAGCGGCTGTCTTCCTAATGAAGATATGAAGGGGTGAAAGTCCGACGATTGCTTCTAGAGCTGCTGTCGGGCAGGTACGCATACCAACTGTTATACCGAGACAGGCAATTCTTTGTAACTTCTTAAGTTTAGTTGCCGCTGTCCGTTCAAGAACTTTCGGCCACCAGATGATGGCCGCGTACGTGATAATAGGCCTCATCATCATTGTATACATCCAATGTATCATTTTTGGATTAAGACCCCAAGTTTTGCCGTACAGGCACCTAATAGCCCACATGGCCTTAGTAGACCGCTCGATGGCGAACTTGATATGAGAATTCCAGCTGAGCCATTTGTCGAGGATGACCCCGAGGACTTTGACTTCACTGGAATAAGCTAGGTAAAAACCTTACACCAAGCCTTTCATAAGCAAACTGTAAAAGAAGGTGGAGGAGGTGAAAAAGCCATAAACAGGAGTTGGAAAAGGATTTTTGGAAGAAACGGTATATCAACGTAAGCATATAAATTCATTGAAGCCACAGTATGACTATGATCAAGATAAAAAGACACTTTTTAAGCTACAGACGACCGATGCACAGTGATCGCTGTACAGTTGACTTTGCTATACCAGCCTCGAGAAAGCCGTAAACAGGGATAATCTAAGCAAAGTCCAACGTTCAACTTGCTTGTTCGTAAGCAGAGCACTTGGAACAACTCTCTCTGCAGCACTGGACGTTATAGTTCACCTGATACCCCTCGACATTTTTAGCAGCGGTTCGCCCTGAAGCAAACTCACATTTGTCTAGAAAAGATTTTGGCCTGGATGGAAATGAATTCAACATCTTTCCTGAAACGTCGGACTTTGACAAGAAAAACGTGACGTCCGCTAGGGATACCCGCACCTTTGTGGATAGCTAAGCTGCTGTCAAAGCCTTGGATTCGGTTTCCCTAAATTCAGTAATAGCTCTAGATTGCCGATCGTCTCTCTTAGCGATGACGAAGAAGTTTAATATTCGCCCCTGCGCGCCAAGGTACAGGGATATACCGGGAAATTGTAAGGCTGAGCTGAATAATTACTGCGTTTCAGACGACAACGTGCTTTTCCCCACGCTAATCTCAAAAAAAGTCTACTCTCGACGGCAAAGGAGACACCGCATCAGGCGCGTCAGTGCGCACATTCGAGGCTAGTTAATCGTTGCGTGAAATAGCTAGGGTTTCGATTAAAATTCCACCATTTTGGACCGCAAAGCCCCAGTTGTGGTTCGCGGAGGTAGAACCCCAGTTCTTCGCTGGCGGAATCACAAAAGACGAGACTAAGTACCACACCGTCGTTGCTGCAATAGAGAGCAATGTGCTAACTCATGTCCCGGACATAATCTTAAAGCCACCCGCATCAGATATGTATAAAGCTCTCAAGAAACGACTGATTGAGCAATTCGCGGACTCCGAACAAAAGCGCATCAAAGAAGTACTCCAAGACGTGGAACTTGGCGACATGCGACCACCACAGCTGCTGCGTGAAATGCGCAAATTGGCCGGAAATAATATGAACGACGAGATGCTGAAAACAATTTGGCTCCAACGTTTACCGTCAAATATCCGCAGCATCCTTGCCATAAGCAGCCTGCATCGGCCTGCAAGCAACTTTAGCTGACAAAATAGTTGAAGTTAGCGACTTCTCACAAATATCCGAGTACTCTGCACCTGTAATACCACCCCAGAACCATTCCTTGGAAATTAAAGTGGCTGAGTTATCACGCCAACTCGCCGAGAGAATAACATCGCTGCTAAGAGCGCGAAGACGTTCAATATCAACTCGCCGTAACGATCCTAGTAAGCGTCAATCACATCTCTGTTGGTTTCACGAGAAATATGGAGACGCAGTGAGAAACTGCCGTCCACCGTGCAAACGAAGTTCGGGAAACCAAATGCTCTGTCATCAGTGGCGGTAGCTGACAGAGATTTTGCTACAAACCGCCGCCTATTTATCGCAGATAAGGCGTCTAACTTTAAGTTCCTGGTCGATACCGGCGCCTATATTTCTGTGATACCACCAACACTAAACCAACGCTGTCAACCGGAATACCAAAATTTTCACTATGCAGCAGACAAAACTCCAATCAAGACCTTCGGAGAAGTCCCTCAATTATGGACTCACACGCCCATTCCAATATTCATATTTGCCAACGTGTCTCAGCCAATTCTCGGAGCTGACTTACTCGAGTATTACCATCTGCAAGTCGACCTCCGACATCGAACAACACAACCTGCTGCACTCTGGCAAAAGCGGTAATCACTAACATATCCACTATTAATCTATCAACGGATTATCCACCCTTCAGTTATTATCTAAATAATTTCCAAAGATCCAATAGACTAATAGTTACTGCAGATAATTTTAACTTGCATAAGAGAAAACATATTTAAGGCCACCCTGTATGCATGTCGTCCTCCTAAAGAGTCCCAAAGAACTTACTACGTGAATTTTACAGGAAAAAGAACAGACACTGGTATAATCCAATAAGTGCTCCATTATTTCGCTTCGGCATGAAACACCAAAAACTCGAGTAGGTTCAACTAGTTTTTTAAATATCCTTTATCCTTGAACCAAATTTCCTTGCGTGAAAATTGTATAAATATTCCTCGTCCTGCAGAATTCAAACGAAAGGTATTCTCTTATCCTGCTAATCTTACCTCATTACATACCCCATTTTCTATTCACAAAGTGATTTCCGCAGTTCCTTGCCTTATTAACCGGAACCTGTGACCCGGCCATCTTTTCTGAACAGCAGCCAACTACGCTTGAAAATAGTATTGCATTAAACGTTGCTACAACATTTTACTGACTAATAGATCATTGTTCTCTTTTACACAATGACTCGTCTAAAAATCGCTTCCACGCCACCACTGTAGTTGTACGCCGACGGACCGTGGCTTCATCTCGGGAATGCCCAAAGATTAACTGTCTAATAAAGAAGCCTCCAGCATCCTCCAGGATTCAGCATCCATTTGGTATTAACAAAACAATTTTCATCGCAGGAGATTTTCATAACAAGTAATGGGCAATTTTCAATAAAGCACTCGCGCTTCCTCCCAAACCGATATACCCATCATCTATCGTTCGTACCTGAATAGCACAAGGTACAAAGGACGAGACAAAGGTGGCACCTTTATTACATACGGCGCGGCGCGGCTATGGCGGTGCTGTAGCCCCCTTTAGTTTTCACAACAAATAACAAAAGTAATAAGCCTCCGCGTCGTAACCACCATCGCCACCCCTAAGTCCTCCTCCATCAGGTGCTTATTCAAAATTTATTGGAAGCCTTCTTATTCTTCTCGTCCATCTCCAAATGAACACAGGCAAGGCCGACTGGGGAGTAGAAGGAACGTCCTGCTGATGCTATCCTGGGATAAAACCAAAACCGACGAAAAAAATGAGCATAATCACAAAAAGAAAATTTATTGTTGTTCGGGTACTAGTAATTCGGTCATTTTCCTTGGCGAAATGAAAAAATGAAATGAACGGAAAGTGGATGCGAAAAAAAAAGAAAAAAAAAATCAGGCAAGGGGAAAGCAAAGACTCCATAAGGGTGCAATGTTGAGCGAACGTAAACCTGAAGATTATTTATGGTCTTTGGAATCTCTGCGCTTGGAGGGTGGAAAACATTCGGATGAATTATTTGAATTATAAGCGATTTTTATGTTCACTTCCTCGTGTATTTTTTTTTTCGTCCACCTACATGCATACATACATACATATGTACACCTCGCCTATATCCTGATGCTTTGTTTTTTTTTCTTGGAAGAATATTTTTTTTATTGTTCATTTGTTTTGTTGTCTTCCCGAACAGGAATTGATGCCATGGACATTATGATGAACAGAAAAGCGGATGTTCTTCGGATGGGCATTGTCCTGTGGATGTTCTTCGTCTGCAGCATATGTGGTAAGTCACAACTATTGTTGTTAAATTTTATGATATTGCTTATGTCTGTGATTAGCTTTGGGTAACATTAAATTTTAAAGGTACTCGATGGTAGTGTTCCCATGTATAGGTTTCGGGGGAATACAGAGCAAAGATGAAGTGCAATTATTTTAATTAGATACCCCAGGTAACTGCAGTTGCGAAACATAAAAAAAATTGTTCCTTGGATGCACATTGATAAAAAGTATTCGAATAACAATAATGTACAGTGTTCTGAGACAACTGAAAAACAACAAAGCCGCTGAATCTGATGGGCTTCCAGCTGAACTTTTCAAGTACGGAGGTGATGTCTTGGTAGGCTGCATGCACCAAGTCATCAACCAAGTATGGGTGGAGGAACGCTTGCCCGACGACTGGAGTATCAGCTCTATATGCCCCATCTTCCAAAAAGGCGATCCTACGTCTTGTAAGAATTACCTAGGCATATCCCTGTTCAATGTCGCATACAATATCTTATCCAACGCACTGTGTGAACGTCTAAAACCTTCCTGCAATAGGCCTTTACCAGTGTGGCTTCCGGCCCGGGAGATCGACAATAGACCAAATTTTCACACTACGACAAATCCTGGAATATACCAACCAATTTCAAGTCGAAACTCACCACCTATTCATCGACTTTAAGGCCGCATATGACAGCATTCATCGTCTCGAACTCTACCAGGCGATGGCGCAATTCGGGTTACCGAATTCAAAACTTATCCAGATGTGTCGCGTAACGCTGGAAAACAGCTCTTTTGAGCTCTTCCAAACGTGCACCGGATTTCGGCAAGAAGATGCGCTGTTCTTCAATATCGTGTTGCTGGACGAGAAATAAGAAAGCAGAGCACATCTTGGGCACCTTCAAGCGAAAAATACTTCAGCGAATGTTAGGTCCCATATGCGAGGAGGGCGAATGAAGGAGAAGGTACAACCGCAAACTTTATGAGCTGTATCAAGATGTGGATGTAGTACAAAAAGCCAAGATATGTCGACTACATTGGTTCAGCCACATCGAGCGAATGGACAACAACGCTCCAGCCAAGAGGATCTTTCAAGACCAAAGAGTTGATGACATAAAACTTGGTCTTCACAATTGGAAGCAACGTGCCCGGAACCGCAGAGGATGGAAGGCAGCCGTGTCTCAGGCAGAGGCTCTCCAAGGGTCGAGAGCCCTTTAAGTAAGTAAGTAACAGTGTTTTGAACGGTGACGTGTGCAAGTGGAGTAAGTGACCTTAACCAACTGCGCAACTTAAGACATCTGGCTTACGATCTTGCTGGATAAAGGGCATTGTTGGTCAAGCCCTGATTCAGTCTTTAACGGTAGCATCATCAGAAGTAAGAAAGTATGTAATCTGTTTATGGGAAATGATTCTCCTAATATTACACACAGCCACATACTCCCATAAATGTGTTCTACGGCGTCGTCCTCTTCTAAACAGAGGTTGCTAATGTTATCATCAGTAACAGTCATGTAGTGGAGGTAGTACTTGAGTGACAGAAAAGGAACCTCTCAAGCCTTCTTGCACCATCTCTGCTGTATTTGAGGATATCTATTGTGTTTTATGGAAAGGTTAGACAACTCTTATAGGTCTCAATCTGAGTCCTTGAGTTTTATTTCAATAGGATACACATATGTATGTTGCTTTACTAACTACCTAGGTATGTAGCGTATGTTTATTTGAAAGCAAAATCAGAAATTAAACAAAAGAGTTTGGGTCCAATGAACAAATCAAAGGAGCTCTCCATGATGAGATTTATTGCCTTCGATGCCTTTGCAGATTATCAAAGCAGCATAAGACTGATTTAGAGTTAATTAAATAGGAGCTCTGATTTTTAAGCGCCCCTTGACTGTTCGTGAGTATATATGTAGATAGTGGCACCATTAAAGCTTAAATTCAGGTTGGTGTCGGCCTGGAATACGCTTCGACTTTTTCCAAATGGTTTCAATATTTTGCCATTAGTTCCATATATCCCAGCACCAGAAATTATTTTTGATCCATCTGCTTACCACAAGTTTCCTTTTAGATCGAGCAATGGGACGCCAGTGGTCCATGAAGGCCGGATTGGGGTCGCACTGTTGAACGTGTTGCCACAACAAAGTGACTTAGGCTTGTAGATAGGAGTGACTGTAACAGCATTTCATACTAAAACCTAACAAGTGCTTAAGCGCCGTTTTAACTCAGCTCACGTAACCTTTCGTGTGACTCTATCTAGAGTCAGGCACTTGCAGAGTAAATGGTAAATTGGTTCTGACTCATTTGCAATATTACAGCAGCGGCAATGTGCAATGGGCCAGACCCCTTTAGTAATTGCCACAATTCTAGCAATATCTGCACGGTTTCCGTTTTGTAAACCTTGTATTCTACTTATGCCAATTGTAATTGGGCCACATCTGTCTAGGTATGGTGCGATTCCGCAGTTTATGCCATCTGTTATTCGCCTGGAATAGACATTATGCCGTAAGATGCTGGTAAGATTTTGATATTTTGCGGGTATCAGAGGACATCTTTCCCAAGATTCCTTACATAATCTCACTGATCACTGAAGGGAACATCCTAGGATTACATTACAACATCACCCTCATACGCGACAGCGTTAACTCCATCTCTGTTGAGTCTTGGCAGGATTTTGTCGATTACCATAAGCCTCCTGAGGTGTTGAGTGGGAAACCGTGCCCAGCATTTTCATCAGCTCGGCAAGAATGCCATTAACGCGTTTCTTTTTCTTGGAGGTTTTGATCTCGGATTATGTCTCTATATTGCTGTAACTTATGTCCTATATCTCCTTGTGGGTCCAAGGACCTCCACAACGCCTACGCGCCATCGTGTGTGGTTTTTGGCAATGTGCCTCAGCTCTCCCCAAATCTTTCCCAGTTGCCATTCTTCCTTCTCGACTGTTTGTACTCCTAGGACCGCCGAGTATTCTACCATCCTGAGTAAGAGGGTTCCATTGCATCGCGTGGTTAGCTATGGACCTGTTACCGTTCGGAATGTGTGACCAATCCACTGCCACTTTCGTCGCTGTATACATGTGCCTATAGGTTCATGGCCCGTTCTCTGGTAAAGCTGTTCGTTCGAGATACGGAGCGGCCAAAAAATCCTTAAGATATTGTGTAGGTACCTATTTACGAACGTTTGCCGCTTCCTCGTGATAGTAATGGTCACTCTCCAAGTACCACATCCATACAGCAGCACGGATTCAACGTTGGAACGGAACAGCCGTAGCTTGGTGTGCTAATTGCATTACTACGCCAAATCGTGGATAGCATCCCAAACGCAGATTTTGCCTTGCATATTCAGCTGGCTATATCCAGTTCGGTTCCGCCATCGGTTGAGACAATACTTCCAAGGTATTGGAAACTCTGCACTCTCTCAACCGTTTGTCCAGCAATGCTTATGAGTTGATGAGTTCAGTCCTAGGCTGATCATTTTGCGGTAAGGTCCGATATGAATTCAAGTTCAATACCATCATTATCTGATTGTCCTGTCTATTATACGACTTGACTGTCATCCGAATCACTTGGGAATCGCTTGCAATCGGTCGCTTGGAACGTGAATCACCTGCTGGCTCTTTGATGATACTGTAAACAGTTCTACAGTTAAAAAATCAAATATCAATAATTTCCTCGATTTTAGATATTTCAGAATCCATCAACCGATATCCCATAACCCTTCGCCACTAGCGGTCGTCTAGTGTCCATCCAGCCAATGCCTCTGCAATTCTGCGAATTCTCAACCAGATTTTGTCTTCCGGCATTCAATCATCAGATCGCAAATCACCTTTGACGAGCAATTCAGTTGGCAAACAACAAGCAATGATTTATGGTTCCCAGGCAGTTACCCCTCTATTCGAAGTCATTTGAAAGAAATTACAAGGACTCCCAAATAAGCGTTGCGTCAAACAAGTTCGCTCAACTCGTTAATTGGCAAATAATTGCTTACTCTGACAGTGCGATCCTAACGGAACGTAGCGGCAACGACTAAACAGAACAGCAAACGAATCGCATCCGAAAAATTACAATCCACAGACAGGAAGTGCGATGCACCGCACGCAGGACTGCTTTCAAGAATTTATGACGTATGTATGTACGTTCTCGTTCTGAATCTCTAATAGAGTTGTTTGCACTCACACGCACATATGTACATAGTATGTATGTAGGATTAGGACAATAGAACGAATGTACCATCGCAGATGAACAAACGATCCGAAATCTGCCTAAGGATACAAAATATTCGTACAACGCAGCATCTCTCCTATGTCGTTGAAGGATATTTCACAATTCCACAGCCCCACACAGGCAGACAGTCAGTGGGCATATGTAATTCAAATTTAACACCATTTCGCTGGATTGAACATGCCTGCCAAGCTTCACATTCACCTAAAGGCAAGGCGGCAATTCCTCCTTTGAGTTCGGTTGCCTGGTTGCTCATTGCCGACGCGACGCCTTGTTTAAAGGTATGCTTCCTATACACGCACACCTAGTCAAAGAGAAAACAAGCATCTCCTAATGAGCCTGAGAATTTTCGGTTACGGCAGAGGGAACAACCGGAAACAACGTTGAAAATGACACTACTGCTCCTGTGAAATTCCTCCCTTAACTTGCATAGGCGAGCAATTAAACGAGAGTAGAGATGCAGGAGATACGAAAACGTTGGTTGGTTTTCGTTTACTACTGCAGCCTCATCGGACGGGTTTTAGATTTAAACAACGAATAACTTTTTGGGCGGTTTGCTTTGGGTGGGCTGGCTGGAGAATTCTCATGAATTTTTATGTTAGTCCACCGCAATGGAGAACTCAACTCAACCTTCTCATAATCCCGATGGCGTTTAATGCATTCTATCTCTCTCTCTCTCTGTTTTTCTGCCTGGATATATGCGAGTCCTGTAGCCCGTACGTTCAAAGTAAGATAAATTATTTTAAATAAAATTTATTTGGTGCAACTGTGGCAGCGGGCCGGCGGTTACATCTTTGTATTTCGTGTCTTATTTAGATGCAACGCACATACACTCACAGAGGATGAACCAAATATTTTGAAATAGGAGCTTGTGGGGCCGCTGCGCCTTTTGGGGAATGTTTATCTGCGGTCATGTGCAAAATTAGTGGAAGCCACATCAACATAAATCAGTGTGTGCTCCCCGAATAATTCTGATAAATGTTGTGTTTTCAAAATCGAAAGTGCATGACAAATGTGGTAGGAAAATATTATTTGCCAGTGAGGGCCATGGTTGAGGTAGCTACGGGGTGCCATGACGTCCATAGAAAGACCTACTAACACTGCGACCTAAATAGATTTTATTTTGTTTCCTCTGTCACCGCAGTGGAACGTGCAGTTAGTTGATTTAAACTTGGTGCACAGGTCATCATAATATTGGTTGACGGATGGCAGATATAGGGAATGAAACTATTTCCGATCTAAACACCATTCACACAAAATATGTTCGGCAGTTTCTGCATTTTGAAGGCAAAATTAAAGGTTTGTCTAAAAGTTGGTAGGACTTGTAGCCTGCAATTCATAACTATGCCTTCAATAAGCTGCACACTTTTGTAAGTATTCTCCCCGCCCTCGTCAGGCATACTCGTATATATAGACACCTGCGACTAAAAGACTATCTTTGATCATCTAAAAGGAGAATTCGAAACGATTGATGGTTTTAGAAAGAAGGTGCATATTTTGGGGACAGATTCAACCACTAATGTTTCAGGGTGTTTGATAAAAACAAATCCAGTCAAAGCCAGTGAGTTGCTCCAACTGACTTCAATCACTTTCAGCCATCATGCCTAGGCGTTTAAGGATACGCAATGTGACCCACATGTCGTTTGCCAATCTTCTGACTTGAAAGCTAGGCACCTTTCGGAGGAAGTCTGAGCAATATGGGCTTAAAATGAAATTATAGATGGATGGTATTATCAAAGCAGACATCCTGCAGGTTTGCTCGCAGACGTAATGTTTATTCGGTTGTTGTCTCCACGATATCCATGCAGGACTCGTTAGCACCTGCTTACACCCCTAGAAGTGTGTACTTAATTCCTTCGGAACCAAATGTGATACAAAAAATTCTACGAGCGGGCTGTTGGCCTTTCGTTAATAGTTGTTGCCTTATCGATTATCTTGTTCTTAGTGATAAGGATGCCTCAGAGTCCAAAGACCCAACAAATCAGTTCTTGCGTTTGTGTCAAAATTTTTTCGTGAGAAAATTTCGCCCTTTAAACTACTTATAGGGAAGAAGCAGACCAAGGATAGGGCTCCTCAGAGATGCCTTGAGAGGGAGATGACCAATGTTGGCCTCTATCGAGTAGATTCCAAAGCGCAAACGTTATTCTCTTTTTTCTGTGTCGTGGCAGGAAACTCCTTACTGGAACACTCAGACTCAACTAGTCCATTGTACTATTAGGAAGCAAATCCCACTATTACCCATTTTACTGAAACTTTTTTAACTTTCGGAGAAGGCTGAGAGGGCACTTAAGTGATGCAGAGCTTACAGTTTCAGCACTCACCACATCAGCACCAAAGATCTGCCACCTAATCCGAGCAAAGGCAGGCTAATTACAAAGGAAATGATCTGAAGTATTGTTGCCCTCTCCACATGCGTCGTAGATAGTGGTGCCTTTTAAGCCTAGCACGCGAAGATGCTTAGACAAAAGAAAAATGGCCTGTGAGAATGCCTACAAGTTGTCTGCAGTCTTTTCTGCTGAGAGACAGTAAGAATGCCGCTGATTTCTTGCAAAAATTCGGGAGCAGTCCTTTAGTCTACCTTTATCCTGGAGAGTCGTGCCACACACAATTGTGTTCGTGAGAGACCCGATTCTCAATGGAGGCGCTAACCGAGGATGCGGGAAAACCCAACGCAGGTTCAGGGCCTGAGAAATCATCATCTGAGCCTTGCTTATCAATCTCATCGGAGATCTCCCGCATTCCGAGTGTGACCTGGGCCAGACAGTCTTGCGACCAAATTCAAAGAGTCCTAGCATTCTCGAACTTTTGTGGAACAGATTTAAGGGTTGAGCAAGGCCTTAAATGCGGGCTAACAGTCACTAGCTTACAAAATAGTCGGTAGCCATTAGGGTAGCATAGACCTCCGTTTGAAAAACAGTGGCATGTTTACCTAACGAGTAGTGAAGTCTAGTATTGTCGGTCCCCACGAAGACACTCGCCCCGGACCCTTAACTAGTGTTGGAGCTATCCATGAAGATTCGACTACAGACCAGTCCAGCTTCAGACTCTTGCCGAAACCAGTCCTAAACGCAAGGAAAGTTGAGTGTCAATTTCCACAGCAGCGGAATTTCCGGTACCATTACATCAGATGGCATATCCATGGAACCAGGATGGTAGGATAGGTAGTCACGCAAGGTCGTCGAAACTCTAGTATGAATGATAGCATGATAGATACCACCTCGTCTGAGATGGTAGATTGCTTTGATCGTGCGAACCATGATATATGTACGTATTAAGGAGAGGCAGATGCAGCACAGCGTCTAGAGCAGAGCCAGGCTTATTTGGAAAAGCTCCCGACGACAGACCTTTCTTTAAAGTTTAGTGCTAATGGCAATTACATATTTACGCGAGAGTGCCTTCTACCAAACAACTGACTCATAAGCTAGAAAATATTATCGTAGCCCTACAGATCCAAAGAACCTTTTCGGTGATAAGCCACGTGTCTTGTCAAAAGCATCCTTACACTGCCAAAAGACTGAGAGCGGCTTAGACGTCTTCGACTTGACATGCTTTGCCCATATAGTTTCTTATGTAGGATCACTCCTAGATATTCAATTTCATCGGAGATCTGTATAGTGACACCCTTTAGCACTGAATCAGACTGGTCACATTCCCCCTTCTCATAAAGAGAACAACATTAAATCCAACTCGTAGTCCATCGTTCCTCGCTTATATCTAGAGTTGTCTACGCGTTAGCACAGGCTGGTCCAACAGAAAGTACGGCAAGATTATCTGCATATGCCTGGGCGTAGACATTTGAACTATTGAGAGAATGCGAGAGAGAGTCAACCACCATGCACGATAGAAGTGGAGACAGAACATCGTCTCCTTTCGTCCTTCGGATATGGGTAGTTTCTTACTAGTAGTTTCTGCTACAGCCAAATTCCGACCACTGGTGCTGAAGCCCTTGGGAGGTTCAGCATATATTATAACTGGATTTTGTGCGCAGACAACAGTACCGGTAGACGCTTTTGATTTAGAAGGGCACACAGCAGAACACACGCTTCTACCAGGAGTCCGCTTGCCAGCGACCTCATTTGCTTCAGACGGACAATGTCCACTAGTACCGGAATCTATAGAGGTTACCACGCCAGCTTCATTTAGAGCCTGTGTGCAGGCTCACAGGAGAGCCCCCGGATGAAGGGCGCACATTTATTGCACTTGCGCCTTCCACATTGGTTGCTTGACCCAGGACTCGTCCCTTCCGTTTAGCTTTCTTCGGGTTTGAGATTGAAGAGGCAGCGTCAAGTCCAAGGGGTTAGTCGGTTTTGGTAAGTCCGACGACCGCATTCTATTCCCCTTCGCCACCTTCACCACCGGAACAGGACTGCGTTTAGTGCAAGTCAAAGAGTGAACCGCAGGAGTCTTCAGAGAGGAGCACTGTGCCCGGATCCGTATTATCGTCTGAGAAGACGTCGCAGTCAAAAGAACACGAGTGCATTTTCGCTTTTGCGGCTGTTACCTGAAATACACAAATCCTTAGGTTTCTCCAACATACTTTTCGAAAAGATTGGACAAATTTTACGTCGTAGCCAAGACGTCGTCAGCCTTTAGTTCGCTGTCTGACCTGCGAACTTTGCAGAACTTTAGGATCTTTGATTCTCTCTTTGATTCGTCACAAGGGGTTATGAATACCCTTTTACATGTTTTCACACGGTGCGGGCGTTGGAAAGATAGATAGAGAGAGAAAAAGAGATTGGTGTAGTGGTTTGAAACTCATGTGTTATTAGGTTTCACATTAACTCCAGGGGTGGTGTCCAGAATAACTGGGGAGATTTGATTGCTGTCATTTTTTGCCTTCGCTTCTGATTCACAGTATTTTTTTCGCAGTCCACCTGATGTCATAAGCATATCAATCATCAACAGAGCAAGCAATTTCTCCAGCCATATAACAAACCTACTGCCAGTTTTATGCCTTCGCAGTAGTGTTGAACTTTCGCAATTGATCGAACTGCCTCTTATCAAATAATGCTTGCTGACATCAGGGATTGAACTGTGAACCATCAGCTCGACAAACGATGACGCTACCACTACACCATTGCCACCCTAAATTAACGAGTAAATAGAGAGAAACTTTCTCCCATGATCCACGTGGTATCACAATGGACCTATCATTGGTCTAAGTGTGCTGGCGACTCCTAGCTGGCAGTCACTTCAACCTAACCTAACCTAACCTCAAATCTTTAAGCCTTCCCGCTCGACGAGCTAGCAGAATAAAAGATTCAATGTTGGCCTTAAACACATAGAGTAGGTAGAGCCTCAGCGAATGGCTCTCCAATTCGCCTCTACTTTCAGTGGATATAGTGTCGCACCTTTGGAAGTCGCATTTTGAAAGTCCTCACTTGCTGATGAAGCCCGCTTCACAATCACCTATCACCCTCCATTTGAACAGTACATTAGTCCACTGCATATAGCTTCGGAATATGCTAAAAAAAATAGTACGACCCATAAAGTTCTTTTAAAATTCAATGGCTCGCAAACAATTATTTTTATTTTAACGCTCTATCAAAACTTAGCCAGGTTTTTCATTATTATTTTGAAATATTTCCCCACCCGATAAATCCACTTCTCAATTCCATTAAATATTTTATCAATTTATTGTCCTGCCATTTCAAATCAATCTTATCTACTCATTGAATTGAATTGATTCAGCTTCATGAGGCTTAATTCAAACGAAAAAAAAAACTGACCAAACGTAGCAAAATACGTGTGTGATTGAAAGGACTCTATCGACAGGAAAAAAAAAAGAAAAGAAACAAAACAAAATACCCAATTATATCACTCCATTGTTTCCGAAATCCGTTTAAATGTGTGTATCTACGGGGAAAAAACCAAAGGCACAACTCGAATGCGGACATAACCTCATTCCAATGGTAGAACTGAAATTTCCAATATGATTCCGCCCCCAAGAACCTCCTCCGCCTTACTTTTTAGCAAACTCACATGTTTGTGCTCGGTAGAGATATGTATCCAATGTTGATTTAATTAACTCACCATATAATACAACTGTCGACCTCTCCAGCCGGTGCAGTTAGAACAACGACGACGACGACGACGAGGACGTTGTCTACGTTGGTAGCCAATGTTCTCCTATCTTCCATCAGAGGCCAACAATCGACTTAGGGTTAGCCAATTCCGTAATGTATCGACTCGACAGACGACGACTGAGCTACCATTGTTTTACTTGTGTGTGTGTGTGTGTGTGTTTTTATATCGTCATCCTGTGGAAAAGTATCCTTTCTCTTTGTGTTTTCATTTTCTCCCCTTTCTACTAAGTGCAATCACAGAGAGTCACTGTCAGTGGTCAAGAGGTCCTGTCTCCTTATCATCAAAGATGTACACAGAAAGTATCCTGCTCAAAACGGCACGGCCACCTAATATCATCCATAAAGGACGAAAGGGCGTAAGATAGAAAATTGGGAACAAAATCCAGTGTTGAATGAGTGCAGACCCTTGAAATTGAGGCGATGGTCTTTCGTATCTTCTAGTCAGCAATGGAGATCTCCGCATAAGGAGTGTACATTCATATGTGTGTCGAGATATTCTCCCTTTCGGAGCTCACAACAAGGATGTGAGCCACTGAAAAGGAGAAATAAAAACTTCTTCCGCATCCAACGAGAAAATAGCAAATTCATCACAACAATGAATCCTTCGAGAGACTGGCGTTGGTGGCACTGTGCACAATGGAAGCGCTCGAAAATAGAAACAACGAAAAAAAAGGACGAAAAATTAAATAAGTTCAATGAAATTCGATTCTCTAGGGAATCCAATCAATTCCCTTCCGGCATTCGTTTTCAAATCATCTAAGTTTTCAGTTCGTGTGCTTTGTGTTTGTGAATTTTGCTAGAGACCTGGAATACCTGTATGTTTATATGCTTGTTTGTGTATGTGTGTTGCATTGTTATATCCTGAGCAAAGCTAAACTCTCTGTCTACGGGCCGATTGTTGACTATTTGATTTGTTTGAGCATTTAAAGTCACCTGTGCCTGTGTATTGTACTCTGTGGACCTGAATGACATGTCCTGTTAGCGTAGTGTTATTCCCAGGACAATGCCACGGTGGATTAAACATCCAATAAATTTTTCAAAGAAAAGAAGGGAGGGAAACGATTTTGTCGGTTTTTTCGCTTATCCTTTGCCGTTGTCTTCCATTTTTAGCTTTTAGTTTGGGTGTCCTTGTTGTTTTCAAGGGAATTCGGAAAAGTTTACGAAACAAACCTTGTTTTTGCTGACATGCATTGTGGCTTCGGCTAGTAGGAGATCTAACCGATGGAAGGATATGTGGGAGGTGGATGAATGCTTTTGCGATAATGGCATATATCATTGGTCCTGGACAGTTGGTGTTACTCTGTTTTTCTTTTTGGTGACTGTGGTCGTCCTGATGCTGACGATGGTGGTGCTGTCTATTTTTGGGTCATCAATATTCACCCATTCTCGCCAGTTACACTCATGTTCTTGCTGTTGACTTTCTATTTGCTGATTAGCTTCTGGTTGGTTAGGATGACGACGGTGGTCAGTTACATGGGAATGAGATGCTTGTTCTGGAAATCAGGTGACGAAAATATTTTTTCTGATGTCTCTTCTTCCAGGCAAAAGTTCCTTTTTCCTAGCCAATTCCTAAACTCTTTACAAAGATTGATTGGAAAGGTATTTCATCTTCGACTAGCAGTCATGCATTTAACCCCAGTCAAGCATTTTTAATGAGAAAAGTTATGACAGATCGAGGCCGCACTGGTAGTGGTTTGGAAGCAATTAGTTGATTTATTTGACAGCTTTGTCGAAACACCTTAAGTAAAGGGAATTTAGTGTAAGCCAGCGGTTCTATGGCGAAGACTGGTGTGATGTCGGTTTTTGATTGTTAAATTTGAAAGCTTTAAAACGCCATAAATTTTCGGGAATTGTAATATCTGTCAGAAGTGTCAAAAGTCGGTGATGGGCTGACATGTTTGATAGTTTACTTAAGAATGAATTTGAGAAGGGGTGCCGTACTTCGCCTTACCATCACTAAACTTACTATGGATGTATATGGCCATTGTAAGGCCTATTCTCACTTGGGGCTGTCCGTTTGCTGGCAGGCCACCAGAAAGACCAGCATAGATACAGAGAGATACAGAGACTGACGTGCAATGGAACCAGAATCCACAGCGGGACTGGGGGCAATCCTTAATCTGATTCACCTGGATATCTTTTTTCAAGTCTCAGCAGCAATTAATGCCCTCAGATTCTATAGTCATGAACACTCTATATGGACGACTGCATTACACGGTACCCAGGTTTCAGCAGATCTTTTTCAAGCACATGTCCTGGCAGGGAAGAATGGAAAAACGGTCAGCTATCTCCGTTTAGGGTGGACGCACGTTGGAAAACTGAGCGGGAGGTTTTGAATCTTAGAAAACACCAAAACATTTTAAAAAACCTTTCGGATATCGCTCTAAATTGTAGGTCTCTTCCATTTGTGCGAAGAAATATATCACGCACAACACGAATGGTCGCGAGGAGCTAGGGCCTGGACCAGATGCAGTCTGTTGCGATCAATATTTGTATTTTGTATCTATGTTTAAGCTTGGGGTAGCTGTCTATACCAGAATAGAGACATTCTTAGACTCGAGGAGTTCCTTTCTAATACCATTTTGGCTACCCCTAAACAAGTCACTGTAGACTTAAGGAACACCTCAGCAAGCTGGGAGATGCGGAGATGTTGAAGAAACCCGAGGGCAACTTCTTAAGGAATTTGGAACACTAATCCACAAATGAAGAAAACACCTGAATGCCTATCAGCTATCAAAATAAGATCTACCCTCGTTGGATTCACACTAGATACTCCGCTTCATCAAGTAAATTGGACTGGAGCGGGTGCTCTAAGTCGAGTATCTCATCGACTAGAGCTCTTAGCCGGGGAACCACAAAAGATCTATAAGGACAAAAACTGCAATTTTAGGTAAAAAACACAACTTTCCGCCACATGAGTGAGCAAGTGTTGACGATCCGAATCAAAGCTCAGTTTCGTGACATCACCTTCATTTGTGCTCATGCCTCCATAGAGGAGAAAGACGATGCCATCAAAGATTATTTCTACGAGATCCCTTAGAAAACCCGGGAACAATGCCTCAGATATGACGTTAAGATCGTTCTTGGATATTTCAGCTGATAGATTGGTAAAGATCTTTGCTAGGACCATAGGAAGACGTAGCCTGCATGACACAACCTCCGGAAACGTACATATTCATGCTCATAGACTTTGCCGCGGCACAAAAAATGGTAGTGTGCAGCACTAAATTGCCACATCTTAAAACTATCAAGGCAACTTGGAGGTCACCTGATCAAAGTACCGCCAGCGAAATTAATCGACGGAAAACACTCCTCCAGTGTATTAGATGTTTGAACGTTCTGAGGTGTAAAAATCGACATCGAAAGGAGCCAAAAGAAGATGTAAAGGTGTTACGGCGGGAATGAGATCCAAAATTTATATAAAAGGGTAAAGAGGGCAACCCAAGCAGCTAATACTAAACATATGGAACAACTACTTCTGCGGACTGTTAAATGACGATTGAAGCCAAAATCTCGCTATCAGGCAGTCTGATAGTTTCAACTTGGAGGACAACCAATCACCACAACCATGAAGCTACAGGCCCAGATGGCCTAGCAGCTGAGCTGTTTAAGGCTGCAGGTGATGGCTTGGTAGGAAACATGCACCAACTCAACTGTCAAATGTGGTCCGATGAAAGCATGTTCGGTGATTGGAAGGAACCTTAGCGCCATATGACCAATCCATAAGAAAAGAGACATAGACATAGAACATAGCATATTCAATTTTTCCTGCTGTAATGATGAAGCTTCTGAAACTACATATGTATGTGCTGTCTACGAACACGCTGGACAACTAAAACTTCGAACTAGTGAAGGAATTCTTCTAGCTAGGCTCTGTTAAAATCTCTGCCAACGACATCAGCGCGAAAATCCAACATCCAATAAGATTCGCTGTTAACATGGCCTAAGAGGATAACTATATAACAAGGCCCTATCGACAAGGACTAAGGAGACGCTATGCAAACCCCTCTTCATCCACTACCAAACTACGCAGAAGAGGACAACCTCATCTACGGTGGCGTGGCAAGTTGAAGTGACCTCAACAACCTCGGCGTAAAGAACGAGATGCCGCTGAAGAGGCTTGTTGGTTGAGCCTCCGATTCACCCCGATCTGTAGTGCCGTCATAAGTAAGTAAGTAACTACTACAGGGTGATTTAATTTCCTTACCTCATTTCCGGTCTTTTGCCTAATAATTTAATACCCCTTGGCTTTAATTCAAAATCGTCAAAACTCTGAATCAGTTAAAGCAGAGTACCTTCAAGCCTGCTTGTGATTTTCCATTGAAATACCTAACCTTTCGCCCCAAAAATGTTTCCTTGAATAAAAATGTAAAATAAAACATACCTCTTGAGTCCACTTAGCCAAAGAGTATCCGTCTCCCCTTCAAGGAGCATCGTTATCTTCTGTCCAGTCTATTTGAAATCAAAATAATGACACTCCTAACGAAGATGGATGAGGCTAACTTTTGATGTATCAGTCTATGAATGGTAATGTACCCTAATGAAGTCCTTGTTATATGTTCTTAAGGATATCTCCTAAATAAACAAACCGAAAGTAAGCATAAAAAAGAAAACATATTTTCTATGCATACGGTAGATTGAATATAACCAAGGCCAGCCATATCCTATAAGAGTTTCATGTTGCCACGTTCGTTCATAAGACCGCCACATGTGTGTGAGAGCTGGCTAAGTGAATCTTTGTTTGCGGTTTCGTATTTATCACTTTGACGTCTTTGACGCTCGTGGCTATTCATCAATCACAAATAAGCACTGAATAATGAGAATGCATCGGAAAAGTTTATCAGGCACTGACAAACATTCAACACTCCCACCATGGCCATAGCCATCACTTGCTTCCATATGGCATCAGTCAATATGTGCCCGTCATCTGGTCCTGTCAAAAAGAAGTTAATTTTTTTTTTTTTTTTTTTTGTATTCGCCTTCACCCTATCCAGTGTGGTAGCTTATTAGCACAAAAGGGCACAGCAGCTATCTCTCTATGTTTGAGGGGATAAAAGGACAAAATAATTTGGCTAGCGGTTCGTTTATAGTTGAATTGAATTCTGTTAAAGTTGTAGTAGCCAAGGACATGGCGGTTGTCCTTTGTCATTGCATTAAGCAGAAATTTGTGCGCTGTAATGTAATATGGCGCACATAATAAATCATTTCAAAGTGTTTTGCTTGTATTTTGTTTTTTTTTCTGATCCTTTTTTTTTTGTATCCTTACTCCATGAGATAGTAGAGAGCAAAAAGTAGCCATTAACTCATCGCTTTTAGAGCGAAAAGTTACTCCTTTGGCTTGGGGGCAAGACAAGAATCCTGTTTTTTGCTGGCATTTCCATTTTAAAGGATATAAAGCAAGGGAATTATCTAAATGCATTGCAATTAAGAGGTCGTCCATTTTGAACTTTTTTTTTACCCGGCGCGGTTGTAGAATTTACTTATTCCAGAGAAGTGTTAATGGAAAAAAAATCGAAAAGAATACAATGGAGAAATTTGCAAGGATAAGCTTAACAAAAGGTAGACAATCCATTGTCTGCTGGTCATGTCGGAACTGGGTTTGAATATTTAGTACCATTTGCATCCTTTTGCGGTTTGTGACACTAGAATCAAGTGGACAGTGCTTCTTGTAGATTGAGGCGTAAGATATTACTTTGAAACTATTTTGATGATTTTCAATTTTAAAGGACCAAACCTTTCGTAGTGTTTCGAGTCATCCAGAATCTGTTATGAACCAGCAAATATCAACCACCAGTGCACTGGTTAGCTTGATATTTTTCTAATATTTTGAAAGAAATGCCTTCGACGGTGGCAGAGGCATGGAGAATAATTGTCTAGATACAGATTATATTGAAAATATTTGGGGCAGGATATGGTGGAGTGATAAATACATTTTAGTCATCCAATATTGTCCAAATGCATGCATGTATCGCTTTAAAGGTGCTTCTCAAACGTTAATCTAAAAACAGAAAGGTAAAGGTATCTAAATTTTAGAAAGCACGGTATAGTTGTTGTTTTAGAGCCATGGTATTGGTGGTAAGCTAATGCTTATCGGTATGGTCCCTATTATTTGTCTGCTACTAATGAGTTCCTTTTCTCTTCACTCTAGTACCGTTAAGGCAAGTCATTCTTATACCATACTAATGGTCGTGCTCTAGGTTAGGTCAGGTAGGTGGGCTGGTGAGGAGAGAATCGCTCCACGCCACACTTTGGCCACACATTGTGATGCCCCTTGGGGGAAAGGATGTCCCTTGCCCATTCAAACCCATTTCCGATACTAATTTGCTCCGGTCGTTATTGTTGCGAGTCTTTGCATACAAACCAACCTGAGGATTTGATGAATTTCATTATCCTGTCTGATGGCGTGCTGGCGAGTTTATCTAGGTCTTGGAAAAAGTAACTCCCAAGGAATTTGTTCCTGCTATGTTGGAGACCGGGGTAGTGGCATAGGAAGTGAGTTGTGTCCTCAGAAGCCCCCTCGTCACCGCAGCCTCTGCAGAGTTCTTCTTCCGTCAGACGAAGTTTTTTCAAATGATACCGTAGGGAGTTGTGCCCCGTGAAAAACCCAACGAGGATGGAAAGGAATTTCCTGTCTTCCCGTATAAGTCTCTCGGTTCGGCCTTTATCGAAGGACGGCCATAGTTTCCTCGTAATTACACAGGTATCCAAGGAGATTCATCTGGTGTCCACCTCTTTTAAGGCTATTTTCCCTGCTTCAAGCTTGGTTCTTCTGTGTGGTTCTGCTTATCTTGAAGTGGCTGCAGAACCCTCTATTGCTAATTCGTCAGCTTTCTCGTTACCTGGTACACCCTCATGTCCAGGGACCCAGCAGAGCGATACCTTGTGCTGTAATCGTGCTCTATCTTTTGGTTACAACTAGAATTGCTACATATATTGTAAGCAAAGCGATTCGTTTTTGCTAACCTTGGAATTCTAAGTTTAAGGACGCCGTCATGGTTGGTTGGCTGGTTGACAGGTTCGTTGGTTAATATGGCCCTCGGCCCATTGTGCTGCCACTACGTAGAGGCAGGTGGGTCACTCTGCCCTAACCAATTACTTTTCTTTACGAAATTGTTAACGTAGAGGCGTATTAAGATCATTGGGATCATTGCAATATTAATGACCTAATGTTAGCAAGTGCCAGGAAGTGAAAGATTCTTTCCCGACTCTCCAAGCTCTGCAGAAGCCATTATAGGGGATGCCCACACTTTGAGCATGCCTGCCTATAGTCTAGTGTCCAGTTATTACGTTGGTTAGTGTAGAGAAGTCCGTTAGATTTCCTTTGGTCTAGTTTTGGCCATAGTTGCCTAGCGATAAGGCATTGGTCAAGTTGGCTCCATCACGGCTGTGGAATAAGGACTTCCCATAAAACATAGGTGGGCCAATCTTGGCTATTATTATGTTATTAGCACCGACAGAGCCTTGTCTAGGCAATTTGTCAGCCACGCAGTTCCCCGGGACGCAGTCATACGTCTGTTGAATCTTGCGGATCGTTTTCATTTGGAAATCGCCATGCTTTACACAAAATTTAATGAAGTAGATTTCTTTAAGTTTTTCCGTTATTTTATCAAAATTGAAAATCCAACGGTTTGCTGATGACTTAAAGCTTTTGAAGCAGCGAAAAATTCTAGCATACACATTAGGATCACCTACATATGTACGTATGTACGTGCACCAAGCCTTCCTTGTTTCATTTGTTTACGCACGAAAAATTATGGTCGAACACACAGCACAGTTGCAACACAGAAGATCCGCATAACCTTGTGGGACGCCTCCTGTGGCTTTATATTGTTTTCTTCCGTCTTCGATTTCGTAGAACAGCAACCCGTTTTTGAGGTAATTTGACCGAAAGTATTCTGAAACTCTTTTACCGTTGAGTGCTCGCAAGGTGTGTGCTCAATCAAAAGCAGTTTACAAGCGTTTTTGACTTTCGTTGTGATACCAGTAATTCTTCTTCTTTCCACGTTTTCCTTTTATGGCTTTTCCTGCTGAGTCGCCTAGTTCTACAATTATATCAATGATAGAACGCTCCTTCCGCAAACCATATTGGTATTCCGCGAGACCTTATGAATCATCGATCGCAGTCTCAATGGCTAGCCGAAATTGGAAGGATAATCACTGAAAGACTGAGGATAATCACTTCTTATCTCTTGCTCGTGGCATACAGAAGTCGCATTCCCTTGGCTTGAGTTTCAGCCCATAGAGGGTGCTAAATTGTTGGATTTAGCATATCTAATAATTTTTTTTTCTCGAAGGAGAAGGGGCTGATGGATTCGTAGGGAAGTTAGGCGAAAACATCAACTTTTTATGACACTTTGCTTCAATGTAGGAAGATACTTTAATCGCTACGACGACTTCAGTGTAAGACTGCCTATACGCCTACGTACAAATCCATTCTCCGGAACTTCCGTTAGGGATTACTTCGCGGGGCTGGTTACCCATGAGTGCAGTGTTCTGCGTTTTCCTCTCATGTCGGTATTCTAGGCAGTAGGGTGAGCTTTTATTTTTACTTTACTGGTACGTTGGTCTCTTGTCAGTTCGTAGTTCGCCTAAGCTAAATCCTTTGCATCTCGTTGTCGAGAATGTTGATGGGACCATACCCGCTAAAACACAGGCTGCTTCGCATGAAATTTATTTGGAAACCGCATATTGTTCTTATGGCACAGAGTCTGTATGCAGACGAGAGCTTTCTTTTTGTCACCTTCTTGTCCTTATAAGTGCTCCCGCCCATACCAGAGCAGTGTTCAGGAGGATTGAGCTGTCTTAATATCGCGCATTCGATCGATGGTGACACAATCGTTGCCAGCCGGTTGTTTTAAAGTGAATGAGCTGTCCCACTACGCCGCTTTGCTATGGTGCAAATTAATTTGAGTAAATACGACATAGGCCTATGTACGAACAAGTCTTGCTATCATGTTTCTTAATATTACATTCTCCACAGAGGAAGGTTGTCCGGGGAATTCGAGATCCAAAGTGCTGTAAACCAATACTATTCCTTTTGGAATATTTCCGTAGGTAAACATGCTATGCAACCTCTTAACGCAGGATGGCAAAGACTTGGCGGTCCGACGAGAACATGGCACAGGACAGTCGAGTTGGAGGCATTGAAGTTGAGGAGGAGATGAGACATGTTATCAGAAACCATGCATGATGGCGCGTAGGCGTAGGAGAGACCCCAGGACTTACAAGGGGATACACGTTACGCCATATATCCTCAACTGCGTTTCATACTTGAAGTAGGACCCTTCCAATAATCAAGAAAGGACGCATTTCATACTGAGTTCTAAAGATTTCAACAGACTCACAAGAAAAGAGGTGTCACCCTTTACAAAAATCTTTCTGTGTAATTGTGTGGGAGTGGACACCCAGTCGAGCAACATTTTTCGTGTTATTTTCTCGGTTTCTCTATATACGGTATATACGGTTGCCCTAGGTACGGGGGTAATACTACTTTTGAACTCCTCTATAGATCACAATATATCTCCCTATGTACTCCTACTTTGCAACTGACTTACATAATTTTTTTTTTTACAGATGCACACAAGTACTACAATGTTACACTCACGATTGAGCCCGAATGGATACGTCGCGGGCAAAGTGTACGGCTCTACTGCAACTATGACTTAGGCGGAGATCCACTCTATTCAGTTAAATGGTATCGAGGACATTTGGAATTCTATCGATACTCACCATCGGAGAATCCACCTGGCAAAATATTTCATTTTTCAGATATAAAAGTTGACGTAAGTTAATTTCTTTATTCGTACTAGTGAACCCTTGAACCATCGACCAGCACCTTTGTGAGCAAGGAGCGAGGTTAATTGCTCTTTTCTACCCATTTACCATTCCCACACTCTTAACAAGTTCATCTAGTAGAACTCAGTTGGATCTATTTCCGTTCATTTCCGTCCCTATTTCTATTCTGCCATTCTGCAAATTGCACACCGAGACACTAAAACTGGACGCTTTTCTGGAGGAATGAAGAACCACTAGATAAGGACGAGAGAAATGGAGGACCAGAACGAGCAACCATGCTCATTTTTTATCTATTTACGTGGCCATTAATCACGCAACAACATACAGAACCTGCAACCACGTTAAACGTAATTGATTCTCCCAGTGAGACAACTTGAACAAGGAGTCTCCTTCAGCATTGGTACGGAAATTATCATGGAAGTTCTGGTCCTTTCGCATTCACAGTGCCATACGATGCCGTGCGGTGCGGTAATGGTAACCACACCATACAATGTATATTATCTGTTTGCAATTATTTCTAAGAGGAGTCTGCACACTCTGGCAGCTTGTATTATGAGTGTCCGTCTGTCGGTCTCTGTCTGGATGGTATGTCCTTGTTGTCTAATTACATTAGAGCTTCCAACTGAGTGCAACAATTATACCTCTCCCTTGGGTGGGGTATTTTAGAACAAAATCATGACATAATAGCATTTTACTCGCAATCTCAAGTATCGTCTATTGCTTCCCTTTCTCTTGTTTTTTTTTTGTTTCCTGAGTTTTTCTCCGTCCGCTAGTGCTCCTTTAAATTTAATGGCTTAAGTGTAAGTCGGGGAGGAAAAATTGTTCCCTTAAACAGAATGAAATGAAAGCGTTTAAACACTTTCTAAAAGGACCCAAGACCTTCACCCTCTCATGTACGCAGTAACAACAAACCGACTACTGTTGGAACATTTTGTGGTAGTGAACTGAAAAAAATAAAAAGGAAGAGCGTTTCACGCCAAGGCAAAACCACCCTCGTGCAAGTTCCACCTCCCTCCCCACCTTTCGCGATTGTAAGCAATTCATTTCCGCTCGAAAAAAAAGGAATCTATAGAGAGGGACACAAAAAAAAAAAAGATGAAATTGAACCGCCCTCCCACCCACTGATGTAATCTAAATTGTATTTCATTTAATTTTTTTGTCATTTTCCAGTTAACTGCCTCAAACGACACCCAGGTTACGCTGCGCAACGTGGGCTTCAAGCTTTCTGGGAATTTCTCCTGTGAGGTGACAGCTGATGCACCATCGTTCCATACATCGTTCGCCTCGAATGCTCTAACTGTTGTCGGTAAGTGATGCGTGTGGATGTCATTTGTTTCTTTAAACCTGCGAAGGGAATTTACCGATTTTTTTATTTTCTTCTTCTATCCTTTGTAACTCTCAAAAGAATTGTTGATCAATGTGTGAGGAGAATTGCTTTATGCTTATGGCACCAATAGGGTGGGATGTAGGAGAAAATGCCTCGCGTAAAGGTGGAATTTCGAAATTGATTTTTGATTGAACTTTTATGTTCCACTCGGTTCAAAAAAAAAAAAAAAAAAAAACAGAAAATGTGCAACTGCTTGTTCGATTAAGTAGATACTGCATTGGTGGGCCATGTCGCACATGATACTGGAGTAATTTTAGCCATTCATGCTGAGAGAGCGTAGTCTCTATTCGTATACAGTTGTGGTCAATGAAATAGACCCACTATCAACTACTGCAAAAATTGCTTTAGAGAAATTATTTAAATTGAAGAAACAATAAAAGTAAAATAACTTTCATGTATATTTTGATTTGTAAAGAACAAAAATAAATTCAAAAATCTTTAAATACGGACCTGAAAATAAAAAAAAAATAAAATCTAAGTTAAGAGGACGATTTGAGTGGTCAATGAAATAGAGCCAGTTTAGTTTTTATGAGAAAAAATAAAAGAATTTAAAGAAAATTGTTTGAATTTTTCTATCTTTCAGAATGCTATTATTTTCTATGTTGAATGGCCATTATTTTGCAAGAGAGCAATAAAGCGTCTTGACATAGAGTCGACAAGACGTTGACGTTGCCGCGATATTGTATATGACCATTCTTCTTGAACAACTTTCCAAAGTTAGGCCAAATTTTTGACTTTATGCGTAGCCAATCTCTTCCCACAAATTGTCTATCAGATTTATGTCCGGAGATTGAGCGGGCCACAGCAAAGCACTTAAATTCCAACTTCTTGCCTTTTTGGATTTTATGTTTATGATCATTGTCCTGTTAAAAAATCCCTCAAAAGTGCATGTCTTCTTTGCATATGGCAGTTATTCCCAACTTTAAATCCATTCTAATGTCTCGAGAAGACATAAACGGATCTGATTTAGCAGTACGAACAATCGTCCGGTCTTTCTCCAAAGTTACTCAAGCCTCAATTTTCTTGTGCTTTTTGTGGGTTGAATTTGTTTTCCACCATTTTCCGGGAACATTCAAAATGACACTTTAACTCAAAAATGGTATTGTTTGCAAGAAACACAACAAATTTAACGGTTCTTTTCTGTCCTTGCCACGACAAACCATGTCAACAATTTAAAAGTTAGATGACAGCAATAGAAAGATATTTTAGAACAAGCTCCTTTTCGCTTTAAGATGGCACTGACTCTATTTCATTGGCCACCACTGTATGTACGTATGTTGGGTGAGGTGGCTGTCTTGATAAAAAAAAGAACATTAGATTCACTTAGACCAAGTTAGGTCCATTGTGATACCACGAGAGAAACCTCTAGTCCACTAGAGAAACCTAAGTAAATTCTCTAAAGGAAGTGGCTACTGTTGAGACAACTGCTTTGTAAGTAAATTGGATATGGCAGTCACCCTTAGTTGTGTATTAGTATCGGCCTCACTAGCATTGGTGACTGCAGTTTAATCGCAAATAATAGGAGGTGACTGAAATATTCGAAGACAGGACTGTGTACAGCGGAGTTGGTCTAAAAGTCTGGTCAGTTTGTGCATTCGGAAGGAAGGGGGTCGGTGTAACTACAGCAATCAAACTCCGAGAAAGTCCGACAAAGTCAAATGATTCCCCGATGAAGTCTAGTACACGTGCAAAATGAGAGGCGGAATCTGGTTAGGGGTTCGATAGATCGCAAGAAGCAAATCCCTTGGTTAGTATCATATGTATGCCTGAGGTGGACACACTACCAAAAAAAAAAAAAAAAATACAAATACTTTGCGCATCGGACGTACCTATGTGGTCCAGGGCCTAGCTTCTTGCGACTATTCGTGTTGTGCGTGTTATATTCTTCACACAAATAGAAGGGACCCACAGTTTTCGATGCAAAAAGGCTGGCAAGTAGGTGGTAGCCAGAGCGCGGGCAAAGGCGAAGGAGAACCCTTACCAAGAACTCGAGGAAGTTGCCCAACCTATCGATCGATGTCAAGCGGCACGGGAGTTACAACATCAAAGAAGGAACGACGGCACGAATATTTTTAAAATCGCAGCGCAACGAAAGAAAAACGCGACCGAAATCCACGCACTTAAATACATCGAAGACGCAACGGGTCGTCTGCTACCGGACGAAAACGCAATTCTGGGCAGGTGGGAAGAATATTTCAACGCACTTCTAAATAAAGAATTTTCGTGTGTAAATATACTTACTGCGGCACCGCTCGAGGCAGAAACCTCGGATTTCACAGCCGAAGAAGTAGGCGTAGCAGTAAGAAAGATGAAGCGCAATAAAGCAGTCGGACCGGACAACATACCATCGGAATTCTGGTTAAAAATGGACACCGCAGGGTTTAAATGGTTTAATGGGCAGGATGCCAAACTAGTGGAGAGAAAGTTTTCTTATACCGCTAAATAAAAACAAGGCGACACGCGAAACTGCAATAACTACCGTTCAGTCAAACTTATGTCCCACACGATGAAAATTTATGAACGTACATACATACATACATTAGAAACTCGACTACGCAAAATAACAAAATTGAACGGAAACCAGTGTGGCTTTGTAGAAGGCAAATCTACATCTGACGCAATCCAAAGTCTTCGAATATTGATGAAAAAGCATCGGGACGCCGGGAAAAATCTAAACGCTATCTTCATAGATCTCGAAAAGGCCTTCGATAGAGTACCGCGAGATCTTATATGGACAGCATTAAGAACTCAGAAAGTCCCGGAGACGCACGTAACAATGATCCACGACATGTTTGAGGGAGTAACAACAAAAGTAAAATGTTCTTCGGGAATATCAGAAGCATTTTCAGTGAAGGTTGGCGTCCACCAGGAAAGTTGGGAAAGTCCCTTACTATTTAACACCGCCAAAGACTTTCTTTTGAAACAACACGTCGAAGAACCCGGAACAACCTACCTCCTCTTTGCAGACGACAGTGTCATCGTGAATAATGACGCCGTAGCCCTCCAAACGGCACTAAATATCTGGATAAAGTCACTGGAAGATAACGGACTAAGAGTCAGTAGCACAAAAACCGAACATTTACACTGTCGTTTTTCTGATCCAACACGTCCTTCTCCTGATATCACATTGGACGGCATAGTTCTCCCTAAATGCGAAAAGTTCGAATACTTAGGGTCCACTGTCAATGACCAAGGAAACTGCGATGACGACATCACACATCTTGTCAGTGTAGGGTGGATGAAATGGAACTCAGCCTCCCGTTTAGCGATCCAACGCACTAACCAAACCACTTGAGCTCCGGTGCCCACGGACTACCTCGGCCATCAAATAAGTATAAGACGTCCCTTCTTAGGTTAGAAAATGATCTCTCTCTTCTGTACATCTGATTTGGACCAGATTTGCTGGGATGATGTACAAAAATTTGTATTGTCGCCTTTAAGACATTGGAATTTTATCGAATTGGTTCCCGTTCGTTCCTTAGTATACGTAACTTGTCAGCCTTTTCGTTACCTGGTATTATATCCGGGAACTCAACACTAGAAGTACCGCCTTAGATCTTGCTGAAGGCGAATCTAAAATTTTGATTACTGTCTATGTCCAGGATATGTAGGAGACATGACATCTATCGAACACATAGGGAGCTTATACGCTGCCTCATATATAGCTGCGATTTCTGTTTGTATACAGTAGTAAGTTGAGAGTCTGAAGACGACATGATATCTAGTGACTGCCAAAATTATCTCGCTCATGCCTACAAAAAATTTTATCTATTCCGCTATCGCAGTGGGCGCCGTGACTCACTGATTAGTGCGTTGGACAACTGGGCGGGAAGTTCGAGGTTCGAATATCAGAAAAACAAAAAATGAAATAACAATTTTTTGGGATAAAAGTCTTATTAATGTTGAAGTCCTCGAATGGGTCCATATTTCTCAGGATGTTTGAGCTTCATCCTCTCGTGTACACAGTAACAACAAATTGACTACTGTTGTCGTAGTGAATTGAAAAATAAAAAGGAAGAGCGTCTAACGGCAAGGCAAATCCACCATCGTGCAATTTCCTATATTTCCATATTTCCCAGGATGTTTATGTATTTAGGATGCTACTGTGTTCAATTTGAGGATCATTGGGGAGATTCTCTAAGACTTAGAGCTGCTGAGAACGCAGCAAACTGAAGAAAAATATCAATGAGAAGGAGATATCGTTTCCACGACAGATGAGGAGGTTGACTTTAGGGTCCTTGCAATGCAAGTGCTTGACATCTCTTGACACGAACGATGGCATTAACATTTCACTTTTTTGTCGCCATGGGTCCTATATTCGCCAGATAGAGCGGGTGAATAATCCTGGTTTGGTGGTCTCACCAAGAGGGAGAAAGAAGACACCCGAGAACCTGAACTAACACTCCGAGCATGAGGCAGGTTAAGAAGATTCTAGGATGCTCCAACCGGAGAAGATTTGAAGCATGCACCTGCCTCAGCCAAAACAACCCCTGTGCACTGACCTGCTGGCGAGGTTCTCTGTGAGATGTCAATGTCGAGAAAGGAAACCGTTCTGTATTCTTTGTTTGCTAAAGATTTTTCAACGGTGTCAACCAAAGCGTATTAAGAGAAACGTCGAGGGGCTTCTTAGTCCGAAGTCCTTTGAAGAGGTGTGTGAGGTGTTTGAGTATGAAGGCCATATTCACCATTTATCAAACAGCGGGAGTGTAGGGAGTTGGGTGGAAATTCGGAGGACAAAATATATGCTCAATGGACTGCTAATCCTGCCAATACTACTGTATGGTGTCAAATTCTGGACGGTCAGCACGTTAGCAGAGGGAGTATTAGGCGCTTACGAGCGAAAAATTCTTCGTCGAATTTGTGGCTCTGTGTTTGAGGAGAGCAAACTCATCGAGCTCTACCAAGATGTGGATATAGTCCAACCTTCCAGGTTCGAAACACTGTGCTGTGAATCGACAGCAATGAAAGCTGCCCTGTCTCGGAAAGAGTTCATTTTACGGGTTAGGAGCCCGTTAAGTAAAAGTTAATAAGTAGCGCATTAGAATTCACAGTGGCCCACTAGCCGTGCATCAGCCGAAATTTCCCTCGAACCAGGATCAACTTCTTCAAAGTACCATCGGAGGACAAACCATCCAGAGATCATCCTCAGTGGTTATGTAGTTTTTACTGCTAGCTATATCAGCTATTTACCCGCTTGGGCAAAAAGTTGGAACATAACATCCTTGTACATAGTACCCGCTGGATAGCTATCTGCTAGTGAACTAAAACTTGAACCTGTGCAAGCATATCTAGGTGAACTTCAGCAGACTTGTAGCCAGACGAGGCATCTCTTGTTGACCTAATTGGCTGAATCGCATCATATAAGTCTAGTAAGATCCCTCGGAGGGAGGAACAGCGGCCGTTCTCTCAACGGGAGCAACGGTGTCGTCTACAGTCGGCCAGCAAGCACCTTGCGTGAGCTAATTCGATAATTTGACATATTCAAAGCCCAGGCCAGGAAGGTTTTCCATGGCTAAGTCAGGGCCGGGGGAAATAGATGGTGGCGGATGAACTCTTAATGGCTTAACGGCAGTATTCATATCCTCGGCGCGGTAACTTACTAGCCACCTAAAAAGTTAGTAAAAAAAAGAAACATCGGCCTCGGATAACGATGACTCCCCTCACATGACACCACGATGAAGAATGTCAAAAGACTAGGATCTACGAGTATGAATCCGCGCAATTGGCGCCCAATCGTAGGAAAAATCTCAGTTAATGTGTCTAAACATTTTCTCTGCACTATAATCGCAGTCTTCTTCGTAAACGGTGACGCTTACAAATGTAGGCTTAATGCACCAGGCACTGAGAAACGTCACCCCCGATGCGGTAACGTTTACTCTCATTAAGCCTTGAATAAGTTCCTGGGTTTATTGCATTGCTGGAAGAATGCATCTGGGCCATGGCCAGGGTATTTATCTAGCACAAAGTACCATGGTACCCACTCTTTCATAAGGAAAAACATCGGAAAATAAAGTTAACCAATTGATCAATCTAAACTAGTACAACACAGGCACATAAATTCATCCTCTAATTACCTACACATAACGCTATTACTAACTGCTCAGTCACAAATGAGATTCATCCGCTTATGGAAATTTTTTGGAATTAATTGATAGGTAACAACAATCATGGGGCATCTATCCCGACAGTACTTCGTGATACCTGTTACATGACACTAAACCAAAACAAAACAGGCGACATAACCCAGTTGCAAACCAAAACGCCCACATCACAGTAACCGCCATAAGTGACGATGACGGCGACGGCGACGACAACAACAACATAACCGAATATGCCGTCCCACCAATTGTTTACGACGACGGCAGACAAAATGGTTGTGGTAGGTACCATAAAACGATTTAATTTCTGCCTTTTGTCGTAGTATTGCTTTTAGGGAAATTCAATATGAGCCTGAATTTTCAATTCAACACCACCCACCCACCACCTTTCAACGACCCCTCGGGTCACAGACACGGCGGATACAATTCCCTCGGCCCTGTTATCAACGCTTTTATAGCACAGTGCCGCCAATGTTTCTCCTCCATGTTGTGTGCAATTCCTAAACTCGTTGTCAAGCTTCCGTCTTTGTTACCACACTCATGTGCCATGGAAGGGTTGATGGCAGTGGAAAATATTTGCGGAAAAGAACATTTCAATGGGTTAACTGTGTAATGGTGGAGGGTGGTTAAATATGATATCACTTTGGCACACAGGATATCGCTGTAACATACACAGGCACACGTAAACACGCAGAGGAGTACTTTGTGAGCTCGGTTGTATGTCAAGCTCAAGCAAATTGAAAATCAATTTAAATCCTTCACAAGGATTCGTGTGATGTTCATTTAGATGCTGTTAAAAGGTGACACCGTCACACCCGGGTATCTGGGCTTCCAGGAATCGTTTATTTATACGGCCCGGACACAATACTCATCAAACCTAGGCGAACTGAGTTCTTGGAACAATTAAAAGAAATTTGTGATAAGGCTGAAAAGGGGATGGGTTTGGCTGCAGCTGTTTCTGTCTGTGCAGCGAATTGATTGTGGGCGCCGTGGCTCAAGTGGTTAGTGCATTGGACGCTGAGCGGGAGGTTCGACGTTTAAATCCCAGATAACACCAAAAAGTTTTTCCACGGTTCCACCTCTCGCGAATGTCTGATAAACGTCCGAGAGTAATAACTGTCATGACTAACTAACCCTGCCAAGTATATATTATAGCTTACTTTACTTAAGGGTCAGAGAAGCCTTCTATTTGCATTGGTTACATTTAAATTGATTCCAGTTCTCCAGATCCACGATCGGTAGTTTTTTAAAGCGCTAGGAGCGCTAGGGCTTTGGTGTCCATTTAATCGATATAACCAAGCGAAAGCAGTCGTTCATTGCAATTTACAATTTTCTTCGACTTACGAGTTCTGAACCAAGCTGTTTTCCCGACCGAAGATTTAGCGGTTACCGAAGGTTCATGGTAGTGGTATCCACGGAGTAGAAGTTAGTGCGTTTGCTTGTGACCTGGCCGGTGTAAGGTCAAACCCCGCTAGGGCAGCAGCAATCACAGCCACCACGCACAACAGAGAAACGTAAAAAAGTCTGAGTTTCTCCAACTTCTACTCCAAAAATTGAGTTACTACCTGGTGGAGTTTCAGTGCGTCTGGGATTTGGTTGCTCTTAACAATAATAAAAAAGAAGTTTCATGGTCGTCGGGTCTCCACGATGGTGTCGATCCTTGACTTATTCGAAGACTTGTTAGGTTAGGTTAGGTATGAGTCGATCTGTAGGGCCAGAAGCCACGTTGACGTTCACACAATGCGCATGAAAGTTTCCGTGGAGTCGTTCCGACTTTGACGTCTCAGCGCGGGTTCCCCATTGTCATCCTTTGTAGGGAGCTTATCCCTATTTAGACTATCATACGCGACCTGGAACTCAATAAATAGGTGGGGGTATCTTATAATCGCACCGGTAATTCCTTACTATGTCGTCGAAATGTGATAGGGTATTGTAAACGATCTTAAGTGGGTTTATGGATCTGTAAGTGGAACAGGAAAGGAGGCCTCTTTTTTTACAAATCGAGTAGATGGTTCTAAAGTTCCAATTTATTGGAATAGAAAAGGTCAGCTCATGGTCCATCTGGGCCAGTGGCCTTATGGGAACTAAGCTTGGCTATGACAATTTCAATCACCGTCCAGTCTCGAAGTTGTACTGATTTGTTGTCCCCCACAATGAGTCTACTAGTCTGCATAACACCGAGATTTTGGTGTTATCTGTACAGCTAGTATAATACGGCTTTAATAGACGTTCAACAATCTTCAGTTGCAGCCTTATCTTCAACATCGACAAGGTCTCAATTATGGTATTTCTGATAGGTGGTAGCACATCGGTCAAAGCATTTCAGATAGCTTGCTTACCTGCGCTTGCTGTTCCTATTGGAGGACTTGTTTGACTAGGAAATGGGCCAAGTCGATATTTGTACCTCGGAATGTTCGAAAATCCATTTGGTACTCTTAAGGAGTTTCTTCCGTCGATGGCTATGTTATCAATTTGATTGGAATTAGGTTACTACCAAGTTCCCTTGTGGATTTGAGATGTTAGAGCTATGTGAAAGACTTTTCGAATGTGTCACCAAAGATGTCCTTTTTCCGATCTCGGCATTAAAATCGCCAAGAACGATCTAAGCGTCATATTTCGGACATTATATCATCTTTCTCCTCCAAAGGAACATGAACAGAAAAGAGGCTGATGTTATGAAGCTCAAGACTTTTTCTGCCTTAGACTGCCTCTAGCAATATTTTTTTTTTTTTTTGTTGTAGACACGTTATTTTAATGTTTTTTCCCCGATTTTAAAGTGTTTCAGCTCACTAGATCCACCCCAAAGATTTGACACTTGGTCCGAGCAAAAGCCAGACAAAAACAGAGGAAATGTTCCGCTGCATCATTGTCTTCCCCACATGGAGCGCAAATGGTTGTAGCGTCTAAACTGAAAACGTTGAGAGCAAAGTGGCTTACAAGGATCCCCACAAATCGTTTGCAGCCAATTCTCCTGAGGAAAAGAAGAAAGCCGTGAAAGCAGATATCCCACTCTATGGTCTGTCTGTTTCCAGAGCTACGAGCTTCGTCGCCGTCTATTATATTCATGAGAAACCCAGTTGTCGATGAAACTACTAATAGCAGGTGAAGGCATGGGAGATCTCGTTTCGCTAGATACCAGTGTGACCTGTCTTTCGACCAGATTCAGGGACATTTGGAGTTCATGCACTACTTTGGAAGTGGTAAAAGGGTTAAGGAGCATTTACTGCTGCTATTCACATATTCTTCACAATCAAGGGCTTCATTAAATTTGGGTCGTAAGATGAGCATAGACATCTCTTACACGAGATAGGGCTTTGAGTGTGCAGTCCCCGATATAAATATTGTAGTGGGGATTCAGCAGGACATCATGAGCAGTGCCAGGCGTGGTATGCAGCCGAGACCATCCGTTCTTTGGTGTCAACCAAAAGGAGTACATAGTAATTTTCCTAACAAGAATATCATGTAGCTCCTTGTTTTCTTACTTAGTGAACCTTTTACCTCAATCAATAAACCTATAAGCCCGGTCTTTAGCTGACTGCATTCAGTTACTCACTCCATATCGCTAGAAGTTGCCCCCCATATATGCGGGCCACCAAAGGCGGAGTCGTCCTCTACTGTGCTGTCTCTCCGAGTTAGTTTCAAAGACTCTCCCTCCGGAATGGTGGTGTCCGATCCGTTTACATGTTCTAGCCATCGCAAACGTCCAATGTGCAGTTGTTTGACTACGTCGATGTCGCTGCACAGCTGGTATAATACGTCATTTAGTCATCTCTTTCAATACGAACGAAAATCGGATCTTGGGAAGATTTTTTTGTTCCAGGCACCTCCAACGCATCAAGTTCAGCTGTCATTAAAGGGCACTTCCTCTCTGGTCAGCACATTAAGACACGGTCCCGGGAGGAGACGCAAACCTTTCTTCACCTTCTCTACACTTGCCAGTTCCTCTTCTTCAGAAAGAAACTTCACTTGAGTGAATCGGCAACCTGTTTTTCTCGTTATGAAGACCGACGCCTCCAACGTCTTATATACAGGTTAGCGCGTGGAATGGGAATGGCTCTTTTGGTCTAAATTTGTCTACGAACCTAACCCAACCTACTATAACCAAGCCCACCATCAAGCACTAGCACTGCCAGTGCAGTATAAAACCAGATGACCACTTTCAGAAAGGCGCCACAAGTCGCTCCATGTTTAAGTGCTCTGTAAAGAGTTTTATGCATTCGTTGTCCCTTCAATCAAATTGGATGATTTACCAAATAAAAACGGTTTTTTTTTGTGGAATTACAGAGAAAATCTTCATTTATTTATCCATGACAGACAACCGGAAAATTACCACTCAATGGTAGTCGCTGTTGCCTTCTCGCTGTCCATTGACTTCATCCGTTTTAACTGTGTTATCCACTGAAATAGCGTACACCATCCCTTCCAACCGCGAAAAAACTCGCGACAAATGGGAAAATATTGTCAGCTTCCAGAGTAATTACTCACAATTTTCCGCAAGTTACTAATCCATCGTAGTAAACGAAATCGTCCTCCCACAACCAGCACCATACCTACTTAAGTATCTATGTATATTCATGTCAGACCAGTAGACATCCGCAACAAAAAAAAGGACCTGCCAAAGGGGCCAACAAAAACAGAAAAATAAAAGGACAAACTGAAAAGGGCAACAAAAAACTTTTTCATATGATGACAGACGATTTATTTGTCGGTGATTAATGTTCGTCGTGCTAAAAGAAAAACTTTCCGTAAAACTTTCTATCTTCAATCTTTGATGTTTCTTCTCGCAGTGTGGCAGCGAAATGGGCAAAGCGAATGGGCTGTTGAAATGCGAAACGACTCACTGAGAGAAGAAAAGCGCTGAAAGAGAAAAAGAAAAAAAAAAAAAAAAACCTTTTTCTACTTTTCTACAAGAAAAATCAACATTTCTTCCTTTGCTAAGGATAAAGGATAACAAACTTCTTTTTCGGTCTCTGTCACATAATGATGGTGTTGATGCACTGTGGGGTACGCGTCGATGGGACACTTTGCTACCTTTTCCACCATCAAACAACGGTCCACCATCGCTATACACCGTGAAGTCTTTTTTTTTCGAAGAACTGTCTTTCGGTATCTTCGCTCATGTAGCGTACCGTCGCGTCGTAGCAAACGACAGAGGAGAGATTTGTAGATAATTTGCTAAATCTAGATGATGAATTGCCAAACAACCATTCTATTAGCACTTTATCTCTTTTTAATAAGGAAACGTGGAACTGGGCTAAGCTGGAAGAAACTTGTGCGACGTCGTTGTTGTCGTCGTGTCGTGGATGTCTTGGTGGTTGTCGTTATCCACTTCTTCTCGTTGTCGCCGTTGTCATCGCTGTGGATGTGATGTCATAGCTGGAGACAAAATAATGGCGATGGGTATGGCATTAGAAGATATCTATGTTTTGTGCTCCACTAAATGGTGTCATTGCCTCTACCAGACTGTAGTTGAACTTACTTTGTGGCACATACATATGTACCTAGCATTAGAGCATGTTTTGTCGATGAGTGCATAAATCATCGGGTATCTATCCGTGAAATTTTTGAAAGATTTCAGTTGTGCTTTAGTATGTGAGTTATGAAGATGTCAACGCATCGTTTGTCATTGATTGAAAATGCATAGATAGTCATTCTGCATCATACGGTCCAGTGTTGATCTGGGCCTCAACTAACAATACTCTCCAAAAAATTCAATTGTTAGCTCGCTGCCTCTAGTTTCATACCGCAAGGAGGCTAAACAGCGATTGATAGGAGTTATGGTGTCGTTGGCTGAGTTGATGGTGAAGCCAAGGCTATTGCGGGAATAGCGTACCTACTAACTACGACAACTAGGGCAGGTCTCATATATTAGTCCAGGAGCTCGTACAATCTATCTCTGGCATAAAACTCCGCTTTTGGACCGAGAATATGTCGGCGAAATTATTTTTGATGCAAATAGTTATGGAGCGCTCATTCACAACTTGGGAAACTTGGCACTTCTTGTTAGAGTATGTCTTAAATGACGAATCTGCAAAACCAACAGCTGCTTCTGGTGTTAGAGGCTCCGCCATTTATGCATGTTGGATACCGTGAGGAAAATACTGGAGCACATCATAAGCGACAGACTATGAAGTGCTGGGCAATCTTTAAGCTGGACGTCAAAAACGCCTTCAACACCTCAAACTGGAGAAACATTCCCCGAACAGAAGATAATAAACGGACTATTTTGGAAATAGGATGCTGTCATACGATACTGAAAAAAGGACGAAGTAGTATGTGTGGATGACGTCAGAGGCCGTTCTCCCAAAGGCTTGGTGCTATGTCCGGGCCGTGTTCCCAAAAGCTTTGTAATAGGTTCGCTACTGTGGAACCTAATGCATTATGAAATCATTAGATAAGACGAGACTGTTTTTAAGTAAGGCACTGCTAGTGCTCCCTGGTGTCTATGAAGACGAAATCCTATGAGAAGAAACGGAGGGCTGGGGTAACCTTTTTGCAAAAGAAGCACAACGGAAATACCTTGCCAGCAGCATAACAACATCAACTACGATGAGTCGAAGGGACACTGGGGTCCCACCCAGGACTAGTCTGAAAGAGTGGCACTCTTATAAAGGCAGGTGAACTCGCAGATTGATCCCCAATATAGGCGCTTGGATCAATAGAAAGCACGAGGAGCTCAACTTCCGCCTGACCCAGACGCTTACTGGTCATGGATGCTCGGCCTCAGGCAACATCACCCGCCAGATGTTGAGAACCGAAGATGCTTGAAACACAGTTAGTGACATTATGGCAAGCATTATGAAAGAGCAGCGAAAAGGGGCAACATGAATGAGCAGAACAACTAAGGCTTAAGTCCCACCTAGCAATGAAGTACTTGGCGGCAGTGCCGCAAGGACCGGGGTTAGGAGGGCAGGTGGGACTAGTGGGTGGCAATCGCACACTATTACTGAGTACGGGCTCAGTTTTCTCTTTTAAGGACTTTCGCCTTCTGACGAAAAAATAAATCAATTCATTTTGCTTCTGAAAGATTTCCGTTAATACTAATCCTCGGTCGATATTTTCAATATCTAATCGACATTAAATGCACGATTGCACTGTCAGAACCAATTGTTATTAAAGCGCACATTTTTCCACTTTGTTTATTTTTTTTTTATTTTAAACGAATGAACAGCTTCATTAACACAGTTAATTATAAAAACTTAAAATTTTATTATAATGATACTTTTTCTGAATTTTTTTTTTTTTTTTTTTGATTAATTGTCGGCAGTTATCGATGCGGAAGTATCTACATATCCATATATATCTGTATGCACTTTTTTTAGTTAATAAACTGGTAAAATAAATTTAAATATTAAATAATTTTAATCCATTCATTGGGAAAAATTATAAAGAAATGAATTAATGATTTAAAATGAATCGAGCACACATTTTGATGGGATATCATTTCCTTTTAAATAAAAAAAAATCCTTCCATAGGTGGTCAGATGCAGATACAGTCCCCGGGCAAGGATTACTTTTGTTTGTGTGTATAAAATCAGAAATTAACTAAATGCGCTCGTATGACCTTTGTGCGCGAATGGGTGGTGTTTCACCTTTAACAGATGAATGTCTTGAATTATTTTAACAGCTTGATCGCACACAACTTGGCTTTTCTGATTTTGTAAATGAATCACTGAGATACGAGAGTAGTCCAACTATAAACGTAGAACATTGACCGGGAATAGCGGTTGGACAGAGTTTCAATTTCAATGCCCAGAGCACCCAATTTCGTTCTCGCAAAAGCAGGACTCTGACAAAGAAAGTGTTCTGTTCGATGAGCCTTTTTGCTCTCCAGACAGCATGCATACATTAGGTATTCAATGACATACGTATTGAACACATTCTGGTCATATGCCCTTACATAGGTTTTAAGTTAGGGTGATTGTCTGTATCAGAACACTTAGAACAGAGGAGGTCCTTAGTGTTACTAATTAAACCAACCGAAGCTTTTAATAAAGCGGAGGATGCTCATGACGTCTGAGTACGCTTGTTCGCTGAGGACATTGAAGAGAAGAGCCCCAAATGGAGCAGTTTTTTTTTGACAGGGCCGGACAGGTTGCTGATTTCCTCCTCCTCTTCGTTTTTGCAGCTTTTAAAGATTCCCAGCCTTTTAGCATATATGCCTGTCTTACAGTGCCCCGTGGGGTCAGCTATTACGTAGCAGATCTGTGATCGCTATGCATACCCTGCCCAGCACTACGTTTCTGGTCCACCTTAGGTTGGATTTGTCTACATATATGTATATGTCACGTTGAGCCGTTTTCCAATCTGTGGGTGGTCGTGCTGAAAGCGTTCAACTTAAGTAGGTGTGTACATATAGCGAGCCGCATACCCAGGCTTTACCATTTAAGCAAAATCCTAAGAATTGTAAGCTTTCTGGCAAGCCTTCCGATTTCTCGGAATACCTCTATGACCAGGCACCCAGCAATAGTGAATATTGAACTGCTCCGTCATCTTCAAGAGACATACGGTGCGTTAAATCGGCCTTTGAAGTGAAAAGTACGATTTCAGGCACTTGATTGCCGCTTGAACGTCAGTGAAAATGGTAATAAAATTGTCAGATATTGCATTGCATTTCGATTGAGCTTTTCCGAGATGATACCGCAACCCACACCGTTTTAGGTCTTGGGCTCGTCTGTGTAGAAGTGAACTGAACTACCATTCCAGCTAACATCCTTGTTCCATCCAAGGTGGGTAGAGGGTTACTCTGTCGGTCATTTTCAAATCAACTTCGGAGGAGTTTCGGAAGAGTCGCCAACGTGATAGCTGCGAGTAGGTTTTCAGGCGGATTAGCTATTACCGACCACATCAGCTTACCATTTGATCTCGGACTAAAGCTACTCGCCCTACCCATGATTTGAGCTGTCAGTAGTTTCCCTCTTGACCTTAGTCTTTTGTAACTATTATTTCTTTTCTTTCGGTTTCTCTTCTTTCTCCCCGTAGCTTGTCTTAGTTTCAAAGCCTATTCAGCCTAAGAGGTGTTATTGTTTCGACTAGCATGATATAAGTGCTAACCTTGTTGTGGTTGTGAAACATGCTCATCTGCGGTTGGTGCATTTGGTGTGTCTCTTCGACCTGAAAGATCTAAAATTTGAAGCTTGTCAGATTGTGCCAAGCTTCCTCTCAGACCAGGACCTAGTTCTTAAAGCTATAAACTACAACTCGAATTGAGATTGGAAAATTTTCGTCTTGGCATTAACTTACTTTTATGGTTCGGTAAAGCGTCCACCACTGAATGTTGTTGCCGAATTCACAATGCATTGCGACTCCCGAAAGATGGAACTGTCATCTCTTGCGATGCTAATACCATTAGGCAGTTGACAACGAGGGTTATCCACAAGTTGGCGTTCTGGATCCACTTCTATGATGTCTGGTCGTGTTTTTCGGCGCACTAGGAATGGGCTATCGGGCAATCTTCTCAATTTCTTTTTTTTTTGTGAAAAGGAGGATCTGGGATCTTATATGTATCATAGGCTGCACTATTCACGCAATATACGGTATGAGTCCACACTGAAATGCGAAATATTTATTCTACATTTCCAGTACCATAGATATGCCTTCAGACACAATGACACTAGAGCTTTGTTCGTTACGCAAATTTTAAGTCGAAATTCCTTGTGCTTCGGGCGGATTCTGGCGCTGGTACATATGTTTGTGGAAGGCAGCAACATTAAGCTGCAGTTCTCGTTGAGTAAATTAACACACATACGCCTGCTTTTCAAACGGAGATGTGTGCAGTTCTTATGGTCATGAACAATATTATAAAGAATAGGTGGAAGGAGCGGAAACTCTGTTGAAAGTCAGGCTTCAATTGAACCCCAGATAAACCCTTTAATCACTTCCAAAATAGTTCAACTATGCAAGAATCCTCTAAATTCTATTCCAATGCTGAACTTTTTGATTCTTAGCTGGGTTCCAGGAAAGCCTGCGATCATGTGCAATGAGTTGTCTGATGAGATTAGTCAGGCGAGGCTGGAGAAAGTATTTCATTGGGTCTTACTGCGTTTTTGGTTAGGGCTTTCGTCGGCAATTGGGTCTGCAAAACATCCGCGACATTCTTTCTCTCTCTCGGGAGATAATATTGCAGGCGTTCTGAAGGGTCACTATGCTAGGCTTCAGTGACGCTGCATTCTGCGAGGCTTGTGAAAAGGCTAACTACGAAATATTTAATCTCATCAACAAGGGGCAATAAAAATTGGTTAAAGAAGAAAGTAAAAGGCAGTAGACCAGTGCTCCATCGGAGCACCTACCCCAACAAAAAAAAATAAAAATTATTTCACATCGAAAAATAGTTTGAGAAAACGTTGTATCTGCTATTGCTTCTTGCATCCCTCCAGAGGTCGGGATATCACTATTCAACGATTGGAGGCACTGTGTCTTTCTGGACATGATTATGCTGGCACGGGCTACCTCTTCTGCTTAAAAAATTGGATATCTTCTGACCATTTACACATGTTACTCGAAGTTTATCGAACGTTTTTAAATTGTCCAATACTAGGGATCATTTTTATAGTGGTTGCTGTGGTTTCTATTACCAGACCTCTTTCTCAATGTGTATATCATATAAATTTAAGCTAATGCTTCCATCTAACAATGTACTTACTTCATTCAATTATCCCTCAATAACCGCATGAATTAAATTAAATAACTCAGACATCGTCTGTCACGCAGTGACTTTAACCATCCACAGCTTTGATGTACTGTGATAATCATTGCGGATTAAATACGCCATGACATTGGGCTTCCATGATATGAATTGAAGCATTTACACCCACCTTTCGACTCATTAGTTCCGACATGGTATTTGCACTGCATCTAGGTTTGACTCGTCATCATAGTCAGCCATTGAAAGCCAAATAAGTAGCCAGCCTGCTCCCACCCATCAGCGTTGCAGCCTCGGTGGCCACGCACCCTTCTCTGAGCCCAAAATGTAATTAGAATTTAATTAATAACATGTTGTTTATTCCGGAGCGAATTATGTCACATAAAATACAAATTAGTTGCGACAGCATCGGGTCTGGTGCTAATGCAAGAACATACTCATAAACGATCAATGATTTGGACATGCTGTAATGTGGTGGTCACTGTGAGAGGCGGACCCAACCCAAATTAAGTCCCTACAGCGCTTTGTCTATCATGTAGGGACATTTCTCCTCCTTGAAGTTCCTCGGATGGATTAATCCCTTTTGGTCACGTGAGCGTAATCGTACAAAAGCCAAAAAGTCATCGATAGTCTTTTTGGAGACAGCAGCTCCGATTCCGGGGAATACCTGTATCGTACAACTAAACTGCGGTGCTGGTGGCACGTAAGGCTTTGTCGTGAGCGTTGGGGCATTTAACTAAAATGAATTAGAAGAGAATAGTATTAAGTACCTTAACATACGTATATGCAACTTACACAGCAGTAATGATCCATATCATCGGGGGGAACTCTCGGTGGACGGGGTTCATCTTCTATTTCAAAAATATCTTCGTCATCGGAACGATAACCTTTATTACTCCAACTGTCAGACTCTGGTAGTGCTGACCCTAAATCCTCTTCTTCGGCTTCCTCTTCTTCTTCGCTTAAAGTCACCAATCCAAGGATTAATTCATCTGCGTCCTTTGGTTCGTAGCAGAACTTTGGCATTTTTGATACTTGCTCTGGTGGTATACCGACACTGGATTCGAAAATAGCAACCATATCATCCTTTTGCTTAATTTTCTTTGGTTTTTCTGGTAATTTTTCTCTAGGGCCACGTGGTGGTACCTCAACTTGTATCGGAATCGTATGTTGCCAGTCTTCTGGGACTACAACAGGTTCAAGCTCTATGCATGGCATGAAAACGTCATCTACACTAGGAATAGTCTCCTCTTTCTCTCTATGTTTTGATTTTGAACGGTGAGGGAAATCATCCAAATTTCCATACAACGTCTCTTGAACATAATCTACTAAACAATCCACGGATTGAAATACTAAGCACTTATCTTCTGCTTTTTGGAGAACTTCGACTACTTTATTTATATCTATTACGTCTATGGCGCCTTCTCCAGCCCTTTGTAAGACACCCAGCTCTTCAGATTTTAAAAGAGTTATAATACTAGATGTCTTCTCGATGTCACATTTATATAGCTTGGCTGCATCCTCAATTAAAAGCTTGAGGCTATCCATACTTTTTTTTTTCTCTTCTCCTTCGGCTTCTGAAGCGTAACATGATGAGCTAGATACTTTATCTTTATCAGGTTTAGTTTCATCTATGATTATATTGTAGCTATCGTCAGATGTAACTTCTGGAGTGAGATCAGATGCGGAAAATTCTTCATCGACAAAATTGTAACTGGCAGTGTTAAAATCACTGACATTAAACTGGTGTAACCATGTCCATGGGGGACCAACTTCATTCAGCATTTGAAAAGCCTCATCTCGCAGATGTACTTCTGCATTTTTTTCACATTTTTCAAAATCTTGCTGATGTTGTTCTAGACATACTTGTTCGATTTGTTGAGCTTTTTTTTGCTGTTTTTCCGAAATGTAGTGTGGACCTTTGAATTCGGGTACAGGTAGAGGCTTACCTTGAGCCTACAATATGAGATAAAATATGTGAAAAGAATATATTTGAAAGGGACCCCTGCCCTCACTGTCCTTTAACTTACATCTTTAAGAAGTAGCATAATTGTATCGAAATCTTCACATTTTGCAAAGAGGTCCTTCGGGTCTCCCAATGTTGCATTAATCATAAAAATCGAACTTGCCGTGTCCGAAAAACTCTCCAAGGAGCACGTGCACTAAAAGGATATAGAAATTTAATCTTTACAAAGGCGTTTGCCACTTGGTGTGTCACACCATTTCCATGCCTTCATCTAGGGACTTAATGGGTATTCAAGTGTGTCCTCTTTAACAGATCGCTATTCGTATGAAGGAAAATCGCAAGGTACGTGATGGTAAAATGAATCATCGAAGCTAGGCTTAAGTTAGGTTGGCTGACTGTACTAGTATACATGCATATTTAGACCTCTATGATGCCATGAACCTTTCTACGTAGCTAGCCAGGGACGAATCAAACCCACCGGAGCTTTTATGATGCGGAGTGAGGTCGTGACGTCCATGGACGCCACTTGCTTAGGTCATCGAAAAAGAGAGTCCCTAGCTGGAGCAGGTTTCTCTGGGACAGGGTCGGACTGGTGCATAAATGATGACGTTTTCGTCCTCTTCGTCTATTGCTGAATTTATTTGAAAAGAGGCCCAAGCTTTTAGCATGCTGGCAGTGTTCCGCGAATATTCCGGGAGCAGGCGGAAAGATATGTCTTCAAAGAAAACATCGCAAAAGTGTGCAAAATGAAGCTAGCGGACATGCAACGTATTTACATATGAGTTCGGCGAATACTTGTCGCGCATTATGGTGAAAACGCCTGATTCAGAGCCATAATCTAATGGATGGCTTCCAGACCAGTCTGGAAGAGTCTGGTTCTGGTGTCTTCATGGAAGACAACAACATCAGGTTGCACTTCTCGTGTTTGCACAGGTTCGAGTGTTCACCTATGCATATGTTGCCGCACTCAGCAGAAACTAGTCGTTAGTTCGTCATCAAGTATGACAGCTATCCAGTGAGCACCAAGTGGAAATGTGCTTTAGAGGATGCTTGCTTGGGGCCTTTTTGCTTTTTAGAGCACCAACAAGGAAAGCTACCGATGAATGGCTGAATTCCTCGTTTAATACTTAGCTTTTCACTGCTAGTTCATCTGCTGCTTGATTCTGTGTCACTATGTCCGGGAACCCAGCAACGAGTGACTTCATGTGAGTTGCATATTCTATTTATAGTTTTCGGCATGTGGAGACTGTTTTTGACCTACTTATCACGCTGTCTAGTGCCTTGAGTGCAGTTTGAATATCCACGTAGACTGTGACCTTAGACGGGTTAAGCTTCTTCAGATGTATGATCTGTGCTGCTCTTTCTATGGGGAAGACTTCAGTTTGAAAGATACAACAGCCACCTGGAAATTTGTTTTACACCCAAACGCGTCCAAGTCCAAATCGTCCAATTCCGGCTACAAAAACAAATCAGTCAACACGTCTCTGTAACGCCCTCTATAAACGCTAACATTTCTGTTGGCTTCATTCGCAAAAAAGTGCGGTCACCACTCGAAAACCTACACAAAACAGTTACTTGAGGGATCTGCATATTCGCCTTTCTAAGATATAGTGTGGATTTTCGGAGCGCCAAATCCCACAGTCTTGTTTGTTGATATATGTAGTTTCCGTTCGGGCAAGAATATCGCTGTTGTGGCTGACGTTATCCAAGGGGACCCTCAACCATCAACTCGACGACGGGCCACGCAATTGAGCATCAATGACGGTCTTTACAGCGAATTTGGAAGATAGACTTCAAGATGTACCCGTACAAATTGACAGCAGGTTAATTATAGCCAAGTCTTAAACCTACACGGTAGTGGGCATGATTTTCCTTTAAAAATTATTATGAACGACCTAGCAGATACACAAATAAGCAAAATGATCGATTCTGGGGCCATTACATCCCCTTAAAGTCGGTCACACTGTTTCTGTGACTGATGAGCGCTACAAAACCATGATCAACGACCCCTTGCTGCCGCAAATCGGCGAATTGAGCTTGGGGAATATGTGCTTCCAGTAGGACGCACTACGAAAGACAATAGACAGCAAGCGTTTCCCGGCTGCTTAGTCCCTCATTTTAGCGATTAGCAGTGAACCACAGAATCAACCGATTTGCCCGTTTCAGACTCCTTTCTTTTAGGTTTTTTGATATAGTGGATCTATATGTGCCAACAAGCTACAAACTTTGGTCCGTAAAGGAGAACATCCGACAAGAAGTGGAGAACTCATCACCAGCAGTTTTGCTAAAAGCCTTGGAAAATGCAGTAGAACTAGTCAAAATGTGCCGGCCAACTAACTGATATTATCTTCGCGACTTTATGGAAAAAATGTCTACGCCTAGATAAGCATAATTAACAAACAGAACCGATCCCTTACAATGAAGTTACTGCCATGCGAAATCAGGCGAGGACTTTTGCGTTAGCTTGTGCTTATAATACAAGATTACGCGCCTATTAGCACCACAAATCACATGTACAGACATCCTACCGCAAATGCGTTAAAACCAAACCAATCGACGCAACTGCAAAACGGAATTCAAATACTCGTATCTGCTTACCTCTTCGTAATTGGGAACATCAAGCTGGGCCTTGCATGAGGCTATTATGGTATCATTAATTAATGTCGATGATAGTATCCGTGGTAGTTTTTCCATTGAAATGGCCTTCTCCAGACGTCCACCCGACCTACAAAGACAAACGTTGTCATGTATACTGTTAGCTGTGAATTGGCCTTTAAATGAACAGTAACATTGTGTGATGACAAAGAACATGTTAATTAGAGTCAAACCAAAGCCACATGCACATATGCACTGCCGGACGACACCTCTCTCGCTCAGGTTGCTCATACCGCTGACAAGCACAAGGCTTATGTAACTCTAGTTTGATTACCTAAGTATGTACTCGTGTGTATTGAGTGCGTTTGGTGTATATACATACATGGTAGTCCTGCAGTATAGATAAACTTACAAAACCAATTGACCATTAATGAAGGTCTGCTCCTTCGAACACTCCAGTTCAGCCACAAAGGTGTAACATATCTTGAACATCCAATAAGGTATCCTAGCTAGACCGCCATCCATATCATCACTCAATAGTTCGCACAGCATTACCATGGTATCCTGTGGCGTCTGTTTGCGTACGAGTATGTAAAGAATAAACAGTTTTAGTAGAGGTTCATTTAACGCAGAAGAGTTATGTTGTTTTATTGGTTTTGAGGGGAAGATACATATGTATGGTTATGTGTTGGCAAAGGAATCGATGTCCTTGGAATGAATTCATAGATGAGAGAGTTATTTAAATTCGATAAAACAAATTGAAGGAAACTTCTTCGTATGACCCTTTTGAAATTATTCCTTGAAAGGAAGAATTTTCTCTCTTTCTTCAATGAATGCAATCGAATTCAGGAAAATAAATAACTGGATCAGGAAAAGCTCTTAAATCGTTTTCGATAAATACTCGTAGTTTTGAAAATGCAAATACTGAACGCTGATTAGAAAATATGCTTCGCCTCTTGGTCCTTGTTGGGAAGAGGGAAATTGGATTGATTTAGATGTTTTCTTACTTAAGGAACATGGATCTATCAAACAATTTGTTTATTTATCATCAGACAGGATATCGGCAAGCAGTAAGAGTTATAAATGATTAAGGCCAAGGCCTCGGAAACACAAAATAAAATAAGTCAGGAAGAACTCTTTTTTCAAATCTGCCTATGTTGAGAATCAGGAGGCGGTTATAGCATTTGATTTTCAAGCTTGCGACTGTATATCCTTGAAACAGGCAACACTGACTTTTGATAGCCCATTGCGGTTATGTTTTAAAAGAGGGCGTATTCTACATGGAAATCATGCTCGGCATGACCGTTCTCATTCAAATTCAGAGCGAAACTGAGCATCAACCCACAAGCCTCTACAATCCGCCCGGTCTATAGCTAACTGATTCCAGCTGTGCACTCTGAGTTGGTTGAGATTCCTTTCTACTTGTCCCTTTCTACTACCCAAGGCGCGGCCTTCCTATACGGTGTCGTCCTTCATATTAAACTCTCAACTCGTAGTGTTTTGACTGGGTCGATGTCCCTGTACAGCTCGTAAACTTTGTCGATGAATCTTCACCTCCAAACGCCGTCAACGCAAATGACACCAAATATTTTACGAATAATTTTTCTCTCGAAACGACTGAGTCTATCTTCATTCGGTTTCGACATAGTCCATGCTTCAGTGCCATAAAGCAGGACTGGGATGATTAAGGTCTTCCATAGAAACGTCTTAATTGTTCATTGTTCGGGATGCCTTCTTAGCCCAAAGAAACATTCATCGGCAAGGGTAATTCTTGTTTAATTCAGCTGAGATTTTGTTCTAAGAACTTTTAGCAGAGCCAAGGTAGAGTCCCTTACTATCTCAAAGTTAAAGCTGTCGACTGTGACGTTCTGTCAAATTCCTCGATGCTTTTGTTGACAGCGTACATTTGGCTTTGCCGGTGATCTCATTTCAAGCATGCACATGATAGCGCATGAAATTGTCTTAATCCTTTTTTTACATCGAACATCTCGGTGAAGTCGTTACCGACTTACATGGAGCAGAGAGCGTTTTCGATCGTCATTTTTCACAAACAGACGAGCTAGCAGGGATGCCAGACCTAGTCATAGCTATGTATGGTTCGTCTATATAAATGCTGTCAGATGCGGCCTTAAAATCGGTAGAAGATGAGCTTCTTAAGTTTTCTACAGGATCTGCCGAAGTATGAAAGTTTGGGGCCAAACAGGTAGTTGACGAGGAGTTACAAGGTTTTTATACGGTCCTTTTTGCCGTGATGTATGCTTTATCTTTCGAACAATATTCCTTGACTGACTTCTTCGTATGTCCTCGACCGCATGCTTCTGCTCAAGAGCTCAATTCGAGAAACTCAAATATCTAGTGCCACCGACCGTGTGCAGGGTGCAGTTTTTCCATATCCAGTTATTACTCACGGACCTTTGCTAGAAAGATGATTTTCTAATACTCGAACCTCGATTTTATAGCTCAGTAACCCGCGGCTCTAAACCATGAACTATGGCGCCTACAATTCATTGGCTATGATTTAAGCAATTGCAGGTAGTACACTCATATCCTTTCATGAAAAGCTTGACACTCATCTCATAGAATGTTGCGCCTGTCAGGGCTTATATTATGCTAAACTTCTCGGGTCGTTATATGGTATCGCTTCTGACTTTTGTTTGCATTGATGACTGGAATGCGAACTTTAAGCTGTTCCTACTTTTCTATCTGTCGCCAGTTATCAACGCTAATAGCCATCTGCTCTAGCTTCTTCTTCTTCGAAAAGGGCATCGGGAGAGGATAATGTTTCGTACACAGGTAGCGAGATCAGTTCTGTTTTTGGAATGGCCCAGGGAAGATATGGTCAAGAGGTACTGCTTCGAGAGAAAACTCAACTGCGAGCTGACAAGTATAAGAATGGAGCAGTGAAGTACGGATGTACCATAAAGTGGTACACGCCAATACGGAGCATTTCCCAATATTTTCCAGGCAGAGGTCTACACGATCGAAAGATGCGCACACTCTAACCTCGATAGGAAGCTTCGCGGACAAGACATACATATGTAACCATGATAGCCAGGCCCCCATCAAGGCATCTACAGTGGTGTCGGAGTGCCTTGCCAAGACAAACCAGAAAAACCCTCTACCAGGCCAGAGTAGTGAGTTTGAAACACTTCTGCGGGGTAGGACCACATACGATACGAAAAGATCTAAGGAAGGTGAACTTTGGGAGGAATCCCAACTCCCTAAGCTAAGACAGGCAAAAGAGCTTCTCGGGAACTATAACTGAAAAAGAATTGAGGATTCTACAAGCATTTAAACCGTTTGTGCATACTTACAGGCCTTTTAACGGGTAACTGTAGACTTAAGGAACACTTTAAGAAACTGGGTATAGAGCAACGCCGATTACAGATTCTGTGCAGATGTTGACGAAACTTTTGCAGTTTCTTAAGGAATTTGGAGCCCTAATCCATAAAAAAAATAAAACCCCTGGACGCTTATCAACTATCGTAAATAAATCTACCATTGTTCGATCCACCGTACATACTCCAGTTTATCAAGGAAGTTGGACTGCAGGAGGCGCTCTTTGTCGAGTATCGTATCTTATCCAAGTCGTGGGAGAGCAATAGATCCACAATGTTGCAGTGCGCTTACAACTTTAAAATCAACCTACAACAGAGGTGAATATTAAAATGTATCGCCATCTCTATAAGATACGATCGGTGGTCTGAAGTGAAGACCAATTCCAAGGATTTGCTTCCTGCTTGGTTATCCAAAAAAAATATATGCGGATATCACTTTTCCGCCTGGAACATGCTTCAATGATTTTGAAGACAGAAAGAGGGGTTGTGATTATCCCTATCAGAGAAAACACCTCCACCAACCCCGTCCTTGGTTTCTGAGCTATCTTCCGGACAAAATTGTCTGCGCTTACCCTTCAGCTACACGTTGCTTGTATAAGATGGCCAGGAAACATTTGTTTTTATGTACCTTATGGACCCCTTAGACTTCTCGGTATTGGACCTTTCTCCACACAGCTCCGCTTATTCGGACGGCTGCAGTTCGTAGGCAACTAGATCAATTTGATGCCAGTGCTTCGCCAGGAAAAAGTACATAAGTTTCTCGTGTGTTGTGTGGTTGAGAGACAGGGGCTTAACATATAATGAATGGTCCTAATTCAAATTTGTTTCCAAGCTGCTATCTTTTAGCGACTTATCGAGGTATTAGCTGAATTTGTGTCTGTTGTTGAAAAAAGAAAGACAAAGTGCGTACTTACCTTGTTTAAGGTTCCCACCATTACAGCAAGAAGTTTCAGCCAGTGTACCTGAGGCCAATTCAACATCCGCGTTAGAGATAAGTACTTCAGTAGCTCCTCCTGTTGAAGTACATAAATTGAGGTTACCACTTAATGCTTTTATAACAGATATGAGTCTCATGTTAACTACAATATGAAATTGCAGTAAAATGCATAAAGCTGAAGAGATCCAAGCAAATTAAAAAAAATTGTATCGCAACCTTTGCTTCTCATGACACTTGAGGCACACGGGCGGACAAATACACCAAAGGACGAAATTGCAGGATCTACCTTTCCAAAGCAGAGTTCACAAAAACTCAGAATAAGAACAAGATTGCAGCAAAGGAGGGCGTTCATAGGAGCGACAAAAATGGATGAATAATAGCTTAAAACCATCATCAAGGACCAAAGCTAATTTCGAGGTGGTCTCTAGCGACTTAAGTCTAGCCATCCCTCTCTTTATATACGAACAAACGGATTTCAGGAAATTAGAAAAAGATTTTTTTTTTTTAAATTTCAAGCAAAAGTAATAACAGCATAAAAGGAGTAGCAAGCAATAAGGACATAGCAAAAATGAAATTCAAAATACAACAAAAGTTTACCTCAGGCAAGCAGAGAGCCTTCCATCGCTCCTGCAATAGGCAACGGCCTATGAAAAATCCTTTTCCGACCTGATTTTTTCATTACAATCATTTAGCAACAATTCACCAAATGAAAGGATGTAAGTGGCCAGATCCATAACGATGTCGGTCAGTTGGTTCATCAGTTTATTTCATTGCATTGGAGAAGGAAATTCATTACAGAGCGAAGGGTTTAGTGGCAAAGGGGAAGACACAGTTTGTTAATATTTTTTACTGTGATTTATTCTTGTATTTTGTGTACGAACCTGAGCGACGAGTACCTTTAAATATCCTTTTGTTAGGCTGCCCTGCCGACAGTCAACTTCTAAACGGATTTTGGCCGGAGGTGGTGCGTCATTTGCTAGACAACGAAAATAGGCCGCCGACCATACCAGGATGTCGTATGGTTGGGTGCGAATGGCGGCTGTGAAAAGTGAAAGTGAAATTATTTTTTAAAGGACGAAACTCAAAGGATAATTCAAAGTTTGTTTTGTTCTGCAACTGGGATTTGTTGTAGTTTTGTATTTACTGCGCGGTAGCCTTGACTTTTATTGTACTTAAGTTTGCAAAAGATGGTCAGAGGAAAGTGAAAGTTCTTTATGCATAACAATATAAATGTTTGACTCTCAGCTCTGTAATCGTGGAAAACGACACGGCAGTTGAGACTTTCATCAAAAGGATAACTAATGTGTATTATTTAGCTTACTTTAGATGGCGCTCCAAACTAACTAAGAAAAGCGGTTAAAGTATTGCACAATTTATTGAAAGCATAATCCCTTGAAGAGTGCATACATGTATATACATATATACCATTGTAATCGGTAGCAGAAGAAGTAGCCCCAGCAACATCAGCACCCCCTTGACCACGAACTCTGCATCATCTCTTTTCTTTGCGGGACATCAAATGATGACACCCCCTTTCCCTCTGCCTCAATTCCTTGGACTTATCATGATGAAATATTTATGGCTATCGTTTAACTCTTGGAAATGCTGGCGGATAGCCCCTCTTATGTCTCCAACATCGGGTTTCCACACATCGTACGTACTTCTCTATGTCCTGCCAGTATCTCTGCATTCGCACTCGTAACCTTTGTCGTCATCCGCATTTCATCGACCACCAAATTTCCGACACAAACTCATCTAGAGATATCGGGATCGTACTGCGGCTGTTTTTTGCCGGATGCATATTGTGTCACTGCTGTCAAAAACTAACCTCTTATAGCATTCCGAACGCAGCTTTAGCCTTCCCGATTCTGCTGCACACATCCAGTTCGGTGCCATCGCGGTTAGCCGAGACCACACTTCCTAGATAAAGAAAGTTGTCAACTTTCTCGACTTCCTGTCCGGCAATGTTGAGTTGAGCGCGGGTGACAGAAGTACTTAGGGCTTTTGTTTTGGCTGTGTTTATTTTGAGCCCCACTTTGTTTGCCTCAGCTTCTAGATTGTGGGCCATCATATGAAGGTCCATTATCCGATGTGAAAGTAGGCAAACACCGTCAGCGTTGTCTAGGTGTTTAAGGTAAGATGTCATTGTCCAACGAATTCCACAGTTGCCTTCCGTCAATGCTGCATGGAGTACATCGCTGATAACCACCAGGAACAATAGTGGTGACAGTATGCACCCGTGACGTACTCCACTTTGGATTTCAAAATCCTCCGACACCTTACCATTGTGTAAAACGTGACACTTACCACCCTCGTATGTAGCCTTGATAATAGCTATGAGTTTTTCTGGAATGCCTCTCCTGCGCAAAGCCAACCATAAAGCATCTCGATTTAAGCTGTCGAAAGCCTTCTCGAAGTCGATAAACAGTAGATGTAACGGAGACCTGTACTCAACGCATTGCTCTATTATGATCCGTAAGGTGTTTATGTGGTCTATGCAGGAGGATCCAGCGCGAAAGCCTGCCTGTTCGACGTCGAGAGTTGAATTTAGATGTTCTTTGATTCGTTCCAGAATTATTCTAGCTATTCCGGGAGAATGCATACACCTCTCCAGTTTCCACAGTCCTTCAAATTTTCCTTTTTTGGAAGCTTAATGATCATCCCTCTTTTCCACTCCTGCGGGAATCGTTCACTATCCCACGCTCTCCATATGAGCGGGTGTAGTAAATCAGCCGATGTATTTGGCGCCGCTTGAAATAGTTCGGCAGGGATGCCATCAATACCCACCGCCTTGTTTTTCTTGAGGGACTTGATTGCGGTTATTATTTCTGTTTTACTGGGAGGTCCGGTGCGTATTCGGGAATTTGTTCCTTCGGGGAAATCATTTGAATTCGAGATCATTCCACCATCGTCTATATGATTTAGTACTGTAGCGAAATGTTCTCTCCATCTAGTGAGCTGGTCCTCATCCGAAATTAGTAGGTTACCATCTAAACTCATCACTTAATGTTGTTTGGAATTCCGACCACCAATGAGCTCCTTGGTGATGTTGTAAACAGTCCTACTGTCACACCTGTTTGCTGCCTCTTCAGCCCTTGAGGCAAGTGAATCGTTGTACTGACGTTTGTCAAGTCTCACACTACGCTGCACTTCCTTATTTTTCACGCGATATTGGGCTTCTAGCTCGGTTTTCTCTACTGTTGAGGCCGCTGCAATACGAGCCTTAATTACTGAACGCTCATCGATCCGTCTCCAGGTGTCCGTTGAAAGCCATGTGCGGTGACTTTTCTGCCTTTTACCGACATAAGTGCGTGCCCCAGTTGCGAAGACATTTTTCACAGCGTTCCAGTGGTCGTCGACGTTCTCCTGGATTGTGCTGCTGATTGTTTCTGCTTCTGAGGCAAGGTGGTCCCTGAACTGTTGGCGCACTTGGGGATCCCTAAGCCTGTCGGTATTGAACCTGGTGATGTTTAGCAAGTTTAAGCGGTTGCTATTGACGGATGCAGTACGATGGCGTATATGAGCTAACATAAGATGGTGGTCGCGCTCTTGTCCAATGTCTGCTCCACGTCTGTTTCGGACGTCTAGAAGACAATTTCTAAAGCGACGGCTAATCGCAATGTGATCGATCTGGTTGGATGTTCGCTGCCTGTCAGTTGAGACCCAACCGATCTTGTGGCAGGTGTTATGCTTAAACAGCGTGCCTCCAATGACTAGGCGGTTGGTATTGCAGAAGTCCACAAACCGCTCACCATTGTCATTCCGGTCTCCCAGGCCGTGGACTCCGATTACGTGTCTGAGCATAGTGTTGTCGCTACCTACCTTGGCGTTGAAATCCCCCATCACCATTACGATGTCCCCATTAGGCGTTTGGTTGTGGACGGCACCTAATTGGCTATAAAAATTGTCCTTCTCATCCTCAGCCGCGTCTTCAGTTGGAGCATAACACTGTATGATGGTGATTTTTCGTACTCTACTCTGGAATCTAGCCGTCAATATCCGATCACTGTGAGGTTCCCAGGATATGAGACTTCTTCGCGCTGCTGGAACTTCTTTTGGTGATGCCGGACAGGAACCTATTGACGTCACCATCCGCTAAGAAAGTTCCATTGCTGAATATGCTATACAATGGTGTCTGACATCTGTAACTCTTAGATACACGAATTTTTTAACAAAGTCTTAAGCCTAGTTTAACCAAAAATGCACTTTTCGAATTGCTACAGGACACAAAAAGTACATGCTTAAAGCACAGATACACACATACATACATAGATAGATACAGTAACTCACCTTTAGCAAAGGTCTTCAGAATATTGGGAAATGTCTCAGGAATTGCAATTTGCTCCGAACAATACAATTGAACCATTATATAGTTCTATCCCGGATTGGTGACCCAATTTGGAAAAAAAAAATATAAAAATAAAATAATACCCTACCTCCCGTTTCGGGCAAAATGGGCAAAAATTAAATTCACTATGACATGTGTCATTCAGTTTTTATATTTCTATATAAAAAATCCAAAAGTCGCAAGGTATTGCTAGGTGCTCAGTAAGTTTGCTGTTAGGAGGCGATCTCACTGCTGGTATGGTCCTTTGCGGTGGTATTTTGGTAGACATTTGCTACTAGCTAGGCTCGTTGTTTATATTTACCAACTATGACTCTTAAAAAAAACAATTTATCGCTGTTCTTTATATGTATATAAAGAGATTCAAAACAGACATGAAAATATGAAGCCCTTACAGGGTCTAGAGTTTGGGGTTTCTATCCAATAAGTGCATGGGTTTCAAAAAATTAAAAGGGCAAGATTACGCGTAAGCCCCTACCGGATTGGGCAAATCAAAGCATTTTATTTAGGTAAACAGGACGGTCATTATGAATGATGGCATGCAGCTTCAACAAGTAACGGTAATCAAAGTAATCATCAAAACTGATACCAAAGACAGATGTTTTAACATGTGATACACTAGTATATCTCGGTTTGTTAGAGATAAACCGTAAACAGTTATTGAATGCTACGTTTATTTTGTGCTTGCATTCGTAGTCCAGAGAAGGATAAACAGGGCAATTAAAGATGAACAATGGCACAAGGAGGGTTTTGACTAAACGCAGTTTCATACTTGGGAGTAGGAGACTGGCAGAGCATCTTAAGCTGCGTAATCCAGAGTAGATTTTCCCAATCGTGATCGAAATGGCATCACAACAGATTAATTTGTGGTCCAAAGTAAAGCCAAGATACATATATTACTTTGTTGACATATGGAATCACTTCGCCATTGAGAAAAAATGGAGGTAATTCCAGAGCACTTACTTCTCTTCTTGAGCAAAACATAGCCATAGTCTTAGAGGAGTTGAGTTTAAGCTTATTAAGATTGGACCATAGCTGAATTCTTGCAAGATCTTGATTCATTCTAGAAACAAAGTCCTCCATCAGGCCTATTGAACGACATAAATATATCAGTACATCATCCGCATACATTTGTACATTGCAACTTTCTATATTACCCGGAAGGTCATTAATGGACAGGGAAAATAATAGTGGCCCCAGCACAGAGCCCTGTGGGACCCCAGTATTTACAATAAGTGGCCTTGAAGTTCCACTATCAGAATTGACTGTCCGAACCCTGTCTCTGACATAACTATGCAACAGCCGAATAGCAGTACTAGAAAAATATAACTGATTTTTTAATTCCAACATTAAAATAGAGTGATCTATGCAGTCAAAAGCCTTCGAAAAGTCTAAAAGTAACAACAGACCAATTTTGTCTGAATCCAGTTCTATACGCAAATCAGTAGTGACTTTGATGACTACTGATTCACAACTACATATCTTTATAACAAAAGCTGGACTGCCACATAGAAATCATATTATTGCTATTTAAATATCTAAGATAGATAGATAGATTAAATTCTTTACAAAGGTTGTCGCCCAATTTAAAATAAAAGCACAGAGATTTGATATCTTCATTCTATCTTTCTACTGAAGCATTATGTTGTATATCTTTAACGTTTTCATACTTACAATTAACAACGAAAAAAACCTTTACATACAAAAAAAATAGTAATAATAATAAGTGAACAAATAAATATATAAATAAATTGAAAAAAAATTCCATGTAGGGATAATACACATCAAATAATATATATTACTTAATTAATAATAAAAGATAGGTAACAAATAGTAAACAAAAAATAATAAATAATAAATAGTAAATAATAAATAATAAATAATAAATAATAAATAATAAATAATAAATAATAAATAATAAATAATAAATAATAAATAATAAATAATAAATAATAAATAATAAATAATAAATAATAAATAATAAATAATAAATAATGAATAATAAATAATAAATAATAAATTTGAGTTACATGCTTAGTTGATTAATTAACGGGTTATCTGGTATATCACAGTTGTTTAAGAGTTTGGTTTTTAATTTAAACAATCTATCAGAAATCAATTCAACATCCGCCTGAAGATGCAAATTTACTCTGGAGTGGTAGCGAGAAAGATTAAGCATCATCCTGAGCACTTTGTTTTGGGTTATTTGTAACTGTTTTTTGTGACACAGTGCACAATCATCCCATATCTGGCAACCATAAAGTAGGATTGATTGGAATATTCCTTTGTATAATATTAATTATTATTCTCAATTGTGAGACCAAATTCATGCGACGAGAATAAACCTGTATCGTCAGCAAAAGTTGCTGAATTACAGGAGGGGAGTTGGGGAAAATCTGACGTGAATATGTTGCATAAAATTGGACCCAAAACTGAACCTTGTGGAACACCAGCAGTAAAATATCTAAGCATTTGACTATGAATGATTTTTTCAAAAACTTTCGATAGAAAGGGTAATATGCTGATTGGTCTGAAGTCTGCTGGAACAGTGAGACTCATCTTTTTAGGGATAGATACTATTTTAGCTGCCTTCCAATGTACAGGAAAAGTACTTCTGCAGATACATATGTTAATAATATGAATCACATACTTTAGAATTATAGGCAAAATGAGTTTAACAAATTTTGGTGAGATATTATCAGGCCCTACAGCATCGGATTTTACAGAGCGAACAGCACTTCGAAAATCTTCTACATTAATGCAATTGAAAGAAAAACACGCATTAGAATCAGGGTTGACCAAAGCAACTTCAGGCATTGGAGACCAAATTTTTAACAAAGTGTGAAACCATTACATCAGGGCTAAACGAGCACTTTGACGTGGCTTTAGTTCCAATTATGCCCGCGTCTTTTATATTTTCCCACAGTTGCTTTGAGTTTAATGTCGGATCAAGTTTTTTTTAGAAAATACGACCGCTTAGATGAGCGGATAAGAGCCGTGATCTTATTTCGGGCAACACAGTATTGCCTTCTGTTATACTCAGACGGGCTTCTTTTATATCGTCTAAAGAAACGTTCTGTCTCACTGATTAATAGTTTTATTTCGCTGTTATACCAAGGACAAGATACTGGTTTAATTCTCTTTGTTACTAATGGTACATATGTAGTTGTCGTATAGCAAGTTAACTAGAGAATTTAACAGCACAACTTTACTGCCAATGTCCGGTGTGATAAATATCATAATCAATGTTACGAAACGATCTGTAAGTAATATATCTAACATTATCTGAACCAGCAACATTAAACTGAAACAAACAGAAACTTTTATCGTGAATGAATTCAGATGTAGGTCTAACTTGATCGTGGCCTAGCACTTTAAAGATCGAACTAGTTAAGAACATTTCAATAAGTGAGGGATTCTCCGATGACTTAAAACATGTAAGCCAGCGAGTATTTACGATGGACGGACTCATTCGGTCGCAGAAATAATGAAATCTAGGCTATTGTTAACCACAAATTTAATGTTCACATAGTTCTTGGTAGTGAGCGGACGTGTTTTTGAAGTGAATCTCTAGTATCTTTTAAAGGTTATTTTGTCATCTTAAGAACTGCAGAACTTCAAATTGCTTAAATACATTTTTTTTTTCAATAAAACAAAACCAGAGAATAAAATTCGTTCTTTTTATTAAGAAAAAAAATATATAAAATAAAATGGTGCGTTGTAGTCATTGTGAAGAGGATCTGCCTATCGATGGGGATTATGTCTTTTGTAATCTCTGCTCCAGAAAGCTACACTTTGAATGTATAACAATTAGCTACAGAACGTACAAAGGAATGACCTCAAGACAAAAGGGATCCTGGAAATGTCAATTTTGTCGAAAACCTAAAGATTCTCAAGGACCAACGGAACTGCAAGACCGTGCCAACGGAGACAATACTGCTGTTGCTGTTGTTGCCGAAACCGGAGCTGTAAAAACTAGAGCTGCGTCCACTTCGTATGCTGACATCAGGAATTGCGAGCTGGAAAACGACGTAAAGGAAATTAAAAAACTGTTGAAAGATTATTCCAGTAGCGTTGACTTCATTTGCAGTAAATACGACAATTTTAACACAGTAATGGAATCAAATACCGAAATGTTAAAAAAAACTAGCTGATGAAATTACTGATTTAAAACGGCAATGCGAAATTAAAGACACAGCCATAACAAACATGGAAATGAAAATTAACCAGCTCGAACAACAGGTAATTGAGAATAATATTGAAATTAAAAATATTCCGTTTCATCAAAATGAAAACTTGGTTGAAATAATTAAAAACAAAGGCGAAACCATAAATTCGACAGTTGTCGATTCCGACATTAATAACATTTACCGAAAAAATATCAAAGGCAAACAAAACGACTCAAAAATAATTGTTTCATTCACGAATAAATGCTGCAAAAACAACATTTTAAACAAATTACGCGCGCGAGGTCCTTTAAAATTAAATGAAATATGTAAAAATCTAAAGGCCCTTTCACAGCTCAGCGACCAGCGAATGCGCGAACTGCGAACAAACCAGTTTTAGTACATTTAAAGGCGCGCAATTGACAACTTTACTATTCCAAAAGAACAGAGCTTAATTTATCTATCAATTAATATAAAAAAAAGTTAAATTTTAACTACTTTCTGCGAAGAAATTAACAATTCGCGGATTTCTCCGCGAATAGGCGAATACTTCTTGCGAATTGTCAAATCTTAGATTGGTTTAGAAGTTATTTGAAAAATCGTGGACTCAAAGTTAAAGTCTTAAATAATTACAGTGAACAAGAAGCAATAAAGTATGGAGTTCTTCAAGGTTCAATTTTAGGGCCACTGTTGTTTATAATATATGTAAACGATCTGTTAAATGTTCTGCGAAAAAGTGTTGTATTTGCTTATGCGGACGATACTGTAATAGTAGTAAGCCACAAGGATTTAACAACAGCAACTAAAACTATGCAATCGGGGTTTGATTTCTTAGTCCGTTGGTGTCACGATTTTGGACTTATTATCAATTCAAAAAAAAAACAAAGGTAATGCATATCAGACCACCTAACATACTTAAAACCAAAATTGAAATAAAATTTCCTCAAACGCAATGCCTGCATAACAACGCACAACGAGAACATCTGAATCCGAGCGACAATTGTACAGACATCATTAAAAACGTAATGAGCTACAAATATCTTGGGGTAGAACTTGACGGTTTCTTTAAATGGGATCTACACTTAGTGCAATTGTGCAAACGACTTCGAAAAGCTGCCTATGCTATACATCACCTAAGCAACTACACCAGCTACTGTGTGCGAAACTTGGACCAACCTGGCGAAGAAACACCCAAACGTTACATTCCGAACTGGGGCTGTTAAATCTAAAGCAATTGTTTGAGCTCATCATTATTGAGGAATACTATAACGATCAACAGTTAAAGCGTCCTCTCGAACACGATGTTAACACCAGGCGAAGAGCACTAGGCTTCCTGCAAACACCGAAGTATAACACGGCAGACAACAATTACCTGTTGCGATTCCCAACATTTTCAACAGACTACCCAGGGAGTTGCACAACATTTCATCAGAGTCGCTTAGAAAAAAACTTATAAAAGAACATATGTATATTGAATACCTAATATCCTTTATATTTTGTTAGGTTATATCATTAAACTTTTAAATTTCTGAAATTAACATTCTTTCAAAACATGATTAATCCTTAAAACTTCATTAATTTTTCAAAAATTCACCAAGAATTATATGTATTAAGGAAACAACCTTCTGCAGAAAAGCCTCTTAAGGGCTTCGCAGATTCTAATTGTAAATATGTATGTATGTAATAATAATAATAATAATTAAAATCGCCTCCAATTAGGATGAGTTTTCTCTATATTTAGGGCCAATCTTCAGTAACGTATCCTCAGGTTCCTCAAGATTTACGTCGGTAAAATTACTAGGCGGAGAATAAACGGCTATCAATAGACACTTTTCATTGTTTCCCACGTTACTTATCTCTACGCACAAAAACTGTATATTAGATCTTGTTGAAGAAATACTTTTTGTCGATATATACTCCCTAATATACATACAAGTTCGAAAGTTCCTCACCTAGATTTTGTTCAAGTCATCATATTCCATGAGAAAGTGACTACCGAGAGTTATCATTCCTATGTTGGCCAGGGGAGGGCATTCACACAGCAGTTCTTCGTCCCTGCTACTTCTTCAAGGCACTCCATGTGAATACCAATGGCGCAGTGCATCGTTATGATGCCAAAGTGAACACACAAGTTGCGATTGTTGGCTTAACTATTTGCTTCGTTGTTGGTGAACTTTTTAGAATGGAATTCTAGCAAAAGGGACAGCCTGTGAAATACACCACACTGATGCCTTCCTTGCAAATTTGTCCGCTTTCCCGTCGTATTCAAACGGCCTGGTACCCAGCAGATGGTTACCGCATTCGCTCTCACTATATCATTTGGAAGTTTTCTGCAGGCGCTTACTAGCCCTGGTCTACTTACCGCGGAGTCCAAGGCTTGGAAAACGCGGCAGTAGTTGCTAATTTTAAAGGATTGGTTCACTCCAAGAGCGCTGGAATGTCTCTCCGGCATTTCGTAGTCCAGGGTGGGACTAATTTGGAAAATGTTTCTCGTGGTCTGTGTGCAATGTATTTTCCTTTCCCGAAGCCGTAGGATTTCTTTTGTAATCCCTTCTAGCACTAAGTGTAGATGGGTGAAGCGAAATTTTACCTCCAGAGCTGCTGTGTTACAGATTCTCATTGCCCTAGCATAGCAGCGAGCATTATCTTTCGTCGTTCTGCATGGACGCGCACGACTTTCGCAAGGATATCGAAACTAAACATGGTCCTGTATACAGCTCGTCTCTCTAAATTCTATCGTATGCGGTCTCAATTTCGATGAAAAGTTGATGTGTGATAGAATTTTGAAACTCCTGGGTTTTCTCCAAAGTCTGCAGAAGTGTGAGTGTTCCGTCGATGATGGACTTTTCTGAAGCCAGACTGATATTGACCAATCAAGTTGTTGATAAAGAGCGCCTGAAAGCTCGCACAATACAGTAGACAATATCTTACCCGTGATGTTAAGGAGAGTTTTGCCTTTATAGTTAGCGCAGTTCAGAGGACCTCTTTAAAGTGTACATGTTCCTTGCGAAGTCACACCAATACATTTAAGCAGGTAGGCTGTAGGCTTCTGTACCGCCTTGGTGCATAAGCATGAAAATAATTTTTTATTGCCCACCTTCCTCTACAGCATACTTACTTTCTTCACTTAGGTCCTCTGACAGCTTGTGGGACATAGGGCGTTTGCAATTAGCTTCAGCTTTCTCCAGGTCATCCCTAATGATTCCGATTCCTCCACAACTGTCCTTCTTCATTTCTGCTTAGGGCGGTCCACTCGTCTGTCTGATTGAGTAAGTGGATTCCACTGTATGGCGTACTACGCAATCCAGCTATCTTTTGTGCCGTAAGATGCTACCAATCTACTGCCACTTTGTCCTCCATATTTTGACGTCTATTGGTTCTTGGCACGTTATAGGGTGTAGTTGGTTATAAGATATGTGGTTCGGCCAGGAGATCCTTAAGATATTGCTTCCTTGTGCCGATGTTGATCACTCTTCAGGTACTGCACCTATAAAGCTGCACTGTTTCCACGTTTGATGGGAACAGCCTCAGATTGGTTTTTACGCTGAAATGCCGAATGCATCCTTTGCTTTGTTAATTCTGCGGCCCACTGTTACCTCTGGGCTTAATTACTTCCCGCCATCTGGCAATCTGTTCCTCATCCGAAGTCAGAAGATTTTCATCTAGTTCAGTCCTGCTCTCGCACCTATTTGCTGCTTCTTCAGCCTTGATGCCGCTCTACTGTTTACGCCACTGCGATTCGGGCTTTAACTTCAAAAAGTTCACTGATCCGTCTCCAGGTGTCTACTGTCAGCCATGGCTTCTATCGATCGCAGTGGTGGCTAATGCTCTAAGGGTCGTAGCCGCTGTTTGTTTCTGCATTTGTGGCAAGGTGGTCCAGGTGCCCGTCGGTATTATACCTGGCTATCCTTAGCTGATTGGATCTGTTGCTGTTGACAGATGCAGTTCGAAGACGTATAGTAGCTACTATTAGACAAAGGTTCCTCTTCATTCCATGTCAGCTCCACGTTTGTAACGGCCGTCTTGGATCCAATTTCTAAAGCGTCGGCTAAAGGTAATTTGATCGATCTGGTTCAATCAACGTTGTCGATAAGTCGATACCCAGCTGATTATAAGTTTACATTATGCAAATCCATAATTGTTTAAATTTATTTTTCATTAAAAAGAAAAGAAAAACAAAACAAAAAATTATTGCAATAAAATATAAACTATATACTATAAATGCAAGTAATAACGACCTACGATGTGGACGGACTGGCACTGACAACGGGGGGCCATTGAAAAGCCGTAATAATGAACTGGCTTAATTCAGTGTTGTATCTACCATGTTGGGGCACCTAACCTCCTTGAAGTTCCTCGGATTGATTAGTCCCCTTTGACTGGTTGAGCGTATTCTCAAGTACGCCAAGAAGTCGTCAATGATTTTCCTTGGAACAGCCACTCCGATTCCTGGCATAGGACCTAACGAACAATGGAACTGCTGTGGTGGTGGTACATAAGGTCCCGGCTTTAGTGTTGGGATCGTATCCTACAAACATTTAATTGAGAGCAAGTATCCTTCAAGTTTAACTAAATTCATACTTACACAGCAATAGTCTTTCTGCTTAACTTTTTCTACGCCAGGACTTTCGTTTTCTGCCAACAAAGACTCAACATCCTGACGATAACCTTCACCCAATGATCCCTGATCGACTGTGTCCGAAAGTGATGATCCCATATCAATTTCTTCCTCTACTATTTCGGTATCAGTTGAACGCACCAACCCAAGAATCTTTTCGTCTGAGTCTTTTTCGTTGAAACAAAATTTTGGCATTTTGACCGCTTCTTCTGGTGGCACTGTCAAAATGGCATCGAAGATTGCAGCCATACCCTTCTCTTTAAGTTTCGGAACCACTGCAATGGTTTCTTCTGTATTCTCTTCCTTTGCACTACGTGGAGAAACAAAAACTTGTTTCGGGATGGTTTCTTGCCATTCTGATGGAATTATAATTGGAGAATCAAGTTTACGCAATGGATATTCACCGTCATCGATGTCATCGATAAGACTGGGGTAGCTTTCTAGGATTTCTGCCCGAGCTTTTGACGCGAAGCTGGGAAAGCTTTTAAAATTTCCCGAAAGATTGCTTTCAATGTACGTCATTAGCTTTCTGATGGAAATGAATTTTTTACCAGAGTTTTCTGCGATCTGAAGAGCTTTGATTATTTCTTCTACATTTAAAGGGTCAGTAACTCGACCACCTGCTCGTTCGAGGACATTTTTCTGTTCAGCTTTTAAATAAGAAATTATGCTGCTGGGATTATCGAGGCTACATTTATTTTTTTTGGTTCCTTTTTCAATCATACCCTCGAAACTTTCTAAACTTATGGTAGTTTCGACAAGAGTTTCTGAATGAGAAGAAAGTGTACTTCGTCGTGTCAAGTCAGAACTAAATTGCTCCTTTGTTATATCGAAATCCTCTAAGGAAGTATCATCTGGAGTGGCATCAGATACAATAGATTCTTGATCAATAAAATTGTAACTGGTAGTGTTGATATCATTGATAGTAAACTGATGCAACCATGTCCATGGGGGACCAACTTCATTCAGCATTTGAACGGCCTCTTTCTCAAAATAATTCTGAGCTCTTTGCTTTGATTTATCGCATTCTCGTTTGAGTTGCTCATGGAAGTTATCTTCAATCTTTTGAGCATTTTTTAATTGTTTCTCAGAAATGAAGTGTGAACCTTTGAAATCTTTTTCAGTCAATGTGTTATCCTCAGTCTAGAATGTTGGTGGCACTTTATAAAAGTAGTTAAGTATTTTTGAAGAAAGTATACTTACATTCAGAAGAAGCATGATGATTGTATCGAAATCTTCACATTTACCTAGAAGCTCCTTTGGATCGCCTAGTTCACCGTTAATCATAAATTCGGTATTCTCGATATCTGAAAGGCTTTGTATGGAGCAAGTACACTGGAATGATATTAAGACAAGCGGATTAAGAACTTGTGCGTAGTTACAGATGTGACACGCTTATATTTAATGGGGATAACAACCTTTTGTAGCAGAATTTGTTACAACTTTTTTAGCCAGACCTACACTTACTTTTACACCGAATGGTGGAATGATAAATAGTAAGCTTCATCCAGGAGAACCTCTTAGAGGAATTTGTCTAACCTACCATACAACCAATGAGCGACTGATCCTGACCCCAAAGGTACGACAAAAACTGATATGAAAATTACTATCATTCAGTGTTACGCACACAATCAGGACGATGCGGAGAACGAAAAAAGACGGCTTCTATAGTTAAACGCTATCCACAGTCCTACACTTAATTAGACATCGTAATTTTAATGGAGGACTTAAATAACAAGGTAGCACTCAAGCTAGTCCTGGGAGCCTCGGAGAGCTCAATGAAAACAGCAAACATTTTGTGAGTTAATCGTCTTGTTATTGGAGTCACTATGCTTAGGGATATTGCCAGTCACAGGAACAGCTGAGTTTAAGCTTATAGGCAGCGCAAATCCAATCAAATTGACCAGATCAGATGGCACTTTAGAAATTCTCAGTAATACCCGCGGAGCTAATATAGGAAAGGTACATGGTAACCATTTTAGCAAGCTCGCAATCGCCATTGCACTCCGTTCGTTTGAAACCATTTGAAAAACGTCTTTTATACACCGAGTCACAATACTGACGGACTACGAAATCCGGCAGTGCACCAAAAATTTAGAGACCACCTCACACACTCAATTGGAAAACGTTTTTTTTTTTTCAGCTGCAGTGGAACGGTTGAACGGAAAGGTCTGAACAGAGGTCTGAAACGGATCAAAGAGCACACACATTTCACTCAACTCATATAATCGCTTATACCTATGTGATTAGGCTTCCAAACTATGTCATGTGAAAAGTACTTACGGTTCCCTGCTGACATCGGATAAGGAGGTTGAGAAATTATTTCGCGATATATTTAAGCCGGCTAGTCGGAAGCCATACTCCGATGAGCTCTTCAGAATAACAACTACCCGAATATGCATCGGCCAAAGCACTCCAGACAAATAAGACGGGCGTGATGGCATTCCAGTTAAATTTTTTTGGATAGCATTTCCAGGAGCTCCAAGTATGTAGATTGGCATACCTTACTCACCCTATCATGGGAAAGCGGAATCTCTAAGAAATGAGAGAGAGGCGAGAGGCTTTTGTGTCTTTCTAGCGGACTAAAAAATGATCAAGGATCACATCAAAAAACGGCTTGAAACAAGCAGGCATCCGTCGGTATACTCCTGCACCGAGCACGTAAACCCCTAGGGGATGATCATGGAGTAAGGTTTTGTATATTCTGTGACTATCTGCTAAAGCACCGATGTAACTAACCCAACATAGCCTAAGGAAAGCGAAGCGATAGACACAATACCGAGGACTGATTCGAAAACTACCTTCAGTACTATAAAACTTAAGAGCACAAATTAAGCAGAGTGTATGTCGGCTAAATCATGGGTTGGAACACTCAAGGACTTTTCTTTAACTTTAACCGAAGAAGAAGCGATATTTTGATAATCATGGTTAAAAGCCGACTCCGCATTCTAGCAGGCGTTTTAGAGGGAAAACAGATTATGGAAACTGCAAGCGAAGCGGAATGAAACCTAATGCACATCCTCAAGGAATTTTGAGCTCTGATGATCCACAACAGATGAGGACCACCTGGGTGCATATCTAATATCAGAAGCAAATCTATCATCGTTGAATCCAAACGAGATACAAGCATTCATCTCATCCCATCGACTCAAAGGTCGACGTTGGGGATGCACAAAAGATCTATTTAGATCGCTGTATACTTACACTCATAGAACGACCATCTACCTGCCTAGTGCACGAGCTAATTTATGGGGATGATTTTTAACTTTTACCATAGATTTTGTTTTTGTTGCTTCTACACACGGCCCTAATTGGCGTATAGCTTTCTAACTTGACGCACATGATCCTGCTCACCAGCATCCGTTCAATCCAGCAGCAAAAAAAGCTGTCGATTTACAGAAAGACTGATGATTATAAAATCTTTGGGGGAAGCTTGCAAGGACTACTTAAACTTTCTAGCTTAAGAGTAGGCACTAGGCAGTCACTGAATATCGAGTAAAGAACTTTGTTGATGTTTTCTGGCACTCGATCTTTGCTCATTAGTCCAACCCACCAATCACTAAGTCACAGTGTCCACCCAGGCATACGAAAGACAAATCTCTAAGCCTCCATGGGTTTGCTGAAGTAGTGCCATAAGTTCAGAACAATTACTGGCCCTATCCTACAGAGCTCTCGCCAACCCACCAACCTCTTAAGTTTGGCAAAAGTAACACGAAAGCTCTTCGAAGATACATTCCGTCTTTATAATCAAGTAGCCCATTGCACATGTAGTTGTACAATCAAAAATATTTTTTGGATAACCACTATAAGTCAAGAATGCCTTCAAGCGATTGCCATCTAACCCTAATCCCCTATAAACCAACTCAAAGTGAAAGTTATTTACAGCTAAACACCTCTAGTATTGCTGCTAAATTACTGGATTAGCCATCCATTAACACTCCCCTCATTTGGCAAGCTTCAAAGGCTTTAAAACCTGTTTAAACACTTGTATGAATAGCTCTTACTTTAAGCTTCGATAACCTGCCATAACAAGGACCCACTCGTACATATTGCACCAAAGTCCAGTCATGCCATCGACTGACCTAGTTCGCACAACTAACTTCAAAAGGAAAATTCAATATTTACTCGTATTTACCTCCGTGTAATTGGGCTTATTAAACTTCGCCTTGCATGATGCGATGATGGTATCCTTTAGCATTGTAGCCGATAATATTCGTGGTAGTTTATACATTGGAGTTGGCTCCTCCAGATCTCCCCATGGTCTGTAAAGAAAACATTGTCGTGTTGAATGTTAGCTCAATATTGGCTTCCAAAATAATCAGAAACACTTCCTGATAACAAAGAACGGTTTAATTAGACTCAAACCAAAGACACCTTGCACACATAGATATGTATACTGCGGGGGCCCCGAACTCCTCTCCAGAGGGCAAAGTCTAAATCAGGTGCGGTGGGCGACTGTACATTCAGATACTTACAGCACCAATTGACCATTTACAAAGCACTGCTCCTGCGAAGCATCCAATTCAGACACAAAGGTGTAGCATATCTTGAACATCCAATAAGGTATTCTTGCTACACCACCCTCCACGTCATCAGTCAATATCTCGCACACCATCGCCATGGTATCTTGTGGCGACTATTGGGATATGCAAAAAAAAAAGAATTAATATCCAAGCTGAATATTCATAAGAGCTGTGTGCAGTTTGCTTGTCCAGGTGAAGCATGGTTGTGTGTGGAAAGGATGCATGAATACGATTGCAATGTTGCAGTTTTGTAAACGGGAATATCTATGCTGTCCAACCGAGAAGAGCTCCTTATACGACCGTTTGCAATTGGTGATTCCCTTTGAGGACTCTTTATCCATCTCTCTCAGACGGATTTAATTCGTTTTTAGGAAAACGGATAACTGAATCACGAAAGTCTCTCAATCCTCTTCCTAAGTATTGATGGCTTTGTTTGTTGTTTAAATGAATGTTTACGTATTTTATTAGATTCCTCTAAAATGAACTTTAATGTTTGCAGGTCTTGTTGAGATCCTTTAGGTCGTTGAAGGGGTATAGGTATATTCGTGCCCCGAAAATACCCTTCTAAAAAGTACTATAACGAGTACACAGCACATTACACAGTTCACAGAAGTAAGATATGGTCTCTTCCTCTGCCTGCAACTATTGGAGAAGTCATTATGCAACCTTTGAGCATATCTACCAATAGTACAGCATCCCGATGGATATCGGTTAAGACTTTGAGTACCGGTAGAAACTTGACATGCCAGTCACGATATATGTACCTACCCAGGACCTGGTACCTAGCAAAAGGTGAGGTATTATTGGTGATCCAAGAGATACCAGGCAGTCGTTCACTGCCTTAGAGCTTATGGTGCTTATGGTGCTTCGCACAAATGAAGGAAACTACAGTTGAAAGCCATATCTCAAAGGAAAGAAGATTTCTCGCGACAGTTGTTACTCTCGGACTTTTGTCATATATTCGGGCAAGAGCTGGAACCGTGTACAATCTTTTTGGTGTTTATTGGGGCTATTTTTAATTTTTGAACATACATGTCTACACATGTCTGTGGCTGGATTAGATACTTAGCAAACCGACATGTGTACAACCAGTGTATAGTGTTTGACTCTAGAGCAAAGTGAAGTCTGCCACCTTCTTATATGAGTTAAATGAAACCTGAGATTTCCTGGTGCTTTCAGTAAATTTTGTCCTTCAGTTGAAGTTCTTTAAATTGCTTGCCAACGATGTTGATTGGAAGTAGATGAAGAACGAACCACTCACTAGTGTACAACATATGCGGATCGGCTGAACTACAGAAGGGTACAACCAGTCCATAATGTTCGGCTGCAGATCCAGTCTTTTTGCATGAGAAGAGTGCAACCATGAATTTTCTGACGCATTCAGTAACATTATCCTTTCAGTTGAGCTTTTGATCAAGCTTTGAAATGGTTCCTCTTAGTTTCGGAGGATTAAAGTAGGAAATTTTAAATTTTCTGTTGAGAGAGATAAGCTCAGCTTTGGTCAGGTCAGCACTGAGATGATAGCTACTGAGCCATTGACCAATATCTTGAGAGTAGGGCAATGTCAAGTGTCTGAATGTATCTGGATGATACTGAGATAGGGGCATCATCTGCGTAACTAACAACCTCGCGCACGGTGTTCTGCACGTCTAGAAGAAGTTGGTTAAGAACGAGTTTCCAGAGCAAGCAAGGAAGTATTCGAAGCTTTACCTACGTAAGACGTTTATAATCAACTTGATTTCAAATACACTGAAAAGCGCTTCAGTAATACTTTCACTATACCAGTAGTCATAAATGTCAATAAGTGGTGAGTTCCTTGGTTGAGAGTGATTATTTGGTGTTTGAGTGATGTACAGCAGCCTCAAGAGATCTGCATTTTTGAAATAGTGAAATTTTTTTAAAATATTTGTTGGTGTTTTTAAGAGGACTCTCAACTTAAACCTTGGAGTTGGCCTCAAAATTATATACTACCTGCCATACAAAAGACTTTTTAGCTGGGAATGATGAACCAATTGTTAGACGCAATAAAGTCGTACTGGGATGGGCTCCAGAATAACCATGAAATAGTAATGAAGCTGCGGATCAACTGGTTAGGGCCTACTCATCTACAGCATTGTTAGGCCGAGAGCGTTTGTTTTTCAGATGTGATTAAACGTTTATCTAACCAATCCGAAAAATGTTTCCAATCTCAGGATATCCAACACATCATACACAATTCATAATAAAGAGAAATGTGTTAAGCTAAATGGCTTCCTCGGAAATCGTTAAGGTACCATGAGACACCACTTTAACAAGCTAAACCCCTCCTCAGAGATAAAATCCGGTATCTGTAAGGAAAAGGATGAAACTTCGAGTTAAAAGATTCTTACTATCTATAAGTGATTACCTTAATTATAAAGGTGGTACGTATCATTGGCTAATAATAGCCGTAAGGCAATAGGCCCCTTTCGAATGAATTCACATTTCGAGTGATACACTTACATGCAAAGTATCTTCAAGATCTCATGCTTTTTTTACGATGAGAAGCACCTGCATCTTAACCAGTGTTAGACTAATATACTTGGGGAACTCTTTCGTTTGCACAGGATTTCAATGGAAAACGCTCGCTGCTCCATGAAGGTCGGTACCGGCAAGATAATGCGCTGTCATGTGACTGCTTAAGCATCATACTTGAAAGAAGTGTGCGAAACTCACTAGCTAAACTTAACAAGAAGGGACACACAACACTCGGCAGCTATTATTTTCTGATAACAACATGTCAGTAGAAATGAAACGAAGGATAACTTTTGCCAGTTGCTGTTTCTTTGGATTTAGAAGGTTATTGAGTAGTTAGGCCTTACCACCAACAACTATGTTGATTCTATACGAGACCCCTATCATCCCAGTCCTGCTTTATGGCACTGAAGTATGGATTATGTCGAAAGTGAATAAAGATATCTGCGGTCGTTTCTTCGTCCCCATTTGTATTGACGGGCTTGGAAAGGGGAAGATTCAAGAACGCACTATACGAGCTGTACATCGACAACGCTAGGCTAGGACATGTAGAGCGAATGGATACCAATGCTTCAGCTTGCACAGCCTTCGAACTTAACTTGAATTTACAACGAAGTAGAGGAAGACTTTGCTTAAGGTTAAGCCCGCAAGGTGAAAGAGATCTCAACCAACATGGACTGCGCAACTGAAGAGGAAGAAGAAGCTTTGTGGTTGAGGCTCAAGTTCAACCCGAACTGTTGGGCCGCCTAAGTAAGAAAATCTATTCTGCTTCCCATAACTCTTGTAAACTAGTATAGTTTGGACCCTCATTTAATAATTTATTCTATTGTATCTTTCTTAACGAAGTACACTTCAAAATAAATACTAGCAGGAGGTAATAAATGATTTTACAATAAACAACTGATTGCAATCGTAGTGTGATGCGAATATTGGTGTTATTCCGTTTGTTCTTCGAGTTCACTTTTTTTTATGAACCATGAAAACATTACGAAAAAAAAAAATAACAAAAATCAAACAAAACGAAGTACCCACTTACCTTGTTTAAGGATCCAATCATTACAGCAAGGAGCTTCAGCCAGTGAACTTGAGGCCAATTCAACATCCGGCAAAGTGATAAGTACTTGAACAGATCATCCTGTTGGAAAATATTGAAGTAGATTTTCTCTCTCACTCTCTTTCTCTTGATTAACGATAAGAACAGCACGGAGTAATCCCCTCCTCATCCGTGCCGCCAAAAGAATATTTCAATGAAATTATATTGAAGATGCAGAACAACCGAAAGCAACAAAGCAAGAAGAATAAGAAAAAAAAAAGGGAAAAACTAAAGCAAAGAATTTAACAAGAAAACGCGTAAATAATTGCAAAAAAAATAAGAGGGGCAAAAAAGCACACAAAAATTTAACAACAACAATAACAACATAACAAGAGCGTCCAACAGGACGAAGGCCAATTTGAAGCAGAACTTCTAGCGGGTGGCATCCACCACACTTTCTACAAGCACAAGTTAAACGGATTTCATGGGAGTTAGCAAACGAAAAAAAAATTAAAATCACTGGCAAACGAGAAAACACAAGAGTAGTAGCAAGGATAGCAAAACACCACAAAAAAAAAAAAAAAAAAAAAAAAAGAAATAATAACGGGAACACTTTACCTCAGGCAAGCAAAGAGCCTTCCATCTCTGCTGCAGTAGGCAACGGCTAATGAAGAATCCTTTTCCGACCTGATTTTACGTTCCCAACATTTAGTAGCAATTCCAAAGGAGAAGAGGAGCGGAAGTAGGACGACGTCAACAGTCAGTATCATAAGGACGTAGGTGTGAGTGCATGTGTTTTTTTTTTTTTTTTCATCAGTATTCATTGCGTCGGAGATGGACATACATTGTAGGCGATGTGGGTAGTGAAGAAAAGTCACAGCCAGTTAGTATCTGTCCTGAAATCCGTTTCAGTATTTTGTATACGAACCTGGTTGACGAGTACCTTTAAGTATCCCTTTGTTAGACCGCCTTGTCGGCATTCTCGTTCTAAGCGGATTTTAGCCGGAGGCGGTGCGTTGTTTGCCAAGCAACGAAAATAGGCGGCCGACCATCGTATGATGTCGTACGGCTGGGTGCGAATGGCGGCTGTGATACAAGAAAAGTGAAAATTATTTTTAAAGTTTTTTTTTCTGTATTAACTGGGGAAAGACAGCAATAGAAGTGAAATTCAAAGGATACTCGTAGTTCCAAGAACAGAAGAATGAAATGTAAAATTTAATTAAAACATGAAAAGTATTTAACCATGGATCTGGGTGCTTTGGTATTTGTAGTGTTGTTATTTGTTTGTTCGAAAGGGGTGGCGGTGGCGTAGGCACTTTAAGCTCTTTAGCTTCACAATCAACTTGTAAGTTCCTATAGCTCTTGCGTTTGGTGGTGTGTCCAGGAAAGCCTGTACTATGAATAATACTTTCAAGCTAATCTAGCATAAGCCAAACTACCGAATCTGCACAGGTTTGGCAATAATAAACGATGTCTTCAATGCTTCAACCGATGCTGCAGCGTTTGACATCAAAAGCGGGCTTAACAGTCTGTCTAGTTATAATACATGTACATATGTACCTATATGAACGGAATAGAGTGCGTTTTACCGGAAGGTATCACAAAACTTTTATCGAGCATGGAACACCTCCGGAAAAGAAAATGTACGGAAGGGACCATGATGAGCGGGGGCAGGTACGTTTTCAGAGGAACTATAACTAGCCTGTCATATTAGTCTGGGGAAATATACCTCAGTCTATCAAGCCGAGATGATTGCTCTGCTACATGCGTTGGATCACCTGATAGTGGGTCAAGTTGTTGGTAAAAATATTATTATAGCACTGGAGAATCAATGGAACAAACAGATATAAATACATACATCCTTGGCGATGTAATGTGAATGGTGGAGCACCTGATTAACAACTGGGCCGCGGAGAAGGTAGTCAACTGTGGAAGGTTGTAGGCAGGTTAAAATGGCTATTATGGTCTCGGGGCGCCACTGGGTAGAAACACAAAAGATGAACCAGATTTCTGTTAGAAAGATGCGTTGCCACCCGGAATCAATCGTCAAAAAACTACGGAGAAATCCAGAGAGTCTCTCGGGTTAAGATGAATCGTGGAAGAGAGACGAAAAGGGACCCATCACGGTGGTCTGGTTTGAAATCTCCTGAAATAGTTTATATACATATATGTACATATGTACATACATATGCTGTCCAAATTAGCTTAATGCTAGATTTTCATATTAGAAGCGTTCTCGAAGGAAATCCCTGCACTCTTAGTCAATATGCATACAGAAAAAGTCGATCTAGAGAAAACATCCTGCAATATTTTCACCCATCTACGGCACGAAAGATAGAGCCATATGTGCCTTCCTTGACACCAAAGGTGCTTTGGGCAATACCAGTTATGATTCTATATCTAGTGCCATGAGACGCAGAGGAATCAATTATCCAGCAACCAGATGGGCAAGGACAACCCTCGACAGCCGCATTATAAGTTCCACATCAGGAGGGGTTTCTGTTATGATCTCTGCAGCATAAGGCTGCGCTCAAGGCGGCATCCTCTACTATGATCGTGGATAATTAAAGTCGGTCAAAGTTCTGGAATGTAGGAACGTGATACGTTCTTATTTTTATCTTGAGAGATTTTGGGTGTAAAGGACAAAGAGAGAATGTAATGGCAAAATTGAGGACTCAATTGAAACTAAACAAAACTCTTGTGAGCTTTAATAATGTCTGTCCGGTACGATCAAAAAGAAGTAATGTCGAAGCATTCAACTCCAGAAGTCCAAAAAAAATGCACTGAATAGAAATTAGAACTGGAATGGAAAACTAAAGACTCAAAAAAGAAGACTAGATTCTGTATCTGCCTAAGCGAAATATAAATAAGGAAATCCGCACTGGGATCCCGTATAAAATTCTGCAAAGAGTTGACGGATATCAAGGAATGGACCGGGTTGTATAAAGCCTTTCAAATAAAAAGCCAAGCTGTATTCTCTTAAAGAGTCTGATCTATCTTTCACTAATTCTATGCAGGAGAGTAACGATCTTCTACTTGCGGCGCACTGAAACAGTGTGACTGAAACCTTTGCTTGGAGATCTACCAGACTAAAGCAGGATGCGCCCTCAACTGTGAAAGCTTTTTGAGTGCATTTTGGGCCTTGCTTAACTTGGGGGTATGTGCCATATCTTTGGTGGGATATAGAAGTCGTTTTCATACCAAAACAAAGTGGGGAGCACTATAATTTGACAAATAGTCTAAGACCTACATATGTATGTATAAGCCTGTCATACAATTTTCTCAAAAGGTGATGGAGATTCACGCGAGATCAGTTGTTTGGGAAAAAAATCTCTGAATTGACAAAGTGCTATGCAAACCCTCCCAAGTGATGCGATAAGGATCACGTCTTGTTGCCGCAAATTGCCAGGTGCATTTGCGAAATTTTGACTTCTGGAGCACTCAATCCGCGTGTAATGTCTAAAGTGCCATTATATCCTCCTCAACTTACAAAGTCAATGTTTGTTTACTGTGATTAGTGAGCGTTACACAACCATGATCAGACTTCTTACAGCTGCAAATTGGCGAATTGGATTTGGAGAATATGTGCTCCCAGTAGAACCAAACAACCGTACAAACAGCACGGGTCACAGTGGACAATCTGCAGCAGGTTTTCCCCGGGTTTATATCACGTTTTTGGTGATCTGCACTGACCCGTAAGATCGACCCATTCTGCCTTTTCAGACATCTTTCCTTGGGGTTTTTGGAAGTCATAGGTTTTGAAAAAGTTTTCAAGAAAGTCACGGAAAATACTATGGAATGAGTCCGAATGCGCATCAACAGCGGCCACTTGACCAATATTGTCTTGGCGAGGAAAAAAAAAGTTAGCTGTAATCAACAAATAGAACCAATTCTCTTCAGTTACAAAGAAAGTCACAACCTTGGGAAAATGAGTGAGGACTTTTGCGCCACATTGTACAATCTCCCTTAAATTGGTTGCTAAGCAGTGATAATACGACCAACAAACACAATTGCATACTGGAACACATTTCCAGAAATAGCAGTGACTCAATCCTTTTGAAAAGAAGGACAATTAACCACTTGACGTTAGTTATTGAAAATGTAATTGTTGCTTCGTTGTCTGGGTCAAAAAACGATTGAATACACAACGTGACTGAAGCCTGAGGCGAATAGAATCCGATTGCAGATTGTAAAACGTTGAGGTTGTCTCCACTAAAGGCTGGATATTGCAGTCTGGCTTAGGACGACTATTTCCTGAGATTAAAACGTATTCCTGTCATTTTAGAGATACTTCGTGAGATACTACTTATGTGTGTGTATGTGGATGTGGCTGTTAAAAATGGTTCCCATCGATGACGACAAACCAATTCCAGTAGATTTGTAGCAACCCATCGATCCCTAATTCAAGATTCTCACACAACCCCACCATGTACAATTCCTTCCATACAAAGAAAATTTGCAAAGCACATGTACATATGTATGTATGCATGTGTGCATGTGTATATAAATAAAATTACGCACGAGAAATTCCTTAGAAATGGACAAAACATGCGAAACTTATTCTATTTTTAACTTACCCTTAGCAAAAGTCTTCAGGATATTTGGGAAGGAGTGAGGGATTGCGATTTGTTCCGAACAGTAAACCTGAACCATTGGGCAGTTCTCTCCTGTATAACACGTTATCATACTAATAAAAAAAAATCAATTCACTTTGACATATGTTCTATCGACATTTAATTATTTTTATTTTTTTTGTAAGGAAATATCAAAGTTTAACAAGAAAGGTGCTCGTTTCCTTTGCTCCTTGGACAGGAGTTTCTCTAGTACTACTGATGGAGGTTTTCTTTGAAGTGTGGCACTTGGTATAGTTTGGCAATTATTTGAAATGTATTCTACTGTTTGGTTCTCCATTATCACCAAGGATACCGACGACGATATAGCGTGTGTGGTGAGGTGAATTGAATTTATGCAATATAACCTGTGTATTTACCTTAGAGTGGGGCATTTCATGTTGGCGAAGTATTTTAGGTGAAAAGTTAAAAATGAATTAAAACTTAAACATGCACATTACCTTAACGCAAGAGATAGAGGTAATCCGAAAGATGGGTGTGAAAATTATAAAATTCAGTCGTAGGCAGGTTGAATTTGCCTGCAGTGTAGAAGAGTGATAGAATCCTATCACCAAATCTCTGCGAAGCCTCTCTTATCATCTAGGCAGGTGGACATGCTAGAGACAATTTTAAAGCCATGAGAACTGGTTCGGGAGCATCGGGCTATGGAAGAAAATATTGCATGTGGTTTCGCTAACATATTCCCATCCTAGCTTAGTGGCATGGGTCTAAAGGGCCCCTCGTACTTTTTCATCAAAGCCAACTGGCACTGCAAGTTGGGAGTCGTGATGTCAGGGTGACTACCTTACAATATAAAAAATTACAGTTATGAGAGACATAGGAGCCTCGGATAGTCCCCCTCGAGATACAACACGAGCCGAAACTTCATGGGACTATGAATGTAAGCACGCTGTACACTACGGGTACAGAATGGAAACTATTGCAATTCAGGAGATGGATAAGACCTGTCAAGCTTTTGGGATATGCAAACGAATTTGACGCCATTGGTCGCTCCCAGCACCTACGGTACGTAGGGTATTGAACGGTAATTGATGAACAGGCGAAATGAGTTGGTCTTTAAGTGAACGAAGGCAAAACCAACTTATGCTACTAGCTAACAAAACACTATATGCCCACAGCCTAGGGCAAGACTTAACTCTGGATGGCTCTAAATGCGTGGCGGATGAAAGAGAAAATACAGCCGCGAACTGAACGACCTGTACCAAGATATCAATGGCCAAGATACATCGAACTGCATTTTGTCAGTCACATCGTGCGCATGGACAACATGGCTCAAGCCAAGACGATTTTCGAATTCCAGGCCCGGATTTGAGCAGGAACACCGAAGTGGACAAGTAGTGTGTCCATAATTGGCGAGGATGGAAAGCTACCCTGTATTTTGTAGAGACCCTTCACTGGTCGGGAGTCCTTTAAGTAAGCATAAGATTGAAAATTCCAGAAGTAACTAGGCCTCACTGGGTACTTTACTTTTATACTTTCCATGGCGATGCAGTCTGGACCCGGGCCTTAGTCAACAAGTCTCTTCGTCCAGATCGATCCTCAGCTATTTGTCTATAGTTCTATACATCAAGTTGATCGAAGTCTTTCTTCACTTGCGCGGCACGGAAGGTAAGGTCCTCTTTTTATTTATCGCCCCTCCCTTTAGAAAGGTGCAAAAGACGCTGCGAGTGGGAGTGATGATGTAAATTCATTATACATGTCCCAGCCATCCTCGTCGACATATACCAGCTTCCATGGTAGATGCAAAGTTCAAATCGTAAAGTTCGTCGTTCTTCTCCATACTCCATCAATAAATACAGAGGAGCAAAAATTATTTGAATCAACGAAGAATTTCCTCATCCGGTTTTGTTGAAATCTATGCCTTTACGTCGCGGGATTGTCAGCGATTTCTTAGACGATCACTAGTGGGCCCAAAGAAAGAGGGCTAATTACTTACCTAGATGACGCTATAGTGCGGGGTGGACTAAGGCCTTAAACAACCTAACTTTTTAGCCCACTTGGTTATCCAGTCATCTCCACACACACCAATTTGGTTGAGGTCCCCCTCGTTTTGTATGCGCCAGCTATTGAGAAGCTTTCCTCTCCTGTGTACTCTCTCTAGAGTGGATTTGAAGTCTTTTCGAGCTGAAGCGTGGATATCTATCCGCTCTGAATGTCCTAGCAATCCTAATCATTTCATCTGGACTCTTCTGACTGAACTGATGTTGCTGTACATGCCGTTTAGTTCCGCACGAGACCGCGGATCAACGTCCATGCCGTGCTTCAGAACTCAGATAAACATGCTTTTCTACGGTCGTTCGAGAAAGGGCTTTATTATTCAATTGCTTCCTTCGTCCATACAATGGCAAGAGTGATTCTTCGTCTTATCTCATCGCGGATGTTGACTGCGGAGTTCAGCATAGACCCTAGGTAGACAAAGTCCCTTATTACCACAAAATTATATCTGTCAATTGTCTGACCAAGTTATCGATGTTAGAGTCCTTTTTGCAGAAAACAAATAATTTGTCTTGCTCTCATTCGCCACTAAAATCCATCTTAAGACTCCGTCAAACTGAGCGCGTTTTTAACGCCGGGGTGAGATTATGTATTTTGACGCGGCGTTCTACGTCACTGGCGTAGGTGAGTAGTTGGACAGATTTGTAAAATATTGACAGATTTGTGTTGTTAGTTTTTGAGTCGTTTCAAGTATCACATTCAAGAAATCGTATAATAGCGCATCACCTTCTCTAAGAACTTCCTCGAAATCAAAAGTATCAATGGTGTTATTACCAACTCTGATGGAACAGCGGTGGTTCTCTATCTTCATCCTCTACAGGTGAGCGAGCTTGGCAGAGACGTTAAGACTAGACATGGCTCGGTATTGATCATCTGTTTGCTTTTTTTTTTTTGTAGAAGCGTTGTGTATGCTTTTTGGTTTCCTGCGTGCATCTGTCGGCAGTTCAGTTCTTCGTCAAACGAGGGGTTCCGTTGTGGTGGTCAAGTGAAGCACGGTACAAAAGAACCGACATCTCCAATGGCTCGTTGGCAACGACGCCACTGGTCTTCTACATTTACTGCTGGCGGAATAGGACTTTGCTAGAAATTAAGTAATACTCTGTAGGCAAAGGTTCTTGTCATTCAACGTCAAATTTCCTCACAGTAATTTGTTGGTTCGAGACCGCTCTGGATATCCGCATACGTACCTCGGCTGCAACCAAGTAGTAATCCGAGTCCACGTTAGCCCCTCGGAGCCTCCGGACATCTAGTATGAACGAGTTATTAAGCCGAACGCAATATGATCGAGTTGGTTCGATCAAAAGAGAGACAAGTACAGACCGATTGTCGGTTTCACTATTTTAAAACTGCCAGGTTGCTGAGTGAATCCATATATGAGGATCCAAAGTATTGTGGGCAACATGAACTCGGCGAAAGGCTTTATTTGTTGTCATGGGATGAAGGCTGTGCTTTCCGAAAAATCCGCTGAAGGTGTTCTTCTTCCACTGAAAATCCCGAGGTAAATTTTTTACTTAAGATAGGCTCCATTCAGAACGTAGTAAAACTCTTCTGTGTGGAGTATTCAGCTTCGTCAGCAGGCCCGTATGCATATATATCCATGGTATTAGGACACTATTATAAAGAAGTCAAAAATTTGATTTAAATCTAAAGACTACTTGACCTTATATGACTGAAGGATTTGCTTGGAATTCCATCTCTGTGTCCGTATGCTTATAGTCCGATGGGAAATCGAAACGAAATTTAAAATATGAACAAAATGCAAACGTGAACCAAATATGATGAATCATTCGATACCCAGTCGTGCCCTACATGGTTTAAAGAGGAAGTCATTAAAGGCAGCTCAACACAATTTCTAGGAAAACATCTGAAATCGTCCCTGCACCTTTTATGCAAACGTAACACCTTTGTGCTTGTTTGATGTTAAACGAACTAGAACTCATTAAAACTTCTAACAAACCCATTTCAATACGATCTTTGTCCTTGTTTCTTAACAAAAAGAACTGCATGTCCTGCAAAACACCCACAGCAAAAACAAAACGATCAACTGAATACAATCTCCTCAAAGTATTCAACAAATGTTGTCTCTTGTCATTTGTGAACGACCACATCACTCAACTCAACACTTTGAGGACATTCTCTCTCATAAAAACAGGAAAGGAGAGAAAAAAAAGCCAATACAAGGAACAACAAACAACTTGAATGTTAGGCCATTAACAGGATATTTGCATCAGAGTGCCTTATGCCATTTGAGAAAATAGCTCACCCATTTCCATTTACACAAAGGAACAAAGTACAAAAATAAACAGAAAAACAATTTCACCAAAAGCGAAAAAGGGCACAAAACGTCCAACACAACAACATTGGATAACATCCGTATTCATTCCCATAATGACACTCCACAAGCCATTATGACATTCGTCATAACCAGTTCGAAATCAAAGCGCCATCTGATCCTTATCAATTTTTACCCTCAATCCTTGCGGCTGCTAGGCTTGCTTCACATTTAATGGAACACAAATACCCATCATTTCTCCCATTTTTACATTCAAAGGATTTATATCATATCAACTGTTCCGATTTTGAACCATCATCATCATCATTATCATCTTCATAGACTGGCAGGGACGCCCCTTCTCCCCCCTCATAGGACACTGAAAAAGAGACAAATATTCGTATATGTATGTACCTACAGCATCCGAACATCAAAAATGTCAACAAAAAAATAAAAGACGAGAAAACTTTGTATATTCAAGGACTTTATAAATTTCATCCTTTTTTTTGCACACTGTGGGCAGATGGAGTGAGCGTAAAGGAAATAAATAAATACCAAGGCAGCGTTTTATAACGTGTATAGCTGCAGCAATAAAATGTTAAGCCTTACAGCCAAACAACTATTCTAACGCACACATCTTACTACACCGCGAATGGTTCCACAGATACCTTGAGGTTTCACTCAAGGGTGACGATGAATGCAATAGGAGTGCGGGTTGGGTCCTAGCAACAAGAAAAAAAAACAACACCCACATACGTAGCGTATGCCAGTGTGTGCTCTCGAAATCCACTTACTAACAAATTTGGCGAATCCTTGAGATGAACCAAAGGATGAGAGAGATAATATAAATATGAAGGCAAACGAAACAAATGGACGATGTACATACATACATACATATGTATGTAAATTCACATATGCCTCTTATTGCCCTGCGGCAAGGAAAAGTCCAGCAGTGGCAGCGGCAGGATCACCCGACATTCCCCTTCATGGTGCCTCTTCCGCAGGAGCTCATGGACAAATAATAAAAGTGAGTGCCAAAGGACCAGACGAAAAAGTGTATTTTGAATGGAAATTAGTAAAAAATTGTGTGGAACTGGTGTGATATAGTTGTTATTTTATTTTCATTTAAAAGCGCCTTGTTATTGCGCAGACACTGAGGCCATTTTACATATAATCACCTAAAATATATTTGATGAAAATTATGGTGCAATCTTTAGATTGGTACGTGGAGTATCAACAAATACCAATGAACTGGCTGCTAATGCCAAAGGATACTGAACTCCCAGTCTCGCAATTAAATTATTAAGCTGACTTACTGTTACATTATCCTGATTGCTTTGTCTAGGGAGCTGTCTTCTACCCTTTATGGGGTTCATCTGTTTTGATATTGAAATCAGGGAATTGTCTTAATAGTAGAAAGTTTCTTACATATCACATATTTTTTTAGGCCGGGTCGAAACGAAAAGTTTCTAACAATAGGCCTACGTACATATGTATGTATGTGTACACCATTAGTCATCACAACATTGCTTTATTCAAGGTAGCAGTTCTATACGGAGACAGCTTGGGTATCAGACTGACATAATTTTTATCGATTTGGCTAAAGCCTTTGACAGAGTGAATCACAGAGTTCTGATTCATAAGATAAAGTGTATTGGTTTCTACTTCTGTTCATTGGCCTGGATACCGTCGTACCTTCAATACGTAAAAATTGGAGCAAGTCTATCACAGCCCATTGTAGTAACATCTGGTGTTCCGCAAGGAAGTCACATCGAACCCTTGCTTTTTGTCCGTTTAGTCAACGATATTCCACCCTACATTCGAAATTCCACGTGTCTGTTATTGGCCGATGACTTGAAACTCTTGCATACTATTCAAACCGTAAAATATTGCTTGCTTCTTCTTAAAGGTCTAGTCAGATGGTGCCAACATAACCTCCTTGACTTAAATGTATCTAAGTGCTGAGTCTTGCTGATGAGTGTTTACTTCTTTCTGTCAGAGATTTGGCATTATCTACTGAAACTTTTAAACTCAACTTCCTGCCTACTGTCCTGCGAGATTTTCATTAACTACATGTAGTTAAGAAGGCGCATCAGTTATAGGGAGTCTAGATTATCAGAATTTACACGTGAGCTCCAAAAATGAACAACTTGATACGAGCAGAGGTAGGAGAATTACAGAAAAGTTGTTTCGATCTATCTTCGCCCTCCTTAACGATAGGAAAAATAGTTATTTCATCTACGTGGACCAAAGTGGACTAAATGGATACCAAATGGGCCATGAGTATCCCTTTAAGCCTTCTACAGTAAATTGTATGGGTAAGAGAAAAAATACGAATTTTCTAATATAAGAAACCGATTGATGAAAATAGAAGTCCTTATCGCAGTCGAGGGCGAACGCAATCCTGGTATGATGTAAGACCCAGGCAGGAGTCAATGAGCTCAGAATTCCGAACAAATTCAAGGAGATCTTAAATCGTTGTTACCAAATGTATGACTGTCACTAGAGACGCAAATGCTCTTCCCATCATTAGAGCTGTTTTGAAAACACGCGCATATTTTAGATGAAACATGGAAGCTAGTTTTCTTGCACTATAAAGGGTGACCAGATAGCAATAATAATTTATCCATTTGTTATGTTTCAGCAGCTGTCAAAGTTAGCAATGACATCCAGCTGTCAAAATATTCAGTAAGGTTTGCCATTTAATCGTGCGGGAAATTTTTAAAAAATATTATCGAAACTCCGGCTCAGTTGTAAATACGCAACGTGAATTTCGTCGTGAGGTCGGTCGTCATCATGGCTTCAGTGTGCATGCAATTCAGCTATGTCAACAGGCAAAATTGCCTTTTTTGGAGCGAAGACAATCCACAAGTGTTCGACGAAGCATCAATGCATCCACAAAGATTGACTGTTTGGAGCGGGTTATGGCATGGTGGCATAATCGGACCTTATTTCTTTCGAAATGAGGAAGGAGACACCTTTACCGTCAATGGTCTCAGGTATAGAGCGATGTTAACCGAGCTCAGAGCTCGACAACATCGATATATCCGAGCTGTGGTTCGAACAAGACGGCGCTACATGCCATACAAGCGACGCAACACTCGAAATTGTGAAGGCGACTGGGTCATCTCACGTCGAGAGTTCATCAATTGGCAGCCGCGATCATGCGACTTGACACTACTCGAATATTTTCTCTGAGGCTACGTCAAGTCCTTAGTCTACGCTAACAAGCCAACCACTTTGGAATGAGCTCGAGGCCAACATTAGAGCCACTATTGCCGGAATAACGCCGTACATATTGGACCGAGTCATCAAAAATTGGACCGACTGCTTGAAGCACTGCCAGCGAAGCCGAGGCGGCCATCTAAATGATGTGCTATTCCACATATATTTGGCATGAATGTATGTAGCTTCAAAATAAAGCCAGAATCTCACACCGTTGTTGTTTTGTTGTTTTATTTAAATTTGTTTCCCTATCGTTCTTATCTGGTCACCCTGTACAAGAAAGCCACCCATAAAGATCCGATAGTATTCTCGCAAGTCTTGAACCTCAAGAAAGTCGCCTTTTTAGTTACGTAGCACAAGTTTTAACGTTAAAGCATCAGACGGTATAACCACGTGAAAGTTGTTGTACGTTATAGCTCGCTCAAGGTGATACCAAAAACCACTACGAGAAATGACTTATAGAGTGTTACCCATGATCGAAGGCTCATTAAAGTTGAGAAAAGTACCATAAGGAAACCTAGATTAGCCATTCTTGGAGCTAAAGTATGTACGTGTAAGCTTGCTCTGTCAAATAACTGATACATAGAGAGGGTTAGTCTATCATTGCTGCATAGAACCATTTTTGGAAACAAGCCCGTATTTAGCAAAAAGCACCCTTGCAATGGCAGAAAGCCGACAGCGCGAGGAGGATGGCTTCCAGCTATTTACCTTCGATGGAGATTGGAGTTTTGGCGTCATTTATCCGTATCCTTAGTTCTGTCAATCCAGACAACTTTTTCCTTCTCGTATAGAGAGGATTAATTTAAAGCCCATTCCGCGTGTGGGAATCGACAACCACGTATAGGGATATCTGTGTCTTGGAACTCTAATAGACTCGCCTGAGTATAGATGCCAGAAACCTTGAGAGCAGGTAATATACACTTGCCGCCCATGCGGAGGCCTAATACCATCTGGTGGACAGCCTCTTCTGAATTCTGCCAGAGCTTATTGAGCATAATCTGCTTCGGGTTGTCAAGTGCACTTTTAATCCTTCCAAAAAAAACTTTGAAGCGGTGCCTCTTAAAAGCATGTTGCATCCAAAAAGAGGGTGCGTTTGTTGAGCAACTCTTAGTACATGTACATACGTAGCTTAAGCTGTCTTACCATTCATACTGCAGGACAGAAATCAAGCTGATAGATCTGGAAGTCTTGGCGAGGGATTGAGCAGTCCAGAGGAAAATTAAAAACTATCAAAGGCAAAAAAAAGTTTATATAATTTGGCACAGCTACCTTTAGCATCGATAGCAGCTTTAAACCGTGACCGGAATTGTGAACAGGCTTCAATTAAATGGTCCTCGTTGATGTTGGCCATCAGTTAGACGATGACATCACTTAGTCATGGGATGGTGTTGGGGGAATGTTCGTTGGTTTTATGTCCAACTTCACCCCAAATAGTGTAATCCAATGGATTAATCGCTAGTGAGTTTGGTGATTCTGATTCTGAGTCAGCGCGTCTACCTCCACTCGCAACTGGAACGCATAACATAACCTATAACTGCTCTCTACTCCAAGGACCATCATACAGGCAGGAAACTTAATGTGCATCAAGCGTCCTCCGTTGAAGGCTCTGCAGACCGACAGCCATCCGTCTTTCCTTCTATTGACCTTTTGATCTTGGTCGATATTTTGACGAACCACCATCCTTGGAGCACACGCTGCTTTTTCTTTTCATTCGACATACATACATATATAAGCTGGGCACATCTCATGGCATAAGACCTACATATATCGGAGGTTTTTATGAACCACACCGCGAACTAGTCGCTCAGGCACTTGAATAACTTCTTGCAATTGACCCCATCGACGTTACATATTCTTGATGCATACGATACGCAATCTTGCGAGTATGTACATATATGCGGAGTTTGTTTAGGCTGATGCCTCTTTTACTATTGTGTAAGCAAAGGACGATGTACTAATGTTTGCTTTATGCAAACTCTTATTCAAAGGACAATAGTTTTCATTATGAGTCTATGTTAATTGCCGGAACTGTATCTTTTTTTTAAACAATTTATACGAACGAAGGCCTTTTCCAATTTTAATTTTTTTTGGTGAGGTAATAGCTAGTGGCTAGTATCAGCCTTATTATGGTCATGATGCGTTAACTTTAAGTAAAGCCTTCGGCTGTAGGTCAATATGTTGCCAATGAAACATACACATGCGATGCGCCCACATAACTACCATCCATCAGATCATAAGATACGTACGGTTTTCGTACGAATAAAATTCGCAGCTAGATGATTATGTTGATAACTTTATAGTACCGCAAGGCTCAACGAGAAAAAAAATGCCATCTCACTGAGAAGGGTAGATCCTGTTGTTTGATTACAGTGCTTCTGGTGCTGTTTATATTTTTATTTCATTTCGGGAGAAAGTTGTTTCTTTTATTTCTGATGGTCTTCTCCCCAAACATATGTATCTGTGTATCTTTTTTTTGTAGCATTTGTGGAAATTTGTACACATGGCGAATGATTTTTGTTTTGTTTTTTTTTCTTTCTATATCGTTATATGCAGAATTACCACATGCCCCACCGACATTATGGACGGAACGAGAAAGATATGATCCTGGTGACATATTGAGAGCCAATTGTTCGACTCCACCATCGAAGCCAGGAGCGGGTATTGCGTTCTTTCTTAACAACATACCGGTAAGTTGTCTAAATTTTCTTTTATTTTTTATTTTTTTTTTGTTTGTTTGCCTTTGTTTTTATTATTAAAAGTTTGCAACCAAATGTTGTGTATTTTCTTCGGTTGCCATTTGATATCAGAAAAAAAATAAAAAAAAGAAAAGGATACGCGACGATGTGAAACAAGCGAACATGTGTTTTATAGTCACACAAATTCTTTTGAAATGCTACACACCACAACCGCAAGAAACGTTGGATCGTTTGTTGGGGCAGAGAAGTGGAACATCCTTGCTTTAAGGATTCGTGGGCTTAAATTTTTATATGAAATGGAAAATTTCTACAAAATTATATATTTTTGTAAATTCGATTTCCTGGTTGAATAACATAATATTTTTGTAACCTTTTGTGGCAACACATACTTGTGAATCGACTTGAATCTCTTCCTCTAGAAAAAGTTGCCGTGGGGTTTGTTGGTATTCCAAAAAAGTCCTTGCTTGTGTGAATATCTGTGGCTTTGATGCGACAGATGAGGTTATACTCTGTATACTTTTCGGTATTATCGGATCCACAGGTGACCGCGAGTCCTCTTCTGTCAGTCTGTGTTAGTGGATTCCATTTCGTGGTAGACTTCGAAGTCGATTAGTGAAGTTTGATCGATCCACTGCCACTTCCTTTTTCGATTGATGACGTCTATTGACTCCTGGCACGTCTTCATATGGAGCTTTTCGTTTGGAATATAATTTGGCAAGAAAATCCTTAATATGATGTGTAGACTTTGGATTGGATTGGATTGGACTTTGGCGTTTACTTGCCGACCCAACGTTGGGGCAAAACAATCGCAGCCTGGTCTTAGTCCTGATTTCATTGTTCTCCTAATCTCTGATAGGCATACCCAACGCAGACTCTACTTTTTCGATTCTACTGCAACATCAAGTCCGGTGTCACGGTCAGCTGAGGCGATGCATCCTAGATGAAGAAACCAATCAACTTTCTCGACATTCTGTCAAGCAGTGACAAGTTGAATGAAGGAGTTTGACAGGTTGAGGACTTTTGTTTTATTGGCATTTATCTTCAGTCCTACTTTGTTTGCTTGGCCTTTTAGAAAAGCGGAGACCTATGTATACTCGATGTATTGCTCTATGGTGTTAATTTCGTACAGGTGGATCCTTGGCGGAAGCCTGTTTGTTCGACATCAAGATTTGTCAACAGGTGTTTTTTTATCTTCTCTTTGACTGTCTTTGCTACCCTTTTGTACACTGCCGGAAGAACAACTGTACTCTGCCAATTTCTATCGTCCATCAGTCTGGAATACGCTAATTTTTTCATGCGCTTACTATGAGACATCTCAATGGCTCTCCTGCCAACTCTTGAGCTGGTCCTAAGGAGTATGTAAGTAGTAAAGGTAGTAAGGAGCCATCCAAATTCCTAACGAGGAGTTGGAGCTGCAGTTCCCGATGAGATTCCTCGTAAAGCGTTTATGTGGCTTCGCTTGTCGCGTCATAAACTACGCTGTGCTTCCTTTCTTTTCACACAGTAATAGGCTTCAATCTCAGACTTCTCTGCTGAAGATTACGTCTCTTCAAGTGTGTTTAGGGTACATCCATTCATTTCCCTTACTTCTCTCGGGGCCACTTGGGATGAGTTAGAGAGATCCGAAGGCGATGCTTCACAAGATGTTCCCCAAAAGCAGTCTCTACAATCGGAATAAAACGATAAGTCCATCGGCCTTTAAATGAAAGACTCCAGCGCTCCTGCCATTTTCTCAAGCCTTTGTTTCTTTCTGTTGTACCTGCACCCCTGTATAATACCCGCCTATCCTGTCTGCTCTACAAATATATCGATTCCTGGCAATCATGCGATGCCTAGTCCGAAGTTTTCCGGAAAGCCCTACCTACCAAGCCCGCAGCTTCTAAAAAGCCATATGACGAGATCAGGGGACGAGCGATTGGGGATCTGTTCCTTCATACAGGGAGGGCAAAATTAACTGAAAAGAGTCGAACAACTAAGGTGGAAGGGGCACATGCAGATCACATGACATAGTACCAGCGGGGGTGTGGTAAATAGAAGGGTGTAGGGTGGGAACTAGTAAGCAGGCGCACATAACTTTGGTTGTAGATGCTTATTGTGATCGCTATGTTATGGCGGGTGCAAGTCGAAGCTGCCCGCAAGGTGGTCTTCTGTCTCCACTGCTATTGTGTAAGAGGATGGCGGTTAACTCTCTGTGGCATACTCTGTATAATTCAAACGCCTATGCCCAGCCATACGCGGGTGATGTTGCCATACTTTCTTCCGGGTCAAGCCTAGAGAGTAGATATGAATGGTGGACTAGAAGTGCGCTTTCGGTCAACCATCTAAAAACTAAGGTTGTTTTCTTTACGAGAAGGAGGAATGTGACCAGTCTGACTTGCTAAAGGTGCTAAAGGCCACCCCTATCCAGATCTCCAATGAAATTAAATGTCTAGGAGTAACCCTAAAGCTTGACGAAGGCGTCAAAGACGCTCTCAGTTTTCTGGCAATGCAAGGGTGGTATTAGCAAGACACGGGGCTTATCACTGAATATGCGTCAGCTGTTTGGTGGAGGGGCCTCTCGCATAAGTATGTGATTACCTTCTGCCCTAAACTTCAAAGAAGAGTCTGTCTCGGCTAGACAGGAGCTTTTCAAGTTCGCCTGGCTTTGCTGTAGACGCCCTGATTAATTTACCTTCTCTTGATGCAATATCATGGGCTGCATTATCAAAGCAATCTACCATCTCAGACGAAATGGCTTTTGGTATGATCCGCACTGGAGTTTTGATGAGCTTGCGCCACTCTTATCCTACGACCCTGGTTATATGGCTATGCCGTCTGATGCAATGAGACTGGAACTACTGCTTTGGAAATTGAGACTCGGGTTTCCGTTCAGGACTGGCTTCGGGCAGAGTCTGATCCTGGACTGGAGTGTAGTCGAATCTTCATGAATGGCTCCAAAACTGGTCAAGTGTCTGGCACGATGTCTTCGTGGACACCTAACTATTCGTTAGATAAGCATGCTACGGTTTTTCATGTGAAGGTCTGTACTATCATAATGGCTACCGACTTATTGTTAAGAATACATAGGTGGAAGGGTCGGAGTATTTACGTCTGTAGTGACAGTTAGGCTGTGCTTAAGGTCCTGTTCAACCGTTTTCTACCCATTCCAAAATAGTTTGAGAATACAACTGGGTCCCAGGTTACACTGTGATTGTGGGCAATGAGATTTCCGATGAGATTGCTAAGCAATGCTCAGACAATGTTTTCTCAGGACCTGCACCTACGTGGGTCTTCCCACGTCCTCGGTTAGAGGTTATAATGACGATAGGGTTCCTCATGAACGCAATTGTGGGTGACATGGCTTCCCAGGATGCAACTGAACTAAACGAATGCTCCCAAACGTTTGAACGAAATCATGGGCGTTCGAACTATCTTTGAGCAGAAAAGGCTGTGGAAGACTTATTGGCAATTCTCATGAGTCATCCATTACTTCTTTTGTTATTGTCCTGCCTTTGCTCGGATTAGGTGACAGATCTTCATTCCTGATACTGTAAGCTCTGCATCACTGGATGCCTTCTCAGCTTTCTCTGAAAGCCAAAAAAGTTCCAGTAAAGTGGATAATGCTGGGTCTTGTTTCCGGGTAGTACAATGGACCAGTTGCGTCTACGTGCCTCAGCGAAGTGTTTCCTAGCCCGACAGAAAAAGCAGACATTGATTACTTGGATTTACGAATCGTGCATGCTAGTTGCCCCAGCTACGAGTACCTTATAATTGTACGAGCCAATATGCAATGGGAGTTGTTGCAATCGGTAACTCTACTTACAGTGGTGGTCATATTTATAGTAACATTGGGTGTCCTTTATCGAATTGCGTGTTAAAAATGAGAAAACTTCGGAATCAACTGAAACAAACACTTTTTATTAAAAACATAACATAATTCATACTAACTTATAAAAAAAACTTCAGCATAATTCAAAGAAAATTTAAGTATGCCTTGACTTTTCCCTGGTCATATTTATAGGGACACGTAGTATTTTCTGAGAACAAATTAGGTAAATTTTGTCGCATGCCCGGAATTTTTTAAGACAGCTTGACACATGCGGGGTATTGACCCGACAAGGTGACGGCAGATCTCATCCGGAATTGCATACCAAATTTGTTCTACTTTTTTCAACAAATCTTCGTTTTTTTAAACTTGTCATTCTGAATTCTATCTTTGACCAGCTTCCAAGGGCTGGCCAAAACACCAGATGGACATTGTCTTTAAAAAATTTGTTTGACATGTTTGCCGTATGCTTCGGATCATCGTCTTTTGGTATACCCACCGCAGTGGCATATTATCCTCAGTATATGGTAACATATTATTTTGGAGTATGCGTTCCACATAAAATCTTGCCGTCATGGTTTCCCGAATCCAAAAGATGGGACCTACACCATACCAGGAGAAACATGTCCAAACTTTAGTATTACCTCCTCCATGTTTGACGGTCTTTATGGTATATTTAGGATATAGTTCCTAATTTTTTGGTTTTCGTACGCACCGTCGCGTCGGCCATCCGATCCTATTAATTAAATTTGGATTCGTCGCTCCACAAAATACTACGCGATTTTCTCGCCCGTTCTTCTCTATTCCAGACTTCGTGATCCTTTGCGTATTTTAGACGATCTACGATATTCTTTTTGCTAAGCAAAGGAACCTTTACAGCAGATCTACCAAAAAGACCGGCTTCTTGCAACCGTCCGAGAACTGGTCGTGCTGAAATATCTGCGTTCACTTCAGTTTTTATATCTCGAGAAAACTTAAACGGATCCTGCTTTAATATGTTAACAATTCGACGGTCGGTTTGGGCCTTCTTTTTCGCTTTGGTCCCGTTTTTTCTTAATTTTTTAGGGCTTAGGGGCATTTGCCACCATCGACTTTGAGCATTTAACTATCCTGGCGACATTCCCTGTCTTTTCAAGTTTTGGATGACGATCCGTTGTTCGGCAGTACAATTTTTCTTTTCTCTACCCATTTTCAAATATTAAATTTTAAAATGAAGTTTTCAAAATTTCTAGATTGTAGAATCTAAATACGTACACTCGACTAATAAGGTCTGGAATGATTCGAAATTACTGACACCCGTCAATAATTAAATTAACATAGAATTAAGGAAATGTTCTTATAAATATGACCAGGCACAAAATTATGACCAGGCAGATAATTAAAATAAGTGTACATGGTCCCTTTAAATTTGACCACCACTGTATGTCTATCGACAGGAACCGACATTTCCTTACGTTTGCTTTTACACCTCCGACTTGATTTGGAGGTTATCTTTTTGGAATCTTTGGCAGATCTTCCGGCAAAGACCGAGCTTTCTCCATCTTTCTTGGGCTTTGTTTACTTAAAATCCATTTTGTGTGTTCGTCTTTGTCACGTTGGTGCTCCTGATTATCAAAATTACTTCTTGACTTTTAGTGTAATGCGTTCAACTACGGAAAGTTTGGTCTCAAATTCCGTGAGATACTTAAAGTGTTTTGGCATTTGCTTAAGACAGCAGTAGCAACATCGACTGTATAAGCAATCACCTTGCATCTTGTAGGTACTCTCTGTAGTCAGGTTTGAGACAAGCAATAACCAAGTTAACAGACTCTGACTATCTTGGTATTGGCCTATATACATATCTGGTTAAAAATAGTCCTTCAGCATTATCTCAGATGAATGCATAAATCATGCTGCCGTCTTCTATATTTTTTCGAATCGATTTATGGGGCTCAGAAGCTATTTACTAGATTAATGCAAATTTCTTCGGCCTACGGCATTGATCAAAAACGAATTTCAAAAGTCAACGAGTCCATTTTCCAGATATTATTAAAGTAATCCACATTCTATCCGATCAAAATTGTAAATTTCCGACAAATTTAGTTCAATAACAGCATCTATTGTTTGAAAATTAATTATTGATAGCTGATTGGCCCCTTAAATTACTCGTTTAAAATGGTTGCGCCTTTAGAAACCCGCCCATATTTGTCTGCATAATATATCTCCATTATTCTCACATGCTAAGATACTCCATTCAAAAACATCAGTCAGGAGCCTGTCGATAACAGCATTGAATTGTAATTACTAGAGCATCCATAAGGACATCACTCTGACCAACAAACCATTTCACATTGTTACATAAATGAACCGTAAGGATATCACCTACTCTCACATATCTATTGACCCTCGTATCCTTAGCTCGTATCTAATTATTGAACTCATACCAAACAATGATTCAATAACAAATTCATTATTGTTATCTTCATAAACCAAATCGACAGGAATACTCGAGTTCTTGTTATACATTTCCAAAGTTACACACGCTTCTGAAGTGTTTGTGTGTGTGAGATACGAGTGGTTGTGGGATGTTGATGCTCCTGGCAATCCCTGAAGGCAATCAACATGTTCGATTACATGGTCCGAATGTACCATGTAGTACGTATCCGTTTCGAAATCACCATCCTCATCATCATCACCATCACAATTACCATGGCACTGGTTTATTGGTGTATCGTTTATCGGAAATTGGACCTGGATTAATTTCAATTGACCTATATGTATCGACAATGGAGTTTGCTTGCAAGGACATACTCGTAGTTTGGTGACAGAAAAATTTTCTGAGAATATTCTTCACCGACACGACGATGTTGGTAGAGTGGGTCAGAGTGAAAGACATGGTATTTGTCTGGCCTGTGAGCTATGAGCAAGCAGAGTTGTCAAATGCTGATCATTTGACAATTCGTGCGATAACATGAGTTCATCTATAAATGGATAAATTGAAGTAATTACGAGGCCATCAATAGGAGTGGCACTTGCAAAGTGGCACCTAGGAGCAATCTATGTTTGTACTTGTGAGTTTGTCCACTGGAAACAGGTAACTTGATGACTAATTTGATTAGATTGATCCGAAGGGGAACTTAAGTAGTCACTTAGATTCGAGAATTTATTGATGAAAATTTTCAAGGAAATATGACAAGATTCAGTTGATGTATCCGACGATGGGGTGGGTGTTCAATAAAAACTGAACCACACGACACATGAAGAATTTTCCCTTCGAAACAAACAAGGTTACTTCAAACCTTTTTGGTAATGTAAATGCTAATGCGTCATACAGAAGGAGTGGGATGATAATTTTTTTTTTTGTTTTTTAAATTATAAGCAAAACCTTGTTTTGTGATTGAGCCTACTGTAGACTGCCCTAGGTAATGATCCCGCTGCGTCTGCATTATATCTCATTCTACGCAGGCCTTCTAGCTTCATAATGAGCTCGTACAATTCAGACTTCCAGTTTCCAATGTGCCTATTGGCTAAATCCAGCCATTCCCTGCACCAACCAGTTCTTGTTTGTACAGCATTCATAATTCTCAATCTGCTACCTCTTGATCTATACATGCAGGAATCTGCTAACAAAAGTGGTCTGGGGCTTGGCCAATCACAGGCCTGGACCTCAAGCCCAATTGGGCACGCACAGATTCTTAAGGATCACGTGGGGTCAAACACCTCCTCCGACTATCTAACTCCGTATCTCGACTTTGATGTACCCTTCACGTGCATATTTCCGAGTAGAGAAGACTGGGAGAGCGGAGGAGCACTGTCCATCTACACGGATGGGTCGAAAATGGATATAGGCACGGGTGCTGGCTTCTACTCAGAAAAGCTTAATATACAAAGCTCGCTTAGACTACCTGAAAACCTGAAAAAACAGCCAACCTACTGTCAATGATAGCAAAACCACGAGATGATATTACCATATTTATTGACAGCCAGGCAACCATAAAAGCAATTTCTGCCATCGAAATAAAATTCAAACTTGTTCAGCGCTGTCGCAAAGAGCTTAAGGTTCTTAGCTCACAGCACAATGTAAGACTCTGCTGGGTTCCTGGTCACAGGAACGTACAAGATAATGACAAAGCTGATGAGCTTGCACGTCTGGGATCTGCAATGGATCGTAAGCAAGCCCTCCAATGGATCAAACCCCCACTCTGTGATCTTAGGAAGCGAGTAGAATGTAAGATCCGTATGAAGGCGAATGACAGATGGAACTCACTACCCCCCGCGAAATTTCCAGGAAAACATGGCCAAACTACGATGAATCCCGCACCAAAAAACTTATGGAAAATGTCAGAAGGGCCATATCTCTACTGGTGGTATCCTAAGATACCACACTATGAAATTAAATCTCAGCACTGACGACATATGCAGAGGATGTGGCGATGCAGAAAGCTGTGAAGACACAGCCCACTTTCTGTGCCACTGTCCTAGCCTCAGTCAGTTGAGGAAGAGAAATTTAGGAAGCTACTTCTTCCAAGAAATTTCTGAAATATCCATAATTCCGCAGATCATCGAAATGGCTGGACAGCGTTGGTTAACGAGTAAGGAGAAAATGAACCAATCCAACAACAACAAGGACGGACCCCTAAACCGGGCATCACAATGGGTCTACGCAGACCTAAGTGTGATTCGCCAAACATTGAGCTCCTCGGTTATCCCCATAAATAATTATATCGGTCCACTGACGTAACTCGAGCTCACATAGTATGCTACGCAAGTAGATAGCCTCCTTTGCCACCTCCGCTAGACTTACATACATATTCTGCCCCTGTTGACGATAGTGCAACAGTCCGCTGCTTCTGCGATTTTCAAGTAACAGCAGCGCCACCAAGTAAGAGCACGTATCCTGTGCAAGAACGACGGTCTGCAGCACAACCACCCCAGTCAGCATCTGTATACCCAATAAGCCACTCATCCGTTTTTGAGTACAGTAATCCAAGGTTTGCCCTTCCAGCAAGACACCTTAAAACTCTTTTCGCAGAGAGCTAGGCGACTTATTCGGTTTATTAGTAAATTGTGCCAACCTTGAAACGGTATTCCCAAGGTCCGGACGGGTAGCCACTGATAAATATATAAGGGCACCAATTAACTCACGATATCCACAATTACTAGCATTATCAAAACGCATGTTCACTTCCGAAGGCGTGGGCACTGGATTGCACTTGTTCATCCCGTAGTATTTGAGCAGTCTCAGTATATGTATATCCAGTCTGCGAAAGCTGGATTTTTCCTTCACCTTGAGTTATATTTAGTCCAAGACAAGATTTAGCAAGACCAAGATCCTTAATTTCAAACTCCTCCAATAGACTATCACGCAGACTCATGATTTGGTTTTTCTCTTTTGATGCAACTAATATGTCATCAACATAAACAAGAATAAGCAATAAACTATCTCCACAGCTTTTATAAAGTAGGGACGGCTTATTCTTTGTGGGTTTTAAGCTCGAACTTAAAAGTTTTTCACTGAGTTTTACGTACCATTGATGTCCAGATTGACGAAGTCCATAGAGAGCCTTCTGCAATCTGCACGCGTTGCCTCCATCATGTATATTTTTGACCATTTTTCCTGCTCGATTACCAAAATTCGAATTTTTACCTTGCTTGGAAATTATCCTCTTCAGCATCTCAGAAATTATCATAAAAACTTCTTCATTCAACGTTTCGTTTAAATATGCAGTCGAACTGTCACACACTTAATCCAAACTGAACCGCTCGAGCCAAAAACAAGCGCAACGTCTCCAACCTCGCCACCGCGGTGCACCGCGACCGGTGCGAAGGTCTGATGATAATAGACACCAAATTTTTGACTCTACCCATTAGCTACTAGCCGAGCCTTGCGGCTTTCTGCTCTTTCATCAAAGCTGTGCTTATTTGTAAGCACCCAACGACATCCAAGTTTCGTTTTTAATAAGACTCATCACTTCTGCCTCCATCGCGTCCTTGCAATCTTCACATGCCTCGCTCATCAGGGAATCTTTCTTGCTGATTTCTGCCACACCAGCGAAGACATCGCTCTCAAGCTCAGAATCACATCCTTCGACTGGAGACGGAGACTCATTATCTCTAGGCCGTGCAGTCGTAGAACGTGTAGTGCGAAATAGCCTTCTCGATCGCCCTCTGCTACCCATCCGCAATATTTATTTTTTTTTTATAATCTACCCGCACTCAAGGGGTTATGAATACCCTTTTAATGTTCATACACAGTGCGGGCGTTCAAAGGAAGATAGAGAGAGAGAGAAAGAGATTGGTGTAGTGGTTTGAAACTCAGATGTATTAGGTTTCACACATTAGCTCCAGTGGTGGTGTCCAGATAACTGGGGAGATTGTTTGCTGTCATTTATATGTTTTGCCTTCGCTTCTGATTCACAGTATTTTTTTCCCGATCCACCTAATGTCATGAGCCTATCTTAGGTCTTACAGGAGTTTATCTGAGTTCCTCTTCAGATTTCCTCTTCGTCGACTGCATTGGCGACATATTTTTGGGAACAGCATTACCCATTAATGGACGAGGCGTAAACTCAACTCGCTTTCTTCTCCCTCTGTTTTCTCTGTTTCTGGCAGCAACTGATGCAACACCTGCATATCGTGAGTAAGGTTTTCCATCTCTTCAAGGAAGATAACATCGCGGGCATGAACAATCTGGTGTTTACTTGGCATCCATATTCGATATCCCTTTCTATCTCGAGGGTATCCCACAAATACTCCTTCGACAGATCTCCGTGCAAGCTAGGCTTTGTTAGGGTCTTTGTCCAGAACAAGCACTTTGGATCCGAAAGTTTTAAGGTGATTCACTTTTGTTCACTTCCCAGTCCACTTCTCATCAGGAATCTTACCACCTAAACTGCTCGTAGGACATCGATTGCGAATATCACATGCAGTAGCAATAGCTTCGGACCAAAACGACGCACTCAAACCAGACTGCAGCAACAAACACCTAGCCATGCCCAAGAGAGTTTGGTTCATCCGCTCTGCTACTCCGTTTTGTTGTGGAGTACGAGGACCCATGAGCCTCCTCTCTATACCTTGATTGGTCAGATTTTTATCGAACTCTATATTGTAATATTCACGTCCGTTGTCCGACTGCAAATATTTTATTTTCATCCCACTCTGCCTCTCTACAAGGTTCTGATAGAGTTTGAACGAATCGAACACACCACTCTTCTGCCTCAAGAAATACACCTCAGACCATCTTGAACTGTCATCTATAAAAGTGACAAAATACTTTCTTTCTTAATGGACCAACTACATCAGAGTGCACAATTTTTAATATTTCTGAACAAGGCACTCGATATTTAGGGAAGGGTCAGGGTCAAGCAGTAATTTTTCCTTTCAAGCAAATCTCGCATCGCCATTATTGATCTGCGTCCTTCACGTAGAGTTCGCATGTTTAGAGCTTTAGAACATAATCTACCTAAAGCTTAAATGTCTTGAAAAATAAAGATAACAAACCTGTTTCAAGGATAAGCATGTAATTAGCCGTTTTCCATGGGGCATAACAGGTACTAGATGACAGCTACTTCCTCTAAAGTAGTGTCTTCCAACGCCGTAAGTTCCTCTTCTTCCAGTGTCAAATACGAAAATACTTTTTATAGGACATGGCTTGATATAGGGCCTGCTGTTGCCAAGGGAGCGGCATTGTCAATGTCCTTTTGAAAAGAGAAATTTTGTGACCACTTCAATCTTTAAGGAATCTGTGTTGCTTTGTGAAGAAGATCGGCTTGCAAAGGAAGGACATTGCATCATATATGATGCTCTCGAAAAGCTAAGGTATGCATGCATGGCGAAATTGGTCGAAAGTGGATGATTGCTCTGACAGACTATGGAACTATAGTCGTTGGACAAGAAAATGAGGTCAAGTTTCCTATTAGAGTTGTTTTTAGATGCCACTTACATTGAACAGGTCCTTTGCTCTAGGAGAGTCACTACATACTACCGACTAGATATACCACTTCATATGTACAGTCCAGCCACAAGTAATGGTGGAATGTAGCTTTTCCTTTATGCTTCATGGAATCCTTACAACTTTCTGCTCTTGACTCTCTCTCTCACTCTTGAATATGCCGTGCAGCCTTCGTACACGACCATTTTCAAGGCCATTTCGAAACTCAAGTAATAGCCTTGAGATTCTTTTAGAAAGTAATGTAAAAAAACAAAATTTCTCAATGAGAAAACGGCACAAAAGCAACTCATTTCCATACTCCATACTTCGAAGTCAACTTTGTAAATGTTGACCAAGTCAAAAAAAAAAACCGCTTAGTAAGGCTAACTTTTTTCATCCCCTTTTGCCTTGGTCACAAAGGGCAACACACAATCTGATTGTATGCTTTGTCAGAGGCAACGTCGATAGAAGAAGCAGTTAACAGTGTTTTTTTTTAAACTTTTCTTTCTCATTGTTGAATGGACTTCCATTGCGTTTGTGCCTTTGGGTGAGTTGCAATGCTAAGTGATTTACCTGTTGAATGACTCTTAAATACAAAGCAGTATCCTTTTTCCAGGAAGAAAAGTTCGCCATTTCTCTTTTGCTTTTCCACACATTCTTTCTCTCTTGCACCTGAATATCCTGTTTTCTATTTAAATTCCGCTCTTAAGTCACACCTTGTTAAATTGAAGGTGATTATTGATTGGGTATTTGATTAGGCCCTTCAAGTTCATAGGGTTAGATTATACAACTCTATAACATCATGACCCCGTAGGTGCTTTCCTAAGCACTTATGCTTTCGTGTATATCCTGAGTACATCTCTATTCGACACACGAGTCAACATCAATATGCGCTCTCGGTAGAGAGGTATTCCTATTTCTATTTCTATTTCTATTTTTTTTCTTGGATCCCTAGTGGTTGGGTAAATTACGGAACAGTGGCATTTCAACTTACGTGACCTCGATCCAACTCGATACACATGCGATGGAAATGGTCTTCGTTCCATCCAAGTCAGTTTACAACCACCGACGACTTCGGAGAAATGAAGTGCGTTCGTGATGGTGTAAAACTAGTTACGACTAACTGACATTTATCATCGCCTACGGGCAGCAGAGTACGTACCTATCCTAACGATAAGGGAGGAATGACAGACGAAGAATTTCAATGGAAAACCCTTTTTTTTTGCTAGCTTTCTGTACCCTCGTGCTCTCCTCAGTATGCATATTAGGGGGTTTTTTTTCGTCCTCCGACCTTCGAACACAATTCAAATGTGACCGACCCTTTCGAAGGAGTGGATCAAGTGAGATTGCTAGTCCTTGCTACCGCCCCAAGTCCTTATCTAATCAAATAGTTTCAGCAGTGAAGAAGATGAAACGTTTTGTTGCGTTTTAAATTTTTTAAATCGATTTAATCCAAATGTTATGGGTTCTGTGGGTTAAAATACTTGATGGGTGGGACTGAAACCCATCAATTTCCCTGTCCAGGAGTCTAAAATTATTTTCACAGTCACGAACCGGCTCAGTGATTACATATGAAATCAGGCAATCTAAACAAATTAATTATGGGAGTGCACTGCCGGATATAAACGAAGCTAATTAGAACTTCATTTGGTGTTAGTGTAACTCCATCAACCGCGTGCGCAAAAAAAAAAAAACAAAACAGTAAAGCAATTCAAAGGACATTATTATGTGCAACGCGACGTGTTGTAATTAAATATCTAGTCGAACTAACCACCACAAAGGTAAATAAAGTCGGATTTATGCTCCCTACCACCACCAAATCCAATCTGTGGAGGAGTGGGTGGTGTGCTTTTTCCCTTTTACCCAGAATTTAAGAATATATACTCAAACTGGATTCTAGAAAGGTTTTCTAAACGTCTTTTCAGAGGAAATTTGTTTGTGTGAATAAGAAGAAGTTTGTTTATATGAAGAAGGACACAGAGTAAGATGATCGTAGATGATAATGGTCGATGAGAAACATCTTTCTACAATCAGCAATACCATGGAATCTGCACTGAAAAAATTATCCTTATGGACGGAACCAAACGGTCCTACCAAAGTTGAACGGAATCCCTCTGAATCTCTCCGCAGAAGCCAAGGATCTAAGAACAATTCTTTTATTCGAGGCTATCATGCAAGAGAATTACCGAAGAAAGAATGAGGAAAGCTTTAGCAAGCAAAGAGCCTAAGTCAGTCTAAAGCCAGAATATTTGTGGATGTTATGCTATACGAGCTTTCACCCTTCCGTATAGGAATTAAGGGCCCTTAGTGCTACCTGACCTTAGAGCTATGATATTAAAATTGTCCTAGGCGAAAGCTTGGAAGAGAGGTCTTCTTTGGTAGCACTGTCGGAAACTACAGCTTACACGACACCTCCTTTGATAACGGATTCAGACTGATCGACTGTGCTGCGGGGCGAAATGTTTTCGTAGCTAGTTTGCGGTTCCCTCATCTCGATATTCACAAGGGAACTTGGAAATCTCCTGATCAACCTATCGTCAACCAGATTGACCACATTGCGATCGATGCAAGACACTCCTTCAGTATTATGGATGTCTGAAGGTTCCGAGGGGCAAACATTGACTCGGACCACTACCTTGTTGTAGCCAAGGTATGGTTGCGGATATCATGAACACCGCCAAGAGAAGGAAATACTGCTACGAAATTTGACGTCGGACTGCTACAATCGCAAAAGATCGCAAAATCCTTTTCCGATCGAGTCTCCCTCAATCTCTCAAGAGATCCTATGCCGCCAGCATCAAGTATTGAGGACCAGTGGCAACATTACCAAAAAGCCATCAGAGATGCCGCCTCTGGGTTTCATTCGGCCACCACAACGAAACCCTGGTTTGACGACGAGTGCCGGCAAGCACATGCAGCTAAACAAGAAGCATGCAAATCGGCGCTGCAATGAAGGAATATGAGAAGCGCGCGATCGAGAAAATAGAGAGATGCTACTGTAGGAATGAGGTTCGAAAGTTTTACCAAAGGGTAAAAAGAACCTGTCAAGGCTACAAGGACGGAACCGAAGCCTGCAAGGACGATTAGGGGAACATCGTAGTAGAAACACAGTCCATGCTGAGGATATGGAAGAACCATTTCTGCAGATTGTATAACGGCGACGACGACCGAAATTCCGCTGTCAGGCAGAACGAACCGTTCAATCTGGACGATGATAACCAACATTTCCGTCCCCCCGACCTAAATGAAGTTAAGATAGCTAGACTAAGTACATATATGCTGTCAACAAGGAAGGACAACCAACATCGACGTAAAGGACAGAACATCACCATAGACAGATATAACTTTGAGGTAGTTAGGGACTTTATCTACCTAGGCTCCGCTATGAACTCAGAGCACGACATCAGCGCTGAGATCAAACGAAGATCGGTGAGTGTAGGAGATACAACAGCGAACCGTATGGGCTGTTCAGCTGCATCGACTTGGCCAGAAGAGTGAAGGTCCAACGACTGAGGTGGCTGGGTCAATGCTTCGGCCCGGAAAATCTCCGAATCCATTCCCGACGGTCGGCGCAGTAAAGGAAGACCGCGACTCAGGTGGCGCACGCAGGTGGAAGGCGACCTCAACCAACTTAGCGTGCGTAACTGGGGGCAGCTGGCTAAAGATCGAGCTGGCTGGAGCCGCTTGTTGGTTGAGGCCCAGGTCCACACCGGACTGTTGCGTCACCTTAAGTAAGTAAGTAAGTGCTATCTGACTGTCCAAATAAATACATACCATGGACCCAAGTACTGGTAGGTACTGCTATTTTCCAATTTGGAACCATCTGTATATCAGCCTTATGCGTTGGGCGGCGTGCTTAGTACTCTGTTTCTCGATTCTTGGTGGTCACCAATCACCACTGCGAATTTTCTGCAGAACCCAAATCTCTTCAGCATCGTGGTTGAAATAGTCTCTGAGCCTTAATGCCAAAAGTTTCCCGAAAATATCGACGGCAAGAAGGTGGAACATTGCTTCCAATGCAGTGGTGGAGGGTGTTCCCAATGCTAATGCTGATCTTTGGGCTCTTAGTATCCCGCTTTTAATTTATTAGACGGAATGCAAAAAAAATAGAAAAGCAAGCGAGTGCTTCGCATGACAGCAGGAGTAACAAAACCTGATTAAATTAGAAGTTCGAAGGTTAGGTTAGGTTAGGTGAGGTGGCTGACTTGGCGATAGCCAGGACACACTTAGACCAAGGAGTAGGTCCATTGTGATACCACATATTTGGTAGACCGGAGGAAGTCACCGGGTACTCGGGGAAAAACCTATGCTATCTCAGGGTGTTGTGACTGGGATTTGATTGTGCCTAAGCGGTTAAGTGTACCGTGAAGGTAGCGGGTGCAAGCGAATACTGACTCAATCGAACCCTTTGTACTGTTCTGCAATTAGCTAGGTAGGGTAACTGATTCAGTTTAACCCTAGTGCTGAAGGTACCATGTAGGTAGTGGGGTGCATAGGAGTATTAGAGTGGCTGATTCAATCGAACTCTTGGTACTATTATGCGGTTAGTGTTATCTAGATGGGTGACTGATACAATCGAACCCTTATGACCTAGAGAAACCGTGGAGGTAGCGAGGGTGCGTAAGAGTAGTAAGAGGTGACTGATTCAATCGAACCCCTTATACTGTTATGCACTTGAACTAAGTAGTATTAATGCTAATGGGGAGTTTGGTTTTTCTAGGTAGGGTGACTGACTCAGTCGAACCCTTGAACCTAGGTGAACCGTACAGGTAGCGAGTAGATTGCATATAGGTAATTTAGGTGACTGACTCAGTCGACCTTTGTTACTGATATGCAGTCGTGAATGATGTGCAATTACTAGTGTTAATCTAGTGAGTAGTTAGAGGGTCACCTGTCGCCCTTGGGAAGTGACTGTTACAGTACAAACCTCCTATGGGTAGATGGTGACAAATACGATGACGAGTGGGTATAGTGATTGAATCATTCTAACCTAATGCTTTGTTGCAGATAACTATGAGTTGCTTTACGATGCTAGAAGGTGTAAAATATATATGTGTATATATGTGTATAGTGTCAGCTGAACCAGTTAGATTTTGATATAAATCTCTGTAGATTTATGATGTCTATGTTGGACAGATCACTTAGATCTTCAAAGAAGTAATTGCCTAGTATTTTCTTCCTTAAGTTAGCTAGCGCTGGGCATGTTCCTAAGAGGTGGAGGTTATTTTCCTCCTCTTCCTCATCTCTGCAACTTCTGCAGAAATCGTTTGACAGGACTCCTAATCTGATGGCGTGCCTACGTATCAGGCAGTGCCCTGTAATTATTCCTACTGTTAGGCTTATGTTCCTTCTATTTAAGGACAGGAGCTTTTTAGTTTTCTTTACGTCTGGTATGGGCCAGATCTTCCTGGTCGATATGCACGTGCTTAAGTTATTCCACCTGTTATTTACGATTTCTTGTGCCTCATTAGACATTCGAAGTTTTATCGTTTGTATTGGGGGTGTCGGTACGTCTCTGTTATCCGGTGCCTAGTTTGGCTAGCTCATCTGCTTTGCAGTTGCCTGGAATATCTCTGTGTCCCGGGACCCAGCACAGAGTAATGTAACATCTGTCCGCAATCTCGTTAAGAGATTCGCGGCATTGTTTGACCAACTTAGATCTTATTGTTGGCGTTTCCAGAGCTTTAATCGCCGACTGACTGTCTATGTAAAGGACGATAGACTTACCATCTATCGGGTACAAAGAGAGTCTGCGCGCTGCTTCACGAATAGCCGATACTTCCGCTTGAAAAATACTACAGTAGTCTGGGAGTCGGAGAGCTGCGTTTAGCAGAGGTACATCAGAGAATATTCCCAGACCTGTACCTTCCGATGTTTTGGATCCATCAGTGTAGATTTCAATTGCGGCGTTGTTTAGAATGTTACCGTTTTCCCATGCTGATCTGTCTGGGATAATGGTATTATATTTTGTATTAAAATCAATAGACGGGGATAAGTAATCTGTATCCCTAATATTGGAGTTAAGTAGTATTTTCATATGGCCAATTGGTGAGTCTGACCATTTTAAAGATTCTTTAAGTCTTAAGGCTGCTTTAGAGGCTACCATTTTCCCGAAGATATCGATGGGAAACATGTGTAGTAGAGTTTCTAAGGCGGCCGTGGGAGTGGACCTGAGGGCCCCTGTGATGCATATGCATGCTGATCGTTGTACTCGTTCCATAGAGTTGGTATTGCTCTTGATATCAAGTGCAGGCCACCAGACGAGAACGCCATAAAGTAGAATTGGTCGAACTACCGCCAGGTACAGCCAGTGTACTATTCTCGGTTGAAGACCCCATTTAGGACCAAGAGCCTTTTTACAGGTGTAGATGGCGATTTCTGCTTTCTTGGTTCGGTCCTGAATATTCTGTTTCCAGTTAAGTTTACTGTGAAGGGTTAGACCTAAGTATTTTGCTTTATGAAGTTCGAAGATCCGAAAGAATTGGAGCACTACCACCTCTGTTGGTATTGCCATGTTCAAAGGAGGGATCCTATGAACCCTGTCATAAGGCAATATCAATCAACGTTCATATACAAGCGCGGAAGAGAGGCAGGTCAAAAAACTCCTAAATCACTCAAATGCAAAAACAGCAGTATTTTATTGGCATCAGTGACGAAGTGACCCGAAACCCGGAGGCCTTCAGATACTTTCGTCGAATCGGCGAACCCCATAGGCGGACCAGTAGGGATGCAGTAAAGTGAAGGGTTATGATCCTTATAATCATGATCATAGCCTCGCCGAACAAAAAAAGGAAGAAGCAGAAAAGCAAGCGAGTAAATCCTTGGTACTTCATTACGACTGATCTTGTTCAGGAAGCTATTACTGGGTAACTAGCCTCACTCGTTCTCCCTGTGGCTACGAAAATATCACCGACAAATCCAAATTGTTCATCAGATTCCTCTCTGTCACCGTATGCAAAGTTCCCCAAGGCCACTTGAAATAATTTCAAGTCCTACTCATTATCCTTGGAAAATTTTCAACTCATTTTCCCAAAAAATACCTTCACACACACTCTGGCTTTCGTAAATCCAAAGCAATTAGCTTAAAATTTCATTAAATACAAGTTAAAATTAATTTAAATATCCTTTGTCTCCTCTCGTTATCCCTGAATGTATTTCACATGTATTTTCAAAAGAATACACAGACTGATGCTAAGCCTTCTCCTGTTCAACGCGTTTATTATACAAAAAAAAAAGAAAGACATTCCGATAAATATTCCAATGAAAGTGGGCCACATGGACATGACCAGTCATCATATTAGACGAACTCCGACGAATATACCATCAGTAGCCATTGTGTGCTGGAACAGTTCCATGTCGTGTACGAGTACAATTCTAAATGTTCTCCTTTTCGTTCGCAAAACCGCCTGTCATTGCCTCCTTTGAATCGCAAACGAGTACGTAGCACACAGATTCTTACTCGTACATGTATCTAAAGAGGTATCATTATCATCGTACTTTCTTGGCCCCGGGTTCTTGTCTGTGTGTGTTTGTGTTTTTTTTTTTTTTTGTAAGGATTTTCTTTTTCTGTACTTTTTTGTCGGATTCGAAAATTGAGTGCACGTCCGACCACCCCGTACTATGATTGCCACACATTCAAAGCGAATAGCACCGCAGAACAATGGATGCTCTTCCGCTCCCATCTGTCGAAAATGTTCAAAATTGGATCATTTTTACCAAACGAATAAAGTGCGCTGTAATGTGACTCCTTCAAGTGTGATTTTTTTTCTTCTTCTTTTTTTTTCTATTCGACAAACAAAACGGTAGAGATGCGGGAGTAAAATGCCAAAAAAAGGGGAGGAAAATAATCAAAATTCCATCATCAATCTCAAGGGGGCTTTCGAATGAGATCTGGGGCAGAAGAGTGAGTTGAATTGATTCAGATTTCATGGGATTTTGACGAAGCGACATCTATTTACATGGAGAGTTGCAGAAAAAAAAAAAAGAAATCCGTTCGCTGAAGAAGAATAGAAAAAGCGAAGTAAAACGTTAACGATGAACCATCAAAGAATGCTTACAAAGCCGTCACGTCACTTTTAAATAATTCGTCTTCTGACTATCGATTGAATGGGAAACCACAGTGACACATGGACAGGGTTAGACTGAGGATTGCAGCACCAGATCTAGGCCCCGTGGGGTGTATTTTGATCGTTAGGTGAACGTAGTTTGACTTTTTTTTGGGTATGATACTTCTATTCCTCTGTGAAAATGGCCTCATCACCTCCTTGATAGTGAGCCAACGATGAGTGTCTGCTGATTCTCGCGATGGGTCCGTATTTGAGCGCTTGGACCAGCGCAAGAACATCTATGTGAACTTGAAGTTGTGTATGCTGCACCGGGCGGGGCGGCTTAAGTGCGTCTCAGAAGTCTAGCAAGAGCACCTCAGAAGGAGAATGCCGGTGGAAGAATTCTTCCGATGGAATCAACGGTGACTTCACGGTAGACTGGTAGATGCTTTATGTTATCTACTTCGGCATATTTGAGAGCCGAGTAGCGGTGCTTGCATAAAAAAACTTGCCCGGTCCAACTAAAGCGCTCATACATACATCCAAAGTGGACTACTGGCAAACGTGCATTCTTACTTCTGGTTCAAAGGGTAGTAAACAAGGATCTGGCCCTCTAGACTATGAGTTGTACCCCCGAAATGGATTCGCTAACAGTTACGAAGCATCTAGAAGCCTTGGATATGAATTAATTCACTTTGACAAATGTGTCAAGTGTTGGGTTCCTCTACAGACCATGTGCAACCGAACAACCTGCAGAGGCCATAAACTATAAAACATAATAGCCATCCAAGGAGTACGATGATATGCACTAGGCAAAAGGAGGATAAAAAAAAACTGCGATATATACTACGATGATTCCTGATTCGTTATAACCGAGAGACTTGGGTGATCTGGCCTAAACTGGATCAGAAACGTAGTACCTAAAGCAATCACAGATCAGCCACATAACCGGTGTCTTCCAGGAAGACTGTCTGATAAGGCAACATGTTAAAAGGCTGGACACATGTTTGAATGACTTTTCCAGGAGTTGCAGGGATGAACATGAGGAGGAAACTACCCTTCCAAACTGTTCCAAACAAGATCCCTACAATTACGGCCGCTTTTCATGAGCTTCCACTACTTCATTAAAAGCTCCGGTTGCCTTGATCCAAGTCCCTGAGTAGCCAAGTTAAAAGATCCACTGTATCACAAAAGACCTATGTACATATGTGGCTTATATGCAAAACTGGGTAAAGAGTACGTCTTTGGTATCGTGAACGGTAAGCACAATCTACCCGACATCACATCCTGCAATGGATTCAAGGCTAATAGGCATTGCGGCGGGTAAAAACTTTAGCGTAGTTCGCACGTGGTTTCTTTGTTTCAGAACCCCCAAAGGGGTATAGCACTCTTCCATCGAAAAACTGTCAACCAAATCTATCATATTTAACTTAGAAATGTTTCGAAGGCCAAAAGATTAAGCAGACTGGCCACGGTTTTGAAGTCAGAAAGACGACGAAGACCATACTTTCACTGTCGGGCAGTACGAGGAATTTAACAGTGACGGTGATAGACAAGAACACCGTCAATGCCATCGAATAGTTAATCCTTCGATGACTCTTTTGATGTCCTCGAAGGTCCTCGACGGAGTGGCGCACTTTGTGCTCTACGGTGAAGAATTAGTCTTTCTAATCACTCATTATAAAGGTAATTCAGCTACAAAGTCTTCACTCATACAACTAAGGTAACCCTGTCCAAAAGCCTAATCTTATAAGGCATGTTGTATGCTGCAGAATTATGCAGAGTGATCTCTATGATAGTTGGTGAGTGGAGGAGAAGATATAAGGACGAACTTGTTATCCTATTCAGCAGCGTGGATCTATCCAGAAGAGAGCACATTCTACAGTGGTCAACTTGAACTGAATGTATAGCTACATCCATACCTGGGCCAATCAGGAATAACAATTTGACCATAAAATTCCTCCTTAATAGGGTCTTCAGACTCGTTTTACTAGGCTGATGCTATAGAAATTGATGTGGATTACAGTTAGGTGATTGCTTGCTTGATACTGGCCTCGTCCGGTTTAATACAAGTGCGCTGAGGTTCACCTATATGTCATTGTGCAGGTCCAAGTGATCAGCTACACATGTTTAGTCACGGTCAGGATACGCGGGGTACTCCATGAGGATGTTTTGGCCACTACTAAAACAAGATACTTAAATACTTCCCTAAAGTGCTTAAAAAGTTTCCTAGGGACGTTTCCGGACCCAGCAGTTGATAGATAGTATAGTCTATAGGAGAGGTGGCCTGATTAACGTCTTCCTTCTATCTGGCTATGATTGATGGTAGATAATTTAACATGAATTACATATCCTTGAAAATTCACAAGCTCCCACGTATTTGCCTTTGAGTTTTCAGCTAAGGGCTCCCAAACTACATAGTCCCACCCTGCAACACACTGTGGCAAACCAAAACTGTATCCTTGCATTAGAGAAAGAGCGCAAAAAAAGGGAAGAAGAGAAACCCTTCGCCCCCATTCGTCAGTGCCAAAATCAGAACTTGAACAAATAAAAATCATTGAATCATTACAAGCATAAATCCTTGCGTACGTAAATATCCTTCGGAAATGTCATGCAACTAATTCAATAAGAAAACAAGCACCGCGCTCAAGGATTCGCATCCACCATTCCGATATACAAAAGCAAAGGCATACACGAACATCGCATCCCTTAATCGTTTTTCATGCGAAGCAAACCCAACCGAATGTGAAACGAATGCCATATACACGCACAAACACGCCTAACATCCACATCATACCAAGAAGGACACTTATGGCGGGCGCACACGCACACGCACACACACATACATCTCGTATGCGTTTTTTGTATGAAGACAAAAGTCAAAAACTCCTGAAATGACAGATCCGAATATTTCAATCTGCCACCGAACACTTCAGATACAAAACAGAATGAAATTTTATCATCATCATTCGTCCTCGTAAAACGAGTGTGAATAAAATGTGAAGAGGTCCTCAAGTGGCGGGCGCTTGTTGGTGGTGGCGGTTTCCTTTCGTGTGGGTGGTGCGGTGCTGTTGCTGTTGCCATTGCCGCTTGGTTACCCCCCAACGACGTCGTCGTCATCGGCATCATAGTCGCATAGTTCTATGCGATGGTATCAGTAAAAGCGATTGGGATACGATGAGGTTCCTTCAAATTTATTATACACCACATTCAGATACAGATATTCCGTATCCGTATACACTAGGGCTCGTAGGTGCGGAAAGACGTGTGCTGTTTAAAGAAAATCCCTGTCTTTCCCAAGAGTGTGTTTGCATACACGATGGACCCTTGTGTGTGTATTCGGGCGAACGCTCCCAAGAGTGTGCACACTCAAGTGTCCCCTTGAAGCATGTATACAAATGTAATGTCATTACGTTTGGTAAATTTAACTTTTACCGAACTTTTGAATGAAAATGTTTGAGTTATTCAAATTCAAATTTCATTGCCTCGAAAGTTTCGTCATTTCTTCTGTAGAAGCGGTAGGATGGCAACCAGCGGCGGGCGATGTCGCCTTATATCTTCGGAGTCATGCTGCTGCTGCTGCTTGTCCTGCTCCTGCTGCTGTTGCGGGGGATATGGGTGGGCTACGTCGTGTGTGTGCCGGGCCCCAGAAATTCTCGTCTTCTTATGAGTGGAGCACAGAGTGTGAGGGATGTCTTTTCTTCTGTCGTTTTGTGTGCGACCAAGCAAATTTATAGACTAAGTTTCCTTCTTTTTTTTCCTCTTATTCTCCGTTTCGTGGAAAACTTCAGGAGCACAATGGGTGTGCTGTAGGTTAAAAAGTAACATTCCCACCCCGAAGCCTACTCTGGATTGGTCTTTTGCTCGACAGAAAGACTGTTGACTTGTTAATGCCATTCGTGTCTTGGACTCGTTTTTTTAGACACTGTAGCTGATGTTGTTTAAAGTCTCCACAATTTGTAAGCACCCATTTGAATGGGCTCTGAAACGAGTGGTTTCAGGGGTAGGGGGAGGGTATCAATTTGTAGAGAACTCTGGTAATACTTCTGGTTACTCATGGGGGTGGAAAGGTTGAAAGGTTTTTTTCTCAAATTTTGTATTTCTTTTAGCAGCCGGAACAGTGGAGGTGGAATAATTTGATTGACAATTTGTTTGTCCTTGAATATCTTGGCTAATTAAAAAGTTCCTTTAGGCCACTCTCAAAAAAAAAAGAAGGAAGAAAAGAAAAAGGTGAATAATGGTCACAAAGTAGGTATAGATCCTCTAAAACCACTTTTCGGGGTGATGGGCAACTATTACTTGGCCAGATTATAAGAGCCACAAAGGAAAGTTTATAAATTATGTACCCAAGGGTAGGAAGCAACATGGCACGTGCCTAACCCTTCCAGTTGTTAATAATTTGTTGAGCGTGCTACAATTTTTTTCTTGGGCAAAATTCTCTCGTAATTGTTTTCATCTCTCCCCAAAAATCATCGAAATTCCATTGAGAATGCGAAACCATTGAAGTTATTTTTGGTTTTATTCACAATCAATTTGGTTGGGTATTGATTTCTGTTTTGAGTTTTAGACATGTGCCTAGGACTAGTCTCTTTAATAGGATGCTAACCCTTTATTACACTCCCTTCCCTATAAATAAAAAAAAAAAATCCGAAAAAATAACAACTTGGTATTATTTTAGGCGATTTATACTTTGAAGTTTAGTACGGAAGGCAAAAAGCTGCTGAGGCTAACCGAGAGATATTTGAAGTTTGAGGTGTCGATTGCTTAACAGAACGCACTTTTCTTAATCGGTTTACAAAATTCTATTTCAACATAGTTCGCCATCTCAACTATAACAAGAACTTCTCTGGAAGGCTTAAGCTTAAACTCTACTCTTGTTTTCCAAATCATTGTAGCGTGCGGAAATAATGGCGTTAAGGAAGTCTTATATTCGCTAAAGGATATCCGCCTAAGACATCTGCATCTTTTTGGATACCCAAGCAGCAATCAAATCCTTGGTCTCTTTAATTTCTTTAGCAGCCGGTCGTAACTCATACTATACTCTACTAGGGCCATATAATTTTAGCCAGATGCTCTATTTAACCGCTAAATAACCGCGCCGTGGCTCAAGTGGTTAGTGCGTTGGATCGCTGAGCGAGAGGTTCGACGTTCGAATCCCAGAGAACACCGGGCCCACCTCTCGCGAATGTCTGACAAACTTCCGAGAGTAATAACTGTCCTGAGGAAGCTTCTCAGTTTGCCTTTCGGATATGGCTCTAGGTCCCTTCCATTTATGTGAAAAAATATAACGCGCACAGCACGAAGCTAGGCCCTGGACCAATTCGGTCTGTTGCGCCAAGTATTTGTATTTTTGTATAAACTTCCGTTCCAGATTCTTAATTTCCGCTGCACTAACAAAGTCCCGCGCCAAGTGAAGTAATCATTTCCCCGCGGATCCTGGACAAACGCAAAGAATATGTTCTGCCGCCTACATTTGCTCTCCACAGAGCCGGCATATGTATATCAGCGTCTGATGATAACATTTAAGTCGACAATGTCCCGTTAGGCAGCCCGTTTAAGTTCTGAAGTCGTCTTTTTTGAGTTCGAGTAAAATCTTGGCCACCTTCGGTTGGGATTGAATGAACTTTTACGCTTGCTTTAACCCAGTAATCAGCGTGTCTCTCTATCTTCCATTGTGTTACATATCTTGTAATTGACACTATTAGGTCGTTTGCCAAGGGATCAGGACCAACTAGTGGGCGACAAGCGTCTCTTCGCGTCAGACAGGCAGCATATTCGTTCCCTCGAAACCTTTTTGACCTGGAATCCAGGTCACTCATAGAGATGGTGGAGCAATTCAATATTCAACACTATTGCGTGCCAGGACATAGGGATATTACAGGCTCTTTGCAAGGAGAAAGGCCGCTCATGCTCTAGCCAGAGTAGCATCTACATGCATATAGATATTCATCTAGCCAGAGTGTATCTAATTATACCTCGACACGCTAGTGACTGCCTGTGTTGTCCCACGATCGAGAATTTTCGCCAACGCTTTCTAGTGCCTGTGGAGGCCCCAGAGAGAGACGCGACGTCCTAAACAGGATGGTTTCCGAGTCCCGAAAGTTGATTTTCAGCTCCCAGTGGTTGCAATATCGCTTGATGAAATTACGCTACAAGAGTACTGGAACGACCTCGATACTTGGTCCTGGCCTGCACCCGATGGTGAAGAGATCCTACACGATCGCTCGAATAAATGTTAAAGAGGATTGGTGAACTAACCGCAAACTCTTGGTTGAGGTCCACGCTTACTCCCAACTGAACACCCACCTAAGTAACTAAGTAAAGTGTTGCAGACCGCTTTTCATTTTGATGCTCCCAGCAGAGCTCACGTTGCGATTTTCCACAACGTATTGTCAACTGGTGTAAGCAGTGGTTTTCTTATGCCCAGCATGCTCAGGTTGCAGAAGAGTCCTTCTAGATATATTTTTGTTTTTTTTTTATTATTCGCGCGCGCCAAAGGGGGTATGAATACCCTTAGGCTGATTATTCAGGCACGGGCGTTTGAAGGAGGGGAAAAGAGGAACAGAGGAGGCACCGCTGCACGTTGGCTTTAAATGCTTGAAGGATGTAACGATGAGGAAGCACAGAGCCTGGAAGATCATGCCACATACCTGTCGTTCGGCTTATGAAGGAATCCCTGTATTTGACAGTACACGGCCGAAGTTGGACTTGAGGGTGAACTGATGTACATTCGAAGCGTGAGGCGTACTGCGGGTGAAACTTTGAAGGGAAGGAAAGCAAGTGGTTATTTCGTTGGAACATTTTTTGTGGAATAAATGGAAAACACATGTGACATTTCTACGATGTTCTAGTAAGTCTATACAACTCATAATGTCTCTATCACCTATTGGTTTTATCGCGCGGTTCTGGACACTATCTAGAATGTGCAAAACGTTCTTGGGTGCACCAGACCAGATGTGGGCGTTGTATTCCATCTTTGGGCGGATGAATGCCTTATAAATTGTGGCCAGATCAGAAGGAGTAAAGTATTTCTTGCATCGCATAAGGAGTCCTAGGCATTTTGCAGTATTTTTGGTGACCTCAAATATGTGAAGACTTGAAGCCGTCCAAGACAACTTGTATTGAACGCCCCGAAAGGTAATTTCTAATCCATGGAAGCAGAGACTCATCGATGCCGTATGCACGCATCGAACTCTCTCAAATGCCTTTGAAAAATCAAGATATTTCATAAGCTGACGAGATATTTCATAAGCTGACGATTTATCAGCGTTTCGATGACCTTGGAAAGAAGGGACGTAAGTGCAATGGGTCGGTAATTGGTCAGAGAGGAAAATTCGCCTTTTTTAAGGGCAGGCTGGACAAATGCTGTTTTCCATCTTCTCGAAAAGAGTTCAGAAGAGTAGGACAGACAGAAAAGCTTACGCAGAGGTTTTGCCAGCGAAGAAGAACACCTCTTCAGAAGGTGTACAATGTTATTGAGTCGAAGATAGCTAAGTGTTCAAACTTCGGTGGGAACGAAGGATGCACCTCCTCATTGGCGAAGGCACTGACCCTATGTGTTAGTACCTTCATATTATCTCGTCCAGTTTGATGTTGACAACGTTGCTAATAGTTCCCCTTTAACTACACACAGCACATGTAAGCAAGTTACAGAAGCTAGTACAGATGCAACACTCGAGAGGGTAATCTAACTCTTAAGGCAATTCTCGAAAAAAAAAACTTCCTCTGATCTTACTTTCGTTTCGTCTTTCAAACTAAGTCGATATACACACTTAAATGACCACCACGAGCTATAAATCCACCCCTAAACTCCCATCGAATAACTATGAAAAAAAAAGAAAAAAAAAAGGAGTTTGCCATCGCCTGGTAATAAAATCTCAGACATCATCTCTATTTCTATTTACAACTTGGATTTAATGTCCTTCATTCTTTGCCTATTACGACATCGAATAAAAAAGAGAAAAGAAAATCCTTGACAGGAAAAAAGTCGCCTTTATAAGAAAGAAGAACGCCTAAGCTCCTGTAAATTGAAATAATTCGTTCGTCGTTCTACTTTAAGGCGGCCCGGCCCGGACCGGCCCGCAGACAAACTTAATTCCCAAATGAAATAAAAAACGCAAAGCAATTTAAGGAGTACGTAAGTATTTCGTTCGTTTTTTTGTATTTTTTTTTTATTTACATTACAAACCCTCAACCGCCAGGACACTCTGTGTGTGCGCTGGTCAACAGAGGATCCACAGAACTGAACAATAACAACAACAAAATCAACAACAGGGGCAATAACAAATAATCTACTAAATTTATACAAAAAAAAAGTAAAAAAAAAATAAAAATTGTCCTAACAGCAAATGGAAGTCTTGAGGCATTTTTTTTTTTTTACTTTGCGTCCAGAAATCATCGAGAATAGACTGACTTCTTTGAGCCGATTCGTGGATTAGAACTTCTCTGGTGGACCGTATTCATCAGATGGTTTCGGTGGTGGTGGTCCGTATTCGGTGGCTGGTTTAGGCGCATTCTTGTATTTGATGAAGTAAACCTCTGGTTTGCTGGGCTCAGTTGGCAGCGGTGTTGGTAGAATGAGTGGTGCTGCTGGTTCTGGTTTCTTGACAAGGACATATACTAATGTCTTGTGTTCGTCCTGTGGTGGTGGTGGCAGAACTTGAGCGACTGGTGCTGGTGGGTTTGGTGCTTTGATGAAAATAATTTTGTAGTGTTTTTTTGGTGGTGCGGTTTGGATGGGAGCGCTGAGGGGATATTCCTCGGGCTCCTCTGGTGGCACGTGAACGTAGACGTTCTTAGTGATTATACTCTCAGCCGGCGGACCGTAAAAGGCAGCTGGTGGTCCATACACAGGCAACGGTTGTGGCGTTGGTGGTGGTCCGTATTGTTGAGCTGGTGCCGGCGGTGGACCGTAGTCTTTTTGTGGAGCCGGTGGACCATATTTCTGCTGTGGTGCCGGTGGAGGTCCATATCGTCCTTGTGGCGGCTCTGGGAAGGCCATAGCTACTGCCAAAGTGCAGGTAATCATCTGGAAGTAAGCAAAAGAAAAAATATATAAGTTAGCAGGATGTTACACTGCATTTGCTGATGATTATCAACAAAATTAAGTCTAGATGTCAATCACTGACATGACTACCGAAAAGATGAATGTAATGATAATCCTCACACACACAAAATTGACACTCCCGCACAGATACTGTTATTATGAAATTCCTTTCATCTTGGGATTATTTATTTGCCTTCCGGGATTTTGACACGATCCCGAATGGACACATTTACCAGTTTTTTTTAATTTTTTTAAACCCTTCGTGAACAGCGTCACTGCTGTCGTCCATTATCGGATATTTAAATGAAGTCATCAGTTAATGCCATCCATTCATTGGTCCGTATGTGCGGCGGGTACATGGGAATAAAATCCCCATCGATGAATTCAAATGAAAAGGACTTCTTTTTTCAGAAGAATTACATTAATTTTATGTCAATGCTCGGCGAAGTTCATTTGTATGTCCGTTCGATTGGAGTTTTCCCTCTTGCGTCCCCTTTTCAACGATTTATTATAGTTCAAGGGAGAGGTCCTTTTTTTAATTCACAATGCTTTTGTCTTTAATTTGCCAATTGTAACGGCAATAATGAGGACTGATAATGAAATTATTATAAAGCATGTATTTAACTCCTGTGAATATGAAACAGTTTGTTTGGAGGGAGAAAATATAAAACAATAAATTACGGATATGAAACTGTATAAAGGGGGGTGATGTTATGTCCTGTTTCGATTGGGAAACTTGTTCAGTCATGTGTGGTAGGCGAACACGAGTATGTGTTTGTGTTACGTTGTGCGGCACAGTGAACAAGAGGAGGACATTGAAATTGAAATTGGAAATGTACTTTAAGTTCCTTTAAATGGAAACAATCCTTTTGTAGGGATGTACTGTTAGTCTATAATTGCCAATAGAAATCAGCATTTCGCATCGGAGTAGATTTATAAAGTTAGGGTCATTCAATTGGAGTTTACGAAGCTTTTTACATAATTTAGTTGTTGACCTTTGGTAATCTCGGTCGATTGCCATTTGTAGAGCGTTCATCTGTTTGCTTCTGAGTCCAAGGGCTTAATGGGCGCATGGATGTACATGCATCATAAATGAAGACCATCAGATCGGCTTGAAACATGCTACAATTATTCTTAATTTCTATAAATGGCTTGTTCTCTCGTGGTGTAAGGACCTTGAGCATCTGCCCACATAGGGCTTACGGCCTAGCTTTTCATAACCGTTCCTGATGTGTATATTTTTCGTACGAATGGAGAGACCTAGAGTTTACGACCTCATCCGAAAGGCGTAATTGAGAAGCTGGCGATGAGAGTTAATTCTCTCAGGCGTTCATCTGGCATTACGAGGAGATGGTGGAAGCGCGAAGTAACTTTTTAGTGTCTCCTGGGAAACGAATGTCGAATCTCAAGCCCGAAGGAGATATCTTTAGTTGATTAGTTGGTAAGTATAGCCCTCTCACCTCTTTTGGCCTCTGTCAAACCATTGAAGCAGAAAATCACTGAGTAGAAACCTAGATGGCACCACCATACATCTCTCATCTGAGGCGAAATTTATCTTGAAAAAGAATTGTTAAAGAACTGATGTAGAAAAGAATAAAAACTTTTTATGCCTGCAAGAGGACCTCTGAGAGAATATGGTGAATGCAACTGTTCAAATCTATCATCTTCTACAGGTCTTATATCTCGTGGACATCAACAGGATCAAAGAGCTTTATGAAGGAGGTCTACGGAGTATAAATGGCAGCAGCACTTTAAACCACAAGAGTAGTGGGAAGCGCACCGCAAGCGGACTTTGGAGTCAAAACGTTTAGATAAAGATTAAGGCATCACGATCTATAATTATGACTCGGAAATGGATATACATACATATGTAGGTACGGGAGCAGATTTTTACTTGGAAGCACTGCAAAACGGGAATTTTTAGACTCCCAGAAACTGGGAATCCTGGCTATAGAAAAAGCTGCAGCATGCATACAAGATTGTCACCTTTCTTCTGGGCCACTGGACACGGCAATATAGAAGCGAACGAAAAGGTGGATGCTTTGGCAAAGATGAGATCGGCAATGAACATCAGTGAAGCGGACGCATCCATACTGCCACCAATTGGTACATATATTGTACAGTGTAATAGACCACATAATAAAGAAAAAGTCATTCCTAACCAGCAAGGACTGTGCCTTCTCTGCTACTGAATTAAACAAAATGATAACAAAGAGCCTTATCGAATTAGATCGAACATCTGCATCTGCATCTTAATTGAAGTCATCACAGGAAACTGTGCAATTGGAGTCATGCTCCACTAATGAAAAGTGGAGTCCAACGATTTATGCAAGAGCTCGGGTAGTGTCAATCTAATATCTGCTATGCCACCGTCCAGGTCACGTATATGGCCAAAGATGATTCTGTTGGAGCATCAGTTGTTCTCTATCCGATAACGACAGTGGCCTGACATCTGTGTTATGCTTGTCCTTGATCGAAGTACGTCGTAAAATGCTCTCAGTTAAATAATTTTTTTTCACGAAATCACTTTTTTTGAATGCGTGGATACTGACAATGTTTTTTGATCTGTTAAAACTGCTCTACAACATAAAAAATATCGATGAATCGGAGGACAATAATTTCAAAGCGAATCACTTCTAGACTAACCCACGTATTTGCTACTCCATCTGAAACTACTAGTTCTTCCACTGAAACGTCATATTTCTGTAGACATGACGCCAATCTATGACATGGTTTAAGCTATGCCTCGGGTGTATGGGTGTCCTTGCGGACTAAGCTTCAACGGCTCACGTAGATTCCACTTTCTACTTTGCACTCCCCAAAAATAAATTCAAGAAAGTCCTGCCGATGTCATGAAATTCCTCCACAATCACACAATTCCTGCATCTGCACAGCTTGCAGTAATCACCTTCCTTACAAAGTAGCCTTAAGCACCGATTCCACAAATTACTATTTCCCAAAACGACTAACAGCATTTTTATTGTGCTTTTTATTTGTTCCGCCATCCGTTAAGGACCTCCCCTCCGTTTGATATCAAAACATTTTAAAATTCAATCCCATAAAGTCATCAATCTGTTGATGCCCCATTCGGGCAACCATAACACCCATTCAAAAACTAAAAAAAAAAAGAAAAATCTGCTCTCCAAGTGTAGATGCAATTTGTAAACATTTTTACTCTGGTAAAATGTTTCCCTTTCATCCGACCATCCTGTGTAATAAAACAAGATTGAGGCCAGTAGACGGACATAAATTGGGGACAGCTCACCCAGTCCCAGCAGGAGCGGTACCCGGAAAACCCATCATATATTTGCATTACTGATTTAACCCCAATGTTGGTGGTGAAAATCGATACTTTATTGCCGTTGCAAAATTCGAATTGAGATAAAATTGATATCCTTTTACGTTAAATGACATTTTGGCTGCCAGGATCTCTGTTGTTTTTTTTTTTAAGTTCTCTACCAGGATTGTTACTGTTGTCGGTACTTTTCCATCTGCCTGTTCAAGTGTAATGTGGAAAAAGGACATCATGACATATTATTTACGAGCCTATTCAAGCTACACAGTACGTACTGTATGTTCCATGTCCATGTCCTGTAGTAAGGATCTACTATGCCGGCCGACAGCGATGATTATTATTATTATGGTTAATTCCGCAATTGATGTAATGCTGTACGATGGCTTGGAGGGTGTGTGAGTTGTTTTTTTTTTTTATCGCAATCGTATTGTCAATTATTCAGATTTATGGTGGTATAAAAACCGGGTCAAAATGGTTTCTCTGAAATGGACAGTAGACATGTGTGAAGTGAGCGTTTGTCAAAAGATATTAAAACTTCTATCCAATAGAGTTTTTTAATTTTCGTTTGCTCTGTGTTTCCTGGAAGATTGGCCATGTCAGAATTTAGTGTTTCAGTTTGTTTAATTGGGGCAATATTACTCGTCTACTTTAACGAGGATTTTAAGAAAAGTTTTGGAAAACATTTTAAAGCTTTTTTGCTGAACTAAGAACTGTTGGAGTTATAGAGAGCGATGAGTAAATAAGGAATGTTTACTGGGTTCACTCATTAAAGGTTCGTCGTTAATCTGAAATGACGTGATGGTCCATAAAAATTTATGAAACGTACGGCTAAGAATGCAGCTGCAGTCGTTCGCACTTACTGCAGAATAAATGTCAGCGCTTTCAATAGTTTTTTTTAATAGTATTTCGAAAGATATTTATTTTACTGCAATTGTGAAAAAAAAATTCTGTGCACATTTTCGCTTTATGCAAGCGAAGCAAATATTTTGAGCTTCGATTTCGGGTGTGTGAAAGGATGTTTCTTACATAACCTTCTAAGCATGGTATGTGATCTACTAGCACAGTTCATTCTGACCACAAGCAAGAACGTTACAATTTTTTTTTTAGCAGAATTAATCATTTTAAATTATCTTGGCGGAGTCGTGTCGCAAAAGATTACATCACAGACGTTTTGCGAGAGTTTAATATACTTCGTCCTCTTTAAACGTGGCTTTAAAGCTTAAGCTTTCTCTAATGTTGTAAAATTTAATTCATCGTTATTGTGACACCTTACAATGTGAACAGAAAGTGCTAAATTTAGTCAAAATTGTTAAAGAGGGGAAGAGAGGTAGTTTCTATCAAAAATTAAAACGACTTCCACAAGTACTGGCTTATCTACACGTCACCTGGCTTCCATTACCTACCTATGACGGCTCCAAAATCCAAACAATTTCAATGGAACAACAGAAAGTTGTTGGCAACTAGAAGAAGAGAGGATCTGACGGTACTCCCCGCACAAGACATTCCACAGGCTATGTACTGCGGTGTCCTGTACATTAAATTATTAAAAGTTCTTAAGAGCGACTGACCAAATGTGTGGGAAGTTTAAAAACTAGGTTGGGATAGCGTGGTTGTCTGTACTTGGGTCCAGATACAATTACTCCATCACACCACGGTATCTATCGCCTACAGGTTAGTTGAATCAACTTGAGCTTCTTATGAACCGAAGAATGCTTCTGACTTTAGTGTTCGTCAGATCTAAAGATTGTCAAAGGGAAAGAGCTCCCAGGTGGAGTATTCTTCTACGAGATAAGGTTGGAGAGATACAGAGTAAGAGGCAAATAGATTTCTCCTTCTCCTTGTCTCTGCAGCTTCTGTAGAACTCATTTGAGAATAAACCTACCCGCTTAGCTTGTACACCGTAAGGACACTGATAACAGCGCTGATCGGCAATCGCTTAAAAAAACCAGCCCATTGGAGCATTTCTGGTCTAGTTTAGATCAGATAGTATGTCTGGAGGTCGTGCCACTCTTCCTCTTTGATGATTGTGCTACTTTTGTGGCAAGAGGTTTACCTTAAATTTGTGTAGCATGCAGAACTCTATAGGCCGTACCGATTCTGACGGGTTCGGCCTTGCAGTTGGCCTGAATATCTCTGTAACCTGGTACCCAGCAAACAGGGAGACCAGCGTCTAGGGCGACGATCTAGCGCGTTGTTGGATGTGAATAAGCACGATTACAGGGACTTTTTTTTTGATGAAAATGGCAACTACATCCCAGAAGCACTCAGACTCTATACAGCCTTTTGTACTACCAGGAAGCAATTCCTTTTTTTAGTGAAAAAGTTGGAGAAACTCAGATTTTATTCCTTTGGCTGTTGTGCTTGGTAGCTGTGGTTGAATTTATACCGGCCAGGTCACAAGCAAACACACGCGCAAGCACACACAAGATAACCGCGCCATCAATGGGATCGGCTGGGAAAAAGGAGAATGAAAACTACGACATTCACTAGGCTGGCTCCTGCAGACAGCAGAAGTAGAGACAAGAAGTCTGAGATCTAGCCATGTGAGCGAACGTCTGATGACAATCCATATTAAGGCAAAATTAACCAACATAAGCCTTATTTACACCCACCACAACTTAACTGTCCGAACTGACTTCGTGACTTTTTTTTTTTTTTTTTTTTTTTTATAATTTACCCGCACTCAAGGGGTTATGAATACCCTTTTACATGTTTTCACATGGTGCGGGCGTTGGAAAGATAGATAGAGAGAGAGGTCCCAAGGGGCCAACTTAAACTAATGGCGACCACTGACATGAGGTACGTAAGTCTAATGAGCAATGTCTATGATGTATCCCCAAAAGAAACAAGCATGAAACTCTTTACGAATGTCTTCTACACATACGGCTCTAGCACAGCAAATGTAACTGAAACTGGTTGGTATTCTAATCACAATGATAAATATCCTTGCGATGTTGGCGAATTGAGGACTGTCATTTACGGACAGGAGATTTGCTAGAAGTATCAGCACTCGCAGTGACAGTCAGACCCTCGACACTCTCAAAACTCATACAAAATTTATTCTAGAGTGTGACAATGAAAAATAGAATCGGGCTTTTGCGAAGGCTCGGAGACTATCCGGATCCCATAAAACTATCGGCTTGGCGACGGTTTTATATTGGATCGACTCTGTCAGGGTCTCTAAATATAAAACGAGATGGTCAAGTCTAAGGAATCACCAATTGTGTTGTAAACATGTCTGATAATAGCACTGCGAAATGTCTTCTAAATCTGAAAAGGATAGACTGTAGAACTGTGACTGGGTAAATTACGGGAATAAATGTGGCAAATACATGAGAATCAGTCTTTTATAGTCGCCGTAGAAAAAAGAGCTTCTCCTCCCGGTTTTGGAATCGTCCAATAGAAGTGAACCTTCCTTCTAAAGTGGCAGCATGCAGGAATAAATTGCATGGACTTTTTTAACGAGGTCAATACAAGAGATAAAGAGAAGGCTCACAGACGACTATTCAAAAGAAAACCACTCCACCTTACAGCTCCTCTTTTTGATAACCTTGGCGACCTAGTGAATACAGGCATCAGATGCCCACTGTACTGCGACTAGTTTCTTCACCTTTTAAGGCGCTTTCACAACACAAATTTTCCAAATATAAACTCCGTTAATCCGGAACCGTAAGTACTTTAAAAAAAAATCGGCGGAAATGATACTCCGAAGATGATTCAAAAGAAGCCACACACTTTGGTTTATGGAAAAGATTTTTCACTGAAGTCTCACCCGGAAACACAAGGCTACGGTATATTTATGTATAAATTGGTTGTCTCTACGTCCCTACGTCTCGTCGGCATATGTACAAGGTCACATCACTATTACATATTTCGAAAATTAAAAATTTCACTAAATGAAGCCTGACTTTCCCTCACCCTCTCATTGATCTCAGAACTCATTTCCAAAAACATGCACAAACTTCCAAGAAAACACTCTAAATAAATTGATTTCGACGAACAATTTCCTATGAATCTCTCTTTAGCAGACTCCGCGAAAGCTGGTCCTGACGCCCTGCAATATCAAACAATTTCACAGAAATGTAGCAGAAATATTTAAATTTCGAGAACTACTCGGTTGAACGAATGTGATTGGAAGTTTTGTTTTTATTTTTTTCCAGCATTAATAAAAAAATGAAACGAAAAAGTATAGAAAAATGTTAAATCCTGCAATGTATCCTGAAATTTATTAAACTCAATAAATAACAACTCCCAACGTAAGAGGTTCTTTCTGTTAACTGTCAGCCGCTCCTTCACAATTCATTAACTTCATACAATACATCCTCCAGTTCTAGGTTTCTTTTTTTTTTTTTGAGCAAGGAGCAACGAATATTTCGCAGGAAATTTTGGTCAAGTTTCACTTTTAGGTGAAATAGAAAACCTCCCAAACACACAAACAGTAAAATAATCTCTTTTCGCCTCCTTCTCAACCCTCACCCACTCACACGGACACACCACCACTGATATCATCCGGAAGTGCACACACAAGCTATGAAAATAGTCCTTACTCTGGAGTGCTTTACTTGACTACTGGCATGTGTTTGTGTTAGCTCCATTGGTCCTTGCAATAAATCCCTTTTTATACTCAGAGCGGGTGGGCGCGTCCGCGGTCTACTCAATCTGATCGCTGGCATTGGCAGTGGTAAAAAAAAAGAGCAGCAACATACGACAGAGTAGAAGCAAACTAACGAAGTATTGGGAAACACAGTCCGCCCAACTGGAAATAAGAGTCGAATAGAAAAATATCCAAAAGGGATATGCGAAACTATACCAAGGACCGTTTGCAGAATAGTATCACCCCCTTCCTCGCACCGCTAACCATTTTCTGCGAAAGAATCTCATTCAATTTCATTTGATCTGTTTTTATTTTCGTTAGATACACATATGAAAATCGGATTTCGGGGGTGATTATCCTTAGTCCTAGTTAAGTCTCATTTCGTTTTACTCCTTTTAATTCCACAACTACTGCTGGAGCTAGATAGTCAAGCTGAAACACACACACACAGTCACACCGAGAAATGTAACAAAATACATTTTCCTTGAAAGCAGTTTCCGCAGACGTTTATTTTTTGGTGAAAAAGTGAAGTGAACTCCCATTCCAGAAGCAGCCTCTTCTTAGTTGAGTATAATACTGTTGCTGGTTGATTTTTTTTTTTTCTTTGCTATTTATTTGCAAGGACCAAAAAGTCGTTCGCTTAATCCTGTGCTCATTTTTTTTCGATCGAAATAAGATTGATTGGAGAAAGAAGAATGTGAACTATATGAAGAATAATGTTTGTGGCAGAAGAGTATGTGTTGGTTTGTGTATATTGGATTCGTTACGAAAGGATCTTTATCCTGGGGACATAGAATTGTGATGTCAGTGCCCTTTGCACTTTCAATAGAGCAGGGACATGGCTTCCAACTACAAAAATGTAATCGTGCATCATTGTGTGGAGTAAATTGATATTGCTGCTGTTCTTGAAGTTTGAAAATGTTGCGTTGTTGGTACACACGTGATGGGTAGATGTAATCAATAAAACACGTTGAACAATATTGTTGTTGTGAGTATCAGTTGAAGGACATTTTCAGAGGAAATAGAGTAGAACGTTGTGATAAATTTATGTATGTATGTACATTAAACTACACAGGGTCTTTTCATAGCCACGCCTGAACTTTGACAGCCGATTGTGGTTATGTTTGAAATGACAACGCTGTCATTGTGGGACCATTGTGCTCTGTCATAGCTGTCATTTAATCGTGGAAAACTACACACTTCAATGACGCTTTGAAATTGCAAAAATTTATTTTAGAAATTCGTGCTCAGTTCGCCAAACTATGCGCGTGCTACGTGGGCGGCATGAGTGTATTGCCAAGAGTTCAAATCGGTGAATTATTTGAGGAAATTTGAGTACCTAGTACTTCACTCTAACGTTTGGTCAATCAGGAATATTGCTGCTGTCACTGAAAATGTGCTTGAGAACTGAAACCTCACAAGCAATTCCACGACCGTAATTTGGTGAAATTGACTCAAAAACTGAAACCACAAGACCGAAGCCTGCGAGGGAAATTTTTCGATTGGGCCTTTGAGCAGTTGCAAACGAATCCCAATTTGGAAAAAAAAATCATATTCAGCGACGAAGCGAATCGTTAGCTCGTAACATCTGGGACGATGCCATCCAAAACAGTACCAGTATCCGTTACATTCAGGAACACACACTATGTAATTTGGACTCTGCTCAAGCGGCATCATGAGTCTTCCAAAATGAGAAAGGCGAAGCGGTACTATCAACGACGAAAGGTATTAAGAGATGATAACTGATTCTTTTTCTGCTCAAATTCGATGGTATGGACATTATGTCAGTACATATGTAGGTAACGTTTGGTTCCAGTATAACGGTGCAACGTGCCACACAGCTAAGGAAGCTATGGCGTTGTAAGGCAAAAAGTGCCAAAGTCACGTTATTTCGAGAAGACGTGATGTCGAGGGGCTAAAACGATTAACCAGTAAACCAGTAAGCTATCAGCAATTCAGGACCCGGGAACAACATCAATCAAATGGGTTGTGTGCACGCTAGAGAGCAGGTACATAAACCCAGAATTTGCCAAACTTATTGTAGTTTGATCGTAAATAGAGCGATAAATATTCAAAAGACAATCTCATGGCTTAAGGGTGGAGTTAGCAGTGGTAGTAATAACAGTGGATGTGTAAAGGGTGGTGTATTATCACCCACTCTGTGAAAAAAGCACCCGAAGAGACAAAACAAGGAATTCTGATTCGGAATATCTGCCTCTCGAAATATTGATATACAACCTAGAGTTGGGATAGGCCAACTGTATAACTACCTCTTGAGGCATTCCACAGGGGTGTGTTCTTTCCACTCTATTCTGTGTTTTTGTCGTTTATTGCATTTTAATGAAGTGTAGATTTAGTTGCAGTGGGCGCAGTTGCTCAGTGGTTAGTGCGGTGTATTACTGGGCGTGAGGTTCGATGTTCGAATCCCAGAAAACGCCAAAAAGTTTTTTCACCATCCCACCTCTCGCGAATATCTGATAAACATCCGAGAGTAAGAACTATCATGAGAAAGCTTCTCAAATTGCCTTTCGGATATGGCTATAAACTGTAGGTCCCCCCCCATTTGCGAGAAGCCAGACCCAGGGCCACATACAGTCTGTTGCGCCAGGTATTTGTATATTTGACCAAAGGAAGGATGCACAATAACTCGAGCAGACGGTGAAGACTTTTATTCAATCAACAGAATACCGAGATACTGTCATCCCTCCCTATTCGCTTTTCGCTATGTCTGAAAGTGTCTTCAGTAATAAGGACTACAATAGATTCAAAGTGATCCAAGTTGTAAACTGCACATTAAAACATTATACCGCCCCCTCAACAACGGCCAGTTGGCATTGGATACTAGAACCCAAAGCTGGTCTCCAATTCTTGTGACACTTAAGTGGCTTAGATTTCCAATCTTCTTACAAAAACCAATAAAAAGGTTAAGCAATCTCGATTCGATTGCAGAGCCGTATTGTCTTCATTTCTTATTTCACTTAATTATGCAATAAAAGCCTTCACCTCCTTTAATTCACTCAGTTTCATAATATCGGAGTGCTATCGATGACAGCTTAAGTAAGACACCATAACGGGTACATGAGCAATGTACGTGTCATGCATTTGTCGTCAAAGAAGTGGGTCACGACGATAATTCCATTTTTGATGGATTGGTTCTGCATTCAATATGATTTCAGTTGACGTGAACTGACTTTAAAGCCATTTCAGTCCGCTTATTGATTACCTAACCAACTCTAGTACTGATTGTAATTCTCTTCATAAACTAAGAAATAAAACTTTTGACACAAAGCCTGGCTCACGCATCCATTTGTGTGGCAGCCTTTGGGATATGGCAATAAACTGTAGGAGGAACCTAGATCTAGGAGGAACCTACAGTTTATTGCCATATCCCAAAGGCCAAAGGCTTGAGAAACTTCTTACGACAGTAATTGTTCTCGAACTTTTGTCAGATACTTACTCGCAGGAACTCTGGCCGTTTGAAACTATTTACTGTCTTATGAGATGCGAACCTCGAACTTCTTAATCAGTAGTTGAACGCAATCAACACACTTAGCGAAAAATCACGGAAATAAATACTCATCATCCAGGAAAGCAGGCTCTTTGTAATAGTCAAAGAAATCTAACCACCGATACACAAGGAATTTTAAAATATTCAAACACCATTTCCAGCAGAAGTTTAATTGGCAACAGGGAGTCACAGGGCAAGAAGAGAACCCAACTCCACCTAATGAAGAAGCAGCCTGTCCACCCAATATAAACAGCAAAATCGGTGAGGGGAGCTTTTTAAATACTAAGGTGCTCTCTTGGTAGTGTGTATGCTCAAAATCATAAAAGGCAAGCAAATGGCTAAAAGACTACATCTACATGCTCCATTAACAAAAAAGGCAATCCTTTGTCCTGTAAGCGCTACCGAAGCATATCCCCTTTAAGATCCTATTCAATGAGCTGTGTAAAAGTGTAAAGCCTTTCTTCGTCATATTAGTGCGACTTCTGGCCCGGCAGATTGGCAATAGATCAAATTTTCGTACTTGGACAAATCTTGGTCAAGACCAATAAATTTGAAATCAAATTTCACCACTCATCCTTCGACTTCAAAGCCACATATAATTGTATTCACTGCCACGAATTGCATAACGCGATGAACGACTTCGGCATACTGAGTAAATTAATTCAGATGCGGACTGTAACGCTGGAAAACTGTCTGCTTTGGAAATGAGTCCTCTGAGTTGAGTTATTCCAAACGTAGAATGGATTTCGGTATTGCGATGCGTTGTCATATATTTTTTTTTTTATTTTAAACGAGCAACCAAATCCCAGATACACTCAGATTCTATACGGTCCAAACCAGGCAGTAAATTCGCCTAGCAGGATTTCAACCTACACCGGCCAGGATCGATGGCAGAAGCTTGGCTCTAAGCCAAATATTTCTTCATTTAAACTGGACCTGGTGAATAATGCCCACGGAATAGTAGGTAGTGTGTTTGCTTGTGACCTAGCCGGTGGAAGGTCAAGCCCCGCTAGGGGAATAGCAATCGCAACCACCAAATACTAGAGAAATACGAATAAAATCGGAGATGCCTGGTAGTACAATCGACCGTATCTGAGTGCTTGTGGGATTTGGTTGCTTTTTATTTGAAAAAAAAAAAAATAATAAATAACTGGACCGGAGAAGAGCCTTCATTCGAAGCAAAGTGGAACACGATAGATCTAATAAGTCGAATTCATTCAACAAATTTCTCGTCCTGAGCACTAGACACCGGTTATCCATGTTTAGGCTTGGGTTAGGGTGGCTGTCTGCACCTTAGACCAGAAGATGTCCTTTGTGATAACATGGATCTTTCCACGTTTGCTACTTAGGGACTTATAAAACCAACCAGAGGTGGTAATGAAGCGAAGGTATGCCCGTGACGTCTAAGAACACCAAATTTCTGAGTTCACTCCAATGAAGCAGTCTTCTTTGGGACAGGGCCAGAAAGGTGCTGCTTATTGCTGCAGCTCCTGCAAAAATCATTTGGCAAAAGGCCCAGCCTTTAAGCATGTCTCGTGAGAGACATGCTACATGCTACGTATCCCGGCAATACATTCCTGATCTATCTTAGACCAGATATATGACACGCCGAGCCGTTTACCAAACTGTTTACCCAACCTTTAAACTTGAAACACGTTAGAGAACACCCATCAACGTTTCTTTATATCATTCGCTGAAGGCCATTCACCATCTGAAGGATCATTAGGCTGCTTTTGAGAGCCATTAAGGACACAATCTAAAGATGTGAACTATCAGAACACTAGACGTAAATCTGCGGAGTTAAAGGGCCTAAGTGTTATTACTTTCAATCCAAATTGGGTTCCATAATAATATCACACTCGCATGAGTTCTACGTCATTGTTATCCAAATACAAGAAGGCCCTCTGTTATACAAGTCACTTCACAGCACTACAAATCCTTTGGGACTTTAAAATATCCATGCACTGCTAGGTAAGTCCTTTGATTCCCCAAAATAAAGGGATTTTCCATTCATTCTCTACCACCACCAAGTCACAACATTTCACTTTGAAATAAGTTTAATCCTTTATGTCGTTCAATACTAGCGAATTGTATTTTAACAAATCCACCTTTCCTTTCACTTTCATTTTCAGAACTCACACACAGCACAATTCGAAAACTTACCAAAATGACTTTCATTGTGTTACACGAAACGGTTTTTTGTTTTTTTTTTTTTCTTAAAATAACACAAACGTGACAAACTTAAGTTGAACTCGGATTAAATGCGAAACTACGATTGATACCGCTCCATCGATTGTATATCGTTTTTATATCAATTCCACCAATTCGACGCCCAGACATTTCCCTTCGACTTTTTTGCATAACACACTAAAACTAAGGCACGAGGCACGTATCCACAGCCAACGGGCCATCCATGACACACACAGAAATGGCATAATTGTTGGCCCGAAAAGAGCCCCATATGTATGGGGCACACGACGCACGTCCAAATGACGACGCGACGTCGACGTTCGACGAGATGTCGCGTACCAAATTACAATTGTTTTGATGGGGTCTTGAATTGATTACCCCCTTCCCCCTGCCACCCTGATTATCGCACGTGGGACCCATAACATACGGATACAAAGTGTGGTGATCACACAATGGTCAATGGTCACACAGACACTTTCGCTTTGTCCGCGAATTCGGGAAGTGCTGGCTCAGCCAACTAAGTGTCTGGTCGAAAAAAAAAAATTCCAACTCTCAACTACAACGAGATACGCATTCAATTGGGAATGTAAATAATATCCTTGAACAGCTGGCGGAAGGGTAGACAAAAAGTTCGTCATTCAAAAATTGTTCAATAATTAATTTATTACCACAAGAGGCGCGTCGTCCGCGAGAAGTTTATTATCCACAGGCTCTCTCTCGTGTTGTCATATTGCTTAATCGAGGACATTACTTACGGGTTGCAATAAAGTCCTTTATTGGAGGACCGCTGCTGGAGTATGCGGTAAACCGTCCCTGGTGAAGTTTTCTCGCTTTCGAATTGGATTTCTGCCGTCGGGCAGCCGGTGAATTATTTTTTTTTTTTCGCTTTTTTTCTGCTGACAGTCCAGAGTTTTCTCGCGTAGACTGTTTGGTCTGGCCTGTTGGCATTGTCCTTTTTTGTGGATTTTATTTATTATGGAAATTAATCACCTCATGAAAACCGACGACGATGATGATGATGAGGACGAAAGTTGTCATCACATAAGTGGCTCGAACTATTAGTTAAATGTTGTGCCATTTAATTTAAGAAGATAGGCAATATCGGGTGGGGTAGAATGGGAAATTTAATTAAAACTTTTGGCAAAAAAGAGGAAGGACCGTAGCGGCAAGTCGAGCGAAGGTTGAACAGTTTTTCTGGTTCCGGTGCGAGCTTAATGTTCTTTTTATTTAAATGCAAATGGCGAGGATCCCGTCTACTAGTCGTAGTTCCTTGTTTAAAAACGATGACATTGGCAATTGTGTGGTAAACATAATTTCGAAATTAACGCCGACCCAAAATGGAGGCCGAAGGGAGGTCTGGGTCGACGATAAACTTTACGAATGAATAATGGAGAAATGTTGTTTTGAGTTATTCTGAAATTTGAGATATTCGTCCGTCGAGTTCTTTCCCTAACAAGTTATACTTAGGTCATCGTTGGAGCGTCTTAAATGAATCATTACATTTCCCTCTGGGACTGTCTAAAAATAATTGGAATTCGAAATTAGAATAAAAATTAATTGTGATGGTGAATTAAATTGCAAAGCTAGCTATGAATTTTTATCATGCGAAGCATTTTTTTTGGTCTAAGGATAAAGTTTTGGTAAACATAAATTGGGATTGGAGGAAAAGTCCGTCATTACCTCATCCCAGTGTCTCATTGATAGCTATTTTATACGAGACTAATGTACACAGATTGTGAGTAGAAGCCTGGAGCCGAACACTTAGACCAAAAACACAACTTCAGACCACACGCAATAAATCAGACGAGGTATGAGTGACACTTCTCTGATTAAACGATGATATGAAAGCGATCAGGGCCAAATACCAGGCCCTACGCAGATCTCAGCGGTCTAGGAGACAACCTTTAGAAACCTTAAGATTAAAGGTTATCAAAGACAACATGGCGATATGCCTTGACTACAAGACCGAAGCTGTCTTAATAACCAGCCGAAGACTGTGGAATACGCAAACTTCCACTTTGGGAACCAGGTCCAAAGAGACGTTAAAATATTTGGGTGTAATGTTCGAAAACAGACTGAACTTTATTGCAGTAAAAAACGTCACAGGTGCCAAACATCGGTGAACCTAGATAGGCTAAGACAATTCTGCTATCCAGACTGGTATGCTCAATCCTTCCATACGCTACCCCGGTCTGGGCGGAAGCACTTACAACGATGTAGATAAAAGGAGAGCTCTCGTCTGCATACAAGCTCTGCCCAATAAAAGAAGTGGTTCCTGAAAAATTTCGGATGAAGCAGCCTATGTTGAAGCGAGTATGGTCCCTATGGGTCCCAAATATGGACACCGCACCGAATCAGCGCTCTGGGGGTAAGTGGCACATGATCAGTTTGGAAAATGGTTGGAACGCCATCAGTGACGTAGTGGCGATCATCATAAAGTAGCAGCGACAAGAGGAGCCAGAAGCCTGAAACTGCAAATACAATGACTAACAAAGTAAGTATAGCTCTGGAGCTAAATAACCTCGCGAAGTAATATGTATGTACCTAACAGCAGTCCCGCGGGGAAAGTGGCAAAGGTGTGCAGGGCGTGGATTAGCGTGTAGTGGGAACCGGGCATGCTAGTGGCCTGTGTTACTAGTATCTTTAGAAGATTACACAAAGAAAACAAAAGAGATGCCCTCAATTAAAGAAGAATATGGGTAGATAGATTGGTTATAGGGGTGTAGGCTCACTGCGAGACTGCCTGAGGTGCTCCTTTAGTCTATAGTGACCTGTTAGAAAGCCTATAAGGATGCGTCTATTTAGGCCTGTCCATATCGGCTCACCTCGCAGAATGGTTCAAGGCTGGTAAAGACGGTTTCTGATCTTAGTTTGCTAATTTATCAGCTGCTTCATTTGGCCCTACTCACACGTGACCTAGTATCCAGAAGAGAGTGACTCTGTTGTTTTCACTTAGGCGGTTTATCTTGGTAAGGCACTCCCACATCACGACCTGATTTCATAGGAACTTAGAGCCTAGATTACGGTTTGGGTATGTATCGAGGTTAAATTGGGCGCATCTTTCGAAGATACTGGCATAAATTTCCTTTTAGAAGATACTGAGACCGGCTTCCGAATACTTGATTCTTCCCGTATATCCATATACACCATTTCCAATTCCTATGGATGTTTTCGATCCGTCCGTGTACCACTTTATGGGTCCACCGTTGCAGAGAAACGACATAAGAAGGCTTGTGCTCTTCGTTTCTGGTCCCCGTCAGCCTAAGTCCCACCTCCGCAAAATGAGGATACCTCCATCATAAAAAATAAAAAATAAAAATTGGCTCAAACAGGCTACATATATAGAGCACAGGGCCTAGCTTCTGCAAACCATTAGTCTTTCGCGTGCTATATTTTTTGCACGAATAAGGGACTTTCTTTTACCCAAAGGTGCAATCGAAATGCTTTTCATGACAGCTATTACTCTCGGATGTCAGATATTTGTGAGAGATGGAACTGTCGAAAAACCCGGGTGGAGTTTTCTCAGATGAAAATGTCGAACCGTCCTCGTAGTAGTTCAACGCACTAAACAATGAACCGTGCCTACAAGTAGATACATTTTTTAAAAGTGCGCGTTCGAAAATTCTTTTAAGTACTCGTGCATGCAAATAATTTGAATAAGCTCTGTATCTGTTGCATTTTATGATAAATAATTTTCCTTTTAATTTTTCAGGTGAGTATCTCTTACATCTAAATAATTACATCACCTCTTATGAAACGAACGTTGCGTGTAAGTATGTCTGTTCGCTTTAAAAACTCGTTCTTAGCCAATAAACTGATTTCAATAAGTATCTAAAAACAAGCGGGGAAAGTGCGGGTGATACTTATACCTAAACCAGGTAAACCAGGCCACATTTCAGCGAAAGCTTACAGATCCAAGAGTCTTCTTCTCGATATCGACAAGTCTTGCAACGAGCACCTAATGCAAAGCTCAACATGTATATTTAAGAGGTAAATCGATAGGGAAAATTGAAATAAGGGGATTTGAGTTGACTGCCTTCCTTGATATAGAAAAGGCGCCTTCAACACCGTAAGAGGGCCCAAATATTTCCTTGAAAGTAAAAATATAGAGGCTACCATTACCAATTGGCTCTGCAATATGTTCCACACGAGAATCAGCAATTCCATTCTCGTGTACAGTCTAAGTAGGAAATCCGCTACCAGAGCAACTCCCCAGGTCCCCCTGACTTGGGTTCCGGCCATTGATAAAATGCTAAAATAATTAAGTCATACAGGAGTAAGCCTCACTACAAACGCGGATGGTAATTTTACTTCAGGGAAAATTCCTAGACACATCAAGTGGAAGGATGGAATCAGCTTTTAACCGTCTCCGAAAATGGGCTAGAGATTGTGGACAAGACAGGCCCGACATGTTTCAGCAGAAAATACAAGATACCATCCTTCTAACTGCCAAAGCTGGCAGTGGTAGTGTTTTCCCTTTTAGTTCATGCAGGATATACAGGAAAGAGTTCAAAAGGCATACAGTGCTCTCCTCATTTTTAAAAGGACAGCGAAAAAGTAGGGATGAGACCATCAATGATGCAGTGGATATCCATCCTAATAGTCAGACCCATCCTTACGTATGCGGTTCTTGTACAAAGGAAAGTAACAATTAAGAAAGAAGATTATGAGGGATATGTTCGTTAAGGTAAAAAGTCAGCCTATATTGCCATCACAAGGTCCCTGGGCTACGCGCACGGCTGCAATCAAGGTGTTCCTGTATCTTTAACCAGTAGACCTGCAAACATTTAGCGCGCTTTAGCTCACTAACGTAGGGAGCTTTAAATCTAGTAATATTGGTCTCACATAGCTCCATTCTTAGAGAATCATTTTCCAACATCACTGATTGATTGGATGCTACCCTTCGACATAACATACGAGGCAAATTACCCTGATAGGGAGGACCGGCAAAGGAAGATAGCTTCTTCTCAAACTGAAATTGCAGTTTACTCAGTTGGTTGGAAGACTTTTGAACGAATAGGGTCAGGTATATATGTATATACTCGCGGGATATAAGCCTACAGGTGGTGTTGAGACTTCCGAATACACGCAGTGTAATCCAAGCAAAGGTTCTACTTGTGCTTAAAGCTGCAGAATTACTAAAGATGGGATCACGTTCCACAAAAATATCGCTATCTACATACATCGACAATCAGACTGCGCTTCAGGTTAGGTTAGGTTAGGTTGGCTGTCAGACACATTTAGACCAATAAAAGTCCTTTGTGATACCAAGGATGAAACCAATTGGCCACTCAAGGACTAACAAAACCAACCGGAGCTTTTGATAAAGCGATGGATGCACATGACGCCTAAGGACGCCAGATCGCCAAGGTCTTCAAGGAAGGGGGACATGGAAATGGAGCATTCTTTTATGCGACAAAGCTGGGCAATTACCTAGGAGGTGAAGGATGGTTTCCTCCTTCTCCTCGTCCCTGCATCTCCTGCAGAAGTTGTTCGAAAAGAGGCCAAGTCTTCTGGCATGTTGTCCTATAAGACAGTGTCCAGTAAGAACACCGACAACGCAGCTGACCAACTCGGCACTACGTTTATGATCTACCCTAGGCCAGATCTGTCTCGAAATGTGACACGTTGAGCCGTTTTCTCATCTGAAGTTGGTCTTGCTAATAGCGTTCAGCTTTAGTAGATGCTTACATGTAGCTAGGGGCATACCTAGGGATTGCCTATCAGTCAGTATCCTTAAAGTAGGACCCTGTTTGGCGAGCTCGTCTAGACTGCGCTTAAAGCTCTAGATTTGTATGTCACAAAATCCGAACTCGTGAGAAATTGTCACGCAATAAATACAAATTTGTGGCGCAACAGACCGTGTGTGGTCCACCATTTTTCAAGCATATGGACGGGACTTACAGTTTAGAGTCATATCCGAAAGACTTTTTTTAAACTGAGAAATATTCATCAAGGATTTTCTTTCTCAAAGTCGATAGGGCTGGACAAGTACTCAGTAGGTAGCTCATGGTTTATTCTTCTTCGTCTTTACAGCTTGTATAAGAATCGTTGAAGGGAGCACCTAGCCTCCTGGCCTGTCTGCCTATAGAACAATGCCCCGTGAGGACTCTTATTGTCTTCTGAGGAAGCACGCAATGATGGCCCGCTTTGGTGCCCACTGTCTGATGATGACCTCATACTTAACCTAATCTATGTATCTAAAAAGAAGCGCCCAACGATTGAATCCAAAAGTATCACTTTTGTGGCAGTACACCATCAAGGATATCTGTGAAGTGCATGCTGGAAGTAATCAAAATCTTTTATTAAACAGAAATTAAAGTGTAAGTCACACTGCTGCACTGCTGTGGGAAAATTCGTTTGAAGGCCTCTACAAACATAATAAAGTTACCCATTGCTATCCGCAACTATTGTTAAAAATAACTCTACACTTTGAATGGCATCCATGTTAGGCTGTGTTTCGTCAAGCCCGGTAGATTTCCTGTTGTTAACGGCAACCAGACAACCTTGTGTACCACTGAATGTCGATGCATTCACAAACAAAATTCTATTCGTTCCTCTCTCCGGCTGGTAAACAAAACTTTTGAACAAATCACTGTCAGCCAATCCTGAATATCTATACTTTTAGATATATGTTCCAACTTGTATTGCAACGCGCACAATATTCCCATCATGTACTTGCTAACCACCCGAACAAACGACGGAACATTGTTTGGTGACATGCTTCAGTGTAAAAGTGTTGAACGATGTCGTATCCTTTTGATACACATACACATGAGCCGGATCATTATCATAAAGGGGTAATGGAATGCAGTTCATTGGGTATGGGGGTGGTGGTATTGGTCAGAATATAACATCCTTCCAAAAGTCGCCCGGCTTTAATCTTGCTTATTCGTTAAAATACGGTACTGATGTAGAGTCCTGTACACCATATTGTTCTAGTCCTTTGTACTTGGCTATACATGTAGGTAGTTGCAGGCGGAGGACAATGCAAAGGATGACCGACAAAGCCGGTTGAATGCAATTTTATCAGATTTTAGCCGAAAAATGTCCCCCGTAGTGGGTTTCTGATGGCATTTTTGAATAAATTCTTGCCTCCGACGGACGAAGGCGGGGGAAATGTTTGAAAATATTTGGAGGAAATTTCTTATTTTTGGATAATGCGAGTTATTTCGAGGTGTATTGGCTATGACAATCCGGTTCGTAGCGAATGTTAGGCATTTTTGCGGAATCTGATTAAATCTGAACGAAGAATTTCTCACAGCTAGGATGTAGGCGGACTTGATTTCTATTAAAGTGAGATGCCCTGCCAAGAATTGTGGCTTAAGTGAACCTTTTACAACAAGTCTATCCAATAAGCGTGATCCCTTTCAAACTGTCTCCGAATGTGTACTTCAAGGACTTTTGAAAACTTTTACATTTTTATGCCTTTCCTGCATATTTGAAGGTTCTCACGGTCAGAGTATTAGTGTTTAGACTCAACCCCGTCACCTCAAACGCTGAATGTGTATCCGCCTTAGTGAATGTAGCTGGACAGTCCATATGTAGAGTCCGCGATTGAATCTTCTTCTCCGTTAGAGTAGATAGATTGGTGGAAGGCGCTGGAGAAGAAATATCATCTTGAAAGCGTGACAAAGATTCAATTTACTGCAGCAACTCATCAACTAAAACTGGACTGAGACTTAGGGAAGCCAGACTATGGTTAGTCCTTATAGTCATGCCTCAATTCTGACTCTAACAATCAGCATCTTTGTTGACAGCCAAGAAGCCATTAAAGAGTTAGAGTCAACATCGGTGAGGTCCAAGGTCGTAAAAATGTGCATAAAAAGACTGGACGATATCTCAGTGGCTAACAATGTCAACCTCTATTGGGTATCGAATCACATAAATATGCCAGGTAACGTAAGGCAGATGAACTACCCAGGCCAGGATCAAATTTAAGCGCAGGCCCTTGCCGAGGCTTGCACTTTGAACAGAAAGATATACACTGAATCGATGATAGACACAAATCGTTAAGGCCATTCTATAACAAAAAGAGACCCGCAGATATCACTAAACCTTCTCTCTCTCGTTTGCTATTTAATTGGGTTGATTCTCAATACAGGGTACCTAGAAGCTCGGTTAATCGGGTCCTCGATCCGACAATAAGTGTGGTTCTTTCGTAAAAGATTGTCTTTTGGATGTACATCGCCAACACACTTCTTTTTTTTTCTTATGGGCCACTAATCCGGTGGCCTATTTCAAGTAAATCCTAAAACGTTAAACAGAACTCAACATGATTCAAAGAACAGCAAGAATAGACACCACGAATACCCTACGATCATGACCCGCTAAGGGATTGAATGTACGCCCACACCTCCTACCTTTTTATTTACAAATTCCACACACTATTTTCTGTAGCACAGACTGACTGCAAGTATTCGCATTCTGCGTTTCTAAGCTCAGTGATCATAGTTACATTCTGCGTTCGCTTTAAAGGGATCTAATTTTGTGCACGACTACACCACACCCAAACTGAACTGAACTGGATAGAATCGAACAGCAATCCGTTAACGATGTATTGTCATCATATCAAAATCATACCGAAAACCAAATCTATTCGGCATCTTCTAGGCAGAGTTGCTAGGAAACATGACGGTTTATTACACACAATCCTTCATTCAGAAAGGACATTGGATCAACCAATAATTGACATCTCTCAAAGGAATCATCTTACACTGGGACCTAATGGTGTATTGTGCCGCCTGCTATTGATTTGGATAGATTCGTTCCCTCGTTAAAGTTACCCTCGCATCGTTATTTCATCGAATTGTTTTTGAGGGTCATATCCTCTAGCTTTGCCTTGGCGAGAATAATTCACCTTAGAGCTCTCTCTCCAGGCCAGTTTCTTTTAAGAATCTGAGTATGAAAAGTGGGTCCATAGTTGGCATATCCTCAACTGATAATTGGTGCTTGCCCAGGTATTTCAGTCTTTTGTGGGTCAGTGCCCCACAAGATTCCAGAAGACGGAGACTCACTTCACTCGTTGCAGAATCTGCAAAGGTCTTCATTTGTTATTCCTAGTTTCCTCAAATGCTCCCTGAGTTTGCAATGCCCCGTTAGGTTCCGTAGGTTGTTCCTGCTAAGACATATGCAGGCTTCAAATCTTTTCCGTTTATAGTGTCCCAGTAGTTTCTTAGCTTGCCTTAGGTCTATAGTGTTGCTACAGGTTCTTGCCCTGTCTTCTTTCTCCATTTTCCTGAACTCTTCGCTGATGGTATGTTCCCCGCAGAATGTTTCAGGGCCAATGAAGGGTTCTGCAGCTCCTTGTCTTGTCAGTGAGTCCTTTTATCCCGACATGACCGGGTACCCAGCAGAGTGTCACTTTATTGTTTCTGCCGAATTCATTAAGTTTGTTTGAGCATTCCCAAACAAGTTCCGACTTAATGACATAAGAATCGAGTGCTTTGATAGCTGCTTGATTGTCTGACAGTATTGCTATGTCACAGTTTCTATATATTCTTTTGAGATTAAGTTGGATACATCTGTCTACAGCATGAATTTCAACTTGGAAGATGCTGGTACTAATACCCATGGGTTCTGAGTGCTTCGTTCTTGGCCCAAACACGCCTGCCCCTGTCAATATGAATTTGTTACTACTCATAGTGATACAATATTCACATTATTGACGTTGAAAATGAACGTAATGATTCCAAATCCGTTTGGTTTTTCATAAACCATAAAATATACTCTATTGGGTTGCACAAGAAATTGCTTTTTAGGAACCCTGTATCCATCGATATTGAAACATCCGCTGAACTATTTGCTCAATCTTTTGACTACACCTTCCAACAAAGAAGTTGGTTGCCTTAAACCTAATTATAAGCCAGGTACTGATGACATTTCTTCATCTTCATCGCAAGGTAGTCATTTAGGCCTCCATACAAGGACTTCTCCTTATCGATAGATCGAAGATCACACGCCACGAATGATACTAGATATCATTTTAAAATGCTAGACATACAAGTTGTAACGAAGTTAAAAAAACATATGTATGCCGAAAGAAATAATTTACAAATCATTTGTAAGCGCGGTCAATGTGAACAGTTGTCGACCATTCAATGTCAAATTACCTGCAAACCATATGTGTACAATATTCAAATAGAGGACAATACGCAATTTTAAACTCTGCATGCTCTAGTCAGAGAAAACAAGACCATCTGGCAAGGCTAATCGGTTTTAAAATTTACCATAACTGCCTTAGTAACGTTGTTGGTATTTATTCAGATCACAGTTGACAAGAAGACAAGGTCAAGTGTCCGACCCGAATGTGCGACCTGCTACATACAAATACCTCCCAAGGAACCTCAAAATATTTTTCGGTTTCCCCCACTCTATGATTCAAATTCAAAAGTTTTAGTTGCGTCATGCTTTTCATTTTTTTTTTTTTTTCAACATCATGAGTCACATCACACACAACATGAAGCGATGTTAATTCCCACTCTGAACATTAAAAAAACACCACCACCACCAGCACTACCACGTCCAACACCACCAACCACAACAAGAAGAACAACATTAACAACAGCAATGCTATAAAATTTTCAACGGTAGACACATGACCAGACGTGCCATCCGTAATGAAGTAACCATTCCTAGTGGCTATTTCAGTTATGTTCCTTCGACATGGCATGGACAACCCACGTCCGTTTTACCACCCACTAGTAGCCACCTTCGCCCAATTTCACTCTCAAATTAATTATGACATTCGCTTACGATTTCAAACACTGAAATATCACATAACACAACTACGCGAAACAATTTCAATTTCAGCTGAATCGTGACGAGAATATCACTTGCCAAACTCCCACCACCCATCACTAGCCACCCACCACCCACGCACTTATCGTATCGATTACAAAATTAAATAAATTTAATGAATTTCTCCCTCTCTCTCTCTCTCTCAAAAAAAAGAGTGCAACGTGCGAGTTCTTTTGTGACATCGACACTGCAATTTGCTACTCCATAGATACACAGATACATCCAGTCAAACAGCGGTTGGCGTAGGGGGTGAGGATTGCGCTCTGTGTATGATCAAAATTGAAGCATTTTACAAATCAACTGATGCCATCAGCGTCATTAGCATCATCATCACAGTAGCAATTTCCATCATCAGAATTGCACGATACGCCAAGGGGGGTGTGTTCCACTCGTACACTCCATAAGCAATGCACTGCGAGGATATCATGATAGGGTGCGATTCAGCGGTACCAATACGTATGTTTGTACGAGCACAACTCCCTTGAACAGTCATAGCACGTAGCGAATAAATTGAGAGATTCATTTTGCAATGTAATTCGTAGATCGTACGTATGAATATACATGTACATATGTATACGTTACGTTTCGTGTATATTTCGTGCACTTTATATTCATGTTACTCTGCTTAAACCCCCCTCCCCCCTTCGTACTCCCAAAAACTCCAACTCGCACACGCTATGCAGCAAATGAGAATGGATGTCATTGCCGCTAGGCGTCTGTCTCATTGTTGTTTACCACCATTCATTCCGTGAAGTGAAGGTCCTCCGAAAGTGGTCGGATGATTCCTCTATCTCACCGCCAAGTGATTTAAATTCAAAACAGATCAGTTTATCATTATGGAAAAACTATTACAATAAATATGAGATACGTATTATACGGATATGAATTGGCAGAGGAAGATGATGAAAAAAAAGGAGCACAAAGAGGGTCCCACAAAAAGTGTATGCTATTAAGCTAAATGCCGTAAAAGCTTTGGTCGCCACACCCGACACCCGGCCATCACCATCGCTTATTTGCTGTGGCAAATTTTTATTGCGATCCACCGCAGGACTCTCCGCACGAGCTAGAACGAAGGACGACATGAAGGCAAAAAAAAACAAAAAAAAAACGAAAAAACAAACCACCAAAAGGAAAATCATAGAAAATGAAATGGATGTAACCAAAGACAATACGCTGGGCGTGAATGTCGATGGGGCCACACCGTGTGCCGTTGGTAAGGATATGTTCTTCTCTTTTTTTTTTTTTTTTGTGTTCCAACCACCCACCCCTGAGTGTACGAGGGATGAATGGCGAATTTTCTTCGTTTTATTGGTTGATTTTAAGAAATTTTACGACTTTTATTTTGATTTCGTTCACAATCCACCGCACCACGGTACAGGATATGGAGCAATGCTTCCTCCGATGCATGCTCTTCCAAAGGAATTGGTTGTAATGCTGATGATTTTGATTGAGTAGTATGGTAGCAGCAGCAGCAGCAGCAGCATCTATTCCAAAACTGAACGTGTATGCGGGTAAAATTGGACATAAAGAGCACATTAAAATTTCGGATGTGATTATGGGCAAATGGGGGCTTGAATCCCAAAAACCACATCACAGCCATCGCCATCGGCGGTGCCCTCAAAACGTAATCTTATTTGATGGCCGGAGAAAATTAATACCCACTTAATGTAGCCAGTTTGAACGGTTTTGTGTTGGTATGCTGGCGAATGAAAGGATAAGGACAAAGGCGCCCGTTAAAACCAATGGGATATGTGAAAATGAGTTTGCTTTAGCATTCTATTATTGGAAATTACACGATGCATGAAATATAATCGTTAAGGATGTGATAAGAGTGTGTTTATGTGATGGAATGCAGCGGAATTGGTTTGTGCTTTTTTTTATATTCATCCGCAATGATATACATATGTATGTTGGTACGAGTGTATTAAGGAATAATTGTGAGCTCAAGATAGTTTTTCGAGGAAGCTGCTGCAGAAATGGATGAGACATCAACTCTTCCGCAAATGGTTTTTCTTAGAAATTCCATGGTTCCAACGAAACATGCTGATTCTTCGGAAATGATGTGCGATATCCTCTTCAATAACAGGGTCGCTACATACTCTCCTAACGTGGTGCAAATTGATTGAGTTTATGATTCCCAAACACCTATCATGTGCAACAGAATATGGAAGATGGCAAAAGCTGCCTACGAAATGCTGTCCAAATTGGGGAGAAGCAATATTCTCAGTACGACGTAGAATCAGCACTGGTGTATTGGTGTAGGACTTAGATGGTGGATGCCACTAGCACACGCAAGCTGGAGACCTTCGTAAATATATAGATGTCCAGATAGAAACAGATCCTCTAGATAGATGTAGATAACCATCTTGAGGATTTATTGGTCTGATCGTATCTCCAACGAACAACGTTATCAGAAGACGGGCCAAGGAGCTATAGACAGGATCCATTGTGTTCCCCCGGTGTGGGATACCTGAAACAAAAGAACACGGCAATAGGATATCTGGTTAGTTATTGGTTAGTGGCATGGGTGGTCCTCCTGGACCAGCCCGATTTCGTGATGAATTTTAGGGTGGTTTTAAGGTCGTTGAAGTACGATTTCCCGATGGTAGAGAGTCTGGTTCTGTTGAGGCTTGGGCATTCGGTGTGTTGAGTTTTCCTCTACTTCTGAGTCGCCACAGCCTCTGCATAGATCGGTAGTGCTGAATCTCATTTTCCTGAGATGGGCTGCCATTGATTTGTGGCCAGTAAGGACTCCAATGAGGAGTGACAGCTGTGGTCTGTTTAATGAGAGGAGTTCTTTGGTTCTTTTTTTGTCGTATTATGTCCAAAGCTTTCTAGAGACTCTTCATGAGGTGATAGTATTCCACCATGCGTTGGCCATGTTATAGAAGTCTGTAGAGATTTTGGACAAACGGTTAGGCTAGGTGTATGGGTGCCTTGTGACTAATGAAGTCACTGCTGTCTTAGCCCTGGGTCCATTGTACCCATTTATTTAACCCGAAAACAGTGCAAAAGATATATCCGTTGTGTTGGAACCACTCACATAGTCCTCCAGTACTGAGAAGAAGTAACTGCCAAGTGTCGCTCGTTCTTCCAAAGGAGATGGATTAACAATCACACAACAAGTGATGAACAGAGTCAATTTCTTGCACTTTACTGCAGCTTCTGCAATAGTAGTTGTGCTGTACACTCAAGAGGTGAAAGGATTTAAGAAAGACACACCGTTATCGGATCCTGCCACTTATTTAGTATTCTGAATGCCTGGACGCTCCAGGAAGCTAATAATGAAAGCGATTTTTCAGACAATGCGGAGCTAAACCAGTACTCCGAGCAAGCCTAACAGAAAATAGCTCTACGTTCACAACAAATGGACCGATTTCCGGTTATCTCAATAGGTCACAATACTTCTATCTTCCAAGTTCAGGTCTGGCAGATTACATATATGTCAGAGAATCCATCCAAACTCCTAGGCTCTAAACCCTTTTGTAGCTTAACTGTCAGCCAAATAAAGATAAAACTAGGTCGTTGGTGATAATATGAAAAGCACTAATAAAGGAACTCACAGATATGTAGGTCTAAAGAAATGTATACATTGCTCTAGCAAAAGATCGAAAGAGATTCTAGCAATAAACGAAGGTAAGGCGACGTTGTTGACTGTACTGCTCAATGTTCTCTCAGATACAACCTTAAGCAAATGGACATCAGCCCATCCGACATTTGCAGAATATAGGACATTGAACCTGCGTAGTACATTATGTGCGAATGTCCATCCAACCCTTGTGACTCCTTTTGATATAATCTCCTTCTTAACCGAAACAATCTTAAACTTCCTTCGAGAACTTGATTTCAGCTAGGACACAGCCAATACATATGTTTGCCAAAGGCGATAGGACAAAAGATCACTTTGACGGAACTTCTAGAGCCCTCTACCACCCCTCTCTATCCTTATTAAAAATCACTCTGAAGCTGATCGTTTTAAATACTGAAGGCGATGGCTTTGAGCTTAACAGGTTCATCCTAGGAGGTTTCCTTGGACTCTGTCTCATCTATCTCGTCTTTAATTTGGACGAAATGCTTAAGTCTAGCCAAGCAAATATGCCCAATCCCATTCCTCTCAACAACGACATGATAAGTTCCAAATACTCAGCAAAAAAATAACGATTTCGTCCCTTTGTGTGTCAAAGTTGTTAAGTTTCTCTTACCCTCGTCACTGTAATAAGGTCACATGCTAGAATGTTACCACTCTTCTGATACACTTCCTTTCAAACTGCTCCACGGTTTCAACTTTAAGGTCAATCGTGTGGAATTAAAGAATTCGAACATTTCCGATATATACTCGTACCAATCAGGACTTACGCGTATTTATACCGAAACGAAAACGTTAAACGAGTGATTTATTAAAAAACTTTTTTCTGAAATTCCAACAGAGTGTAAGATTTCCGTAGAAAATTGAAACATATGTGGCTCTGAAAAAGCAATCTTTGGCCGTATCCGACGGTTCAAGTTCACCTCCTCATAAATCACAGAAAACTTACTCGTGAAAGAGAATTGAATTTGAAAATCGATAAATTATGTTTTTGGTTCGAAAACTTTAATAATGCTCGAGCATCAGGGAACAATGTTTGACTTTTTCGAAAGTCCTTTGGATGGAAGGAACAAGATTAAGAGCATAGCTTGGAATGTGACACTTATGCTTAAATCATGTTGAGTATGCTGTGTTAATTTTTAGGTTACTATAAAAGTGACAAAAAATGGTGGAGTAGTTAGTCGGGAGTAGGAGAGGGTAGGGAGCAAGTAACCGCGAGGGAGTTTCTGATAGATACATATATCACTTTATTCAGTTTAGCTACGTGGAACTATGTATGAGAAGCATGGTTGGTGAACTATCTGGCTGTCATCACGCCTTTAAACGATAATACTACTTGAGAAAAATACCAGAGTTTTCCAGACCGAGCTGTAAGCCTTCGAAAAATGCATCGGATGTCACCATCCATATCCTCGCAGATAGTCAGGCTCAAAATAAGTTTTACTTATGTAGGTGGCGCTACAGTTCGGGCGCCTCGACCAACAAGCCTCTCCAGTTAGCCCGATTCTTAGCTTACTGCCTCCAGCTGCGCACTCCAAGTTGTTCGTTCTCTATTGCGTAAGCCCTCCGGGTTAGATTAGACGACTCTGCGGACCGGAGCTTTGGCATCTTAGCCTACTGATGCGCATTTGACTAGGTCGATGTCGTTGTACAGCTTGTTAATTTCGTCGTTGAATCTTACGAAGAATTTTTCTCTCGAAGCGACCAAGGATATCTTCATCCACTTTCGAAAGAGTCCATGCTGCCATAAAGCAGGACTGGGAGGATTAAGGTCTTATAAAGAGTCTCCTTAGTCTTTCGAGATAGGGCCTTACTACTCAATTGCCTTCTCAGCCCAAAGAAACAGCGATTTGCAAGAGTTATTCTTCGATTAATTTCCGCCGAGATGTTATAGCAGAGCCGAGGTAGACAAAGTCCCTTACTACCTCGAAGTTACAACTGCCAATTCATCGATGTTGTGTGTCCCTTCTTGTTGACAGCATATACTTGGTTTTGCCGTCGGTTACAGTTAAACCGATTTTGGCGACTTCTGTTGCAATACAGCGGTGACAGCTCGCAATGTTCTGCCAATTATGATGATGTCATCGGCGTAAGCTAGTGTTACAGTGACTTTTAAAAGATTGTGCCTCCGGTGTTGGCTTGTGAGTTTCGCACAATTCTTTCAAGGATGATATGAAAAAAGTCACATGACAGCGCATCACCTTGTCTAAATTCCGTTTTGACATCGAAGGTCTCGGTGAGGTCGTTACCGACCCTGATGGAGCAGCGAGCGTTCTCCACGGACAAGTTTATCGGGGGATGCCAAAGCTAGACATGACTCTCTGTGGATAGGTTAGGTTAGGTGCTCGACAGATGCTTTCATCTTGACAACTCGTGCAGTAATCAGGCGAGTTCATGCCTAGCCAATTGGGTATAGTGCCAATCGCGCAGTGTCCTGTCAGTATCCCTATCAAGATGCGGATTCCCTTTTTCCTCGTAGTTTATAAGCTTGTTGTTCTTCCCTCATTCAAGAATGGCCATAGGCTGCGGGATACAACGCAACCACCTCTCGATAGCCAATCGGTGTTGGTTGGTTCCCTGATCCTGATATCGATCTTCCTTTCACTCCAATAGGGATATCTACTTACGTAAGAATATGTTCTATGCCTAGTCCTGATCTTTCCCTGACCAGTTATCCGTCTCGTTCCCTTCTGTATCATTTTGTCCGGGACTTTCCGCGTGGATACTGCCGAGTTTGTTCAAGATTTGATGATATTTACATATGTACTGTCATAGAACTCATGGTCACGCTGCCTAATTCTAGTCCGGTTGCTGCCTGACTGTCCACAAAGATTTCAATCCGTGATTTATTTATTTTCAATGTGAGGATTGTCATTGCTGTTCTATCAGTGGTGAAGAATTCAGCTAGAAAGACTCTGCTTTCATTTGGGAGAGAATTACAGAATACTCCTGATCCTGGTGAATACTGGTGAAAGTTGGTAACTGCTTGCCATTTACCAGGATTTCTATGTCAATGAATGTATAGCTCGTTTCTATAAATGTTGTCATAGGCGGCTTTGAATTCAATAAAGTGATCGTCGGTATCGATGTATGCATCTTGGGTTTTCTCCAGGATCTCTCGGAGTGTAAAAAAGGGCCGATTAGGCTGTTGACGAAAGGTTCAAGACGTTCGCGCAATATGGCAGATAAGATTTTATGCGCTATGTTTAGGAGCCTGTAGCTGTCTCAGTTAAAGAGGTCCCTTTTGCTGTGGATCGAGCATATGATGCTGAAGTTCCATTCATCAGGTATGTACTCATCTGACGCGATTGTTGAAATTAGTTGGTGTTTGCTCTCTAAGAAGTCACTACCAACAGCCTTGTTGGACATGATTTTGGCTATCATCGTCGAAGTTGAATGATACTTTTTGCCGGACGGGGAAATCTTGGTCTAAACGTCAAATCCGAGATTTCTTGGCAAGGTCTGATGAAACTCAGCACATCAGTTATAGCTTCCTTGAATGCCACTTATCTTCGAGGCTTGGTGTTGGCGGCTTTAGAATTCTCTCAAGCTTACGCGATTCGCCAGGTGGAGCGGCTAAAAATTAAGAAGAACAAAAGAAAACTGAAATGTCAACTGTCTTAAGGCGCATGGAAGAATTTGGAAAACGTAAGTCAGCAACAGATCTACACAAAGAAATAATGGGAGGAGATTCGTTCATATATGTACCAGACTCAGCAGCATATTATCCGAGTGCCAACCAACTCGCCTAAGGTCCTCAGTTTATAGCAATTTACTAGTCAGGATAAATTCCGCACATTCGGCTTACAGTAGCGATTTAAGTTCACAATTCAGTCGTACAATAGGCGATGTGTATCGAAAAGATTGAAATGCCTATTGAGCGACAGTGCTTTTGAAATTATAATTCACGTGCTTCAAAGCAGTGCCGCTGAGTCTTGTAGTTCGAACACGTAGCTGTCGTTAAACGCTAAGAAAGTGAAAACGCATCAGATAGGGGATTGAAGCCGGATGAACTTTTAATACCAGCGATATTTTGAGATCTTTTGAATATTACGAGCTTGTGAGAGGAGACACTTAATGAAAGCCAATGATTGGGTCTACATTTCTACTTTGGTCAAACTATCTGGTTTGTACCTACAATGAGGTACTCCAACAGACTTACCGATCCGTGTAGGGCTTCGGCTTGAGATAAAGTTAAATGATGTTTTCAAAAGGCGGGATTTAAAGCCTTTTTATAACATAAAGTATTTGTCTTGGACGTTTGTCGGACATTTGCGAGAGTTTGGACCGTGAGTAAACTTGTTGGTTTCTTCTGGATATGAAAAGTCGTACCGCCAGGTCTGTAGCCCAACGCACTTATCACTGAGCCACGGTGGCTATATAATGGACGTATATTCAGACAAGAAATATGTTAGAAAACTTGTCGAGCTTATGAGGAATTGCCACACTTGTGCATCTATACAAGATGACTTTAGAAAACGCATGCTGCTCCAACGAAGCCGGAAAAATCTAGATCTTTCATTCTGATGTTGAATAAAGGTCTTAAGCAAGGTGACGCGCTATCTTTAAACTTCGTTAACATTTTTTTTTAGTGGAGGTTGCAGCTATCTGGAGGTGCACTCAGACTCAACTACTAGTCTGTCCCAACCATGCTGACACCTTATTTTAATGATTTTTTTCCGACTTCCTCTGATGGGCGCTGTGGCTCAGTGGCTAGTGCGTTGAATTACTGGGCTGTCTCCAGTCCGAGATTAATGACTGCCTAAAAGCTTCACATATGGCTCTAAACTGTAGGTCCTTCCATTTGCGTGAAAAATATTACACGCACAATACGAATAGTAGCGAAGTGCTAGTCCTGGACCACACACAATCGGTTGCGTCAAGGATTTGTGTTTGCCTAAATAGACAGCACTCAGCACGATATCTGCAAGAATCTCCCGACTTTTCCTCTGTCTCTCAGGAGAATCAACTGCAGACGACTTATAGGCATCCTTACAGGCCAAGTACGTGTTGAGTTTAAGTGACACAACCATTTGCAGATCTTTTGGGACAACATGGTGAGTGCTGATCATTTGGACTCCACATCGCTGAAGACTCTCCCGAAAGTCAGGAAAAAAATCATTAAAACAACGTGATACTTGGTTAGTATAATGGAGCAGATTTTGAGTCTGAGTGCACATAGTAAAAACCTCCAACAAAACAAGAGTCGAAGAAGTTTTTTCTAACTTTGGCTGCACAATTTTAAATGGTTTTAACAAGTAAATAGTTCAGCTAGAGGCGTGGATATAACAAACTTCTCTCGCAGTTTTCCAGATTTCTCTGGTTGGCTACAGTATGCGTGAAGATGGTCTAGTTGAGAGGGTGGTCCATTACTAGTGGCCCTGGAAAGTGAATTTTGAGAAGGTGTTCAAGTGTGCCTTTCTTCTTGTGTCTTTTTCACGTCTTTGATGCGCTTGTAGCAGTGCTGTTTCACCTCCTTAGCTATAACATCTGTGGTTTCAGCCACCACCACTATGTCATCGGCATATCCGATTATGTTCACTACTTCGGGCCTCCATCGTACATAATATTCCACAGGACTGGGCCCAAACTGAGTCTTGTGAGAGTCCTATTCAAAGTCTCTTCCAACTGTGTCTTGCTTGCACGGCAGTCCGTATGAAGAAGGTTGCTGGCAAGTGATGTGGAAAGCTACCAACCTTACGCACCGCGGGGGCATTGAAAACCACCCCTATAGCGGGACTGGAGGCTACACCCAATTTAAAACCTTTAGGTACAAGAGTCTGCCACAAACAGTGTTCTACGGCTAAACCAAACCAGAATTTGAGAACCCAGTTTGACGGGGCAATAATGTATGCACAGACTGCATACATACATACATGTGTACATAACTCCCTGTCCAAATTTTACCAAAACCATGTGCTACTTATTTTTCTAGTAGAGAAGAATGGTACAAGAATCAAGTACCAGTCAGCGAATCAATAGAAACACTCTATGGCTCCAAGATGGATAATGGCTTTAGCGCAGGATTTTACAATGTAAAACTCGGCTGGGTTCTCCGACACATGGACAGTCAGGAAATGAAAGCGCTGGTTAGACGGGAACAGAAGGTTTATCCCTTAAAAAAACCAGGCATATACTACAGTACCGATCCCACCCTGTAATCTTAGACAAGCGATTGTGAACAAAATATTGGTAACAGCCTAGCACTCTGCCACATTAGAAGTAAAGGCTTTGGGAGATATTTCTTCCAGGACTTGGTAAGCCTGTAAGTTATTTGCAAAAATTCATAAGCCCCACTGGATGGCTTGAAAATCCATACGTTCTTTCACAGGTTCTATAGTACAAGGGTTATAACCCATTATAACACATTGATCTAAGTGTAACGGGTGCCAGATACTTCTTGTCCCATTAACCGATTAACATAACATTACCTAACCTAGGACAAAGTTTGGTTTTAGCTGGAAAAGTTTAAGTGTATGGCTGTTATACACTATCGGGCTCTGCTCTAATATATAACTTTTTTGCATCTTTTAATTGGTGCCATACGCATTCGCATAAACTAGCGTGTCATCTTGAAGTAGCTGCGAAAATCTATTCAAGAACTCAAATCTCAGCTAGATTTCAGACGAACCTACCTCAAGCAAAAATTGCCCATTCATTGACGTTCAGGGTAGTGCATCAGCAAAACGCAAACCAAACTCCTTTACAAAATTTATCTTCAGCATAATTATGTTCTATTAGTAGAGGCCGCAAACAAATTTAACAGCCGCACTAATACTTAACTGAACTATGTATTTACATTGCGCGCGCTCTTCTTCTGCCAACGTTAATAAAAGTTTAGATGCGAGTAACTTTCAACAAACGAATATTTCTGAACTTGCACGACGTGGTGGTAATTAAAACATACCCATCGCAGGAAGGGCAGAAAGGGGTAAAGTGCCAACCCCATCGCCCACCCACAGTCATAACCAAACCAATTCCCGGCTGCCATACTCTCGTTTTAATCTATTTTACCGCACCGCCATGATGCTCGTGTGAAGAGAGCGAATATTTTAATTTTTTTTTTGTTTTGTTTTTTTTTGGCGTCGCACCGAAATACTCGTGGCAAAAACCGAAAACCACTTCATCCTCCATCCTGCGAACTTTGAGAATTTGTCATTTTCGCGGTGCCCCCCTGGAGCGAAAAACACGAAGGCGGGCTTGAAAAACTTTTCCATTTTAGTTTGAATTTAACAATTTTTTGTTCGCACTCATTCGTAGCCACAGAGAGCAACGGTTTTGTTGGCTAAAGGGTGGTGGCGAAAGCAAAGCGGCCACCCTTTCGCTGGATGGTGGTGGTGTTTAATGTTTTGACAACTGTCCCAAAGGAGAAATGAATGAAAAATCATAAAAATATAATCTGATGTGGTTTTTTGTGAGGGATTCTCCGGTGGGAAAAGCACCGGCCGCCACCATCGGGATAACATTTCCTGTGGAAGTCGACGGGGAAACATTGAATGTGATCGATCCTTGCGAATATTAACACCAATAAAATGGAATACAAATGGGTTGGTTTATCTTTCATCTGTCAAAAGTTGTCATTGAAACGGTGAGGAGGGTCCTTTTTTTGGAAGAGATATTAAAGGCAAACAACACTGGAAACTCGCTGGAAAGTTTTCTTTTCTTTAAAACTGTTACGAGCATGGGTTACAAGAGGCTTAGATTTTGTATTGTACTGTTTTGAATGGCAACCAGGTTAAGAAATTAAATTTGGTGCAGCGGCAAAGTACAATAAATTTCCACTTCAGAGTATCAAAATGCATCCTTGATGAAAAGCTTACTCCTTGGGGAATTCAAGCGTACACTGTTGTGACATACTGACACAGTAGCCAGTGTATGCTATGCGATATATGCACACACCTTTGACACTTTTATGGAAGTCCGTCCCTTTCAACTTAAGTTCCATATGTAGCAGGACAATGAAAGATCGAACAGAGGTTTTATTGAGTTCCTTTTTTTTTTTTCTTTTTAGCTTGCGTCTAGGTAGTTGAGATACAATAGTTAGGAAGGAGGACATTGTCTTTCCTTGTTCTACTTCTCGTTCACAGAAGTGCATTTAAAGTGAGAAGGACATCCTGAATGATGGGAAAACAGAGACAATTCATTTTGATGCCCATATAATGTTGCTTTTACTCGGGTGCAACTTGACTTGAACGACAACCCTTTAGTTGGCATTATGCCACGTTCAGATGCCATAACACCTGGTGTATATCATGAGGACGTCCAGTAATGGCAGTGTTTGTTGAATCGAATGAACGTGCAATTTACTTCGATGCACTTAGATACTTTTTTTTGAAATAGTCATCTCCAGTGTGACTGGACAAGGATATCTTTTTCTTGATGTTCGCTGTGACTTTGCATTTATTGGCTGTGATCTGGGTGATGTTTGTCAGATGTACCCAATTCGAATTCGCTATCTAGTAGATGTGTGTAGAGATTATTAAGATAGGTTCCCTGAAGTGTACATATTCCTCTGTAAGTATGGCATGATTTTTTTTGTTTTTAAGAAAAGTTGAATGACGGAAGGGAACATTGTTTAGTAACCTTGAATTCCCTTGGTTTTAGGGGCATTATTTCAGATTATTACTGCTTCACGGGTCCCAGACAAGGGAAGAGTCTCGGTTTAACAGAGCATAGCGCTTAATTCTCGCTGATTCTGAGCACGCTGCTTCTACAAAAGATGCCAGGGAGTTTGGTCTTCCTGTTTGTCTCGAACCGCTTGATGTGGGAGGCAATGTAGTAGATACATATATCTTGGCCTTTTCAACTACATGCACTTCTTGGTGCAGCTTTCCTATGCAGGATTTTCTTCTAATTTCTTTTCGTGGCTCTTTATTATTCTCTTGCTGTCCTCGTTTTACATTGTAGCACCTTACGACGTGCATCTTCTGTCATCTTTTTTTGGTATTTGCAGTCATTATTGTACCATGGACTCCTTGGAGCCGGCGAATATCTCGGTGTGGTTTTGGCCCGGTGCTTAAACGTCCTATGCTAAGTCTCCTTTTCGGCCATTCGCAGCTTCTTCTCGTTGGATAGTCGAACTTTTAATCTAGCTGCTAGGATATAATGGTCAGAGTCAACGTTTGCCTCTCTAAATGTGTGCACATCCAAAATATTTAATGCGTATCTCGCATCGAACAGCAAATGTTTAATTTGGTTGGATCCTTCTCCCGGTCCGACCATCTAAAGACAAGGCCAAGTTGGTGGTGGTCTCGAGAATCTAGAGCTATTTACATCCGTACTACGAGCTTTGCTGTTAGGTCGTGGGAGGTGTGCTTTCCATCTAATATACCGACATGGTTTCCATTTCAGAATTGAGGTCTTGAAGTAATGTTTGAATATCGTACTCCGGACAGGTTTCCTAGGCACCATCCAGGAGGTCATAAAATTTCTCCATGACCGGGTCTTCAGCATCGCCTGCAGTGCGGGTACAAATATAAGGCTGATGCTATAGAGAGTGACTTTGATACAACCACGCGATCGCTTTCTGGCTTGAAGTTAATAACTTTCGACCTGAGCTGGTTTCTTGTATACCTGATCCTATCCCTAGTATCTACTGAATCGCAATACTGTAAGAAGACAGTTACATGCTTTTTATAGCATCCGGAATTTAGACTGTGTGGACTATAGATTTTCCTTTGACGTTCTCTCATCTCTCTTTTGGCGAGGTTCCTACATACATATCTTTCTCTGACCTAAACTTTATTTTTCGCGTGGCAAGGAAGTAACAGTCAGTTTATTTGCCAAAAACCCTTACACCACCGATAGCCCTCTGTGTCACTCATAGGACATCCCCTGTAGTTCAAGCAACCATACGGAGATTCCTTCCACTCAGCTAACATACCCTGACCAGATTATAGAAGTGAGTGTTGGTGGCCTGATAGGAAGCACATCGTTCTATAAAAATTTGAGATACATGAACTAGCGACTGTCAGGGTGTGAGCTATATTTTCGCTATTCCCATCATAAAAAATGCTCTAGAACCCCTTTTCAAAATATCCACTTAAACAGCCCCAATATAAATTTATTTCGAAGGTCTTCCCTTAAGACCGAGTTGAATCCCCTTAACAAAAGCATAGAATGTTTAAGATCTCAAATCGACCGACCTATGAATTCGTTAAGCACTTTCAACGAAACCAAAAGACTCAACTTTTCCCCATTTATGTCTATGTGTAACCAAAATGTAACCAATATTTCCATCCCCCACCCCCTTTATCAATTCATCGAAAGTACTCTCTGTCACTGAATGAATTTAAAAGTGAATACAAAAGAAATTCCCCGGCACAAGCATCTTCTGCCCTGAACTCACATCCTTATCTACAAAAGGAGCAAGCACGAAAAATGAAAACGAAACATCACCATCTTTCACCGCAGCACTCGAGCATTCAAAATCATTTCAAAATCAAATTATGTCACTCGCATGATTCATGTCGTCTCAAGGCGCGTCTCGTACAATAAAAATAAATTCATGCCTCACGATGGGAGGGTACAACAAATAAAAGCCTAACAACCCTCTCAACTTGCAATTCAACTGCCAAACTGGTAACAATAATATTTTTCATGTTTCTCGTACACGAAATGAAAGTGCTCTCCTTGAGCCCATTTTGAATGTCATCTCACACCGCTTCCATCACCAGAGTATCTACGTTTATCAATTTCCTTTAGTCATACCTACTGTCAAGCACGTGTGTGCATGACTTCAAACGTCTCCTAGACGTCATTGCGGTAGATCTTTACCTTCATTTCCAGCTCTTTCTTTTTTCTTGTTTTCATATATCATGTCAGAGAGCTCACAACTTTACATAACAGGCGTAGGTACTTGAGGTTTTGCCTCCTCATCCCTTGCGGAAGAAACCACATTCGAAAAGAAAATCAGAGAAAAGATACTTGAGTCCTTTAAAGGTGCATCGCAGTATACCCTATCCTCTGACGACGGATGGATTTGCTACTACCATGCGATCATTCTGGATTTTCACCGTGTGCCACAGGGCGAAGTGGTTATAGATACTTTTTTTTTTAAACCCTAAAAAGTGGGCGTGGCACCATATTTTATGTAGACATATGTAATGCCTATGGTAAGAAAGCTACAAGCATTTACTGAGCTTTAGCATGAATCTTTGAATGAATTGCCCTTAAAATCCAATAAAATTGTATCTGTCCAAGAAGTCCCTAGAAGTAAGCATGGTTTTTCTCCGATCAATGGTTTTGAAAGATACGGTAGAACCGGTCCAGACAGCAACCCAGATTTTTGTTACTTAAAACCATCTCTCTGTTTCTGCCCTATTCCTAAGCGCATTTCGCAGGCTGGAGAGATCTAGCAGTGAGTTTTTGTTTCAGGGAAGGGTTTTGTGACAGATTACGAAAGACCGGTCCAAATTTCATAGGTGAATTGGTCGAACTTTGCTTAAGGAGATGACTGACTAAGCCGCATCTTCTAACTTGTCTGCAAAACTTAGGCGGTTGATAGTACACCCGATGAATAGAATCTCTGCACCATTTGCCTTATCCTGAAAGAGAAAGCAGACCATCTAAACAGCGCCCATATAGAGGTTCAAGTCTCCTTTACATCACATACAAAGGTTTTGTTTGCCTGTATGTCCTCATTTGAATGACCAAATTTTCATTCAGTTCATTCGCCTGTGTAGGATAACATTGATGAGCTCCTGTTGGTATAATGCGGTTGACGTGCTATCATGCCACTTTTTGAAAGGATTATTTGAAACTCTCAAACCAATACATACAATGTCCGTGACTTTGAAATAATTGGAGAAACTCAGCGGGCTACAAGTGGCGCATTTGTAAGTATTAGAACAGAGGTAGCTACGATGAGTTCAGTGGTGAATGAGAGCAAAACGTGGTATCTGGTGTTCTCGAGAAAGGATAGGACACAACTACTGACGTAGACTCTATGATGAACTCCGCCAATTGCATCAGTGACGAAATCAAACAAAGAATCAATCGTGTCTATAATTTTTTTCTGTGGGCTAAGAAGAGCAATGAAGTATTAAAGCCAAGGTATCCCTGTAAAGAAGCTTTACCTTCACAAGCCTACTGTACATTGAGGAGGTATCGCTATATCGATTTCGGAACTTACCATCAGAGTCCACACACAGCGACATTTATTTGAGACATTAACGTTCTGGCCAGGAAAACCATCAATCGATCCCGGGAGGAGAGCATTAGAATGGATAGCGCATTCGAGTGGAGACGACTGACAAATAACCGAGCTGGCTGGGACGCGCATTGATTGATTTCCAGGTCCACCCAGGACTATAGCACGAGCCTAAAATGTAAGTTAGTCCACTTCTTATTTTTAATTCTCTCGGAATGAAGATTCATGAATGACATCAACTCCCCATATTTCTTCTGATCCACTCGTCCAGGCTGCGGATAAGTCAGTGTCCCTCTTCCTTTGTGAGAGTGATACTATCTCTGTTATGATGCCACCCTAGTTGTTGCCTGTTATTCTGCTGATGAGGCACTTTTATTGCAAGAAGGTAGATTGGCACCATGCTTTCCACTACACAGCCCATGCTTAGGCGTAGTAGCCCTAGTAGGCAGTCCTGGGGGAAAAGACACACGTCATTATAGGGACGCGTTCCAAAGTAAATATCGCCATATCGAAACTGGTTTCTAAGGTAGTCCATCTGTATCTTCTACAAACAATTCGGCATCCTTTTAGCAATGGGTACCCTCAGAGTGTTCATTGAGTTTGCAGTTTTAAGGACGTTTTTATATCCATTGTGAAGGCCTGTTTTCCTACGCAATCGAAAGTGTCGATCGTGTGGGATGATTGTATTACACCCTTGTCTATATGGCTGACACTGCCTAGGAGGATTCGCTACCACTACGCTAGCAATATACATATGTAAGTATGTCGTCAAAGAATCCTTAACCCTTTTAGCTTCACATTCAGTGTATGTAGTTGAACCAGGTCGGAGTTTAAGGGAAATCCGCTTGTAAAATTGTGGTACCAAGTTCCTCGAACATTGTTTCTAAAGGAGTTCGTCCGTATCCTCTGTAGGCAATGGGGGATCCTTTTAGCGGTGAGTACCCTAAAAATGTTCCTTAAGTCTGCGGTGTTGAAGGTATTATCTTAAGTTTTATGTAAAGGTGGCATATTATGTCTTATCCCATGCGTTTCTTCCACCCTTCATTGATGGGTTCCTTTGCTGTGCTGCCGGCTTCATCGATGTCGTCGATCATGGAGAGTGTCATCGAACATCTACTATATTAGCAAGCTGCGAGGCTTTCTATCTCATTCTAATCGGGTCCTTCAGTAATTTTTTCAGAGTCCAACGTGAATAATGTATACACAGACGGATCCTTGGTAGTTTTGCTCCCACACTTGGCGTGGGTGGGGACAAGCTTATTCTATTTGTAATGTCTTCAGTTTGACTTTATCCAAAATAGCCCCAAAAGTAGGCGAACATTCGGTCAATTTTCAGGCACTTGTTTAAAGATGCTGTCTAGGTCAAGAAAGCCAGAACTATTTAATACGGTCTGCTAAGATATTTCATACAAAAAAGGAACCGTCCTTGTAGGCGAATGTATTTGCTGTTAAATTTCTTTTTGGGGCAACAACGTCCATCAAGCCTAACGCACCCTATTGAGAACTGTGTACAACAATATGCCTATTTACCGGTATGACTTCTTCAGGTTCCTAGCACACATAGGTGTTGCCGCAACGAATAACTCACGAAACTAACACTACGCTCTGAGGACCATAAATCATTGTGTTCTGTTTGATATGACACCTCAACTGTAAGAAGAGGCCATTCAAACGTCAACTGAATAGAGGGCGGTGTGCGAATGTACACCACACCGTCAGAGTAGCTACATATATCTAGCTTGCCTTACTCGTAGAACGTTGTCGTCATCATCTTCATCGTACACCATCCATCCATTCATACACGTATCTGTCGGTCATGCAAGTCGGCAGCGTATGTGTGGAATATCTGAGCAAATATATCCATGAGAGCAACCGAGACTGACACAATGCGAAATAGCTAGCTTACTTAAGGCTGGTCACGTTCCAAACAAAGCGTACGCTCATTTTACGAATTTCATTTCGATGAAAGTGAATATTGACTTAATTATTGCGTATACGTGTGCATGTGTGCACGAGTATGTGTATCCTTTGGTAGCAGCAATCTGTGGCGGTGGCGGCGGTGGTGTTCGAAATGAATCTCGTATTGGATGTGTGCCTGCCTTGAAACCGGAAGCTATTGCAAAATACTAATTAGGCGTACGGAATAACTTTGTCTTGTGTACATACTTACATGGAGCTGGGGTCATGGTGTGGGTCATGGAGATGGATGCTGGCATTCAAATGCGTAGATACGAGTGTTTTTTTTTATAATTATTGTTCCTTAAGGATATTTTGTTTATCGCTTTTGGATGAAGTACATAGCATACGAAGGCGGAGAACTTTTTCTTTATTTCCTTAGACTTTGATTCGATTTCTAAGCGCGCACGGTAGTTGATTTAGTTTAATGATGGTAAAAGGACGAGCATTTTAAAGCCAAAAATTTCTGTTTAAAGCTTATTTACTTGCAATATTTGAGAGAACTTGTATTATCTGTGCCTGAGTCATATACGTACATAAATCATCAAGGATGTGTTACACACCATTTCATGCTGGATGCTCAACTTATTGACGACTTCAAAATTCGCGGAGTTCCAGATGGTTAGGTTCAAAAGGAAGAACCGGGAGACTTATACAAAAAGACAGGAAATCTCTACCCTTATAAGAGGAATCATAACGCTCTGCGGGGTCATATGAAGAAATTACGATTAACCAAAGAAGACCTCTGTCATAAAGGCCACAAAGACACCCACTTTCTGTACCATTGTCTAAATCTCTGACATTTAAGAAACAAATTCTTCGGAAGGTATTTCTTCCAGTGCATCGTAGAACTGTCCGACAAACCGACGAATGAAATCTGTAGATACATTGAGTCGATAGAATGGTTTGCATTCCAGACACGGTATGTCATGTACCTAAATAATTATCTACTAGCGGACATGTAATGCTCCACGAGCTAAGGGATACACCTTTTCCCCTAATGGGTGTATATTGACCTGACTGCAAAATAAAGGAGTTTTTTCCCAGCCCACCTACCTAACCTAACCTATGGTGGAATAGATTGGCTCTAAGTAACAAAATAGCTTGCATACTTAGCCCAGATCCCAGATCCATTGTAGTACCTACTCGTTAAAACCGTTCAAACCTTATAGGACGTTGACATCTGTGCAGGCTGGTCGAGGATATTGAAGTAAAAAGTTTCTAGGTGAAGCCTCCCCTAGAGAGAGAGGGCTGGACATGCACTTAGATGGTGTTAAATGTATTCTTCTTCCTCGTCGTCTGTACGATTCCTGCAGAAGACATCGATTTGTCCATCTATCTTTTACAGAAATATTCCGTTAAAGTTTTCCCTTCTTACTGGTAGGTGCCTGCTTTCGCTATCGAAATTGCTTTAGTCATTTAGTATCGCGCTATCGGTGCTGTTCATCTGCTCGATGGACTCTTGCACTCAAACACCTTGACTACGCCTGTCAAGGGGAGAACGTCTTCTCGGAAGTTTGTCGGCCCTTTCATTCCCAGTCTGTGGTACCCAAAGATGGCTGACTTTAGTCCGACCACTTAGTGATGAGAGTTCTTCTCTACACTGTTCCACTGACACTGGGAAGGCCGAGGGATATGGATATTTTCACTGTTTTCGACAAGGTTCCCGCACTGACCCCGCAGTCCATTTTTGAACCGTCGGTATGAACTGTTGTTCTGAACTTCTTAATGACATCACCTCTTTCCTAGTCTGCTCTGGATGAAAAATTTAGTTGCACTGAAAGTTCAGTTTGCGTTTTTTTTTTTTTGTACACTACACGATCCATTGAACTACCAGACGACAACTCCTCTTTCGGTGTAGTAGTCGGAAAAGGTCAAATTTTATCCGTTCCTCAGTTATGCTTGGTGGCTATGATTGCTGTTCCCTTAGCGGGGTTTGAGCTTTCACCAGCCAGGTCACAAGCAAACACACTACCTACTACTCCGTGGCAACCACTCAGTTTAGGTATGCTGTATTCGGTCAGAGTTTTATGCAGTTCTCCTGGTAATGAATCTCGAGTCCGTAAGGTCTATTAAACTAAGCAGGCTTGGACGACGTAACTCGTATACTTTGACCTGGAACTCTGTCCATGCAGGTATCTGAGGTAACAAAAGCGCTAGCTTTCTTATGAAAAGTTGCCTTTGGTCCACAGACTCCTATCGGATGGATAAAAGCCTGTTCACAAGCCTGAATTTACCGAGGCTACGTCTCCGGGCTGCGAATATTGGCGTTTGCTGCGCTCATACAGCTACTGGAACAGCAAGAGCAAAAGAGGAAAGGTGACTCTAGGACCTTAGTGGATCTCCTCACTGGCTATAGTCCCTTGATTGTTATAAGTGGCTCGCACCTTTGTGATTGTTGAATTAGGGTGCTCGAAACAGCTTAACGCGTTATGAATATGAAAGTACCTGGTCTTCACCTGCATCAGAATGACTACCTTATGCAACCACCTCTTCCGGTAGGACATTCTGATCTAGCTCAAACTTGCTTGTGTTCTATGGTTGGTGAAAACTATGGTTAAGCGAATAGAAGGGACCAACGCTCCAGCTCGAAAAGTTTTCAAATCCAACCCAGAGAGGTAGCGCAGTAGAGGAAGTCCTTATCTTGGGTGGTGATCACAGTTAAAAAGGGATCTCAACCAACTTTGAATGAACAACTTAAAGCATTTCGCTAAAGACCGAACTAATTGGAGAGGCTTGTTGGTTGGGGCTTAGGTTCACCCCAAACTGTAGCGCCATTTGATGGTATGGACATTTGAAAGGATTACGGCTCGCTTTACGGTCTCTTTGCTAAGGTACAATCGACCACTGAGTCCGAATGATTGGTCTCTTTGACTTGAATCTAAGGTGCTTAATGTGTGATCTGGATTTAGCTTCAAAGCCTTTGTTTGTAAGCTGTTGCTTGCTTTTTTTTTGCTGGGTATGAGTACCGCTTTTATTTCGTGATCCTCTACTCTGTTGGACCAGCCCTCGTATGAACGGTATCGATCTGATACCTCACAAAACTGCTAAATATCTCGGCGTAATATTGTATTACAAACTAAATTGGAAAGTCAACATTGACAATTGAATCAAGAAGGCCTTTGTGGCATTATATGCATGCAGAAGAGCTTTCGGAAAATCATGGGGATTCAAGCCTAAAGTGGTATACTGGCTATATACAGCGGTAGTAAACCCATCCTAACCTACGGTTCGGTAGTCTGGTGGAAAACGCTCGAGAAGAAATACCAACTTGGAAGCGTTACAAAGATTCAACGGGCGGGCTGTCTGTGGTTGACGCGATCGATGAGATCAACACCAACAGCTGCTCTGGAAACAATACTGAATCTGCTTCCACTTGACATATACTCTGCGAATTCAGCGGTTAAAACTGAGATTCATACATTTATCTGGGTGGTTTAACTTAGCGGTCGAGGATTGATATGTAGGCTCACAGGGTTTTTAAATATTGGGGACAATGGACTCTTAGTAGTCTAAGTGAGCCGTTGACAATCCTGTCAACAAGGGCACCCATTTACCATAACCTAACCTGGACCAGCCCAAGTCAGCCACCATCGTTCGATCCCTATTGTGCCATTGACAATCTGGTCTATGTACATCTTCTCGAAGTTTAACACCACCTTATTGACTTATTTATGATCTATATGATCTGCGATTTTTGATTTTCGGGTTTTACGAGGCAAAAGGCTGCCCAGCACGAATTCCCGTGGTATTCATCAGGTCACGCTATATTACCATACAAAGCGGTCGATACTCGATAGGAGGTAGACTCGAATGGCGGCTTGTTCTTTATTTTAAGAGGAAACTGTAGTCTTCGTTTTTGTTTGTGGAAAACTTTCCGACCTTTGAGCGCGAGTTATGCACAGTTATCTCTATGTACCTAGGTTGATGTGCTTAGGGCTCTGCTGTAGACTCTGTCGGGACCAGTAGCCCCTTCGTTTTATTTTTTTTTATGCGCTGAAGGCTTAAAATCCTCATTAGGCCGTGCTATGATTCCAGCAGCACGTGGTTAGCGTTCTTAGCTTTGCCTTCACAATGACGGCAAAATGTGTCATCCGCGATATCGTATTTATGAAGGTATTCCCAAAAGGAATTGTTTTCTTCTGGTCCACTCTTCTATTTATGTATCTTCGGCAGCAGTTTGTTCGTCTACCGACCATGTTCTGAGGTATTCCATTTCCATTGCCGTTTTTGTTTTATTTTGAAAGTTGCTCTGTTGGCCCATATCTCAGGGTTTTCACCATTCTGTATAGGCATCCCTGACACATTTATTGCACATTGCGCAGCATTCTCAGAGCGATGCTCTTGTTTGCGTATTAATTATCCTTTTCATGAACTGGTTTATAGATGTTGTTTCTTATTGACTGCCATTAAGCTCCCATATTTGGCATTAGTCTTGATATTGCGGCAACAGCCCGATTGGCCTTCATGCTTGTGCAGGTTAGGTGCTCTCTAAAGTTAAACGTATGGTCAAGCAGTATCACCAGGTACCTTATGTAAAGCTTTGACTCGCGATAGTTTATTTACGTATCTGTATGGCCAGGCGCTCAACTTTCTTGCGGATAGTCTCTGTTTTCGAATCCGCTAATTTTAGACTTGATGAGCGAAGCCATCAGGCATTGTGGCAGAGTTGCTTCACCTAATCACCGCCTTGCCAGCGGCGTGTCCATTCCTCTTATCCTTCCTTTATGTAGTACTCCATTGTACATATTGTTCCACCAGGTCCCAAGATTGATCCCTGTGGGACTTCCTCTTTTATTTTATATTTTTCCAGCCCTTCGTCTGTATCGTAGAAAAGGGTTCTTCAAAATAATTTGTAATTATTTGCAGCAGGTAGTTAACAGATCTGGATTGGTCCCTCTGTCGTGACCATGTTGGTTGTTTTGATAAAGTCTGCGCAGTGTTACGCGTGTTTTTATCATCTATACGTGATATGCTCTACCCAAGAGTAGGGAGAAAGCCCTTGGAACGGTACTCCTTCCTCCAGCATACTACATATTATCAAACCGCTAAGTACTTCCTCAGCAACCCCGAGGCTAACTTATTAAGTGCCTCCCATTTGATTCAACGCCCATTAAACGTCAGTCTATTCAGCTTCAAAAAGGATAAAAAAAACTCCCGAGCACGTGCCTTCCAATGGTCAACACCTAATTATTTCCGAATTTCCGTTGACCACTTGTTTCCATACCCATCGCAGCCGGAATTGCCTAAACTTCCAGACACGTGTTAATACACTCCTCATCTCTCATCATCGAGTCCGTTTGAATTTTTTTTTTCTTATCCTCTGCTCCTTCGTCTTCTATATTAATTTTTAGCATTTTCATCAAATTTGCTACATCATGCATCATCAGGAGATGACGCGGATCATTGCTTGCGGGCATGAATGACGGTGGGAGGCGACGCCCGGTTGGCTCCGTCAATGCGGGAGCCCATCAGACCCATCAGACCATAAACGGCGGTGATGCTCTGTTATATCCCTGTGGGTTGGGTGGTCTCAGGGGGGTGGTTGTTATTTTGCTTGATATGAGGGAGAAGTGCGCACCCATTGTATCCCACCCTCTGTAAGCTTCAGTAATTTGTAATTATTTGCAGACAATCGAATTGTTTCGTTATTTTATCGAAGGAACAGCCAGCGAAATAAGCTTCGCTGCTTTCGCTTATTTCTTCTACCATCCTGTGCGTCTTCTTCGTCAAAGTCGGATCCCTTAATTCCTTTAATCAATCAATTAGTTATCCCGAGGTGATGTTCCTCAAAAGCTCTTAAGCTGCCTGGGAGTTTTTACTCTAATGATTCTCTGTCTTCGTCCTCCTGCTATCCTCCTCTCGAATGTATTTTTTTTTTTTTCGATCTCCTTTTGTTTTCACTAAACGTGTCTGTGGGTGGGTATATGTATGTGTGTTTGTGTGTATCTATGTGTTTTAGTTTGAATTGTTTGAATAATAGAACAAAAGACAAAGACAACCAAGGCAATTGCCAATAAAATCAATGATCAACTGAAGCTGACGGCGCTGAAACTTGGCTTGCCAGCAGGACGAGGTAGAGGTATATACACACATAGAATGGAATTAAATTTGCAGTAGCAGCAGCAGCAGCTGAAAGAAGAAACCGTCAATTTGGGTAGCACGCGGAAGAGAGTAGGTCGCGACTGTTGGGTTGCCAATGGGTGGGACTGGCTTAACGTCGTTTGGTAGGTGAATGGCTTAGGTCGACTTTTCTCTCTATTTTTACGATTTCAACTAACAATCCGACGACCTCTACACTTTTCTAATTGATTTTCGTTGCATTTCTTTTCGCTTGGATTGGTAAATTCCTTTGGCCATTCGACTAATTGATTCTTTCGAATGGAAGCGAACAGTAACGGAAAGGTAAAGGGTTTGGGTCTCAAAGCATTTACTGTAGAATTGAGCTGAAAAATTGTAAATTGCGATTAGCATGTGTAATCGATTATTGCCTCCGAGTATCAAATCATTTTGTTTCATTAATTGGAGCATCCACTTGGTAGCGTTATCACCTCCAGAGGGGTACCTAATTTCGTTTTCTATTTCTGGTATTCCTCCAGCGTCGGGAGAGTACCAGACTCATAGCGACTGATGGTCAGAAAGACCATCCGAGTCGGAGATTTTAGTGGCTAAATAGAATACTGAACTTACTTTGCCCTCCAAAAGCCATATGTCAGTGGTCTAGTTTACTAGACACTCCTCAACGATCTTGAATTCCTTTCGCAAGACATCGACTACATTCTTCCACAACTTTTGATGGATCTAAAACAGAATCAGGGGTGCATAGGGAGAACTTCTACAATGATCACAACTTAAAATTCTTTTCCTTGATATGCAGCATCTATTCCATCTGGCCTTTAATAAAAAGCGAGAAACGATTTTCCCTTCACATGTCGCTTCGGAGTCTAAACTTTTTTCCAAAAAGAAGCCTCGTCTGGCTTCTCCACACCATGTTACTATGACGCAGAGAATCGGATGAGCTGTGATCTGCAATATTTCACCTTGCATAAAGTAACTGCACCCAGGGTACTCAAAGCGACTTGTGGATGTTTGCGCCTAATAGTCCGACATATGTAAATATGTACCTCCCTGGTTGCCAGCAACCTAAATCTAAATGTTGATGCCGAAAAATTCGGGCATGTTAATCTGTCGAATATTTTTTCAACATCCTTCGAAATCATAAAGTTTTTTCTGAAGTTCTGAAGTGTGGTTTGTTTTGGTCATTATCAGATCCTTTGGTACTAAGAGTCTCGACTTTCTTAGTACCAATACTTGCTGTTCGCAAACCTCAATGCTTAACAGACAAGACCTAATGGCCACTCTACAACAAGAGATCTCATTCTCTAGTCGAACTTAGTTGACATGATGCACGAGTCATCTCCAGCATCATTACTATGCAATGTTCCAAAGGTGAACGTACGAAACGTTTAAGGGTACATTACAACGCCTACTGTAGAAGCTTCAGGAACGAGGAAGAAATTGAGTCTGTCCATCACCAGCGAATATCGTTTCATCTGTCAAAAAAGTATGCAGACTTTTGATGAGCAGTGACGATAGTCTCAAAGCTCCTATATGCTTATCCTATCCAAAGTTTTACATGCTTTCGAAGCCCATTTCTCTATTTTATAATACGGATTCCAGTTGCGCTTACCTTGGCAGGAAGGGTAAGTTAGCCATTATATGAACTTAAGTACGTACGCTGAACTTAAAATTCTTACTGCTGCTCACTGCGTTGGCTACTGCCATGCATGTCAAAATTCGTACTCATATCACTCGTTCAGACATAAATATCTTGACTGTTTGATTTTTGATTTAAAATCAATTCAAAATCTGAGCACTTTTTTGCTCAAAGCTAAACTGGTGCAGGCTTAGAGGGTCGGGGATCAAGGAATTTATATGTTTCATCTTTGAAACATAGACTCCATTTTCTTCTAGGATATTGTTTCGTTTGTCAAGTGGATTTTGTAAATCTATCACGTCTTGGTTTGCGACAACTGCATCCTCTACAAGGAATATTGTTCGTTGACATGATCTCAAATTGATTCAAAGTCGTGTTAAAAAGTATGGGACTGAGAATGCTACCATGATGCACGCCGAAAATACCTTGGTTAGTGCTGCAGCGTTTCATCTTAACATATGTACATATGTAGTAATCCGATATATGTATGTATATGTTCGCGCCATTGACCTTGTGTGCGCCTTTGGAGGGCACCTCCACATGAGAGTTCTAGGACATGCTTACATGAATTCCATAAAAACTGTAAATTTATTCCAACTTTCTCGTGCCTTTAATTGAAAGTTACCACCGCATCCATACCCACCTTCAAAATGTCAGACAAAACCATCCCGGTACCATTTGTTGCTGAACTGTTTAAACCTAATTTTGAAACAAGGTACCTCAAGTACCAAGGAACAGCAGAGCCAAAAACAATTGACACAGAAAAGGAAGCCTACGGCATTCAAAAATCAAGAAAGTAGCCAAGTAGCCGATTTAGCCCCATAAAGAATCCAAAATGATGCATCTGTCACCGTAACCGTTTTACGCGTAAATGGGCCCAAAATCTCATTTCCACGCCCGCTACTCACCCAAAACTAATCAAGGCCCTATTAAGAAAATATTATGCCGGGATATAAACATTCTCTCTTCCAACATGAAGGTCAATCCTCTCTTGACTTAAGATTGGACCTCTCAAGATAACAAAGATGCCCGAATGCAGATCGTCAAAGTAGGCTAGCATCACACGCTTGCTCAATAGCCCTGCTAAAGCAGTAGTCGCCGTTCAAGTCAAACGTCAAAAGTTTGAGAAAACTTAAGAAAAGGATTTGTTGAGAAAAGGTCTAAAACGATGTCTTCACGGTGTCGTGATGGTCCCTCCAGCGGGACGGATCAGCAATCCAATCTTAAGGTTTTTAGAATTCTGGCATGAATTCCCCAGTTGCTAACCAAAGAAGCGGATAAGGTAGAATGGAGAAGTGTACGATATCGTCGAAAAGAGGGACCGGCATACCTATTCCAAACCCAAGCTTAACATTGCCAGCATATTCAAGGGCAGATGGTCAAAACTCGTTCACAGGCGAACCTATAGCTTCTGAGTAAAAAATGCAAGATTCTGGAGATGAAAAGGGCATCATAACCCGGCCCAGCAGCGGTCGTCGTGCAGCGTTACCAGATACCAACGATGCTTTCATTCAAGCAGGAAACGAAGATGCTTCCTAAAAACCTCATTTTTGTCTGAGACACGCCTTCCCTATTTGCACATTACAAAAAATAATTGCGCTTGGGTGATCTAAAAGGGTTTCCTCTGAACGATGAAAAACTTGCTACAAGCTTGAAAGCCGTCAACTAGTCGTCCGTCAAAGGTCTAATGTGAGTTCGACTGAACACCTTTTGGCTCTAAAGAGGGATAGACTGGCCGCAAGCTTGCAGTAGAACAAAGAGTCAGAAGATGAAGAATATTTGATAAGAAAGCGTTTTCCTTTCAATGTTCTGCAAGAGAAGTAATAACACATCGCAATCCTCTGCTCTGCAGAAAGTCCTTTGAAGCCCTAACCATAGCAAGTCTTCTGACGTACGCCATGCTTTACAGAGAAGCGCTGCCAATTTTAATCATGAATCCAAGACCGACCACGGAATCGATGTCGGTGCTTTCTTTGAAAACCTAGACTTTCATCTCTCCTTTAACCTCCTGAGTTGTGGCTACTTGGCGCTTGCCAAAGTGTTGCCTGATCTTGCGGACCGATATCGTCATATATATACGTTGTCAGTCAAGTCCCCATAAAATACTTCACATCCAGCGGAATAGGATCCAAGGTAGTGAAACATACAAGAAGTTGAAAAGTATAGCCTCACTATTTACTGGGTACCAGGTCACTGAAGCATTTCCGAGACTTGTGCAGCTGGCGATCTGACACAGGAAGGATCCTCCGATATAAACAGCATCGCTTTAACCGACATCGCGTCACATATGTCGTCGGCTAATTATCTGCTTACACTAGACAAGGCCAACTGTAAGTAAAAACATCTCAGCAAATGCAATACCGCTAGGCTACGATAGCCGGTGCTTAGGCAGAGAAGGACTAAAGAGAGGACTCATTTAAAAGTCAACCAACGCTATACACTGCTCTTTAGGCAACCATAGGTCATAGGATGGCTTTTGCAGAAGCCGTAGAAATGAGGACGACGAGAAGCCCATTCTTTATATCTTGTGCAAGTGCCATGCATACGCTTGTAGGTGAAAGACTTACCTGTTTAATGATCTAAATAGTCTCACCAACGCCTTCAAGGCTAATATCACCAAATAGCATACGGTTCCAGGGGAAGGCAGTATGGTCCGCCCATCCCAACTTTAGTGGCAACACAGTAGGCTAACTTTTGGGTATATTACTCACCGAAGTCCTTTCAAAACGAACAAACCAACTAGACAAAGCCCGCAGGCAAGCAAATTATCAGTCGATGGTAGAGAAGGTGAACGGTAGGGTAGATGGATGAGAAAGATAAGTAAGACGACTCATCTCGGTTTCAAGACTTAATTTCCGAGAATTTGTTCCCCTTCTCAGCATCCTTACCACGACAAGGCCAGCAGTCATGTAAGGGAACTGTGCCTTCTCTATGGCTGGCTTCATCGATCTTATAAAGTAGTTAAGACCAAGGGTCTGTCTAATGACAAGATCTCCCTGCTTTCCTTGCCGCCAGCTTTCGTGATTATTTGCCACGGCTCAATGCCTTTTGCCCGAACTCAGTCAGTTAAATATTGGAAGTTTGACTCAGATACATGCAGATACACAACAATGATTACCTTGCCGTAGGGATACTTTCTTCAGCAACTGTTAATACTCTTATGGATGTTCCTTCGTACCCTCGCCTGCCAGTCAAATTGATGCATTCATGCCGCGCCACCTCCTTCTCATCTATCCTTTCTTCGGACCACTCAAGTTAATTTGTATTCCAAAAGTCTTACTCAGTATCCTTTTTCCTTCTCAGCAAGGAGCAATTCAGATCATAACTCCCATAACAAAGAAAACAGTAATGTGACACAATGAAATGGGTACAAGCACTTGTCAGCTGAAATTTATAGAACAGCAGAAGTGTAAGGATAATATTCTTACGCTCTGAAGTCCTCCGGGTAATCCTAAACTATAATTATATGAAGCAGCACAGTCGCATAGATTTCAATCTAGTTTGATGTAAACGCTAAAAGGACTTTTATAGCGGGATGAGGGTTACGTTTACGCTACACGTGAGAGAGTTTCACTTCTCAGTTCACCGCATGTTCGTTTCGTTATTATTATTTTATTTTTTTATTTTTTTTTTCTTACGCTCAAAGGTCACACGCTTGATGTTTGCCCAAAACTTGAAAGAGGATCCTTATCCTTTCTGCTGTTTTTTTCAGTTTTTCCTTCGTGTTGTTGTTCTTCTATCTCAGATTTAGCTCTACGAGTATATCGCGTCACATCTAGATGTCTTTTTTCGTCATGTTGCGTCGTTGCTTCCGACTTCCCTTGGCAGTAGTCAGTCGCCTTTGGGCGTAAGAATTTTACGGTAAAATGGATAAAGAGTTCCACGGAGAAAAGGATATGCGACGGGTGAAGGGAAAACACTGGAGAATGTCGAAAGCGGGTGAAATGCTTAAAACCAGAAAATTGTTCAGTAAGTGGGTGAATTGTGGGTGAATGTTTAAGGGATGAAGGGATGATGGCGTTTGGCTGTTGGCTTGAGTAACATGTTCAAGTGGTAGATGGAAGGCGTCATGTCTTCGTGTAGTATAGTACCTAATCCAGAAGGTGTATTCCCTCATAAATATTTTATATCAGGTTTTATGGGTGTTTAGACGGCAGTCATCATGAATTGGTCGACATTTGTCAAAATGAGCACTAGGGATGAAATTTCGGAATTTCACTCTCCCTACACCCCCATCACCAGCAGCCCTCCCCCCTGGCCCATCGTTTTCTTGCGGAACACCATCTGACTTTTGTGTGTGTTTGTGCTCAAGTGTCCCTGATGTCCGATGGGATTTTTGTTGGTTTTCTTTATAACAGCCCCTCTGTAACGCCCCTCCATACCACCCATCCCACTTTATTGCTTGGGATCACATCTCGTGTTGAACATATTTGAAGACATGTTGTGTATGCTGTTTGCCTTTTGAAGAATAAGAAGAAATGGAAAACGCTGTAGCATAATTGGAAGGGACTCATTTTGATTTGGCTCAAAGGGTTGACATTCGCGTCAGTTTTGTATTGTTCCGGTCGGTTGAAGGTGGGTGGCGATTGGTCGGTCGACCTTCTTCTGCTTTAATGAATCCGAAAACTATTTTGAAGCAAATAGTTTGTTGCAAGAATGAAAAGGGTTATCTCGTAAATTGTCACTGGCTCTTGTGAATTTGTAAGAAAGTTTCGTCTTTTTTTTGGCTTTTGTTTAAATAAATTGAATAATAAATTTGCTGAGAGTATGGGATGTGGATGTTGAGGGTGGAGAGCATGGGGCAGCACATTTTGAATGTCAAGTGAAAATTCTTGAAAAGATTTCGACGTTGGGGGCTTAGAGAGGATTTAATTTAATTTCTTCTGTGTGTCCTGGAGGGGACATTAGACAAATTACATTTGAGGAGTGTCCTCACTTCATTACGAGGGAAAACTTAGTTTGTGTACTTTAATTTATTAAGTTCGCCGTGTAAGAGTTTATTTCTCGTGCCATGATGTGTTAGGGTTTCTGGAGCTTTACGACTAAAAGTGGAAATAGTCATGAATATTTACGATACACTGGGGCCAATATAGTGACATGACTTCCGCTCAAAAAATCTGCTAGAATCAGAGACTCTCTTTTTGCCAACGTGCATACAGTAGTGTGTGATTTTTTTATTCAGTATCTACAAGGTCTGAAATAGGCTGTTCGAAAAAGGAAAAGCAACTCGGGCAGCACTTCGACTACCTACTTAATGGGCATAATGTCGAAAGTGATAGGGTAAGAAGAGAATCTTTTCCTGTCAACGAAGGAGTAAGACACCCCCAGTACAGAAGAAGTTGGCGCGAACACCCCAGCACAGAAGGAGATTAGCAAGACCGCCGGCTCAGATGGCTTACCAGTGGAGCTCTTCAAATTTGGAGGTGATGCTTTGGTAGGGTGCATACACCAAGTCATCAATCCAGAATTGTTGGGGGATATGCCGCCAAAATTAATCTATCCAGGTGCATTGGGTATCGCTGCAGAAAACGCGAGGCTTGATGGTTCTAAACATGTACTGGATTTCGGCAAGGATCTGCACTATTATGTGATTCCTTGAATCTTTGGCTACTACAAACCATCTAGAACCTTCGTTGAGACAGATTCTCTCTCCATTATCTTCAGTCTCATACTAATTGCTTCGAGTTCTCTTGATCAAGCTTCCATCAGCGATCGCTTGGTATTTCCAAAAGAGGTTCTGTCTTCCTGACCTTCTTGAGTATGACAGCGGCGAATCGACAATTCTCTATGGTCATTAGAATCGGCACGAGGCTACACATTCTGACTAATTCGCAAAAGATGGTTCCTTTGGCAATTTTTAAGCCGAAGTACCATTGGCTTCGTTCAGCAAGTCGTAAGATTCCTCTTCGCACAATGGACTCATAACTAGTCTAAGTGAGCCGTTGATACCTTCCTGTCCTGTCAACCTAATCTAACCTTAGATTCCTCCTTCTTAGGGCCCTTTGAGTTTGTAGACCCGTGTGTATATGTCGCAGTTTATATATTAGGGCACCGCTCTTTAATAATATCTGCCTTATGCTGCGTGAGGACAGTTTTTCCATTTTTTTTAAGTAACACCCGGAGTGTACAGTCTTTTTTAAGAGCTGGAGGGGTGAACTCCTTAGCCCGTGCTACGAGTTATTCCCGACTCAATGCTACTGCATGTACCCTTACCTACCCTGTCCTGTACCCCCCTACGGTACCACTGGTCAAAGCATTCCTTCGAAGGTGCAGGTTTTGACATCATGTATTCTCCTTTTTACGACCCAGGGTTTTCTTCCTCTTGGGCTCTCGGTGTCTGATTTTCCTTCATTGGGACAATCGCAGCTTCTTATTGGACAGTCGAACTCTGAATCTAGCTGCTAGGAGATCATAGTCAACGTTTGTAGGATAATTGATGCGTGTCTCGCAACGATCAATGTGGAGGTTTGGTTTGCGGTCCTACTATCTATCGACGAGCTACTGCCAAGTTGATTATTCGGATGCCATCATCTGTTTTCGTTTCGTGGAGGCTGTGCTTTCTAACCTTTCGTCTGAAGATGATTTCCTTCCCGATTCGTCGAAATATGTTACTCCGGACAGGCTTCGTATGCTCCATCCCGGAGGTCTTAATCATGTGATCATCATAACTGAATGCTTCTAATGTGAAGGTCCAGATCCATCAGTAAAACCTTCTACGACGAGGAGCCAGTTAGACCGATATCACTTCCAAGATAGAAGCTCTGCCATTCGGCTCATCCATCAGCACTCCGCGGTCCTGACTCAGCCATGAAAATCGTTTCTGACCTGAGCTCCGAATATGTCAGAGTAGCTTATGCAAGGTGATCGCAAATCCAACTGTTAACGCAATTTTGATCCCGTCAAGAGAAATTTCAGTTGGAGATCCTCCTTCTGAGGACTCTCGGAACGAGGACTCTCTCTCTCTTCTATCGTAAGCAGACATCACACATCATAACAGTATCTACCTTTTGATGAGAATGGGTCAGGGACCGACATATGTAAGTGACTATATAACAAAGTAAGTTCCAATGAATAGGTAACGTCTTATGGCGTTGCTGGCGTGCTATACCTTCAAGGGACTTCAAGAGCTAAAGAAGCAAAAAGCAGAAAAGTGAATTATGCTGGTACGCTTTTTCTAAAATCATGCTTTCACGCTTTGTATATCTACTAGCAAGTGCTTAAATTCCTCGACTAGTCACGCGAGTACAGCGTCACGAAAGACTCATTCCAAACCGTTAAAAACAGAAAGAATGAAATGATGAATAAAAATAGCGATCCCATTTGGACTGCATTGCATTCCGGCGAATTTTAACAGCACCAATTTGAAAAAAGAGACAACAGGGCGATACCTAGATCCCTATCCACCTCCGTAGGCATATTTTTTGTCATTGGCCTCCTCAGATTCTCTAAATATGACAAGAATCCCAGCCAATAGTTTACATTCTCTCCCTCCACATTCAATATCTTCTTTAAGTCCCGTTTCAAATAACTTCAAAGAAAATCTACCCTTCATTCAAACACATGATTCGCATTACTTCATTGATAAGTATCCTTGATTTCCCATTCAAAAGCATCTGTCCAATCTCAATTAACCCTCGTATTACCCTCAAATACATCTACATCTCCACACAAGACACAATTTAGCCAGATAGTTTCCGATTTCACCCCCAAAATCATTAATTTCTCAAGCAACCTATTAATGTCTTGAGCACCACCACCAAAAAGATACGTACGAGTAGGAATGTATCTCCCGCCATAAATTGTGGTTTATGGGTCACATGTTGCTTCATCTGAAGTAAAAAAAAAAAAAACCAAATGCCCTCTCAATTCAATTGGAATGTTCATCTGAACACAATAATTATTAAGCAAGGACTCATCTCAAGTTGCGCATGCAAAAGGGTTGCCTTACTCGCACTTCCTTACCAAAGCTAGAGAGAGAGAGAGAAAAGGATAGAAAGGAAAAAAGCAGAATCAATTCAGACATCTGCCCAGAACCAAAATTGAACACAACTACGATTTATGGCAAAGCAATAACTTTCCACCCTCCCGCTGTAGCAGGTTTGAATAGGATTCCCAAAAACGGACGATCGAGGGCATCCGTAAATATTCCAAGGACCGATGAGAATTCCATAAAATCTCCATTCCGTACGCTTTTAATGAAAACTCAAAGTATCCGAAGATACAATGTGTAGCTGGAGGATTTTCTAGTCTCGTTTTTTTGTTTCCATCACATCCCACTTGCCAACAAGTAGATTTATCCATCAATCTACACCCTCCCACTCTCCCAATCGGATGTCCTTCTGTCCAACAACTCCATCTGGAGTTGTTTGCTGGTAAGTCTTCTGCAGTTCACCGTATCAACCATAGAAAATGCTGGTGGAGCTGCTGCTGGAACTGGAAGATTTATCGAAAGACCCATGTGTGCCTTTCTTCTAATCCTTTAAATTGCCTTACGACTAGAAATGAGGCCCGAAGTATGCGAGAAAATAACTATTTTCCCTACGAATCTGTTAGACATCACTACCGCAACATTCAATACAACAGATGGTCGTTATGGCAGCATTGGGCCACTTTTGTTCTAGCCATGGAATATCTACATGCATGCATCCCAGAACGATGATTGTCCATTTTCGGATTATGATGTTTTTGTCTTTGCCTCGGGTTAACTGCATCTAAGTTGTAAAGAGAGGGAAAATCTCCGAATGGGGAAACATAGAAGCAAAAGGATATGATGTTGTTTCTGCATGATATAGATTCAATAATATCTACGAAATGGTTGTGCATTATACAACGCTATGCAGTGCATCGCTAGTTTTTTGTTGCTGTATCTTTCAGTTTTGGACGGGATAACAAGGTAAAGATAGATATTTTATGATACGGCTGTATGTTGTGCAACTATTTACAAGAACGTTTAGAGCTTACGATGACAAGTCCTTGAAGCTATTCCAAGAACATCTTGACATTTATGAGCACAAGTCCGTTGAAAAGTATCTGCGCAGTCGAAAAAAAAGACAAAAAGAAACAAACATGTCGTCTCTAAGGGGGCAAACTCTCTTCCTGATTCATAAAAATGCTTTGGGATAGAACGAATATCTAGATGAAATTAGAAACCTTTCAAATGACCAGATTGCAGTCAAATCATGAGGATGTGAATATAATATTCCACCACCTCGAGGGGAAATGCTTTTGGCATCCAGGGATTCATTTCCTCGGCATTTAGGATTCCTTGGAAGCAATTTGTTTACTGATATCGAGTGAGTTCTTGGAACGTAACTGATATACTAAATGGCTACTTAATACATGTCCTTTAACGAAACCACAATCGTGTTAATTAAACGTCGTTAATGCGTAACCATTTCCTATCCCGGTCGTGGAAGCTGCTTTAAAGACACTTTCTCACCAGTACGCTAAGCCATTAACAGACCCATTTTTAAGTCATATTTCTTCATAAATGAGAGGTAGAGCCGTTTAATTAGAAACTTCGGATACCAAATCTTTTTGGGTAGCAAAGAACGAAACTATGCTCAACATAATTTGCCCCGGTACTCAAGGAACTTTTCACCAAAAACATGGAGAGAGGTAAAAGTTGTATTTATACCCAAGGCTGGCAAAACAAGTCATACCACTGCGAAAGACTTCAGGCCAATAAGCCTCACCTCATCTCACCTCATTCTGAAAGCTTTCGAAAGACTGATCGACATTTACTTTCGTAGCAGACTTCGGCCAGGTGACCTTTCCTCAGTCCAGCATGCCTACACGAAAGGAAAAAGTGTGGAGACAGCGCTACACTGTGTTGTCGGCTCAATAGAAAAATCACTGAAGGACAAGGAGTTCACATTAGCTGCATTCCTAGACATTGAAGGAGCCTTCAACAATGTCAACAGCGAAGCGGTAAAGAGAACGCTAGGCACATTAAACATTCATAACAGCCTAATCGGATGGATTGTCAGCATACTTGAAGAAGGGCCTATAATAACCGAACTTGGGGGAACAAGGCTGGAGGCATAAGCCTTCAGGGGAATTCCTCAGGGTGGGGTGCTTTCCCCACTGCTGTGGGTCATTTTTACAGCTGCTCAAAAACAGGCGCGTCTGCTTATACAGACGACGTTGTGATACTGGCAACAGACAAATTCCTCCCAACACTCAGCTAACAAGTCGAAGGGGCCATCAAAACCCTTGACACCTGGACCAGGAATTGAGGGCTCACGGTAAAAGCCCAGAAAACCGAGCTCGTATTATTCATCAAATAAAAGGAAGTTACCACAATTTAGTACGCCATCTGTCGGAGGTACCCCGCTTAAGATCTCTGACAGCGCAAAGTACCTAGGTCTTGTATTAGACAAGAAAATAAACTGGAGAACGAACATTAATGAAAGGATTAAAAAAGCCTTCTATTCATGCAGCAGAATCTTTGGAAAATCCTGGGATCCATCTCCTAAAATAATTTTCAGGATGCATAAGGCTATAATAAGACCCATACTGATATACGGCAGTCTTGTATGGTGACCGGCGGTAAACAAGGTCACTAACTTAATGGCCGTCACGAAGATTTAAAGACTAGCGTGCATCGGGACCACCAGTGCGATGAGGACAACTTCAACCGCTGGACTTGAGGCTATTCTACACCTGCTTCCGCTAGATATCTTCATCAAAATATCTGCAGCCATAAGCGCCATCAGAATCAGCCAGTCAGAAACATGGAAGTCAAATGCAATAGGGCATACGACTATCCTTAGGAAATATATTGGCCATGTACCCATTACGGACTACATCACGCCATACTTAGACTTTAATAGACCTTTCTCAAGCGCCTATCCTAGCAGGGAGGAGTGGTTAAGAGATCAGATACCAAATACATAATCCATTGCCATATATACAGACGGCTCTAAAATGGACACCGACGTAGGATATATATTTCTTTTCCACTTCTTCTCCGAATCGCTCTGCTGGGTCCCTGGTCTTGAGGGTATACCAGGTAACGAGAAAGCTGACGAATTAGCAAAAGAAGGTTCTGCAGCCACTTCAAGACAAGCAGAACCACTCGTGCACATCCCGCCTTGCGCACTTAAGCTTGAAGTAGGGAAATAGCCATACAGGAGGCGAACACCAGATGGACCTCCTTGGATTCCTGTGTAATCACAAGGAAATAATGGCCGTCCTTCGGTAAAGGCAAAACCAAGAAACTTATACGGGAAGACAGGAAATCCCTTTCCATACTCGTTGGGGTTATCACAGGGCACAACTCTCTACGGTATCATTTGAAAAAACTATGTCTAACGGAAGAAGAACTCTGCTGCGTAACGAGGGAGCTTTTGAGGACACAACCCACTTCCTATGCCACTACCCTGGCCTCCAACATAGCAGGAACAAATTCCTAGATAAGTTACTTTTTCCAAGACCTATTTGACGCCATCAGACAGGATAATGCAATTCATCAAGTCCTCAGGATGGTTTGTATGCAAAGACTTGCAACAATAATGACCGGAGTAAATTAGTATCGGAAATGGGTTTCAATGGCAAAGGACATGCTTTCGTTCAGAAGTCCGTCAAATTGCTCGCAAACACCGACGACATTCGCATAATTGGATAGACGCAGCGTGATGTCCGTGGCGCTTTCGTGAGTATTGAGACGGAAGTGGCGAAAATAAGTTAAACGGACAACGAGGCCAAGACTAAGTATAATGCTATCAACAAGGATGGACAATCAAAACTGACGTCTCTGACAGAACTTCACCGTAGACAATGGTAGTTAGGAACTTTGTCCCTCGACTCTGCTTCGTTATTAATTTAGAGAACGACCCCAGCACAGAGATCAAACAAAGAATAACGTTTGCCAAACGCTGTTTCTTTGGGCTAAGAAATCAACTCCCACGACAGCCATGGAGGATGGAGAAAATCTTGAACTTATTCCCTATAAGGCTAGAGGTGAAAAGATCTGTCGGACTGGTTGCTCTTAGACTCAAGACCTTAGGACATTTCAACAAATAGACCGCAAGAAAGCACGGGGCTATCTGGAAGGAAGTACAGCCGGCCTCTGGACTCGTACTGGCGGACTGTTATTCCCGGGATGCGAGGAAGAGGAAGAAAGTCTATAATTTTCGCCTTCTTTAGTATTGGTAACCTAAACACCCGGTCGTACATTACGTTCCACAATGGTAGGGCTTACCACTGAGCCTTGTGGAACTCTTCCTATAACCGTGTACTACGTATGCGGTGACCGGGGTATCCTCTTGGTGGTTAGGGACCGCCACGATGTGATTCCAGTTTGGCATGTTGAGAACATCTTTGACGTCTAGGGTTATAACAGCAAAATACTGTTTTGTTCCCCATTTTACTTCCCTCAAGGACCTTCTCTGCGATTGCAATTAATGTTTACCCGTTTCTTACGGAAACCGTATTTGTGTCTCCATTTCGCTTTCGATGGCATCCTCATGTCTGTCGCATATCAAGGGTTCTAAGACCGCAGCACTGTGGGCTGTCTTCTGAACAGACTCTGGGAAATCGTCACTCATACAGTGGGCCATGCAAATGATGGCAAGGGGCAGATCATAAGATTACTGCAGAAGAAATGACGGGGACACCCATCGTGGAGCAGCTATGGTGTCCGGAACATGGACTTTCCATTAATGCGGAAAAATAGGCACAATCACCTTAACCAAGAAGAGGACAATTCTATATTTTCATCCGCTGACGATTTTTGGAACGGAAATCAATCCTCTGAGTCTTGAGATACCCGTCTGAACATCTATCGATCTGTTTTTCAAGATATTCAGCCTTCTTTGAGATAGGCCCGGGCAGGTGTGAAGGAGATGAAGGATGTTTTCTCCTCCTCTCCATGCCTGTAACTCATTCAGAAGTCATTGAAAAGAGGCCCAGCCTTTTAGCATATTTGCCTATCAGACAGTGTCCCGTGAGGACACCGACTACGTGACTGATCTGTGATCGCTTTAGCGTAACCCATCCGGCACTACGTTTTTGACCCAATTATAGCGAGATCTGCCTAGATATATGACACGTCGAGGCATTTTCCCATCGGCTTGAGATCAAATTCTCAGATTGAGCTTTTCAAAGGAAAAACCACAACTCACACCGCTTTCGATCTTGGACCCGTCTGTGTAGACGTGAACTGAACTATTATCCAAGATTGTCCCATTCACTGCGGACAAGGACATTCGTTCGGAGGTTACAGTCGAACCTCAGTTTCATCAGCTTATCTTGGGTATTCAGCGTTTGACTCCCTATATAGTCCACCATAATTCTTTCCATTGTCCTTAATAGAAATGCTGTCAGGCTGTCCGGTCAAAAGTAGCTTGGTATTGTCTGGAACGCGTATTGGCACAGATTGTTTGACCAATATCACCAAACGTTATTGCGGACCAGGAGAACTAGGAAAAGGTAGGGACGAACTCTATTTATATGTTAATGTTGAAGGACCACAAAAAACTGAGCAAAAGAATTCGAAGGAATATGATCGACTCTTGTTCTACGCTCGTTTTCAAGGAGTAGAGGTACAAGTAGCCTTTGTTTTTGTACGAGTACTTGACGATGAACGGTATAACCTACTTTTAACCTATGTACGTGTTCCTACGAAACCATTCCATTGGTAATTAAATCAAGAAAAAAATTCCAACATTAATCCAACACCATACAGCCCAGCCGTTTAGTGCAGATACGAGTATAAATCGTACGTTTCCCCCCTTATTGAAGGTCTTTCTTTTTTTTGGTCAGAAATATGCATTTTTATGGCAGTATCAATCAGACGAAGCATCCTTTTAGGCAACATCAGAAACAAGGACAAAAATAAAAAATATACGAGCGCCTTCTTGCACTTTCCACTAGTAGCAGACATATTTTGGGCAACATTGGTTATTCAATCCAATCCTGGAGGCGATGTATCAGACGGGTTATCCTTTTTGTTTTTTTACAGGATTTCTCCTGCATGACAGTTTGCAAAAGCAGACAGTAAAAATGGTTTAATTGATATGCTAGGTGCATGCTACAGCATGATGATGGTGGTTGATCCAAGTCCGAGAGAAAATTCAATAAAATGACTCACGAAGCAGTGCAGTGCAGTGGTGGTCAGAAGGATACGGATACGGATTTCGGTTGCATAATTTTTTTTTTTTTTTTTTGTGGTTGTGTGATGATTTGTTTCCTGAGCTGGAGAGGACGTTTGTGAAATTTTAATATCTTATGCAAGATAGAGAAGCATGACACAGGACGTGAATCGAAGTAGGCGTCAGTGTGATGTGATCCCTCATTTCATATAGAACGATGAGCCTTATTGATTTTATTTCTTTGAATATCCTTTGTAATCTACATAAACTCGTACATATGTACTATCCCTTTAGACATTTATTGCCATAACAAAGTTTTGAATCTGAACGATCTAAGTACATCCTTACGTTTCGCAAGCATTCAGGATACCTCTTAACTGCGTTTTGGTTTGTTAAGTTTGAGAATGTTCAATCCCAATACGGTGCTTATTCACCAGTCCTCTTCTATGCTGCAGATTGTGCCAGATTGTCAGACATATGCACTTGCAGATAAATTAAGCACATCAAATGGAAAAGTGATTAAGCATCCTTACGAAGAAGCTGCACTCATTAAAAGGAAAAGCGTTTAATTGAGTTCTCGTTGCAGACGAAAATTATCGCCGGGTATTCCCTCTGACGTGCGTATCTATACGTACGACAACGTAATGGATGATTAAGAGGAAAGCATTTGAGTAAAATATTTCCATGAATTGTACAACAAATTTCGTTTGCTTGCAATTAAATTAATTTTCAGCGCTTTCGGGTGCAACATTGCTCCACGAAGTTTTTACCATATTTCGACTGCATCCTCTCACTGTATCTAGGAGTAGTTCGTATCGAATGTGGCGCTGGAGGTAAAACATTGCTCTCAGTTGTTGTGGATAAAATTCCACCCGAATTATCTGTGCATTTCTACTTATGCGCTGACTTTGAGTTTGATGTGAAACAGAAGCAGAACAATCCCTGAAGTTTTAGAACATCTGGGGACGTTACACAGTCCCTCGGTAGTCAAAGATTGTAAGCCTTTAAAAAAAAATTGTCAACGATTTTAAAATCATCGACGGAAAATTTCCGGAACACAATTACTTACTTGCCAAATACGATCCCAGCCTGGGAAGAGTCTCTGCCTGCGATAAGGAGGTCTCGCCGCCGATCCTGAGCAAGCTGCTTCCAGTTGTTAATACCAAGCATTCTGGCATCCGCATTGACTTGGTGTTTAAGGTGAAGGCTCGGTCACCCTGGTCGTCTCGTACCTGGGAGCTGGGATTCAAAGATCCTCTTGACTGGAACGTTGTCGTCATATGGTCGAGCCAATGCAGTCGACGTGTCTTGGCCTTTTGGACTATGTTGGTTTGTTGGTTTGGGAGTACGAGCATAATATCATCACATAGGCCACCGTCTGGGCCCATTGTGTTACCCTCTAGAGACACTGTCTGGTAGAGAAAGGTAAAAGGGGAGATGTAAACGAATAGTGGTTTAATTGTGGAAGCGAGAGTCGGGTGGGGTTCATAGCTCCTCGAAATGTCCTGTACTTCTAGCGACCTCCAGGATTTTTCCGAAACTATAACGTTTAAGATAACTAAGCCCGGGCGGGATGTGTCTACCCAGGTCTTTGTATTTTAGTGCCCCTTTTGCAGGGTATTCGCAGAGGAAATGCGGTTTACAGACCGACCATCTGTTTTAATTGTCTTCTGCCGAGATCCAGCGCTTTCTTTGCCTGACTGGAGCAAGGGCGCATAGTTGACAAGTTGGCGGCTTTGCAGGTTTGTAGTCCTTTCCACATATTTTCGTAGGCTGCTGATGCGGTTTTAACAGCCTTTAAAGCTACTCCGTTAGCTGTAACCTGGGGGGTATCCATGTTTTACAGCCGCTTCCTCGCCAGTTCGTCGGGGTCTCGGTCCCCGGGTATATTACAGTGTACCCAAAATTGGTTTACCTGTAAGGAGGTTGCCAGGATATTAAGTTTTTCCTTGCATTCCTTCACCAATTTTGAGTTGATTTTTAAGGTTTTAGTGCTGCTTGAGTATACGAGCGGATATTAACGCTTTTGCTTTGGTTTACACTTTGGTTTGGTACTGAATAGTACTTCCGCGCCCTTAAGTATAGAAAAACAGTCACGAACTGTTCCAGATGGACTGCGTGATTGAGAGGTGTCATTCGGCAGTAGACCCCCGCTCCGATTATCGATCGATTTGTGATCCATTGAAATTGTATTCCTTACATAAAAGGTTGTTTGGATGCCTTACAAGTTCAGAGCTTGCCTTTGTCCCACCATAATTTTAGCCGTTTTTTTCCCTTAACATGTCGTTGGATTCATTTCATTTCTTTCGAGGGGTCGCAGACCTTTGATATATCATGTCGTGTTGCCATATCCGTGGCTCCTATCTTCCGCATAACTAAATTTTTGTTTGCATGGTATAGAAACTAAACACTCGGGGCTCATGCTCATCCACCTCCAAATCCTTTCAAACACCATGACTCGGTACAGACAATTTTGGAAAACTTCGGCTGGAAATATGTGTAAGTAGCTGACATAAGGTGTCTGCCAGTCTATTGACGTCGCAGTTGTCTCCCTTCTGAGTACACTCGCTAGACTTCTGCGATTCTTCTAAGTCAATCAGGTCTACAGGAATTGAAGTTCACCCAAATCTGCTTGCGTAGATTCAATTGTTCAGCTACGCAAGATTCGCCATATTCAGGTGACGCTCATCGTTAGTTCTACACACATCTAAACTGTACAACGGAGAGGTGAATATGCAATTTCGCGGCAATTAGGAGCTGTACCCTATCAATCTTTCACAGTATTGCCAGCTTAGAAATAGTTCAGAAGGTTTTAATATTTCATTCGGTGCCACGGTGTAATTTTTCGCATGAAATTTTCCACCAGTTTCCACTACAATTAATTAATTTCACGAAACCACTTTTATATTTGCACCGTTATACATACAAACTATTCATTTAAATTTAAATCTCCCTACAGACGTACTAAATAAAAATGTTAAATGGCGTTTTTTTTCAATGTTAAATTGCTGCACATCTGCGCTGGTAAATTTTTAAACATTTTCCGCAATCCTTATATCCATCCGCAGAGAAAAAAAAAGAATCCACACCAAGACCTGTCCGGCGAGAGCCTGAATTCGGCAGCCGCAAAATAAAAAAAAAACACTTTTTTATGAAAGTTTTGTCCGAAACACAAAATCAAAATAAAAAAAAAAAAAAACAAAAAATAAAAATAAATGGAGACGTTAATGCAAGGCACGTTTCGCTGAGGCCAGAGCACATACCTGGTGGTAGATAGTCTACCAATACCGGACAAGTGCTGTGCCTGGCATATCAATTTTTGTCGGTGATTTTTAAGTGTAATATATGTATATGCGCATGCATGTCGGTATGAATTTTTCGCCTTTTTGGGCGTTTTTTTTTTTTTGTCTTTTTGGTTGGGACTAATAAATACGATTACGATGCATCGCATCAAACAGCAGCAGCAACAGCAGATGCAAAATTTGTTGGCGCTAGCTGTTTGTGCCACCGGATACGGGGGTATTCGGTGGTTAGTTTCACTTTTCGTTTTGATTCACTCGAAATGATGGAATATTTTGGAGAAGTTCGTCCAAAATTTTATGTACATGCGTCCGCAGTTCCAATGGTGTGGAAAATTATTTTCGAACATCGATTGGGTAATTCAATAAATTCGTGTTTGCTTGAGGGCTGTCTGAATTGCCTCTTGATGGTGCGTGTTAACCAAAAGAGGGGAGGGTTTGGATGTTGTCATAAAGTTGTATGCAAATAAATGCCAAATTTCTGGTTGTTTTCAGATTCTGAATAAATATACGGTAAACTGAAATCACATATGCTACTCAATCCGGGTGCGTTCAAGCGGAAAAGAAGGCATTCTACACAGAGTTCGATGTCCTTCTACAAAATACTACGACATGTGGGCGAATCAAACTTTGACTACGAAAGCTGCCATGGCGGAGACCGATTTGGCAATCGTAATCTACCCGGCGAAAATATCCTTAACTTCTGCATGGCACATGGTTTGAACATACTCAGTACAATGTTCCTAAAACAACAACGGAACTACTTACTCCAGTGGAGGACACGAATTACACTGCAGTTTAATGAAGCGACTACTACGCGGTTGCAAAATAATTTTAGTTGAACCTCTTGTAGCCCAACATTGTCTCTTGCGGACAGAATTTTCCCTTAAAAGCTTTATAGCGACCTTACGATCACGTTGAACAACTTCAGCATTCGCCTAACACTTTCAGGCCCGAAGACGATTCGAAGCAGACGCACAGAGAATGTGTGATGAACTATTTGGAACATGAATTCAAAAAGAAAAAATGCTCCTCGATGTTTCGAAAGGACTTCGCGACTTAGAACCCGAAATCTCGTGGTGGAATAACGAAACAAAAACGGCTGGCTGTTGGAACGCCTTGAAATCGTGGACCAAATGCAATCCCAAGTTCTCGCTCTACAAGAGGTGTACATTGTTAGACAGGATATCGAGAAAATCGATAGCTTTTGTTATCTACAAAGCATGGCCTCGGCTGACGGTGCCGTGTGGTAACTCGTACGTTGGAGACTATTATGAATAGATAATGTCTTTGCCTCATATTGAGGTTTTTCTAGCCAAATTGTATCTAAGAAGCTAATAGACATCACCATACCATAATCAAAGCCTGCCAGTGCGCTTTACAAAACGCAAAGATTGAGCGTAAACGATCAAGGATCCTTAAGGATGAAATTGCTCATGGTAAAGCGGTAAAGTATTTGTGCAAAAGCAGGACAGTCGCACAGCAAGTATGCGGCGATTTCATCCTCCTCCAGGCGGACGAACTTCTAAGTCCTATGGTTTTCAAGTGCTGGTTAACTGAAGTGAAACCCGTAAGAGTTCTCAAGTCGCTTATGGGTGGAAAGTTGGTTCTGCCCGTATTGGGTGAACTGATCAAAATTTTCGTCTGCCGGGAGGTACCAAGACGTCGCCAGTAATCGAGTTGCTGTTTTAGTAGCAGCTCAGACATTGTTTGTTTAAGGTATGCCAAGCTGCAGACGAACTTAGTGGCGGTCACGTAAGCAGAACAAGCCTTAATCGCGGCCTGGCAGCAGATGTAAATAGCTCTACCACTTTTATTCTTTTTTAGAGCTATGTGAGCTGCACTTTAAATAGCTTAGACTTCGGTCTAACAGACGCTGTACATGTACTTAGTTGAAGAGTCTTGGTCTTAGTGAGTCTTGGTCTCACTCGCTTCATCTGAGAGCCCATCAATCAGAGACCCGTCTGCATGAAAGAGAGCACTAGCTGTTTCAGGCCCAGCCTATCTGTCGTGTCTCCATGCCGAACGATCCCAAAAAGAGCATTGCACTCAAAGATAAGTTCCGTTCGCATGATATCCAATGCCCCATCGCAAAGTAGCTCTTCAGCCTCACTTGTGGCGCAGGATAGTTGAAGAGTGATTGTGGATGAGTTGAAGAGAACCGAAGCGCGTTCCAAAACCAGTTGTGAATGCCCTGTGCCAAAAGACGACTAAGGCTTGAGTCTTGGGCTTTCTGAGCAACATCGACTGTTGCAGCTTAATTTTGTCGGTGTGAATTCTTGTAGTCTCTTTTCATAATTCATTATTTGAGGTTGCGTTATCCAATTTCTAAGGTCTATTCCGATAATTTAATGCCCTCGAATCCCAATCCCTTCTATCCTACTTCAGGCACTTTATAACTACCGCAAAGCTATGTATTTACTTCAAATCCCTTTGTGCACTGAAAGCCACTTGCCACGAAACAGGTTAAATCCTTGCGTCTTAAATATAAATGTGCAACAATTTAACTTAAAAGCCACAGGAATACCATTTAAAGTTCACGCCACACCGTTGCACTCGGCTGAAGTGCAATTGTATGTATGGCTGTGTGTATGTGTGTGTGAAGTAATAATTTAAATTCAAAAACTGACACCATAAACAATGTTGTGCGGTGTCGCGCAAGAGAGCGACACAGCGAAAATTGATTATTTTCCTTCCTTCGTTTTTCCTGCCATCGCTTTTGGTGTCAGAACTTCCTGCAGGATGTTCTCCATAGGGAAACATCCCGATAGCACCTACATTATATCCTCTATGGTATACCTTCTTTCATAGGCACTTGTGTGTGTAGCCAAAACCGAAACAGAGGTGGGAGTGGGATTACTCAAAAAAAAGGTGGAAAAGCCATCCTTCCACGAGGGAATCAAAGCGGAAGCAGGTACTACGGCACCAATGCATCGATAGCGCGCCAGCATCTTGTCTTGTAACAAGTGACACTTTTTGCCAAGCTACAACTACTTGGGTATAGTATGTGAGAGGGACTCCAGTATGAACACAGTACACGGATGTATATGGACCCATTTGCTGTCTCAATAAAAACGGCAAAAGCGACGAAGGATATTTTAAATTCAAATTTGCAATGCATCACATTCCATGGTCTGCGGATCAGCTACCTACAACAGCTACAGATACTGTGTACATACGAGTATGTGCGAAAAGATAAACTAATAGCTAGTCCTCGACATCGTCCCCATCTGGATGTAAGCGCGCGGGTGTAAAAGTCGGCGCTTTTGTCCTAGATATTGACGGCCCAGGAAAAAACGAAGACAGCAAAACGACGTGGACGGCGAGAAGATGCCGTGCATAGCGTAGCGAAAAATTATTTGCATTTTTATACTTGAAACGTTGTTAGGTATTCGCCGTTAGAAGTTTCCAGTTTGCACTCGAACACCCATCCGATTCTGCTGGTGGGTGTGGAACGTTCAAGGTGAGGTCCTTTTTTTTTGCGTTAAGAGAGTATGTGGCAAATTATTCAGGAATAATATTGATGTATGCAAAAAGTGCAGCAAGGTGTGAATTGCATAATTCGGACTATGTGGATCGTTTAGCTTTTTAATTTAAAAAAAATTGGAATTTAAATTTAATTAAAATATCAGGACGAGTATGGCTCTGCTTAGGGACGTGTGTTTCTTTTAGAGGAAAGGGTTGGCCTTTAATATAATAAAGTTTGGCAGCAGAAATAATTAAACTGACTGTGTGTGTGTGGCATAAAAAAGAAATGTCGGTCAGGGCTATGTGCATTGTAGAATGGGTTGTGAATGACGTAAGAACTTAAAAAAAAATTATTTTTAGTTGAGCATTCCCTCACCGGTTTGTTAGCCCTTTGATTTCCTGAAGTGCCATTGTGTCCAGGCACCCAGCAGACATTTACATTGTGGTGCGCGCCAAGAGTCCATACGACAGCAACGCGCAAGCTTCGATTTTATTTGCATGTCGGATTCCACTCCCCCAACTCATCAAAAAAAAAAAGCTTGGAGTATAGATGGAGATAGGGGTTTAGTCTATTTATCAATTTGATTGCGAGTATGTTTAAGGAAACGTACATTAAAACTGAAATAGCAGCAACACATCTAGAAATTTTTACCAATAGAGTCACACCTCAAGGCGGAGCTACCTCCCTACTTTTATGGATCTTCATATGTTCTATAAAAGGTGTTCCAAAACCTAAGAGACAATGCAATATCAAAACTGCAGCTTATGCGGATGATGTAGTTGTAATAGCGAAGGAAAAATTCCTCCCAGCTCTCAGCGAGCATATAGAAGGGCTCTAAAGATTGGACGCTTGAACCCAGAAATGTGGGCTAGCAATCGAACCCCAGGAAACTGAGCTGGTACTTTAGCAAAACACCTTGTGTTGGGGGTCTCCTCCTCAGAATCTCTGACAGCATCCAATACTTGAATTGGAGGCTGAACATTAAAGGGAAAACTAAGAAAGCTATGACAGCCTTCTAATCGTACAAGAGAATATTTGGTAAAACATAGGGACCCGGCTGCAATATCATTCTGTGGATATACATGGCTATCGTAAGACCTATACTCACTTATAGCAGACCTAGTATGGTGGCAGTCTACCAGCAAAACCACTAACCTAAGAGCCATCGCAAAGGTACATAGGCTTGCATGCATTGGAGTTACCATTGTCATGAGAACAATACTAACAGCAGCACTCGAGGCCATCCTCAACCTGCTTCTGCTGAACGCTACATAGGCTTGCATGCATTGGAGCTTCCAATGTCATGAGAACAATACCAACGACAGCACTCGAGGCCATCTTCAACCGGCTTCGGCTGGACGTTTTTTATTCAAAAATCGGCGGCTTAAGTGCATTCAGAATAAGGTAATCGGATAGCTGAAGACTGAATATAACTGGACATACTATGATCTTACAGAAGCATCTGCATAATGTAGCTAACACCGATAATACCGTACCTAGACTTTAAAAGACCTTTTTCAAGTCATTGTCCGAGTAGGGAAGAATCGGTAAAAGATTTAGGCCTAGGGGAGGTTGTCTATATTAGGATGCAGACACACTTCACTTCTTTTCACTTGGCCACCCAGGGACTAATCAAACCAACCAGATTAATGAAGCGGAGGAACTCAAGACGGCTAAGGACGCCAGTTGCCTGACATCATTGAAGGAAAGACCGCCTTAATAAAGGAGTCTTCTTTGGGACAAGGTCGGACAGGTGCAAAGGTGATTAAGGATGTTTTCCTCCTCCTCTTCATACCTGCAACTCCTGCAGAAATCATTTGCAAAAATGCCCAGTCTTGTAGCACGTTGGCCTTTTAGATGGTGTCCCGTGAGGACACCGATTACGTGACTGATCTGTGATCGCTTTGGCATAACCAACCCGATACTACGTTTCAGATTCAGCATATGACACGTCGATATGTGGTTGATCCTGCTGAAAGCGCCAGGCTTAAGTAGATGCTCACATGTAGCGACGATCATACCCAGGTTTTGCCATTTAGGCACAATCCTAAGAACCGTACGTCAAGCATTTACCGAAATATCACTATGGTCAGGCACCCAGCAAAGACGAATATTCATCTGCTCCATCATCTCGGAGAGAGGCTAACGACAGGTTAAAGCGGCTTTTGAAGAGAGAGAGCACGATTCCAGCGACTTGTTTGTAGCTTGACTGTCTGTGAAAGCGCTAATATCCTTGACAGATATTGCACAACATTTCAGTCAAGACAACTTTTCTTTAATCGCTCTGCAGTATAAAGAGATGTTCAAATTGAGCTTTTCAGAGAAGATACCACAACCCCTCCCACTTTCGGGCTTGTGTTGAAGTGAATTGAACTAGCGTCCAAGGTGACATCGTTGTCCCAATTAGTGCGGGCAGGGATGCTCGTTCGGACGTTCAGTTTCGGTGGAGTGCAGTCAATGTTTTCATGGACAAGGCTTACGAGATTGAGGATCGATGTGTAGGCAACCTTATAGCTGAATGGACAACTTATTAAAGAATTTCACTTATAGTATCCGAGTGTTAGCCTGAGGCTGTAATAGCAATGTTATCTGCGTTGGCTATCACTCTGCATGCTGTCTTTTCTAGGTTATCAGTAGCCAGTTGACTACCAGATTCCAAAGAAGAGGGGACAAGAAACTACTCCGTAAGTTGGTGGTCCGCGACTCGCAAGACATCGGCCAGAAAGATACTTCGTCCAGATGTATACAAATAATCCTACTTGCGAGCCATTGATTATTGAACACACCAAGCGGTGTACATATCCACTTTCAGAGCTGCAAGTGCTTCCTTGATTGCTTCTGATTTTACATTGTTAAGAGGAGCTCCCTCAATGTCAAGGAAGGGTGAACTCCTTAATGCCAGAAATCTTCCAATAATTTGCACGAGCGAATGTAAGACTGTCTTCGCTGACCTGCCTTTTCAGTACGCGTGTTAAGAGGCAGACATTAAAGTTAGACTGATGCTCCGGCGCAGGTGTCTATCAGTCAGCCTTTCCAACGTTTTCAGCAAAAAGGAGGACTTACTCGTACTAATACTTAGGTGGAAGATCTATTGGTTCCACTTGCGAATTTTTGCTTGCCTTAGATATAAAGACGTCTTCAATCTCAGTCCATAGCTTGAGAATGTAGACTAGACTTAAACACCCCATAAAGATGGCCAAGGAAGGACTACGGCTCCAGATTGCTGAATCTTAACAGGAATGATGCTGTCAGGTCCTGGGAACTTGAAGAGTTTGAAGCTGCGCTGAGCCCAGAGGATATTTTCGGTAGCTATGCTCAGGGAGCCGATGCACGGTGAATCAGTATTTGCAGTTTGGAGCTCAGCAACAGGGGAACTACTAGGAAAGTGAGTATCCAGTGAAGGACTCCTAACTATAGCTGGTCCAATGGCAACCTGGATTCATCAGATAGCTGAGAGTATAGAGAGGTTTTTAGAGAGGATTTTTCGCAACCTAGAAGCTTCCTAAGTCTTTTCAAACCTATCGTAGAAGAATTTCCAGGGTCGGCGGTTTCCTCAGAGAAATTAACGTATTTTCCCAGTCAGCTGTCTCTCAATGGCGTTTAACTAGAGAAAGGACTCGACTCTACTTTCTTTCTTAACAGTGCCGAGATTTGAATACCACCGAGGTGGTAAATTCCTATAAAAAAGTGGAAGATTTGGTAGCTGATCTCATCGGAGGTTCCGCTTTAACTTAATCCTCGTTTAAGTTCCCCTTTTTATTGTTTCCATAGCTGCAAGCCAACATCAATAATAATAAGGCCGACAAGAGCCTCTGTGAATTTATAAATTATTTAAAACTCCTCATAAACGATGCGAATGTGAGACATTCGAAAGTTTCCGTCAATGATGTCAATTCAAAACGATTTAACGTTAATAATCCGCGTGTCGTGCACGCTGGGTCCGAAAAAAAAATTCAAAAAATCAACAAAAACAAAAAACTCTGAAGTTTCCCAAACACAAGCACTCATTCGGATTCATTCATGGACGTGGGAATATATGCAGATACTTTTGAAGGATTTCATCCTCGCCCCTAACATGTGTGTGTGGCCAAAAATTGTTGGCGCGGATGAAAAACACCCAAGCTCCCTTGATGGTACTTCAATCCCAGTATCGCAGTGTGTGCAAATTTACCAACAACAACACACAAGAGCGCTGAGGTTCGCATCCGATCCGGTGAGTGATTAAAAAGTGGGAAACTTTACTTAACCTGACTTAAGGTAAGCACGTAGATATATTTATGTAGGTGCAAAGGTGAACGGAATGGATTGAATTTCCAGAGCTGTTTCAACGGATGCGAGTGAAATAATTAATATTTGCTTAATGGCCGTCGAAGTTGGACTTCGTTTTGAATTTTTGTATTGTTCTCGGGATTTGTATTGACGCAGATATTGCTGTCGATTTGTTTTTGTTTTTATATTTTCGTTGGCCCTGAATAAGTTTTGCATGAATACGCCTTACAACGAGCGGGGTGATGCAGCTTTTATTCCAATAAATTTACGCTATTTCTGAAGAGGCTTTCGTTGTAATAATGTGAAAAACGGGAAAAGTAATTGCGGGCCCAACGGGTATGCAATTTAAAGGACGAGTGGGGATGACCTCGAAGTGTATGCAGGATATTTATTTATTCTGACACGGTTAAAACGGGTTCGTTGAAAACGAACTGAATCTGAAGCCTGTCATCCTGGTTTCATGCAACTTATTGGATTGAAACGGTGAACCCAGTGGAATATATGCTTGTGCCTTAAATAAAAATTCGTGTTGATCGATTTTAGTGAGCCTGGTTAAGACCGTAATTCAGTTGTATCCCAAGGGCTGATGGGAGGATTTGTCATACACGGCTGACTTGTGCAAGAGTTCTTAAGCTTCTGACACCTGTGCGAGCGTCTTATAACAAACCGCATAAAGGTTAAATTCTCGAACAATTACATTATAGACACTCATGTCCCTACAGAGGACAATTACGACGCCATCAACGAGTGTTTCTACGAGTTCCTCGGCAAGACATATGTACATACATACATATGAGCAATGTCTTAAATATAACTCTTACATCGTATGAGATGTTAACGCCTAGATAGAAAAGGAGGACATCTTTGGTAGGTTAGGTTAGGTTAGGTGGCTACCCTCCGTTCACCAGAAGAGATCAATTGTGATACCACACGAACCGGCCGCTTTCGTTACTCCTGAAATCATTTTGATTTTTGAACTAGTTTCCAAATTTCATTTACATATGTCAGAATCGGTAATATCTTCAAGTTCCTGAAAGAAGTATTAACCCAGGAACTGCTTTCTTGAAACGGCGATTCCTCTTCCTCCTCATCGATGCAGCTGCGACAAAAGTCATTGGCCGGAATCCCTAGCCTCAAGGCGTACCTACCTTATGCACAGTGACCCGTCAGTAATCCGACCAGGGTGCCTATGCGTGGCCTGCTTATCAGCAACAGACTAGCTGTCTTGCGTCAGCTTAGCTGTGGCCACATCTGCCTAGCATGGTTGCACTTATCAAGATTACGCCATCTTACATCTGCTTGATGCAGAGCTAATGTGGAGATATTGTATCTTGCCGTTGCGATGGGTAAGTGAAGCTCTCCTTTGACAGTCTAGGGCTCCAGTTAAGTTCGATTTTTGGCTAATTCATCTGCTTCGAAGTTTCCTGGGATGTCTGAGTGCCCAGAGACCCAGCACAGAGTGATACTACAATGATTCGCTATCTCATTCAGGGAAGAGCGACATTGTTTGACCAATTAAGATCTTACTATTGGTGATTGAAGTGCTTTTATAGCTGCCTAACTGTCGGTGTAAATAACGATGTCCGCACTAGATATCGATTTCATCGTCAACCAAACATCGGCATCACGAATAGCCATGACCTCCGTTTGAAAAACACTGCAATAATCTGGTAGTCTAAAAGACATGCTTACGTCAAGAGAGACTGGAAACAGTCCAGCTCCCACACCTTCGCAAGTCTTAGACCCATCAGTGTAGATTTCCAGTGCAGAATTATTGCTAATAGTATTCTCTGTCCAATTCTGTCGACTGGGAATACGTATGCCGTATTGTATATTAAAGTCTAGGAACGGGATCACATAGTCTGTGACTTCTACTTTTATATGATCTGAATTGAGGATAGTGGCGTGCCCAGTATAGCTGGTGTACCATTGCGATGACTCCTTCAGCAGCAGCGCCGATTTCATCGCAACCTCTCTTCCATGTCCGGTGAGGAAGGATATGTAGCATAGTTTGCAGCACCGCCATGGGAGTTGCCGGAGGGCGCTGATAGCAGAGACGTATACCGTTCTCTGAATCTTACTCTTGAGAGAAAGGTAGCTAGATTTATTGGTCCCGTCCACCAGACTAGTATCCCATACATGAGTATAGGTCTTACTACCGCTGTATAGAACCAATGCATGATTAGCGGACGGACCCCTCATTTGCACTCATTGGCTCTTTTGCAAGCGTATAGTGCCGTAGCGGCCTTCTAAACACGTTCATGTATGTTTAGCTTCCATGTCAGTTTTCTGTCTAGTATAAGACCAAGGTATCTGGCATGTTTGCAGAAGTTTTGGATAATTCCTCCCATTTTTGGTGGTGTTATCTCAGGAATTCTGTGTCTTTTAGTGAAAAATATTAGCTCAGTCTTCGCCGGATTAGCGTTGAGACCACTTGACCAGCCTCGCCAGGGTTGTTTCCATGAGATCCCGTTGTGTTGCAATCTTCGGTAAGACAGTTGGTAAGCATAGAATACACGACATCACGTCTGCCAAAGGACTTAGGCTTATCGGTTTTGCTGCAAGGCTATAGTGAGCGCACACAATTCACTCACCTTAGTATCCACAAGGGGACATGGTGATCTTCTAATCATGGACGATCAACATGACGATAAACGCAAGGCATGCCTTCAGTATTCTGGATGCCCGAACCTTCCAAGCAGCCATCATCGACTAGGGCCAAGCTACGACTGCGAATATCCCAAGTGGATACTGTGAGAATCTACAACATCGAAAAGCTGCAATGGCAAGATGCCGTTAGAGTCCTCGCTGAACGTGTATCCCGAAATCTCTCAACAACTCCTATGCCATCAGCATCAAGTGCCGAAGACAAGTGGTAACGATGCCAATGTGCCATCGGACTCACCATCATCAAGAAACCCTTGGTTCGACGAAGAGTACCAGCAAGCAAAGCTAAGCAATAGGCACTCAAAAAAGAGCAACAATGTGCGAAAGTTTTACCAAAAGGTAAAAAGAACGTGTCCAACAAGACCGGTACAGAAACCTGTAGAGATGAACAAGGAAACCTTGTAGTAAAGTCACAGTCGATGATGAGAATATGGAAAAACTTTTTCCGACTGTATAGCGGCGATGAAGAATAACATACCGCTGTCAGGCAGAATGCACGATTCCACGTAGACGATGAAAGCCAAAACTTACCTCCAATTGACCAAAATGAAGTGAGGATAGCAATATCCAAGCTTAGATCCAACAAAGCTGCTGGACCTGATGACCTACCGGCAGAGCTGTTCAATGCAGCTTTGAAATGACTTAGTAGAGAGCATACAACAACTCATTTCCAAGATTTGATCACACGAGTGTATGCCTGATGAATGGAATCTTAGCATACCCTCCACTATGCCAACTACAGAGACAACAGCTTATATGATCGCGTCTTCCATATTCTGTGCACGATTGAATCCCATCATCAATACCCTGATTGGCACCTGTCATGTCAGAGTGATTTCAGATCAGGTAAGTCCACATTCGATCCAATCTTCACACTTCAACAAATCCTGGAGAAAACCCAAGAGGTCTAAATCGATGCCCATCACGACGCTGAGGCATGAACATTGTTGAAAGCCGTTTCGAGAGAAAAATTCTTCGTAGGACATTCGGTCCCGTTTGCGTTGACGGAATTTGGAAGAGAAGATTCAATGGGTAAAATATATGTACGAGCTGTACAGCGGCATTGACCTTGTCATACAACTGAGCATTAGTCGGCTAAGATGGCTAAGACACAAGTCATACTCATGTATCATGCTGGAGGTTGACATTATCTGTGCAAGCCCTTTTTGATCAAATGTGTAATATGAACGCATGTGTCCATGATTTTGTGGCATACAATAGTCTGAAGGCTGCCTTGGTTGCTACCTTCTTTATGAAGGGTTCCAGAGGTTGCAGGTGGAATAATGTTTCCAAACCTAACTGTGGTTTCGAAGTGGATGGGAAGCCTTACACAGACAGCACGTTCCAAGGCAGTGTCATATTCTTACTGACTATACCTCGCCTCTGCTAGCTCAGACCGTCACTTCGGGGGACCACCGTCAGGCGAAGTTTCGAAATGGTCCAGGTGTTCGTCGCATCCAGCACAAGCTGGGGATTCTGGCGAGTCATGGTGATGGGGGTATCGGCGGTAATCGTCATGGCCTCGCAAAAATTGCGTCCATTGGTAGTTTTCCTCCACATGAGTTATATTTATCTCTGGTTCTATCTGGGGAGTAGTCCGCATGTATTCAGCCATCTGAAATCGTCCTGTTAGCCGATATAACTCGAATGTGGTTGGTCTACAACCGATTGTACTTACCTTGTAACGCCTCCGACCAAATCGGGAACGCATAGAGCATTGCTGAGCTTACGACTCTAGACATTAGTATTCTCCTGGCACTTCTTGGGCCCCCAACATTCAGCAGCATTCTGCCAAAGTTAAGCTCTTTGACTCTTGCCTTTGTTTGAGCGATGTTCTCGTTTGTGGTCAGCTCTAACTCGTTTAAATGTTTCACCATAACCACTATCGCTATGTCGTCGACCAAACCAATTATTTGTACTCTATTGGGTATACAGACTCAGTACACCTATAACCTAAAGGAGCGGTCCGAGGATAGAGCCCTGTGGACAGCCAACGATTACGGGGTACTCCTCCACTCCATCCATATGTCTGCACCTTATTGTGGAGATAGCTATCGATTATTCGTGGTGTCGATATGTCGTGGTGTATTCATCATTGTCAGCGCATCCCAACTGAATCTCTAATTTGCTCTTTTGGACGCGTTTTTAGCATCGAGTGTAATGACTCCGAAATATTTTGTACGTCCCCAACTCCAACTGGAACCCAGTATCGATTGCTTGGCCATTAATACCACCTATAGCATCGCGCTTTACAGAATCCATATTGCTACTTCGAAGGACCTCCATCAGATTCAGAGTCCAGGAGTAATCTACTGAATGTTAGGCGTTCGAGTATCTTTCCCATTGTGTCCAGCCGACAGATTGGATGATAGGGTGATAGCTCGTCGGGGTTTCTCCCTACGTCTGTAGCGTCTGCTCTTCCCATATTGAGTGGAAGGTACCATTTCGAGGCATTGCTGCATTCTCTTGCTGAATATTTTAGACTTAATTTCGCGCTTTGGAGATTAAAATGGCTGCCTAGATCGTACGACTTAACGCCGCTAGACTTCTTTCTTCAGGGACGCGTCAAGGTTCAGGCGAGCTCTTGTTCCCAAACTCGTACCATTTATGCGAAGTTTCCTCAAAAGCATGACCATTTGCGCGAGAAGCAGAGGTGGACATTTATCAGGTACATGGATAAATGGTAATGGCTGTAATTGTAGGGCTCACCTAGATCCTGTATTTCAATACTTTTTAGTAACTCACAAATGACAAAGATATCCCAAGAACCAGCACCAAACTTTCAAGTTACTTCATTCCTGTGTAAAATGAACGTCGTCGCACCAAGTAGATACATAGATACTATCAATTGCACTCCGAACTCGAGCGATAATCCGAAACTGTAGCCTCTTAATCGATATTTGAACCTAATTAAATTAGGTGCATATCTTGTGTGATACTTTGCCAAATCCAATCCTGTCATCGGCACCCCATCGAATAGTTGTTGTTTTACTCCCCAAAGCTGAATCATTCAATCTGCGAAACTATGCTCCCTGTATAAACTTGAAAATTTTCGAGAATTCAAAATAAACTTTCCAGCAAAGTTTACGTGTTGTTTCTTTCGTGCACAAAACCAACTTTCCAAAGTATCTAGTATCCAGTTTCTGGTTTTCTGAATCCACAACCACAATCCAACTCTGCTGTTCGGTTACGCTGAGAGTCCTGCTCAAGGTGCATGTACGCTCTAGGTACCACTAATGTGTAATCGCATGGAGTATGATTAAATTTCCATTTGAGAAAATTGTTTTATAAAAGTTTCGTCCTAAAGTTCTTCCTCAAATCATGTTGATTTCCCTTCCAGTAGAAAAAAAAAAAAAAATTCAAAAACTTCTCTCGAAATCTTCAAAGGACCACCAAATCTGTGATGCGAGACCTACAAAAACCAACACTCACTATGCGTACTGAAAGAGTTCAAAGCATTTTATTTTTAAACACTTTGCATTTTGCATGGAATACTTTTACTAGTATCTTGACCTTTTCGCCTTGCGTCCTTTTCATAATACCGGATCCAAGATAAATCTCCTTAATTAACTGCAAGTGGGAGAAATGGAAAGCACTTTTTGATTGCCCCATGACGGCCTTAATACGGGTCAAGGATATGTGCACAAGTTACTTGACTTTGAAGTAGGAATTGTAAGTAAATAAATAAAAAAAAAACACAAAAAAAATGGGCAGGGTCGACCGGGCGGGCCAAAAAGAAAATTAATTCTACTTTCGTAGATAAACATGTGGAAGTGAAGTATATACATATACTGCTTTTTTTCTTCTGTTACTTTCGGGATTAAGGAAAGGAAACGAAGGAGAAGGAGCTACATTTTGAAGGAGTCCAGTGATGTAATATCCTCGGCGGAGATGAGGTCTTTTGTTTTCAAGTGAAATGTGCTGAGTGTTGTTCAAATAAGCATTCACACTGAATAAATAGAGATGGTGATCCCCTAAGCAGCTTATTCGGGTAATTTCGGCCTTAAGTGTTCGTGGAATCATTAAATTTTGTAGAAATATTGAATTACTTCGTAATTTTCAAAAGTGTATTAACATGGTAAACATTTATTGAATAAAATGTTCCTTGTCGAGGAGGGCTTTTCGTAGTTGGAAACGAATTAAGGCACATAGTTGCGGTGGAAATAGGTTTTTTTTTTTATGCCAGTATTCCTTAATATAAATATACTCCAAATGACTTGGTTTATTGGATGTGATGCCAATGCTCACAACGTCATTTGGGGAGTACCGACACCAACATCAGGGGTGAGTCTTTCTTAGAATTTTTTTCTCCATATACATATGTATGTTAGCTTGATCTCACACTAGGCAGTCCTAGCATAAGCAGATTAGTTATGAACTGGAATGTAACTAATGAGCCGTCATTGTCTGACCACAGAGTAATTATGTTCGACGTAGACAATGCACGTATCATGAGAAATTCAGCAAGGAATCTAAGAAAAACAAACTGGGTGACGTTTAAAGAAACCCTAGGTCATAACCTGGAGCATATGAACAAGTTGCAAGTTACAAGTTGCGTGCGTATGATAAAATTTGTCCCATAGTTGCTACAGGGAGGCACTTACACTTTACAACAAGGAACTGAGGAAAGCCAAAAAAAGGAAAACTTCAGGAGGTCTTGCGAGACAAACACTAGCACTGCTCCTGCAGGAAGACTGCGTGAAGCAATGACTAACTCAGGTGCAATCGAAAAGTCTCTAAAAAATCAAGGCAGCAGTTACACCCAAGACGAAGGACAGAGAGCTCTTAGAAAACCACTTCTCCGGAAATTTAAACATACATACATGAAGAGATCGAGACCAGCATATCAAGACCTCGGGGAGGAGATTGGGATATAGCAGGTGAGGGAGAATTGGTTGAACAATCAGCTTCTTGTGTCAATCCTTAGATACGTTCACCAAGGTTTTTGGTAGTAAGGTATCATTATATAGCGAGATATGATCAGAGTTAAGCCATTAAGGCTAACTTACGCACATTTGAAATTTCTCGCGAGATACACATTTGTATGCACTCTTTTGATTCTTCAGATCGTGGCTTGTGCCACGGGTTTTCTTTGCTAAGGGACTAGCTAAGCCCAACCAAATCCATCACATTTCGAGAGGATACTACGAGGAGTCATCGTGAACACCGACTGCTGTACAAATGGGAAAGATTTTCCGGAGAGATCATATTTCCAAACTCGGATAGATCAGTGACAGGACATCTAAGAAGGTAGAAGCTTTGGAGTGAAGTAATGAGATTTTGATCGAGAGGCACTTTCGAAGAAGGCAAGACTCCAATCAACTCTGAACTCTGAGCTCTGAGTCCTCTCTAGTTGGTCTATCTATCTTTCTCTGGGGAGGTCTATATGTAGAAATGGGAACAACGATGGAAGCAGGGAAGTGTATTTTGGCTAACAGCTGTAGCTTCTGTAGACCGTTTTCCACATGCGTGCCATCTTATTTACTTATTTAGATGACGCTACAAATTGGCGCGAACCTGCAGTCTAACCACCAAGCCTCTCCAGTTAGCCCGGTCCTTAGCTAACTGCCTCCAGTTGTGCACTTCAAGTTTGTTGAGGTTCTCTGCTACTTGTGCGCATCAGCTCATGCGATGTCGTCCTCTACTGCGTTGACCCTCCGAGTTTGTTTCGAAGACTCTGCAGGTCGGAGCATGGATGTCAATGCACTCTACATATCTTAGCGGCAACGTTCTGTCCAATTCGCCGATATTGATAGCTAGGTTACGAACGTACCAGTGACAGCCCGCTGTATTCTGCCAATTGTGTCAATGCCATGGGCGTACACTAGTAGTTGAACTGACTTTTAAAAGATTGGGCGTCCTTCATCGAGAGGTTAGCAGGGATGTCAAATATCTCAATATCTTCGATTGCGCGCTTCTCTTGGTGGTGATCGGGTGAAACTCAGCACACAACTCAGCGGGGTCTCTGATGGCATCTTGGCGGCGTTACCACTGGTCTTCGGCAATTGGTAATGGGGGTATAGGAATCGTAGAGAGTTTTGGGCATACGCGATGATCGAAAATTCTGGCGGTCTGGATTGCAGCTTTTCGACGATGTATTTTCTTACAGTATGCGCTTGGGATGGCAATGGTGGCAATGGTGTAGTGGTAGCGTCATCGTTTGTCGAGCTGATGGTTCACAGTTCAATCCCTGATGTCAGCAAGCATTATATGATAAGAGGCAGTCCGAACAATTGCGAAAGCTTATGACAACACTACTGCGAAGGCATAACACTGGCAGTAGGTTTGTCATATGGCTGGAGAAATTGTTCGCTCTGTTGATGATTGATATGCTTATGACATCAGGTTGACCGGGAAAAAATACTGTGAATCAGAATCGAAGACAAAACAAATAAATGACATCAAACAGCCTCCCCAGTTATCTGGACACGCACCCCTGGAGGTAATGTGTGAAACCTAATACACCTGAGTTTCAAACCACTACACCAATCTCTTTCTCTCTCTCTCTATCTTCCTTCAACGCCCGCACTGTGTATACACATTAAAAGGGTATTCATATCCCCTTGAGTGCGGGTAAATTATAAAAAAAAAAAAAAAAAATATCCGTATTCGTACCTTGACAACAACAATGTAGTCGATGTTGATTGCTCTTAAGGTTCCGACATCCAGAATACTGGAGGCCTTGCGTCGATCGCAATGTGATCAGATCGGTTCGTGTTTCACAGTCAGGAGACCGCCATGTCCCCTTATGAATATTCAAATGAGGAAACCGTGTGCTTACTACAGCGACGTTTCGCCCGCAGTAAAGTCAATGAGCCTTAGTCCGTTGGCAGACGTTATGTCGAGTAGGGTATGTTTACCAACTGACACTGGTCATAGCTCTTGTTGAGGAGCTCGTAAAAAAAATGATTGGTAGTGTCGTCCTTGTATTCTGTGAGGACGTGAGCGTCTATTATTTATGCAAATGTTGGCGATGTGGATTGATGTAGATTGTCATAAGACGCTCGCTTAGGCCCAAGCCGTCTTATCTTACTCTCCCCGCTTATAACAAATCCGCACCTGAACAAGCGCTGCTTCTGCTTGCTATAGCAATCACTGTAGTATATGCCACGGGTTATCATCCTTTTTTTGCTCGGATAACATCACAGTTCCAGGATGGATTTGATATCTGCTTTGTAGCAGTCTAGCGTCTCTCCTGATTTTTCGAGTGCACGCAGTCTGTTGAGGGTGCGAACATTCCAAGTGAAAAGCCGAAAATCATTGTCCTTCTTTCGTTTGCCAGGGTCGTCAACTGTAGGGTCATCCATTTCCGAGGCTATTGGTTGCTTCTAAAATAGTTTTTTCTTATGTGGCAACGGCACAACCCTCAACCTGGAGGGCCAGGTCCTTAAATAAATCTCCTAGGACGAAGGGCCGATAAGCCGATGTTGGTAACCCAGCTGCCGTTGACCCACTAAGGGCTCCTCTGCCACCATTAACTCTTCTAATTTCAAGGCTGTATTTGATAAGGACTTCAAACCCAGTAATTTTAACGTTTCGCCTTATTGAAAAGTGTCCTATTTATGTTCTTAGATTGGGGAGTTTTTTGTTCCACCACAGGATGAAGCGATTGCCTTAATTTTTCTTTCACTGGGCAAGCCTGGAGGAAGGCTGATTTGAATACTAGGCTTGAATTCTGGCAACCAAGTTCTATACATGTACGTGTAGATGAAATAGCTTTACCAACGGTTTTGCTCTCACGTACAATTTCCGTAGAATAACCGCCATACCCGTCATTAATTCCCTCCCACCATACCAAATCGCCATGCAACCTCTCACCATTACTTAGTGCATATAATCCTTCGTGCATTGGTTGAACATTAGCAACAGGACTCCCACTCTGCCATTTCCCTCAATCAGTGCATGGCATTAACATTAAACCTTTTACGTCCTACGTACGCTTTTTATAAATGAAATTCCATCGTCTTAGACTTTCTTAAACCCCATCTCGAGCTTTTTTGCACTCCTAAAGAAAATCTTCATTAAACGTCTGCGGAGTTTATGTTGCAATAAGCATCACCCATTCCAGCATCTAGCTGCAACCAAATCCTCATTTATCCTCGCAACTTTATATTTTAGTTGTTATTAATGCAAAGCGTACAAAGCTTCACCCTAACGTGCACACAAAATTGCAACAACAAAAAAATAACTGTAATCATAGTATATAAAGTACAACCGTGCAGCATGTTTACTATTTGCACAAAGGGGGTGTGTACAGTGTGTGGCACGAAGGTAACGTCATAGTAGTGTACCATTGGAGCTCTCTCCGCATTATCCTTTTATTTGCAAAAAGCTATAAACTCCGAACGGAATGAACTTCCTGGGCTCATAAGTTGTTTCTTTTCGAATGTACGTGTTTTTTCATACTCAACCCACCAACCCACCCAACGGCACACCACGTAGTCAGACTATGCTTTTCCTTACAACACTACTGAGAGTAGTTTAAGGTAGCTGCAACCTAAGATGTACATACACATCCAACGATCCTGTACATAGCACGTAAAACCCGGATGCCAAAAGGAGCATAACTCTTGCATACCTATCCTGGCTCCATTCGGCACTGTTAACACCAGCTTCTAGAAAATCCTTTCTATATATCCAAAAAAAAAAGTCAAAATGAAGATATTTCAAAGGGTCTTGTTGCAAAAAGGACGAGGATAAGGAGTTTTTCGCCTTCAGCTTCAGTTCACATAACCACTTTTGCTCCTAATTCCTTGCATTTTCTATACCAAAACGAAAAGTACTCCTATACAATCGATAGTTAAGCTACACTGCAACGAATTCAATCCCTCAGATACATTTATGTCGATCGCAATTATTTGTTCATTAAATTTCGCTTTATGTTCAGAAAATGAAACAAAAAAAGGAATCGAGTTTCCATGTTCATTACAAGAATTGCAATTAATTTCCAGGTCGGTAGCGAGGATACCATACTACATCAGGCGGTTGAGAGCTTATACTGGGCATCTCGGGATCTGACAATACAAGTGAGTATAAGAACGCTCGACCTTTAAGGGTGGGGTGTGTGTGTGTGTGTGTGTGATCCTTGGAAATAAATTAATTTATCGCTTTCTTGTACAGTTGCTGCCTTCTCATTACCACAATGGTCAATTGACGTTACGCTGTACAGCGGAAGTTGGTCAAATCTATGCTGAAAGTACCGAGGCGCCACTCTGGAGTTCGAGAAAGGAGCCAGTGCCAGAAAGAGGTGAGTTTTTTCTTTTCCTTGCGAATATGGTATTTTTCTCGTCGTCGTCGAAGGATGTGAAAAGGGGATTTTTTTTCTGTTGCTTCTATTTTTAGAAAAATAAAGGGAGGTGTGCTGGTTAAATTTATTGGACCACAGAACTGGAACGGCTAATTTACATTTTTTAATCGGGTTTCTTTTTTTTTTTTTTTTTGTGGGGGGGGGGGGAGAGAAGGAGGACCTCTGTCTAAGTGTATGTATGTTGCAAGTGTCGTCCCACTGAGATTTTACACCCGGAATCGAAATGAACAATGATTTGTTTTTATGATGACATAAAAGGTTTCGAATGGAGCCGGATTGTGGGTAATTTCTTGTTCGTCTACGTTATGCATGCCTGTGAGGGTAAGGAATGTAGAACGGTAATAAGTCTTCGCTGGAGCAGAGGATATGAAGAAGTGGAAGCGCTGTAAACTTGCCAAACAGGAATGATAATGTGATTTTTATCGAAAGACTTTCTATATACGAGTATGTGTGGTTGATTTATAGAGTGGCTCTTTGAAGATAGTGTCTCATTTCAATGGTTTTCATGTGAATATGAATTTTATTTTGCATGCATAACACATGAAGCAGAAGTTATTGAGAATTTTCCGTTTTTAATAATCTATTTGTTTGCCAGACAGTCATCCCTCTGTGACTTGTAGAGTTTTGGCAGTAGTACTGGTAAAGGGTTTTTTTTATAGATACAGTATCGTTAAACCTCGATGAATTCAATAAACAAAAAGATGGATCACCAAAGATGAGATCCTTTATGGCCCGTTCTAGGAGTTATGCCCGACTCCATGCTCCTGAATGTTAACGAGGTTAACGAGGTAGGGACACCCCTACCCTGTCTTGTTGCCCCCTGCGGTACCACGGGTCAAGGCATTCCTTAGCAGGGACAGGTTTTAACATCACGTCTTCTCCTTCTTATGATCAAGGGTTTTCTTCGTTTTGGGCTCCCAGTGTTTGAGTTTTCCGCCGAAGTTCTTGTATGATGCTCGAAATGATTCTGTTGGCAGTGTCCCATGCTTCCCTCGTTGATAGCATGAGCGATACGAGTCTCCTTAGAGTCACTGCAATGCCTATCTCTCGTTCTAAGGCATTTCCCGTGGCTTCATATTATTTCCATTCTAACAACACGTGCTCAGCATTCTGAACTTTGTCGTCACAATAGCGACAGAATGGATTATCTGCGATATCGAATTTGTGAAGATAGTCTCAGAAGCCTTCATGTCCCTCTAGGAATTGGATGAGTTTACTTCACCGTGTTTTCTTCTGATCCACTCTTCTATGTTCGGCAGCAGTTTTTATGTCCATCGACCATTTTCTGAGGTATTCCATCGCCGCTATGCATAGCTCTTCTCTGGGTTTTCGTCATTATAGACGATTGCTACTTTGACCTCTTGCTCAATAGACAATAGAGCCCCCATCACACCTATTGCATCCAACGATACCGTTCTGTATGCGCAACATACTCTTAGAGATGCTCTTCTGTTTCTTCCCAGAGTTTATCGTTCGGATGTACGAGTATATCGTTGTTGCCCATGTCCATATGGGGCTGCGTACATAAGGATTAACTTGTTCACTGTCGCAAACACGTTTTTTATTGGCTGCCTGGGTTCTCCAATATTCAGCATTAGCCTGGATATTGCGGCAACAGCCCGATTGGCTTTCACTCTTGTGTAAGTTCGATGCTCTCTAGGGTTGAGACTATAGTCAAGCAGAACTTCATGCAAGGCTTTGACTCAATGGTGTTTGAACCTACATGTATGATCAGACGTTGAACTTTCTTGCGGCTGCTAATGAGGGCAGCCTCCGTTTTGTGATCCGCTTATTCCAGACCTTATAAGCGAAGCCATATCTTCACGTTTTTTATGGTGTCATTGTCATGTGTCATGTCTTGCATCGCTATGTTATCGGTGTATCCAATTATGTCCACTACTCTTGGTCTCCCCATACGTTGTACTCCATCGTCGACTAAGACTGATCCCTGTGGGACTCCGCCTGTAATTTTCTATCTTTTTAGTTCCTCGTCTGTATCGTAGGAAAGGGTTCTGTCTTCGAAAATTTGTTTTAAATATTCGCAGCAGGTAGTTTGGCATTCGCATATTCCTCACCGCGTAATGAAGTTCCAGTTGACCGCGTTAAAGGCATTTTTGACGTTGAGAGTAACTACAGAGCAGTACTGCTTTTTTCCTCCTTTCCATTTGGTTTCAGATAAGGCTTCTCGTGCGATAACGCAAACTGCATATATCGGTGGTGCTCGATTGTAGATGCCATCTAGAGAATGCTATCTCTACCCACCCTCCTTCTGTGAGACTCTTGTTAGAGGTCTGTGATGCATCTCTTAGGCATTGCTTGCACAGGACCGAGTGTTCAACTCCACACATATGTACATGCCTTAAAAGCTTGAGACTGCTTCATAAAATTTCATTTCCTTTTAGGCCAAAACTGGCAACAATTATCTAGTGTGACTAACGAGGATTTATGGCTTCATGTGAGAGATATACGGGACCAGATCATCTTTTTTAGTTTCTTGTGCCGATTAAGCCAGGGATACTAACAGGATTCCCTTACAATTTTACCCTAACCCTTATTCCCCGCGTTAGCGCTAGCACCTACATGCCTGTCTTCCTTAGACGATACTTAAAGTTGGCATGTCCTGTGAATATCAAAATTAACATTTGTTATTCTCGCTAGTTTTCATGTAGTGTAGCTTTCAAGCTCCAAAATACCCTCTTTGAATTGCCTATATTTGGCCACAGTTGACCAAGGCTTATTGTGCTAAAAAATAGCATCTTTTCGATCGAGCCCTACCGTGTAGTACAGCACATGAGTCCGGACCAAGATATTTTTCGGCTGAGTCCTGCTTGGCGTCAAAGATCCATCCGCGAAGTTATTTCACCCTTGTTCCTGACTGGTCTTTACTTATTTAGCGGTTCTATGGTACCTTTCAATAACACGAACTCTATCACCTATTGGCACACTCAGATGCTGAATCTCATTCTTCATGAAGTCCAGAGGTTTCTAATGTCCGCAAATGGTACAACGTCACTACTAATTACTATCATGGTGCAACCGAAATGCCACTAGTTCCAAGAATCACTTCCAACGCGCTAATTGGCGTAGGCCTTACCAGTTTCTATGGCACAACTTAAGATTGCCCCAGTACGATCCACTTCTCACCTTGTGTTGATCTCAAATTCGTCCATCAATTCATCGAACTACTGGTTGCTTAATCAAGCTGATTCTCACGTGCTGTCCTCGGGCATATGACCAAAGCTGGACTCATTTCGCAAGTGAGACTCTCCTTCATGCCTGATTCTCTCCGCATGTCCCTTTGGATACCATGTCTTCAATTCGGGGCCTCCAATCATTTCGAATTATCAGTTCCTTAGAAGTTCTGACGACAAATCCTTTCCAAGAAGATCTCTTTGCTCTGAGTTTGCGCAGGAACAAACAATGACAAGCTCTTCACATTCTTGAGGACGTTCAACCGTTTCATGGATAAACATTGATTTCCTCTTAAAGAGAAGTTCCTAAAGATTCTCAAAACTAGTCGTTTCATGATGGCTTGGCACATTTTTGTGCCTTCTTTCAAGGAAACTTCACTTCCATCGTGTCACCAGCACCTTGGGAAAGAGAATTTGCGGCTCGGAGTTACCTCTAGGCCTCCTTCTCTGCAATGTCGACAACACCCATTCGGCAATCTCTCGCCGTCGCCTAAGTAAAAGTGCTGGTTGGAGCAACTTCCTTGAACAGCTGGACAATCTAATAAACATTGAGCTGAAGACACTCCTAAGATTCATACACATATCTGGTGGTTTAGTTCAGGAATCTAGGTTCTCTGGGATCTACTATTGGGCAGAGTGGACTCATCGCTAGTCTAAGTGAGCCGTTGATAGCTTCCTTAAGGTGATGGTACTCTGATAGCGTTGACTGGTTCACTCTTTGTGTAAGACTTTCCATTCTTTTTCTGCGCTGCTGTGGCACAGGTCTGCTTTCACTTACAATTTCTGCTCCAATCACAATTTTAGTCGCCCCTTATTTAGCCGTTGCTCCGACATATGTACCCTTGGCTACCTTATTCCATTGCTTCCACTTGAGATTCATGCAGCCTATCAAACTCAGTCGTCCTCGTGTTAATAGGTTTCTGTACCTATCCATCTATTCAAAGCCATCCATACTTCCTTTAGTCCCATGAGTCAAGGAGAATTCAAAAACAGACAGGGTGGGCGAGGTCTTCATTTTCTACCTCACATAGCTTTTTTTTTTTTTTTTTGTAGAAGGTGGGAATCTTCAAAAGATACTGTAGAAATAATCGGTTCAACAGCATGCCGGATTTCTACCGACTAAAACCACCTCCACTCCTCTCCCCTGTTCCCTGCGGTACCGCCATTAAGCATTTCTTCACAGGGGGGGCTTCAAGTTTCCTTGCTAACGTTCTTATAGAGTTTCTTCACTCTGGCGCCTTTCTCGTTCAATGCTTCTAAGTTGTATCGTAATTTCTTTTGCAAAGTCACTTACAGCCCTCCATATTTCCAGTGATTTTATCATGTGTTGCACTATATTCTCGGGGGTTGGTATTTCTCCTAATTTATTCCTCAGTGTTTGCCTCTTGGTTTGGAATCGCGGGCAGTGGAAGAATACATGCTCCGCATCTTCTGCAATTTGGGCGCAGTACGGACACAATGGGGAACTATCGTGCTTGAATCTGTAAAGATACGCTCGAAAACATCCATACCCACTTAGTAGTTGCGCTGTATAGAAATCAACTTCACCATGTTTCCGACTTGTCCATGTCTCAAGTAGTGGTATAAGACGATAGGTCCATCGACCTTTACTTGATGCGCTCCATCGTTGTTGCCATTTTGCCATGCTGGTTGCTCTCTCTGCTGGGTTCGCTGTAGGTTGACCCAGGTTCATGGCTCCTAGTTTCATAGGCTTTTTGTGATTCTTCAGCCAGTATGTCAATTGGGAGTAATCCTGCGATAACATAGGCTGCATCTTCCGATATTGTGCGAAATGCACTGCATACTCTAATTGCGCAGAGTCGGTATGTGGATTCAATTTTACGCCTGTATGCCTTAACTTTCATGGCTTCAGCCCATATTGGTGCCCCGTAGAGTATGACAGATGTCACCACCCTGGATAAGAGCTGGCGTCGGCTGTGTCTTGGCCCTCATGGTTTGGCATGATGCGCATTAGTGCATTATTCACTCGTGAGGCCTTGTCACTAACATATACCAGATGTTCATTAAAAGAAAGCCTTGCATCAATCATGACTCCTAGGTATTTGATGGCGTGCTTCGATGTAATTTGGTGTCCTCCTATCGTAAGAGTGATTGTTTCCCTCTTCTTTCTGCTACTGATTAGTACCGCTTCTGTTTTGTGTTCTGCCAGCTCTAAACCCACAGATTGGAGCCAGCGTTGGACTATCTCGATTGTGTCGTTGCTTAGTTGAACCACTTCTTCCAGTAACTTGGCAACCACGACTATCGAAACATCATCCGCGAATCCCACAATTGTAGCTTCTTCCGGTAAAGATATGTTGAGTATCTCATCATACATAACGTTCCAGAGCAGTGGGCCCAACACAGACCCCTGTGGTACCCCTCCTGTCACATTATACTCCTTGGGACCATCATCTGTGTCATATATCAGGATCCTTTGTCTGAGGTAATCCGTCACTATCTTCATGACGTATGTTGGTACACTTTTATTTCGAAGGGCTTCCAGTATGTGGTTCCAGTTTGCAGAGTTAAATGCATTTCGGACGTCAAGTGTAATCACTGCACAGGACCGTTTAGCACCGCCTCTCCACCTTCTGCCTTCTATGGCTTTTTTCGCTGTGTTTACCACCACTCGAATTGCATCTATTGTCGAGCGTGACCTTCGGAAACCGTACTGATGTTCTGCTAGTCCGCCCGCGTTTTCGATGGCTACTTCCAGCCTATTGGCAATGATACGCTCTAGGACTTTTCCAGCCGTATCTAGCATACAGAGGGGGCGGAATGACGATGGATCTCCAGATGCATTGCTTCCTTTGGGAATCAGTACCAGTTTTTGTTTCTTCCACCTATCTGGGAATATCCCTTCATTCAGGCATGAGCTATACATATTTGCAAACATGTTTGGTCGAGTTCTTATTGCAGTATCTCACATAGCTCCCATACAACAAGGGACTACAACACCCTGAGCCTTGCATTCCAGTAGTCCTGGCTCTGCCTGTTCTTAGGCTATCCTTAGTCGTCCACTTATCCATAGTCGACCTTTCCATAGCATCCCTAACATTGGAGATTTGCACTTAGTTTTCAAGACACATTTGAGACATGTTAGGATAGCTTAACCTACCTAAGATAGGTCTTATGTTCCGCTAATTAAGCCCGCGCGCTATGAATTTATATGTAGGCCAAGTCAATTCATTATCTGGTACTGCACAGATCATAAAATTCACAAGCGTTTGTCATGTAAGTGACCAAGTGCTAAAGCTCCAAAGCGGAAACGCAAACAGTCTCACTTTCTTAGAATGAAATTAATGTCCTGACAAATCTGCTTTACCAGAGCAGGACGATGAAAAAAGAATGAATCAACCACACACACCCATAAGACCAGCTGCTCTACCCGACTGGATTAGATACTTATCCTTTTAATTAGCCATCCAGTTGTAGTGTTGTCCTGTATCGTCCCTATTCTAGCCACCAACTAAATCCCTGTCATTCGTTCAGTCTTCTCTCCCGCTTTATCCCTTTTGATAAGCAGATCGCAAAGCTGTAAAATGTTAATCTCTCCTTGTGCAACAAAACATCACACAATCCGCACTCACACCCGCACCCATTGTCATGTATGTATCTCAACACTATGCGACGAAACTACTTCCGTTTGCCCTGCCCCGGATGGTTGCTATTCTTTGTCAAAGCATTTAATGTTCATTGCTTTTGTGTTTGTGTCGCGTACTTAAGGATTTGCATGCATAAACTGTTTCTCGGGGAATCATTGTTGAGAGCTTTTGTGTTTGGTGGTGCTGCTGCTGGTGGTGGTGCAAGCGATATTGACCCAGACCACCAAACAGAACAAAAACATCTCCTCAAGGATAAACCGAAAGCAGGTTATACGAAATGAATAAATAAATTGCGGATTGTTTCCATTAAGGGAACCGGAAACACTAGACAGATAGATAGATGTGGTGACAGGTCGATGGATAAATTTACACAAGCATCGCACCAAGAGTGAGATTTCACAAAGAGCAACATTTCAACACAAAACAGGACACCGAGAAGGAAGGAGTAGAATTCACTCAAGTGAATTACATTTAAGTTCGTTGATTTGCATGAGGAACTTTTTGTAAAGCAACCGGGAAACGGAGTACTCACAATTTTAAGGATCTGGAGGCTTTGAAACTTCCCTAATTAATTGAAAATTTCCTTCCTTACACACACACACACATACATATTTACTGTTTGGGGGTGGATCTTTCAAACTTGACAACGCTCCATTACACAGCGAAGGAGAGTTGCACGCGGTCCAATGAAAATGCCACAGAAAACTGTTACAGGCTACAAAATGCATACAGAATCCTTAACTTACATATGTACGCACATACATATATGTAGGTTACCTACTAAGCATGTGAGTGCTGCATATACTTGTGCAAACGGAAAACTTATGCCATAGCTAGGCCCACTTCACGGCGACCCGTATAATAGCTCCCCTTCTGTACAATAAAAGTAACACTCCAGCTGGAAACGCCAAAACTTTGTCCTTTTGCACGTGAGATATTTTGCGGTTCGCTAGTCGGGACTATTCTCTACGTTTCGTTGAGGTCTGGGGTAACTTTGAAGGGTTAACCACCAGCTGGCTTAACGGCGAGAAATGATTTTCTTTGAAAAGTTTCCCGTTTTCGATTTTGACGTCAATTTAGCCGAGTTGGGGTTAGTTAGGCACAACCACTTTAGTCAGAGTCACCTGTCAGTTGGGTTAAGTCCTTCAGAATTTATTGTTCTTTTATTCAATTGCTAATAAAAGAGAAACTTTGAACTTTATCGATGGATCTCACACATACGGCCTTAGACTAATGGGTAAGTTGTGGGCACGTGACGGAAGCCACAGACGGATGCACGTGGGGGGCAGATCGTAAAGCTGAAGCTGTGGAGGATACGAGGAGCAGTCGTAAAATTTCCGATCCTTACATGATTTTTATTTGATTTTATGGGATGTGGGCCAGCTATAAATCGAAATTGAAATTGATTTCGATATAAAAATGTAAATTTGGCGTAACAGGTGGGGTTTTAAGGTGGCAACGAATTGAGACGTTAAAAATAAAGGGTGCGCCATCTGTCGGTTTTCTTTTGAAGTGTTGTGTTGTACTTCGATGCTGGCAAAACTAATGCGCTTGAAATATTGACAGACATGTATGTATATGGAGTTAAGGCTCTGCGATAAGGCGATAGGAATTTCGAGATTCGCTTTGTTCGGAAAAAGCGATAGGGTTGTACTCTGCCTGGCGAGCTCGTGGGCCATGTAATTCCCTGGAATGTCCCTGTGGCCTGGCTTCCAAATGAGGTGGATATTGAATTATTTATTTATTTCGTGTAGAGACAAAGGACAATTTAGAGCAGTTCGTGAGTTAAAGGTGACGGACTCCAAAGACTTGATCGCCTCTTGCCTGTCAGTAAAAATTATGATATCGCACTTAGATATCACTTTGTACCTTATCGAGGACAAGGCTTACTTTATCCCTAGAAGACGCTTCAGTGATTAGGAAGGCAGAAGGAGATTTTTAAGTTATGATCATTGGAGAAGACATTCCCATCCACCCCTGATTCTGTTTTGGATCCATCTGTATAAAAACAAATGGATTTCTTATGAAACCCTTGCTTGTCTGCTCTGGAGGGTATTTGGGTTTCAAAGCGTTTGTCAAACAGAAGTTGTGACTATATGAATACAAGTTGGAGTCTTGACATTACTAGCCTGGCCGGTAGGACAACACATTGTCCGACCATCCTTAGAGGTTTAATCTGTTCTAGCACACAGATGGCCTTACACATGATCCATGAATGATGGACTAGGAATGGGATTTAATCCTCAAACCCAAGGTTGTTTTTTTACAAGCTGGAGAATCGTGCGCGGTGTAATTCATATTCCTCGATCGTAAGCCTTTTTAGTTTTCTGGTAGTGAAAGGAAAAGGTAGCAATACATTATCATGCGATTTATTTAACTCCATTCTTGCGAATGGCTTAATGAATGACTTAAATTTTTTGATCAAGTTCATAAAGGACCAGAAGGTGCTCCATAGTAACCGAAGGAAGGACAAACTTTACGAAATGCATCCGCTAAATTTCTACCATTTTTGTATCGAATTTTCAAAATTTTGGTGCGTTGCTATCGTGTATATCGTTCTATTTTCTTGTTTTTACTTGACAGCTGTCAAGAAATGACGGATGACAAATGATGTAAGAAATGACTTTATCTTTGAAAGTTCGAAAGTGCTGCGCAGTTTAAAATGAAAGCTCTTAATGATGACCCTTTATCTATGCAGGACTCGATCAATCACTGTTCATTATTATTTAAGCTAGACCTTGGAGGTTAACAAGGTCTCCCATAATTCCATGGGCTGGTCTTCCATTGTTTCTGGTTCTGGCATTTCGTTACTCTTTCTCTTTATCTGTTGTGCTCTGCAGCTTCGCATGGAACTCTTATTTTTCCACAGTTTTTCTTCTAGTTGTATTCCTCTGTACAAGTAATTCAAAACCAATCCTTGCAAGTAAGAAAAACAAGTATCTCATCAACCTATATATCTCAACAAACTTACGTTCGGGATACCAAACAACGTTGATGAAAATCGAATTACCACACCCTGTATATCGCTGGGTTGATAAGTTTTCATATTTTTTTTTTATTTTTTTATTTAATTTTAAAGTTTTTCATCTCTCTTACGCAAGGGAGGCGGAAATTAGGGGATGGAGTTAAAATCCTTAGAATCTGCTTTCAATGGCCTTTGATTAAGTCCCATCCTAGTGACCGTTTCCATCTCACCGCAGGAAAGGCCATCTAATCCAGTTACGGGACGCAGTCCTTTTTGTGTATTTATGACCACATGATTTTTATGTTCCTTAAAATTGAAGGACCTTTCTATCAGTTTTGACTTGAATTTGCTTCAAGAAAATTGAAATATTCGTTTCTTGTATAAAAAAAAAAAGAAAAGAAGAGAAGAAGATAGAAGGAGTCAGCCGGCACGTGGTTCCAAAGGAGTGGTGTGTGAAAATTGAGTCCGGCCGACAACGACAAGAAAGAGGACGAGGACGAGGACGACGAAGGGATGTAATGCTAATTTGATGAACTAATTATCCCAAAATCACAAAATCCAGACGTGTTGGCCTTAAGTAATCCCAGAGGTTGAGTTTATATTTTGTCCTTTTTTTCGTCAAGGCGGCAGCATGGGGCGGAGTTGATTCCCCGAAAAGATGAGAAGTGGATTTGGCCGATTTCGATTAAACCCTCCGACTTTGTTTTGTTGTTGTAATTTTTGTTTTTTTTTTTTGTTTTTGTGGACAAGAAATCAAGAATTTTAATCAAAAATTTGACCCTTTTTTGTGGGGGAGAAGGGTCTAATTGGTGATATTACAAAATTAAGAACTGCACTCAATTATAACGATGGGCGAATTAATTCACGCCATCTACATGCCATGGGCAAGGATATACTAGCACCGTTGTTCCTTTGGCAAGTTTTTTTCCCCCTTTGTGTATGGCTTGTACATGTTTGTTTTGTGGTAGAAATGGGCGAGAGAGAAGGGGTGAGGGGTGTGTGGGTGAAGATCGTTGATAATCGCATAAATTTGATGAGTAAACTTATGAGGCAAAGGACTTAAGTAATTAATATCTGAAAAGATGCAAATCATACGGCGAACATGAATTTGCATGTAACCCAAAGTAAACACACACTCAATAGTTTATTGAGCAGTTAAGCCGAAGGGTAAACTTTGTAATTAACCGATAGACGTGACCTGATTGAGGATATATTTTAAATGGGAGTTTTATAGGAAACCGTATGGTTGCTGAGTAGATTGGTGGCATGGATATGGTGCGGTGTGGGATGGTGTTGATGTGCATGAATAATCTTTAGAGTCAACTGAATAGAGGGTTGAAAGGTTCTGTGGGTATAAATAGGGGTTCGAGTTAACTTAGCTAAAAGCAATTGTCTGGGACGGAATTATGAGTTGTAAAACGTAATTAAGTGATTGGAAGGGGTCCTTCGCCTTCAATATTTTCTTATAGTATATTTTTTCCTTCCAAAGGATGATAACGAGTGGCATGCCTCAGCATCACGGGTGCGCTGAGAATCTCTCCAATAGCAACGGCGCTTCAAACCTTGCTTTTACTCCTCCCTACAGACGTCGTCGGCAAGCAAATGGCTTCCAGATCTGCTACTCCTGTCTATGGAAAGAGCAAGACACTGGTCATACCAGCATACTTATGATGCTTCGTCTTCTCCCCAAGGTTGGCGACCACTTGCCTACTGAAACTGACTTTAGCTTAGGCTTCGAACACCCGGTACCGGATAAATCAGAGGGAACGCAACACGATGTCCTTTACAACAGATCACTGTCAATTTTTACAGATAGGTCCAAAACTCAGCACGGAGTCGTCCCGGGAGTCTTATCGGAATCTCTAAGCGTCCGTCTCTCCTTTAACCTCCTAAACCATTGCAGTGTCTTTCAGGCCGAAGTCACCGCTATTCGCAAAGCCACTGACTGGCTGGCGGTAGATACTGTATCGCGGAAAGTAATATATGCGCATAGATATCCAGCATCGTAACATCTAAGGCAGTGTAAGACTGCCGCGTGTTTCTTTACGAGATTGGTGGAGAACACAACCCTTTACCTGGTATAAGGTCACTGTGACGCGAGGAGAACTGCATGGCTGACAAATTTGTTACACGAGGCTCTTCTGGTACTTCCGGCATAATTATAGCCAACATTGACGCATCGATGTCTTATGCTAAGTATCTCATTCGCCGAAGCACAAAAAGAAGCTAAACATAGATAGAGCCAGGCATTCTCAAAGGTTGGGCATCCCCTATAATGACTTTTGCAGATTTTGCCGAGACAAGGAGGAAGAAAGAAGAGTCATGTGCACGTGTCCTGCACTTGCTAAAATTACGAGAGCTACACTACACTTCGATATTATCATTTCCTTAGTCTCAATGACTTTAATAATGCCTCTTCGCCTAACATAAACGGTTTCATAAGTTTCATAATGGATCTATCTTGGTCTTGGCCAACCAACCAACGGATGGATGATGGCACAGCTGTGGGGGAGCCATAATCGAATGCCATGTTCCTTAACAAGCAGGCAGCAGTTACAGCCAACAAACCAACAACTATCTGCGTACTCCATCAAAAGTAGGCTTTGCTCCGTTCGACGCAGAATTGGAGGTGTGACAGTCTCCATTTTAAATGAAATGGCCTCTCTACCTAGATTACAATCCACGAAGCAGAGCCTTATTTCAAAATTGTCTGTGGATACACTCAAAATGTTTTAAAAAATCCGTAGGACTAGGTTAAGCCTAGGCTAAAATGTAAGTTCCTTGAAAATACCTCACCTTGCCAAAGAAGATGTTGGATACCATCCTTTGACGATAATTTCCTACACCTTTTATCTGCGACTTCTTTCAAGTTCAGCTTGAGATCTAAACTCCAATCTAAGCTGCATTAAAATACGAGTTTTGGAATTATTGTCCTTGAATCGACGAAATGCAACATCTCATAGTAAATAGGACTCACTCCTTCTTTTGGGGATTATTGTTCTGTCTGGAGTGAGTAACCCAGTTTAACAATGCACTAAGAATCCATTATTCTCGTCACGGAAAAGTCGCATCATCGCATCCTTGGAGTTCATGCCGGATAGATATTATATGGGGGAGCTGAGCAAAAAGCCTCCGATAGAATACACGGTGACGTTAATAAACATATCTGCAGCCAAGCTATTCCAAAATTTTCTGTGCTGGAAAAAAGATGATAGCGAACGAATCCTTAATGAGCCAACAACAGCACTAATATCCCCGAAGTGATATCTGTTTAACAGATCCTTTGTCTTAGGATTCTTTTTCAACAGAACTGGCACTCAGAGACATAAACGATTACAATAGTCAAATAACAAAATGACACAGAATGTCAAAGGACTACGAACTACGAGTATGCACCTGGAATATCCACTCACTGTATACTCCGGGAGCTACTTAAAAACCGTCAAGTGTCTTCTCGCAGTGCAAGGCCGATATACTTGCTTGATTCAAGAAATGCGATGGATAGGATTAGATATACAAAAGCGGAAACATTGCTACATTTACTGCAGCGGTTACAAAAGGTTGTACATGCTCGGATGCGGATTGACGTGGGATAAACGTCGACTCCGACCACTTTCTCCTGGCAGCCAGACTCAGAGTTTGACTGTCCAATGAGAAGAAGCCGTGAATGGCTCAAAAACGAAACTTTACACGCCAGAAACTGCAGAGGACACCTGAGAGAGGGACCCTCCACTCTGCATTCACCTTCTACTTACGTCAATACTCAGTGTACCCAATATGACAGCAACCTTGGGATATAAACCACCTCTAATTATTTAGTAGTCAATGGTATAAAGGTGTCTGCGAACACCGCAAAAAGGTGGCAAAGGACGCACATTTCAAAGCACTGCAGCGAGAAAAAAAGTTACCGAAGAAAGAATATCCAGGCAGGAGAAAAAATGGGAAAAAATCCTGCGTAGGAAGAAGAAGTTACAAAGGCAAAACACAGACTTTCCCCTAAGTTTCCTTAGTCACCGATGCACCGACCATAATGTCGAGAGAAAGATAGGCCAAGAAGGGAGTCCACGTCCTGTCAACGACTCTAGACAACTTATTGGCGTTTTGCATTTTCCTTTCGCAAAGCATCTTCGCATGCTAGGCTTAAGAGATACCACTGTCTGCGAAACTTGTGGGGAGGGCGATCATACTTCGGATCACTTTCTGTGTTATTGTCATGCCTATGCTCGGATCAGGTGGCAGATCTTCGGTGCTGATGTGGTGAGTGCTGACACTGTAAGCTCTGCATTATTAAAGTACCTTCTCGGCCTTCTCCGAAAGTTGAAGAAATTCCAGTCAAATTAGTAATACTGGGTCCTGCTTCCTGGTAGTACAGTAGACTAGTTGCATGTGAGTGCTCCGGACAAAAAACGAAAATACAGTCAACCAAGACATTGACTCTTTTTGTAGGTTGTGTGCACTAAATCACCCATATGTGAACAAAAATACGTCCGGTGACTGAAGCATCAGCTGCATAAGCACCATCTACAAGAAGGGCGATTATATTTCTTGCACTCACTATCAAGGTACTGTGTAAACGTCTAACGCCTTTCCCACCTGCCAGCTGCTTATATACGCAGACGATATCGCCGTCATAGGTCGTTCCCGGCATGCCGAAGTAGATAGAGGCTTTCATGGCTTAGTGGAGACTCAACGAAGACTAACCCTTGGCCACCGCTGCTGCTTTAGTTTGAAAAAAAAAACATAGAAGGTGAAAGCTCCTTACTGGGAAGACCAAGTTTATTCTCTATCCCTACCAGTTGTCCTGTACGGCGTCGAATGGTCGACGACAAGGAGAATAGAAGAGCCGATATGGGGCGTTTTCGGTCTAAAAATTCTTCGTCGAATTTATTGTGCTGTATACGAGGAGAGCGAACGGAGGTGAAGATAAAACTTCGAACTCTACGAGCTACACCAAGATGTGGAAATACATAGTCAGATATCTGTACATACTCTGATACAGCGACTACATTAGCTCGACCACATGGACAACAACGTTCAGGTGAAGAGGATCTTCGAATCCTAACTTCCAGTTACGAAATGATCAGGGAGAGCGAATTTTCATTGGCTATTGCAAATGCCAGAGGGATTAGTCTGGGCAAATAGGAGCAGAAATCGGCGAGGATGGAAGACTACTCAGTCTCGAACAAAGATTTTCACGTTTCGGAAACTCGTTAAATGAAAACAAAACTCAAACATAATGCGAACTTCGAATGTCCTTTCAATTCTTTGAGCATCCACGCTCCATTGGAAGCGCTAGTTAATTCCAACGTATAACTGTATAATGCCGCAAGCAGCCACCCACATCTCACTTTAACAAACGAATTGTAACATAACCATATCACACATACGAAAGAAACTATCCCCCATCAAATTTGACAGCTGTCAACAATGACATTTTCGCAGTAAAAAAAAAACTACAAACTGCGACAATGTTTGATAACATGTCCAACATTTGTGCTTTTGACAGCTCTATGGCATGTACTCAGGCAATTCTCAGCTAGAGCTGGCACAAAGGTATCACACACATATTCAATTGAGTCCTGACAGCCGTCAGCGAATATTCGACCTTTGAGTCACTTCGAAAACGATTTTTTCTTGCACTGAAATATTTTCGAATTTTTTTCTTAATCCTTTCAAGTTGAAATCATCAAAGCGATACGATGCTGTTACTGTCAAACGCATGCTACTGTAACTGTCAATTTTGGGGATCACATGAAGGCTCGTTTAAATATCATCGTTTTTATATACATAAGTGCCACAGGATAGTATTAAACAAAAAAATTCTTTAAAAATTTAATGCAACGACAAGACCGGAAGAAGGTATTTCCACTGCCATCCATCTACCACCCACCGCCAGCCGGGTGGTTTCTTTGAAACAAAATATTCGCTTTCATGTCAGATAATTTATTATATCGTGAAAATATGCAGCTTTATTCTCCCCCAATATGTGTGTGTATGCGTGTGGCGGAGCATGAAAACAAATTCACTTATTTCCATATGAATAGTTGCGTTTCCTCTGGAGAACTGCATCATTGAATTTCCTTTTTACGTTCTTTCATTCTCATTTTTCCATGTACCTAGTCCCAGAACATAGTATAAGTTCACATTCCGTTAGTGTCGATACATACTATTAACCTAGAGCCTTCGTCATGTATGTATTTAACCCACGAGATGTGGAGCGGTGAAATCGCAACGGAATTCGTATGCCCTAGTGGCAGCATTTAAACACGTTGTCCCTCCCCTTCGGAATTTCTCACACATAGTGAGCGAGAAAAGAGAAAAAAAAATTATTTGAAAACAAGGATACAAGTCGTGTATAGAGTCCGAAGGATGCAATGATTTCCTTGAGAATTTTGTCGAATACATGAAAAGATGCAGAAATAATTTCTAAGAAAAGATAAAGATAAAAAAATAGATAAAGACAGTTAGTTGTATTTATGGTCGGAATACAGTGTGTTTGGCAAGAAAAGCTACTGGTAACTTACTCACTAGGTGGCGGTGGAAAAAGAAGCTATGCTTAGTGCTCTTTGTGCCTTTGTGTTGGGGCTACGATGATCGATAAGAGCAGCGATGAGGACAACGATTATTAAAGCATTTGATATCGACGATACCTAAAAACATAAACAAAGAGCAGTTTGTGTAGACATCACGTGCGCTTCGAGATCCTATCCAATGAACAGGACGCTAAATGTGATCTTTCACTCGATCCCTCTCGAACTACAGATACAGTCTTATGCTGCGCAGTCCAAGTCAAAGTATCTGGATCTTGAACCATAGAACCTGATGGCGTTTCCAACTGATTACAAGACCTCAACATTGTTGGAACTTGGGACCGTGAACAGTAATTATCCGTTTATCCAACCACAACTGAAATGATGTTCATTATGAGGAGGAAGCTTCCTCCTGCGAGATGCCCATCCTTCTTCGGTACCCAGTTACAACTTTCGAACAAAGCTAAATACTTCGGAGTCATTTTTGACCCTAAGCTTGCTTTCAAAGTACACCTTGAGACCAAGATCTCAAAAGTCATGAGCATCCTTTGGCAGTGCCGTAGAATATTCAGTAGTACCTGGAGTTTAAACCGTAAGATGCTCCACTCGATATACACTGCCATAATAGTCAGACCGTCTCTTGTGTATTGTGCGGTCGCATGATGGTCAATTGCGCAAGCTCGGTAAACTGCAGCAACTTGCCTGTGTCTGCATTACTGGCGCCATGAGAGGAACTCTGACTGCCGTAATAGAAGGTCTTCTAAGCCTTCCTCCCTCGCATCTCTTTATCGAGTGAGTAGCCAGGAAAGCAGTATTTCGCATTGGAACGCGGCTTGAGCGGGCGATAATCTTTGGTGCAGGGCGTAGAACAGCGCAGACTCCAATGCTCTTTTCCGGAGCGTCCGGAATGGAGAAACGGCAGATGGGCTCGGTCTAAACCAGCTAGTACTGTTTCCTATACAGACGGGTCTCCAATTGATCTCAGAGCAGGCATCTATTCGGAGGAAGCGAGTGTCAAAAAGGCTTTTCCACTAGGTACATATAATAAGTCTGTCAGACCGAAGTGCAGCTAACATTGCTCTAAAAAAGAAGATATGTGGTAGAGCTATTTACAGCTGTAAAGGGGGCAATTGTTGAGCTGAACCGGCTTGAGCGGTGTAACTCGTCGACGCTCTTGCGCGTTTCGGAATATTTCGGGATATCGGGTGACGGCAGATGCTATTGCCAGGGAAGTGTCAGTGAGCGGCTTTGCACTGTTTAATCAAACAATGGCTGTGATGCTACTGTCAACTAGGGCACCTATCTACTTGACCAAACCTTCTACGATCTATTGATGGTGTGGCCTATATTAGGGTTCCAGGGCAGATTTCTGTTCAAGACTATGCCAAGGTACTTGAGAGAATTAAATTTAAAATGATTCACCGAATATGGTGGACGGACCAGTTCCCTTCTCTTGGTAAAATTTAATGGACTCACATCATTGAAGGCACGTTTAGCAAACTCATATGCGGTATTGCTGACAGCTCTTCTTATATCTGGAGAGGCGCCAAGACCGATCTCCATTTGGTGGATGAAATCTTAGGCTTTAGTAACTAGGTTACTGAACGCTGGATCAGTAGATTTTCCCAGTTGAAACTGGGCAGCTGCAAGGTATAACGTCGGGCAATTATTACAGACCAATGTCTCTAGGAAGACGATGGAAACCTTGTTTCGCATATGCTTGTGAATTAGCTTTTCCATACATTTGAGAGCAATTGACATGAGGCTTTTTGGGCCGTAAAATTTAGGGCTAAAGTCCATGTTTCTTTCTGCTTTTGAAAGATATTTGACTGTTACTTTGCGCCTATACATCGGCATGTGTGAGACTATATCCTATTTTGAGGACTACATAGCTCATCGGGGTGTACTAACTTTTCCTCCTGGCTTCCCGTTTGCTAAGCCTTGCCCACTTCTGTGTTTGGGCTGATATTGCGATCAACGGTTTCCATATCCATCCTCGATTGACTTGTCTCTTTCAGAGGTTCCTCTTACTTCCTCTTTGGTTCAGGTAGCATATCTCTCTCCGCACTGCGATCTGTAATTTTTTAGACGTTTATCCGCTTTTAGAAATCATCTGTGATTGCCTTGCAAGGTTGGGCGTCTTATCTCTAGACTCAGTTAAAATCCCAACTTGTTTCGGCCTTCATAGCTCTTAAAGCCCCTTCACCACCACCACAGGGTTCCCATTTTTGTCCACAACACTGTTTTTCCCGTTTAAAGATTCCCCCCCTCTGGAAACTTATGCAACCATAGACGGGGATCCAGCATCTACCGCACCATCAGCACCAACAAATGCAATTTGTTCAAAAGGACTACTTTTACAGTGCGCACCATTAGGGCAGCCCGAGACACCAAGCACGACCACCCCCCAACGCGCATACAATTGAGCATGCAAACACTCCTTGTCGTCCCCTTGCAAAGGGAATACTTAAAAGTCGAATAAATTTCATTCCAGTGAATTTTCGGTGGATGGCGCAAAAAATAAAGGACTCTCTGCCTGCCGCTCAGCGCGCCAACACACAACACATTTTGTGTGAAGCAATTTTGCTGAGAGAAAGGATTTTTGCATCTGTATCCGGGACGGAGTGCAGCAGCAGCAGCATCAGCATCAGCATCAGCATCGGCATCGGCATCGGGAGCAGCAGCTTCACGGCTTTTTAACACATTTCACTCCAATTGAATTGGCGCAATGAAATTAAATTTTATTTTGCTTTTCATCTTTTGCCGAACTGTCTTTCAGTGTTATGGCTGCAAGGAAATACTCCATTGGTCCTTAAGTTGGTGGAAAATATTTTCAACAAACTCAGCACGAAAGGATGCCGAGTAAGTGCGGACGATGCTTGAAGCAATATAATTGCGGCTTAGTAGTCCTCACGCTGGATAAGTGGTTGTGTTTAGGACGAGTTGTAATTTTGTTTAAGGAAATATCCCCGACGATGGAAGGATATTGAAAGCAAATGCATTATAAGGCTTTCTGCAATATGCCAAGCATTCCGTTTTTCTTTCGCTTATTTCTTAAAAGAATTACAAGGATGACCGCATGCTTAAAAAAGACACCCCAGACAGAGAAACTGCTTTACAAGGACTTTCTTGAAGGAAAGATGGAGGAGTATACCTACTCTCTGAGCAGTTTACTTAGTGCTTATTAAGCAGTGTAATTCAAAGGATTTCACATCCCATAAAGGAGAAATAATACTTTGTCACAGTTATTAATGGATAAATTGAAGTGCTTGAGCACTGAGCTCCTTGCTCTCCTTTCGCTACTCCTTCGGCAGTCGCCAAAGTATGTACTTAGTATTTTGAGATTGAGTTTACAGATTTATTCAAGCAATAGAACGAGAACGCGCAAATGACAGGATGACAAGGTACAAGGAAAACGAATTCATTGCAAGGATTTCTTTCTTCTCTTTGCTGAGAGTTGAAACACGGGCTTAGTGCTGACATTTTGAATGTAAATTGCATCTCGTGATGTCTCGGTTTTCAATTAATTTTAAAGTGCTGTTTGGATTGGCAAGGGCGTATTCGACTGCCGGTCAGTACTTGTAGTTTCAGCACTTTCAAGTGCAGTTAGAGGGGTTTGTTTGCTGACTAAATTCAGACTTGAATTGGGAATATTAAAAATGCAAAAATGAAGCGCAGATATGTAATACAAACTTACTCTAACCCCTCGTGGAAAATAGGGCCTGTGCACCATCGTGTTCGGAGTTCTGCGACGCGCTTGAGCTCCCTACATGTCATCCCAAATGATCTAGATTCCTCCTCGACTGTCCTTCTCCATGTCTGCCTAGGGAGTGCCTACTCGCCTGCCCGATTGGGTAAGTAGATTCCATTGTGTGGACTACTTCGCGCCGTAGGGCGTGACCAATCCGCTGCCACTTTCTCCTCCGTATTTTGACGTCCATGGGCTCCTAGCCCGTTTTCGCGTGTAGTTGGTCGTTCGATATACAGTTCGGCCAGAAGATCGTTAGGATGTTGCTTAATGTAAGCACGCTTGTCTCGTCTAACACTACTCTGCACTTCTAGCCTCCCTAGCCCTCAGTTGCGTACGCCGAATTGCTTGAAGTCACTCTCCCCTTAGGCATGTTATCGGAGGAGGTGAGAGCGTCCTCTTCTTCGCAGTCCCTCAGGGGTGGAATGATACTTCGGACTAGAGCGCTGGTGTTCATCCGCTCTACATGGCCTAGCCATCTTAACGTGGTACACGTGTCTTTTTGACCAGGTCGGTGTTGCTCTGCAGCTCGTATAGTTTGTAGTTAATGTCAGACAAACGTCCACAAGAAGGCATCGTCGGCGAAGTCAGTCATGGAAATGGAGAGGATCTGCATAAGCAGGGAGGAGTTGAGATACTGGATACACTGAGGTCACACCCATGCCTAGCAACAACAGGGAACAACGAAAAAGAAGACGAGAAGGACGAGATCAATAAGGCACAACGCGTTCTACGAGAATGGCTGCGAGAAGGCCCTTTTTTATAGATGAGGCAATGGATATGGTAATATGGGCTATCAGCATGCACGAATGTGTTCAATTCACGGTTACTTTGGTCGTCGAATGCTGAAGTCTATCGGTTCATGACCCGTTCTTTCACTAGTATTCAGTACTTGCTGGACTTCGCTGGACATTAAGCGATACTCGATCGGCAAAGGCTTTGGCGATCTCTTGCGATTGCAACCGTTCGACATCAAATTTATCACAATATTTTGCGGATTCGGATCTTTTCCCGATACCCGCATATTTACCTTGGAGGCAACTAGGTAGTGGTCCAATTTTATATTGGTCCTTCGGAGTGTCCGGACATCTAGTAAAGTGCCTTGCGTCGATCAAAATTTGATTGTTTGATTATTTTGGTCAGGTTTCGTTCACGTCCTGAAATCTCAAGACTTATCGCTTAAGTCGACCGTCAATAACGAGTCACATATGGATTTTCGAGGCTTTAGATAGCTTCGTGAATGGTTTTCTTTTACGTTAAAGTCAAGTTATGCCGAAAGCATTGCCCGTAGCCTGGTGAATTAGATCCTTATTTGCTAAGCTTTAGACAAGGGTCAGAAATATTAGAGTTCAGATATGTGCATTCCACGAGTAGACTCGATAGTAACTAGGGTCGACAACAGTGCAAGCATCCATTTTCGAAGCTTCTTATTGCATAGCAACTACTTTGTTTTACGTAGTAGAGCCCAACGGTACAATACCACTAGAACGAGGGACCGAAATGCACGAATGTGGCCATCCTTCTACGAGCGTATGAGTGATGCCATTGCCCCAATGGCTTATCGACCATCATGCCGTTCCTAACACCCTGATTCCTATGTGATGAATACGTTCTTAGAATATCATTTCACTGGAATTTCAATGCCCTTGCGCGAACCTTATCCTACAACCCTGGTTTGGAGGATGATACCGGACCTTCAGCTGCTGTGCAAATTTAGAGTCGACTTTCCTTGTGTTCAGGACTGGCTTTGGCTAGAGTCTGAGTCTAGGCTCGAATGTAGTCGAATCTTCACGGATGGCTCCAAAACTGATCAAGGGTCTGGCGTGGGTGCCTTCGTCGAGACCGACAACACTAGACTTGACTACTCGTTACATACCACTACTACATACCACTGTTTTTCAAGCGGATGTCTATGCCATCCTAAGGGCATATTGTAAGGAATTGGTGGAGGGGTCGGATTATCCGCGCCTTTAGAGACAGTCAGGCTGCGCTTAAGGCCTTGTTCAACCCTTTAACTCGTTTCGAAATAGTTCGAGAATCCAAGAACTCTTTAAACTTAGTCGCAAGACTGAAGACGGACTCTTGCCTGGGTCCCAAATGAGATCTTCGATGAGATTGCTAAGCAAGGCTCAGACGATGTCTTCTCAAGACCTGAACGTGCGTTGGGCCTTCCCGCTGCCTCGGTCAAGGTTTCCATTGATTATTGGGTTTTCACGAGTACAATTTTGAGTGGCACGATTCTTCAGCATGCAGGTGGACCCCAGGTCAAACCGACCAGAGTCATAAGATATTTCTGGTCCAATGCAACACGTACGTGTTGATGGACCTGGATGAATCCACTGAGTCCTCAGAACCTCGTCGTTAGTTCACTGTCAAGTATGATACTCGTAGCTATCCAACGGTCATCGCGCAAAGCCGATGATGCGTTTTGCCATCCTACCAAATGAAGTGATTGCGCCCAGGATATCCTGTGCTGATTCGCAAAATGCATCTGGAGGATAGATGATGTAGTCTTCTTCCGATGCGAACACATTTGTTAACTAGCTTGTCTACCCCCAACGCGTCACACAACGAAACTTCTAAGGACACATGTTAAATATCACGCATATCCCCTCGGAGCTGTAAGGATTTCTTGTAATGACTTGTTTTCGGGCGATCGTCCTATTTTATCCTTCAATTACTCCTCTTTCATATTAGGCAACACCACGTTTATTACCATTTAGCCATGTCCTGTACCCCAACCGCGAACAAAAAAAAAACACAAGCGACCCATTTGAATTCCTTAGGCGCTCGCGCTAGATAGGTGTTGGGTTTCATTCTGCCAACAAAGAACCGTGCTACTTACAGACATACGTTTGTCCTTCATATCAATGCTAAAGAAGCTACACTCCTCCCTGTCTCACCTCAGTCTAAGGATATAAATATATTAAAGCCAAATATGTATGCCGTCGAAGGGAAAGGACATGCACGGTCCCGGCCAGAGAGTAAAAAATCAAAAACAAAAAAAAACCTAAGAGGTTTAGCAAATCTTCCACTAGCTACTTACGTGAGGTAAATCCTTAAAATTTTTTTTCCGATATCCTCATAATGTTGCCCACCTCACTCAATAGATGGCAATGAAAATAAATTGTAATCGCTTTCCGTTTATAGCACCTCATTTGCGTACGTACCCTCTGTGAAGCCAGCATCGTCGTCAGTTGTGTAGTTGGGGTTGTTGCTTTCAACGGCGGGCGACTAAGCAGATTGTCCTGATCATTTTGGGAAAATTTATTTTATTGATTTCTATTTCAGGTGGGGAGCTGAGAAGGAGGCGGGGTAAATTGGGATAACAGTAGCAACAGCAAAAAGGACAACTCTGTTCGTCGCTTACCCGTATGGGGCCAACGAACAAAAACTTGTCTTCAGGTACCAAATAGCAATGTTTTCATATTGACAACCACCCATGAACGTACATATCAAAGGACGCAGCAGGATGAGACAAAAAACAAAAACAAAAGTGTCAACCTAAAAATTGGATCCTTGCATTAGGCAGAATGGAACAAATCGGGTGGTACACAGTTGGTAATGGCTCGTACGGCAGTTTGGTTTGCTCCTTTTTCTTTTATTCAAGAAGAAAAAAAATCAGAATTAAGGTGTTTCCACATACAAGAACCATCACCAACACCACTTATCCACTTTAGCTCCCATATGTGCGTTTGTCGTATAGAAAGTAGAATATCCCCCGAGGGCGAGAGAAGGATACCCCGTCCGAAGATTGTAGGCGGTAGGTAGCATTTGTATGCGCTACGAAAACTGTTGGCAATTTTTCACGACCAAACAGAAGGAAAATAAGAAACAAAGAATAAAAGAAACAGAGAACATAATTTCTCCCATGGGGGCAGTTGAGACGAAGGTTGTGAAGGCAGAACCAGTGGGTTAAGAAGGGAAGGCTCTGATGTGAAGGTTACCATGAGGCAGGTTACGTACGTTATTTGTACCGTTTGTTTCGTGTGCGTCCGCACAAAAGCCTAAACAATAATTATGTCAATAGTCTGAAAGGGAATGTGAAAAAAAAAACGACAAAAAAGGAAACCGAAGAGAAAAGGTTAAATCCTTGCCCGAGGTTTATTGTTTGTGCTCTTTTTTTTGCTGTTGTTGGACTTTAAGGAAACGGTTTTATTGGGTTGATTTTATACCTGATTTAAATTTTATTGCAGCGCTTTGTATTTAATATTGCTTATGGGGGAGGGGGGAGGTGGTGGTCGTTATAAAATATTTAATGCGATGGGTGAGTTTTGGGGAATTCACGATGTGATTATCGCAATCGTTGCGGTCCTTTTGTGAGGCTCGTTTTATGTCACTTTAATTGCAATTAATCAATGAACTGTGGTTAATGTCCTTCCATATCTGATTGCAATCGGGATAGGTTACCAATAATGTCCCGATCGCAGCGAGTTGGCTGTTAATATGTGTTTTTTTATTAACGTGGTCAATCAAAGTGTGCACTTCGGTCAAATATTTGCCATTTATAAAAATAAAAACGAAATTAACTCAATTGCTTGCAGGACACGTTTACAGTTGCAATTATGAAAGGCGAGAAATGTTTGCTATTACACTTTAAATTAAACCAGTTCTCCTGCACAACATAAACTTTTTTGCAATGGAGAGGGGTAAGGGGAATCCCTTTTGCTGCCTAGTTAGGAACTTCATCGAATTTCCTTTGTCCGCTAAACATCTGTATCTACAAATTTTAAGCGTTTTTGGATGATGATGCAGCTTTAGAGCGATAAGATTGCTATTATCTACGTTAGGCTAGGTTGAAGTGGCTACCAGCTAAGGACGCACTTAGACCAGTGAGAGATCCTTTGTGATACCAAGCAATCCTTTTCGACTACCAAGGGGTTATTAAAACCAACCCGAACTTTTGATAACGCATAGGATGCTCGTGACGTCCAAGTACGCTAGTCCGCTGACATCATTAAAGAAAGGAGCCTCGTAATGGAGTAGTTTTCCTTGGGAGAGGTCCATATTACTTGAAGAGTAATATATCTCCCTCCCATTTGAAAAGAGTCGCAACCTGCAACCATGTTAGCATATCAGACTTTGTATCCCGTGAGTCTGATCTGAGATCGCTTTGATTCAGCTTAGTGAGTTTGGTTATAGTGGCAGGCTTCACTACATAGATACAACCTCACTTAGACCAGTAAGGTCAATTGTGTACCACAAGATCAACATCTCCAAAGAGCTACCCACAAAACCAGGAGGAGCTAGTACATAAGTGCTGGAGGCTAGTACTGCTTTTTGCATGCACGATTCGCGGGTTATTCTCCAGTTCCTCGCGCCTACGTACTAAACCACACCTCTGCATTCAATAACCACTCTCCCTGCGGGACTGCCGTTAGACAATACTTTGCGGGGCTGATTAGCAAGTATGCTCTTGTCTCTGAGGCCGCTTCTGGAGCTCTTCTTAGGGCTTCTGCTCTTCGCAGCTCATTCTGCACACACACTATGAAGGAGCAGATCTCCATCCACTCGCCCTCCGATCTCGTCATATGACTTACGAAATTCTCTGGACTTGGCAGGTTTGATCTGTATTCCTTCCACGCCACTAAACTCACCTCCCCTCCTACCTTTGGTCCTCGTGACACTGTCGCCAAGCATTTGATCGCGAGGGGAGGCTTCAGCCTTACATACTCGGCTCGTTTAGGTTGGCAGCCGTCTGTGCCACGTTTCGTTGTGGAGTTGACAGGAGCCCCTGTCTCGGTTGTTTTTTTATGATGATAGCCACAGTATCGCTTACTGCTTCTCATGTTTCATGTGTGTGCTTAGCATCTGTCTGGTGTCACGTCACCACCCAGTCTGTTCGCCAGCAAATTACGTTCTTTGCGATATCGTCCACAGTGAAATATGATGTGTACCGCATCTTCGACTGATTCTGTTCGCTGAGGTTGTTGAAAAGTAGGGTCCTAAATGCAGTTTCCTATGGGCGGAGGAAGCCTCGCATGTGCATTGAAAATGCAGCATGGTTTCTTCATCCATGCAGCTCCTACAGAGGTCGTTTGCGAGGAGCTTAAGCCAGATCTCTCTAGTCCGTCCAACGGCGATTCGTTAAGTTAATAAAATAAAGTCTAGTTCACTGACAGCTCCAAGATGGAAGAGTCTGGAATTTTCGGAGAATCCTCCATCACCGTGAGTCTTGTCTTGAATTGCACTCATCGATATTCCAAGTCTTTGCCAATAACCAGTGCCTCACATAATGCACTCTGCCACACTTGACAAGTGTCATGATAAAATCCAAACTAGTTCTAGAGATTGTCTTTTGCCCTCAGCACATAGAGTACTACGTAAGGGTAAGAGTAATGTCCACCCTTACACTAGCAAAACAGGGTGCTATTTGCCTCTTCCTGAACGCTTCTGTAAACCACGAAAGTCCAACACTACCTGTTCTGTGTCCTATCAACAAAAAAATCTGTTCTACTTGCGAGCAGAAACAGGACTAACCCTAGAATCCCAACAGATACAAGTGTTCTCCGCCTTTTCTACACAGAAAACCTTTCACTGGACCCAATCTGTAGACTTTGCCTTGACAGTGACCAAACCTTTCTTCATATACTCACAGAATGCTCTGCACTCATTCACCTACTCGGAAGGAATCTAAGCAGGGAATTGGTCTCAATTATCAACTTCTCTGAAATTCACTGAAAGATGTTCTTATGCTTCCTTATAGATTGCCAATAAGTGCAGGCCCACCACCGATGATGATCGCCAAAGTGCGATCGATCCGCAAAATAAACTCCCAGCGTCTGTTGATCTCCCAACAATCTTAGGCGATGGATACGAGCCTTTCTTACCAAGGCGAAGCCTTGCTTAAAGTAATTTTCCTTTAAAAGAGGCTCAGCTTAGTGCTTAGCCCTATGTCCCGTGGTAAGATACAGAACTTTCCCTGGTCCATCTCTAAGAACATCAATCAGTTGACAGTCTACTAGATCTTCTGGTATCGAGATTATTGTTTTGCTTGATAATCCACTCGAGGATTTTGGGGGACCCCTTCAATCGTTCAACTTTGAGAGTTCCGAAACTGTAAAACCTACATACCACTATCTTACTATCGTCAGACAAAGAGGGCACTCGATCTAGACAGAAGAAAATTAAGACATATGTATGGTCGGTCGGTCACATCGGACGCATCCACATGAATAAACACACCTACAGACTGAGACTGGTGACTTCTAGCACTGGCTTCTAGCGGAATGCGAGGAAGAGTAAGAAAGCCTCCATCACTTTCTCTGCGAATGCCCTGCAACACTAAGATAGAAACATCTGGGAAGACACTTCCCGCCCGAGCTGAGTTGACTTAGACGTTACAGCTCTGGATGAATCCTGGATTTCGTTAGAAGTCGGGCCCAACCCGACTCTCCATCTTCGAATTAAACCTCTTTTACCCTTCTCTACCAGAAAGTTTCTCTAGAAGATAACGCTACGAGCTCAAACGGTACAACCGCTTACGTGGTGACGATATCTTCACCCTACCAAACCAACCAACCACCCCAGAAAACCCTTACTGTCGCAGTTTCAATGTCGCAATCGAAAAACGGAACCTTATGTACTACAGGTACATATATATGCGCCTGTCCGGCACTAGTTAGGACCAGACAATGGCCTTTAGGTGTACCCTCCTCCAACTCGCTTGAGGAGGTCTCAGAGAAAAAATATCAAGCAACTCACAACGTTTTTAAATTCCACAGGTTACATTCAATGAGTTCTCATCAACACACCTTGGATGGTGGTAACATGGGCTGTGATATGAAAAAAGGCCACCTACCTACCTACCCTGGTTATGACCATGAATTCCTGGCGGCTTATCTCCTTCGGAAAAACATCCAACTTGCCATGACGATGATAATTTTTACAAGAGTTCAAAAGTCCACCATCGAGTGTACGGAAAGAGTTCCCCTTTCCATGTTACCATAGCGGCATATCAGTGCCAAGCTAATAAAATCCCGACGTTCAGCGAATTAAAACGAGTCCATCGATCCGCTGCCATCCTGCATAGGTATTCCTCTCCTCCATCTATTCTCGACATCATCACTCACATACTATCGCCCCCAGAATCCTGTCCCTACGACAGGGACCCACATCAGTGGTCACCAGTATAACGGAAATAAGTCCCCTTTTCAAAAACCATACACCACGACTAATTTAATTCGCACTCAGACTTTTAACCTCATTACACAAAAAGCAAACCCAGTTCCCAAACAAGGAGAACTCAAAAATTAAGTCATAACGATTACCCGGCCTCCTAATTGGTAACTTTCTAACCGCACCCTTGCATAAAGTTTCCAGTAAACTTCTCACGTTTCCCCGGGGGTTAATTACCTGTTCACTAGTTACATCACCCGCCCCAATGGCTCAAAAACTCACCATTCATACGAATACCATTAATCATATCCTTTTCCACAAATGGATTTCTTACTGCGAAATGACATGAACTACTCACATCGTCCTTGCAGATATCATTAATTATTTGAGGGGTGGAAAGGAAAGGCAAAACGGAAAAAAGAAACAGTAACGGTGTACGCTGGACAAACCCAGAAATTCCTTTCATTACATTTATCCTTTTTGGTGCTTTATTAACCCACGCTCCTGTGAAACCACGAAAGGTTTCATCATGCAAATTCAATGTTAAACCTGATATCCTTTCATATTGCAAAAACTCTGCATGCGAGAGAGAGACAGAGGTGATATCGTAGTTTGTGTTAAGCCTTCGCATAGTAATGTAGCAATAAATGAGAGAAATATCCTGCCCGAGGATAGTTATTTGGAGATGTTTACCAAGGACATGATTCCCCACACTTCAGGTGGTCTTTGGGTAATTTGGTAAATGAAAAGGACACTCGGATGTGTTTACGTGTGTAAGTCCTTTTTTATTAAGTTGTGACACGCAAGAAATTAGCCACCTCAGAATGAGACGTACATATGTACATTCCAGCACATCCCGTCCAGGGCACGGGCGGACATGGGCATGGGCATGTGTGTAAAGCGTTGCTATGTACGCGCCGAGAGTATCTTGCTGAAATTACATACGACCGAGTGTCCTCCTGGCGTTACAGGCCGAACAACAAGCTGAGTGTTGTCACAGTGACACACTGTGTCGCAACAACACGGGGGGAGACGATACGATAAGGACTCTCTTTTTTTTGTTTTTGTTTTATGTTGTCATTGTTGGTGCGGCATGGCGTTAAGAACATTTTCAGTTCATGAGTGACACGGTGCTATGGTAGATTGTAATGGAGGTCACGGATCCATTCGATGCTCGCCATTCCTTCGTCCTTTTTCCGACAACAAATGATTAAGGCGGCCAATGTGTTTAGTGTGGTGGATAAGGTTCTTCTTGGCTGTTTTTGTGTATACACGGAGGACTCTTTGATTTTTATTAAATGTCCTGTCATACACGCATCATTACCGTTAAAAGAGAATAGCGGCACACCCGTAAATTGAATACGGTATTTAAATTTGTGGGCTTGTCTACCCCTACATACACAATAGCGAGGGAGCAACAATTTTAATGTAGCGGGGCTTGTCATTGTACCGCCTTGTATTGTTAAGGTCGTGGGTGCACAGGTAATTTTTTAGATGACTTTTAAATACCGTCACACGGTATACACCCTCATACAACCCTGCAAGGCAGGGTTGTGACAAGCCGCAGGTGCGGATACTAGACGGAGGATGGGAAATTAATTTTTGTAATTGCATATTCGCGTTGTAAAATTTTGCGGTTTCTTTCTCAACAGAGGGCGGGAGGTGGGGGGTCTAATTTTGTCAGAGTGTTAATAGGCGGTTCGTTTTAAGAGTTTTTTTTTTTTTTTGAATTCAGTCAGAGATGTCAAAGTTTTTGAAGAAGATTGAGCGGCTTTTAGGGGGAGGGTTTTTCTTTTCTTTGACTCAATCCACTTAGGCTTTTTTATTTCTATTCGAAAAGTCTAAGAAATTTTACGATGTTGTTTGGGGAATTGGAAACTGTGGTAGCCATTCTAGATGGTACTGAACTACGTCTGAGTAGGAGAATAGAACCTTAAACAGTAAAAGAACCTTGATTTCTGCAAATTTTCAACTGGGTTACGACAAGGTGTAGAACACACATCAAACAGAAGCGAAATAAAGGACGAATCGTATTAGAAGGCACCAGCAGTCTGCAAGAGCATTGGTTGGTTATATTGGCAGACCCTCCCTTATAATTCATTGTAATCATTTGACGTTGGATTTTGATATTTATGAATCCGTTAATTATTGATGGTCTTGTATCTAATTAAGTGAATAGAAGTTCTTAATTGAAAAGGACACAAAAGGTTGAGTATCATATGTACTTTCCCCGGGAAAGATAGGTTTACTTACTTATATGGTGAACCTGGCCCTAAACCAATAAGCCTTTCCAGTTAGTCCGGTCATCAGCTGACTCCTCTAGTTGCTCTCTCTTCAAGGTGTTTGAGGTCCCCTTCTACTTGTTTGCAAAGTCGTCCTCTACCGCGTTGTCCCTCCGGGTTTGATTCGAAGACTGCGAGCCGGAGCATTAGTGTACATTCGCTCTACATGTCCTAGCCATCTTAGGCGACTAATGCTCAGATTTTTAACTAGGTCGGTACCGCTGTACAGGTCGTACATTTCGTCGTTTTTCGAAACGGGACCGAACAATATCTCTCGAAACGTCTCAGGATATCTTCATCCGCTTTTGACAGTGTTCATGCTTCCGCGATATACAGCAGGATTGGGATGATAAGGATCTTGTGTACAATCTCCTTAGCTGTTTGGGTTAGGGACTTACTACTTAGTTGCCTCCTCAGCCTATAAAACAGCGAAAATTTATTCGTCGTTTTATTTCTACTGAGGTGTTGTTGTCAAAGTTCATAGCAGAGCCAAGGTAGACAAAGTCCTTTACTACCTCAAGGTTATAGCTGTCGACTGTGACGTTCGCCGATGTTGTCTGACCCTTCTTTTTGACAACAAATACTTGGTTTTGCCCTCCTTTATCACTAAATCCATTTTTGACAGTAATACCAGCGGACGCACCAGTGGCAGTCAGCTGTGTCCTACCAATTACATAAATAGAATGTCAAAGCCTACGACGTACGTTAGGTAGTTAGTTATAATGAAAGGTCCTCAGAAGGAGGACGTGCAGCGGAGGTATTCCCTCGATGGAATTAACGATGACTCGCACAGCCAGACTACTGGAAGCCTTATGTTAGCTACGCCGACATACTTTGAGCTTAAATCAGTAAGGAACTTTTAAAACTGAGTCAGGAAATGCGATGGGATGGCCGAAAAAAAGAAGGATGAAAATCTGTGGCATCGACAACGGTGATTGTTACTGAAACCAGAAGCAGGGCTGGTTCGGGCGCGGATTTGTTATAAGCACCAGACTTAGGCAAGAAGTATTGTACTTTCGACACTTGAGCGAGCGTCTTATGGCAATCTACATCAATCCACGTCGCCAAAATTTACCTAATAGACGCTCATACCTCCACAGAATGCAAGAACGACGCTACCAAAGAACATTTCCACGAACTTCTCGACAAGTGCTATGCGCAATGTCTTGAATATGAATTTAAAGTTGTGTCATGCACTTTTAACGCTAATATAGGAAAGGATGACATCTTTGCTAGGACAGTTGGTAAACGTAGCCTACACGCAACTAATTCTTACAAAGGACTTAGGCTATAGCAACCACACTGTTTCCTCATCTGAATATTCACGATCAACTAAATTGATCACCACATTTCGATCGACGAATTCCTCCAGAATTCTGGATGTCCAAACCCCCCGAGTATCCAACCCCGATTAGCTATCTTGTTTAAGCCATGGTACGAATGCAGATATTTCAAGTGGATACTGTGAGAAGATACAACGTCGAGAAGCTGCAATCGCAAGGAACCGCCAAACCAGGTACAGAAGACCAGTGGTAACGCTGCCGATATGCCATCAGAGACGCCGCAACTGACGTGCTGGGTTTCAGCCGACCACCAGCAAGAAACCCTTGGTTTCTGTTCTGTTCTATTGCCTTTTACTAGAAAAAGATTGGACAATCTAGGACCTATCATTACCAAAGGCATCACTCTAGCTTATTCTAGTGAAGTCAAATACCTGGGAGTCATCCTCGACAAACGGCTCAGCTGGAATTCTCATATCGAGTTCGCCATCGAGCGTGCCACTAGGGCCATGTGGGCCTGTAGGCGACTTTATGGCCGAACTTGCGGTCTAAATCCAAAAATGATACATTGGATGTATACAATGATGGTGAGGCCCATTATCACATACGCGGCTATTGTCTGGTGGCCGAAAGTTATTGAACGGACAACTTGACCGGCATCACAGGGCTATGCGTACCTGCCCTACGGCAGCCTTAGAAGCAGACGTTGGGCTTTCACCCCTTCAAATCATCATTAGGAAGACAGCCGCTAGGTGTGCTATCAAGTTGCAGATAGAATACAAGTATAAATCAGGTGACCATATGGGACATCTGAAAATTCTTGACTCAATCCCCAAAAGTAGAAATATTAGACCGTGCAAATTGGTGTTCCGGCATTAGACCCTAGAGGTCTGGTTTGGTTAACGACGGATCGAAAATGGAATCTGTAGTTGAAGCTGGTGTCTTTGGACCCAACACCAAAGTCACGATACCTATGGGAATGTGTCCACGGTATTTCAGGCTGAACTCCATGCCATTGAAATCTGCGCTAGGTTAAACCTTAGTAAGGGTATTAAGGGCGCTAGAATATATATATTTTCAGATAGTCAGGCAGCACTCAAAGTTAAATGCTGCTACGATGCACTGCAGTCCCTGGCAAGACACAGCAAGGTAAAACTTGGATGGCTCCCCGGTCATCAAGGGATTGCAGGCAACGAGTTAGTAGATGAACTAGCTAGGGCTGGCTCAGAATCTGCGTTCATAGGACCTGAACCTTACTGTGGCATCAACTGTAGTAATTGGGAACACAAACTTCGTGTGGACCACTGGGAAAATGTCCCAGGGTTGAGACAATCCAAAATACTAATCAAGCCTTACTCCTATAAGGATACACTAAACTTTAATAACGATAGTATAAGGAAGCTGGTGGGCTTTCTCATGAATCTGAGCTCAGACACGGAAAGTAGGTTCTGCTCGGAGGAGGAAGAATCATCCGAATACATACTCTGCAATTGCCCAGCTTTACATTGGTTAAGGAGACGTACTTTCTGTAAAGAAATGTGTACGCCAGCGGAATTGAGAAACTCTGCTACTAAGTACATACTATCCTTCATTAGGGAGCTAGTACGGCTCTTAGAATAACTATACCCTTATGATACAATAGATCTTTAAGGTCACAGTGTCTGTCAAAGGGGAAAGGGTTTTTTTCAAAAAAAGCAAAAAGCTAAGTTAGACGCATACAAGGTGGCGCTACAAAGAAGGACAAAGGTTGCTCGTGAGCTCTACGAGCAAAAGAAACGAGAAAACCATCGGCTTCTCCAGAAGAAGAAAAAAGAGTACGAGAAGCGCGCTATCGAAGATATTGAGAGATTATACTCTCTCAGTATAGACCGGATCAATCCAACAAGACACATACAGAAACCTGTAAAAATAATGAAGGCAGACTTGGAGTAGAGTCACTATCGGTGCTGACGGCGATGAAGGCCAACATACCACTGTCAGGCAGACCGAACCATTCAACATAGACGATGATAGGACGAGGTCTGTTAAGGATAAAAAAAAAAACTCATTGAAGAGATCCGAAAGTCGTTGTCCTTAAATGATTCTCATCTTTGGCCTGCGGGTAGCCACATAAAAAATCCGATTTTCACACCCTCAATAGCTTTTGCAGCTCAGGATTTCCCTCCGCCTTCATTTCGTCCTTCTTTGTCCTGACATACAGAACCATCCCTCGGGCATATTGATCATTTGTTCTTAAACGCCCTAAGAGTACAGGCACTTTGACATGGAGACTACATGCTTTTTCGCAGACACACTTAAAATCCAGGACTTTCTCAAAGTCCTCCGAAAAGCCATACATATTCTCACTAAAAAAGTGTACATTTGAACACGATACAGGACATTCCCTTTTTCTGCATTAAAAAGGAACGAACGCAAAGCAGATAAAGTCAACCTTGGTAAGCTTATCAAAGTATCCTGGCTGCCTGTCAATAGTTATCATTAGTTACCAAAACTATGAGCAGCTACCCGAATTCCCCAAATGGGAATATCCTAGATTTGGATTTTCACCCTTCACTAATTGGCATTGATAAAGCCGTTATTATTATTATTTGTATCAAAAAATCATCATCATCCTCCGCATCGTAGTCGTAGTCCCTTTCGAATGTTCGGGTTCTTGCTCGGGCGCTCATGACTTGCTGAATGTGACTGGTGTTCGTGGAAGTATCGCTGCGTGTTTGGGTGTGAGTGTGTGTGTGTGTGCTCTATTGGGAGCACATTGAAGAAAGTAATTTTCTTCTTCAATCCATAAAAGATATCGGAAACTGGGTGCGGTAAATTGCCTTTTCAACTTGGGACGTACCAATACATACCAATAGTGTTGGATGGGTGTCGTGGTGTCGGGGTGTCGGGGTGTCAAAGGAAGGATAGCACTGATGATGTGTATGTAAAATTGAAAGAAGGTAACTTTAGTATTCTTCTTCATCGGATCCTTGTTCTTCTACAATACGCTGAATACTGGTATTCAATAGATGACCTATTTTACTTTGAAAAATAGCAAAAATAAGAAAGTCGCTGGCAAAACTTTTGTTAGTTATAAAGTTTGTGTGTGTTTTTCTTGTTTTTTTTTTCTTCTTCTATTCTCTTCGTCCTCGAAGAAGAAGAAGAAACAAAATCAAATCAAATACGCAACTGAGGCATACACGAATGGGAAGTTTGAGTATTTTTGTATGCAGGAGTTTTTATAGGGAACAAAATAAACGGTTCGCATGGATGGAGATGTGTGTATGGTTGTGTGTGTATGGTGGAGACGTTTCCGCAGAGTAGAAATGTGATTTTTTTTTTTGTTTTCATAGAGCAGGATTTGGTTATTTCCTTTTGTTGTTTATTTTTATAGCATGTTTCCTTCGCATTAATTGAGGATGCGTCAAAATCAAATGAAGCAATATATGAAGGAATAGTCGTATGGGGGGAAGGGGGGTATATTTTTTATTCTTTAAGAGATTTCTTAAGCAGTCCTTCTGTGGTACACATATCCGTATCTGACATTCTTAAGTTCTACTATCACGAATGGGAATCAGTTGGCCATATTCAGATGTTTTTCTAAAAATCAATTGTGGAAGCAAATAAGTTTTGTGGAGTTCGCAAGTTACATTTAAATGATGACCAGACTACAGGGATATCCACAAATTATTATTATTACTATACTAAGGTCCTGCGACCTATTAAACCTCTTGTGCTCGCCCATTAGTTTAACCAGAAGGTCTGTACAGCTTTAGGTTCCCGTTCTTAATATCCACTGAACTAACAAAATCCTGTGGAGGCATGATCTTCTGGGAAGGGCATCGAAGAAGTAGAATTATTCGACTCAAGCTTCCATATGTAGCGATGAACCACATCCTGCACACAGAGTCCCTTCTCCATACTGAATATGGCGGATCTAAAGAGGACAACTTAAAAGAATCCGTAATTCCGGGAATAAGAACTGTACGCATAGAATGAATGGCACCACGTTAATGCGAATTTGGATACCTTGGGCACCTCCGATTTGAAGATAAGTCCCCTATGGCGGAATGCGGAGCTCTGCCACCTGTGACCTACAATTGCCAAGATGCTTGTGGAACTAAAATTTCCAACCACACAAAAAAGAAGCAGACCTCCAAGACGGGCCTGAACAAAAAAAGCAGGAAGTCGCTGGTACCGTTAGCAATTTCAGAAGCACTGCACTTGTGAAGGACCACCTGCAGAACCTCTGCTTAGAGGATACAAACAGCGTCTGCTCGTTGCTGTTGTAAGTAAATCCAATGAAGCTAGCTCATCACTTCTCAAACTGTCTAACTTCGACATAAGGTCTTAGGTCGCTGAGTCGCGTGACTCGGATTCTTGATTTAGGTCCTTCGGCATAAGATTGAAAAAGGAATGGAGTTCAGCAGAGAGGAAGTCGCACGAAAATTGCTAAGGCGTTCGCCGAGTCAGTTAAAAGGAAACCCAAGGCGACGACCTCAGGCTCTCGCCACCACCTGTCAAAAGGAGATGATCCCTTTCCGAGGAGTAATGCCTTCTCCATGAGAGTGGAGAATAGTCTCATTGTTGCGATAGTGGGCATATCCGAAGACTACGGGAGAAGTCCCTTCGACAAATGGGGGTTAATTAAAGGCAAGGTGGTGAATTGCCTTTATAAGCTCATCAGGTCGCACCTTAACCCTCCGCCCACGTTTAAGAATGCCGACGAGCAGAAGGGCTTTGTTAAGCTTATCGCATTCGCGGATCAAAACTAGATCAAAACTGTTACTGCCACTGTTATCGACAGAATTGGTGAAATCTGGCTGGGACCCTTGTTCAATGCAGTGGACCAGATTCAGATCCCGTACAAACCGAAAGCAATCTGGGATCTGGGTTCCACTCGAACCAAACGATTCAGCAAAGATATCCGATATTATCAAGTATCAAAATCCGAATCTGCCAGCAAAGGACTGGAAGTTAATAGAAAAGTCACCGCACCCCAAAATGACTGCCCCTTCTCCCACAGCTCCTGTCGATACCGACGAACCAGAGAAAACTGGCCGCTCACTAATAATCTCACTCACCATGGAGTTAGAACCCCTGCTGCAGACTCACTTAACTACGGTCTAAAAGAGATAGAGGCGAGGCTATTCAAAAACGACGAATCCAGCATCACAGCACCACCCGAGCCGATGAAACCCGCCTCCCCCATCGCATCTTCTCCTGATGATAACCCTTCATCCATAGAGAAGTTAGATGCTACCATTGTGGAAAAATCTGCACCAGCTGGCTATGATTCTGAGTCGGATACTCCACCACTCCAAGCTAGCATCCGCTAAACTGCTACTCCACCTCAAGGAAAGAGGTTGTAAATTGCCCTCATCCTGGAACCCTGGTTAGCACCATCCCATGACTGAGAGCTTTATTATGGGCGAACTCAACAGCCTTCATCGTGAAGCAGGAAGTATTTCAATAGAGCCAAATCGGTCAGGTTACTTTCCGACTGAAAGATTTAAAACTTCGGTTAGGAAAGCCCGGCATAGATCCTAGCGCAGCTTGTGCCAGAGTATTGATAACACGTCTCAATCTGCTACGCTAAGGTCCACTCAAAATCGCCTACCTTACCAAGTGTCCTAAACAATTCCGATGGATCCTGGGCGGATTCTGAAAGGCAGTCGCTACCTCCCCTAATGTGGAGTATAGCTGTGGAAGTCAAGCCTGTTATGATGACATATATGTATACACATATGCATATGTACATATGTAGTACAGATTGCCAGAGGGAAGGTTGAAGATACCCTCTGTGACATCATACAAAGGTGCCCAATAGAAACTCAAGAACAATGCCGCACAGCTGGGTTCAACATAAACCCGACAACTTGAACTGGAGCAAATTCGTCTTTCGGGACACAGTACTGACATCAGCAATGGAAGTGAAATATCTAGCAAACAAAGGAGATATCCAAAAAGGCTAACACTCCTCTCATGATATTTAGGAGCGGGTAAGTCCTGGGGACTCAACCTGAGCACTCAAAGATCGATATACATCGCCATTGTGAGACCAATGATCACGTATGGAGCTATAACATGGGCAAAACGACCTAGTCTCTCAACAATGAGAAGACACTCACTCACAGTACAAAGACTCGCATGCCTGTATTGAGTACCCATGTCGGAAAGAAGGTAACGAAGATGCAGATTCCTTTGCAAGACAGCTACTCCCTGTCCTTCATTGGACTTCAACCGTTCTGCGAAATAACAAATCATACCATACGCGAAGAGCTCAGGAAGATGGAGAAAGATGACAGGGCGAGAACCTGGATTAACACTCCGAGTATGAGGCAAGCTGAGAAATGCTACAACCAGAAACGATTCAAAGCATGCATCTGCCTTAGCAAAAACAACCTACGTATCCTTACTGAACGCTTTATAGCGGAGCGCTGCAGGCTCGGGGAACAACGAAGGAAACTAGGCTTTGCATATTCTGCAATGAGGCCAGAGAGGCTTCAAAATATCTTCTGGAGTCTTGTGGGGCTCTGACCTACAATAGGTTGAAACACTTGGGCAAGTAACAATTATCAGATGAGGATCATAACCCACTTCTCATTCTCAGGTTCCTTAGAGAAACCGAATTCGGGCGAGTACTTTAAAGCGGACGGTGCTCGCCAGGCTAAAGTAAGAGTGCGCAATCCTCAAATACAAGGGAACAAGCCTATCCCATGTATTAACAGAGGGAACACTATACCATTAGGTCAACCTGAACCCAAAGTACGGATAACCACAACACCTTCTACCAGGTGCATCGATCCCAAGCAGTAGCATAATAATGTCCTGGACAGATGACACTGCTTATGGCGCTTCGTCATATTAAAACTGTGTGTCAGGTAACTCATCAACCAACCCGAGGGGTACTTCATTCCCCCATCATCCATCACTCAATAGCTATACAGGAGTATGTTTCCCTTAATTCAATATCATATGTGTTAAGGGTGCCATTAAGGACTCGCAAGATTGATACAACCATTTAAGGCACTAAACATCTCCTAATTCAACGCAAAGAAAAGCATAGGTCAACCATTTCAACGTCCTTCTCAATTTATAGCGTCATAAACAAGTAACGGTCGACCTACCCTTACAGAAATGCAAACTGATTTCAATCTTCTGCCATCAAACACTTGCAGCGGCACTTATATCGCAGCACACCCTTAAACACAAAACATCAATTCCCATATTATCAGGCGAATATAAAACTTCTAATATCGTGCCCCTTCGATACGCGCCGCCAATACACAATTCATTCTCGTCCTCGTCCTGCGATAGCGAACTTTCTTTCTTTCTCGCGCGCCAATATTTATGGCGATTTTAATGTCTGCCTAAGAAGGTGTTTCGTATTCATCGCGAATCATAACAGAAATCGTTAAGGCAGCATTCCCTACTGGAAGAAGCCCCCCCAACGGATGTTTATTATTGCACCCTCGATACTATGTATATTGCCTGCGTGTTGTTGATTTTCCAATCAGTCGTCCTTTTTATTGTTTCGAATATTATTACTCGCAACATTCTCAATATCTGAGTGCGGATGATGGTGTGAGAGTAAAAGGCAACCAACCCCTCAAAAAAAAAAAAACGCAAAAACCGGAAAGCCAAGCCAAATTTTATACCGGATGCGCCTTGAACTCAACCCACCCCCCACCGAACATTGTTGGAAGGAAGCGAACAAAAAAAATAATAAATCTGATAAACAAAAACGGACCTCGTTTATATTCACTTGCACGCTCATGCTGCTCCGCACAAGTACAGGATAATGTTGTGTTTTTTTTTCGTCCTTTAAAGCAAATTTTCTTGTGTCTTTATTCCATGTATTCCACACCCCCTTAGACACTGTCATCCTGTATATACCGTCCACCCCTTGAAGAAGAACATTATTGTTTGCAATTTTAAGTGTATTGATTTCCTGGTGATAAATCGATTAGACTGTCCTTAGCAGGAGGGTGTCGTCGTATGTCGAAGTCGTGTACGCTTTGAAAAATTGAAAAAAAAATTATTTAATTGAATTTAACGGTAGGAAAATGAAATTGACTTTAAAAAAAAAATTGTTAAAGGGGAACCTATGGAGAAGGGACTCTTTGCTTGCCTGTCGATAGCTTGCGCGTTTTATATATTTTGTGCTCATTAAGAGTCGATCTGGATTGGACTTTTTGTAATTCATCTTTGCAGGCATTACAGTTAAGGGATGGTAATTAGGCGAAATATTGCGTTGTGCTATGTTTCGGGAGGAGAAACAGCTCGATTAATTCATCGAAGCAGGAAGGCGACGACGTCTCCGTAAACAAGTCAATTATTTTGGGAATGATGTATCGAAAATGCGGAAAAAGGACATTGGAGAACGTTGATGTCGTCGTATTGCATATTACACGATACCTATTATTTTTGTAAATTATTTACGTACTTGCTCAATTGGTAGACAGGGACCCATCCTGGTCGCCATCGTCCTATGAAATACCATCGCAAGTGCATTCGTTTTGAAGCTTGACAGATGGGTCAAGTCAACCAGAGTGGAAACAGAAACTCGTCTCCCATTCAGATCTCCGGACGGGACTTTATCAGTGAGTATATGTACATATGTGTATATTAATAAGGTTCGAGTTGAACTAACGAGCTTCTCCAATAAGCTTCTAGTTGGGCACTCCAATTTGGCTGATGACCATTTCTATATCTGTGCGCCACCTAAAGCGAAATCTGCCCCTCCAGGTTAGATTCGAAGGTTCTACGGGCGGAACATTGGTATGCAATGTACATATGCCAGCCGAGTTCCTCCTTGTTGACAGGGCTAACGTTTTCTTGTCCTTATTTACTGCTAGACCTATTTCAGCCGCTTCTGGCTTGCGAATGCGCCAGTGACAGTCCATTTTCTGTTCTGCCGATTATATTAGTAGTTGAACAGACTTTTTAAGGATTGTACCTTCGCTGTTGTGAATTTCGCACAATCCTTTCAAGAACGATGTTAAAGAAGTCCTATAACAGCACATCATCTTGACTAAATTTTTTTTGACATCAAATACTCGGTGCGGTTGGAACGTTCTCCATGGTCATCCTGCACGGACGGACGAGTTTGGCAGAGATGCCAAAACTGGACATTAGCCCGTACAGCTCGTCTCTATAAATGTTTTCTCTATGATTTGCCGAAGTGTGAAAATTTTATTGACTGTGGACTTTCCTGGACTCATAGGGGAAATTTTGGCTATCATCGTCTATGTCGAATGGTCCATTCCGCCACCGGTTCCTTGGCGGTGATCGAATGAAACCCAGGAGATCAGTTGCTGCATCTTTGATGGCACGTTCGCAGTGTTGCCACTTGTCTTCGGCAGTTGATGGTAGCGGCATAGGAGTCGTGGAGAGATTTCGGGATACGCGTTTGACAAAGATTTTGGGGATCTCTTGCATTCGTACCTTGACTGCAACAAGGTAGTGGTCCGAGTCGATGTTGGCTGCTCAGAAAGTTCGGACATCCAGAATACTGGAGCAATGCCTTGCGTCGATCGCATGTGATCAATTTGGTTGATCGTTCATGATTAGGAGACCACCACCATCTTTCGAAACTTCTAAACTCGTTCTGCACGCTTGCTTTAAGGAAACAGACCTCCAACCAGTCGTCCCTCTGATCTTTTATATAGCTTACCAGAAGCTCCGGGATTGCCAGGTTCATTCTTCGCTCTGTGAAGCATCTGCAGTGGGTAATTGTATGCTCTGCATCTTCCTCTTAATGTTGACATTCTGGGCAGAAGGGCGAGCTATCGAGCGCAAATCTGTGCACGTATTTCCAATAGCCGCCATAACCTGACAAGAATTTCGTAAGATGGTAGTTGCAGTGGGAATCAGCTTGTGGGTCCACGTGCCTTTTGCAGTGTTATCCCACTTGGATTCCAGAGTGCTATGGATGTTGCTCTACTATTGTCTTCAGCATTGTTGGGCAAGATATTTGTGGGGACCTACTGACCCTCAGCTTTTTCATCACCATCCTATATGCCACCCCATTGGGTCTAGGTCTGCCTCGTTACATAGTTGTTTGAAGCATCTCTTTGCCTTGTTCTCTTTGATGGCCTTTTTATCTCCCAATCTGAAGGTCTCTAAACGTTCCTGGAACTCTAGTCTTCCTCTGGATCGAGGGATCAGTTGATTTCATCGTTCCACCAGTAATAAGGTGCACCCCTTCTGGTAGCTGATTTCCTGGGCATTGCACGCTGTGGTGATTCTTTGGGTCAGCTGGTGCGATAGGGCCTCCGCTTCCGCTTTCTTCAAAGCGTCTTTGTGGAAGGATGTCACTTTCCACTGCGTGGGCTGCTCTTTGCCAACGTTGAAAATTATCGCTGTGCGTATATTCCTAGCTGACCCGCCATTTTGTTCTACGCAAGAGCGAATTACTCATAAACCCTTGGACCCCTAGCTTTGCGAAATTTCTTTTTTGCACCATTATTCGCCAAACTTATCTCGAGTGATGCAAAGGCTTCCAGGAGAGCTCGCCTCCTTCCTACTGCCTCCGTCCTACTGCCTCATTCCATAGTCCATGCTTCGACATCACCAGCAAATATCTTTGGGTGCTTTCTTCGCGCGTCAGCTACATTGTTATCCAGCATCTCCAGTTAGTCCCAGGTGCCAGACTAGGGAGTGCGTAGCAGCTGTATAAGTCCGCTGGACCACCGATTTGCAGTGCGTGGTTTCCACAGGTACATATCGCTACATTTTTTGACTTGTGGTCTATCCTACTACAGCCATAAGGGGGTTTAGATGGTTCACTAATAAGGGTAATATCGACTAATTTTTCCTTCGTCATTTGTGCCAGCAAGTCCTGTGCGGCCGCGCAATGGATAAGGTTGGTCTTAACGACATTTATCATAGCTTGCTAATGAGGATTGTCTTCAATACCAGCAGAAGTGGGGTGTTAGTCCTTCCACAGTGTTCCACTAACTGATGAACTTCTACGGGCGGTATTGTCCCATCTGCTGCAAAGTACAATGCAGCAGCGCTACTATCATAACGCGGTGGAAGCTCTCTACGTTGATCAGGGCTTGAATTGTTGTTAAGTCCTGCGTCATGAACTCTGACGACGATTTAAGTTTTTGATTAGCGTGCATGCGTGGTGGTACTCTGATCATGAACAACACATGGGTGGTTGGTTGAGGAGGGTAAGAACATCCTAATCACGTAGGCCGCCTTTTGGGGCCGTTGTGTTACCCTGTAGAAGAATTGTCAAGTAGAGAAAGGTAAAAGGAAGGATGATTTGATTCGGAAATGTAGAGTCGGTGGAGTTCACTGTCCCGAGAACCGTCCTGTACTTCTAACGAACTCCAGGATTTCTCCGAAACTTTAACGTCTAAGATAACTCGTGTGTCTTTCCAAGTGTTTGTGTCTTAGCGCCCCTACTGCAGAGCATTCGCAGACGAAATGTTCGAAGCTTTCTTCCTCTTCCTCGCATCAGAAGAACTAGAAGTCACCAGTCCCAGTTTGTAGGCGTGTTTACTTAGGCTGATGTATTAGGTGTACAGACCGTCCACCTGTCTTAGTTGTTTTCTGCCTATATCAAGCGCCCTCTTCGCCTGACGGGAGCAGATGCGCTCAGTCATGGCTTTGCAGACCTTTCCACTTATTTTCGTGTTTTGCGAACCAGCTGCTGTATGCAGTTTTAACAACGTTTAAGGCTACTCCTATGGCTGCATCCGTGGGCGTACTCATGTTGAACAGGTGACCAAAGCATGTTGACCAAGGACGAAGTTGACGAGGTAAAGTTTTTCCTTGCATTCCTTCACCAATTACGGGTTGGTTCTTGGGTTTGCTAGTGCCATTCGGGTTGCTTGACTGCCCGAGCAGATGATAATGCCTGGTTCCGGAACTGAGTAGTTGTTCCGCGCCCTTAAGTTTAGCAAAAATATCTGTCTTAAGGACAGTCATGAACCGTTCCAGATGGTTTGCGTGGTTTAGAGCTTTTTTTCGGCAGTAGTGATCCATCCATGTACACTTCTATTTCATCCTCGTTTGGGACGGCAGTGCCCTGCTGCCCTTCCTCGCATTTGGGAAGTCGAACTGTATAGTTTGTATCGAAATTATATTCTTTACTTAAAAGGATGCCTTACGAGTCCAGAGCACGCCTGTACTTTCCTCCAGATGTCCTGATGCGGTCCGTTCGTTGAAATGTCCTCCAAGGTCTTCTTGAGTCTAAGAGCAGCCAGTCTGACAGATCTTTTCACCTCTGGTCCTGACGATGCAAGTGTAAATCCAGTAGACTTACTTTGGTTTCAAACCACACGTCTTTCCAAAAGCCCTACGGCATATCGAGGACGCCCTTCTGGCTTTCGTGATTCCGTTTTGCAGATTACTCATCCAAGTCAACGTATTGTTCAGGATGACCCCAAGATATGTAATTTGCCTCGTTTTTTAGGGCCAATCTTATACCACCAAAAAAGGCCTGGAAGTCTTCTTGCATGCACAACAGATAGATGATGATCCCCGTTAAGTTTCATTTAATTCCCTGAACTCATTCAGTGCCTTCCGGCACAATCTAGATTCGTTCTTAAAGTTAACGTTAAGGTTTTTTAATCGACTATTTGCCCAACATCACCTTGGGAATGACTTACTTTTCTTTCCTCATAATCCTTCCAATCATTCCACACCGTTACCACCGCTTGCCTCTTCCAGTGACAACAAATTTGCTCAAAACTAAATCCTCCCACACGAAAGCCTTTGGCTTGAAACAATAACTCACTCATAAAATCCCAGAGAACTTAAATTCACTTTTAATGACATCCCATCCAACGCGCCCAGAAGACAAAACAAAAAAAAAAAAAACAATTTTAAGTCTTCATGCAACAACAGTTCGCCACCTCCTGCTCTCCTCCATCAGCCTGCATTATTTAGCTCCTTTGCTACACATGTAAACATTTGCCCTCGGGCGTGTAGCCGTTGTCACCAACAACCGCCCACCGTCACCAGTGCCACCAGTGCTACCCCCGCCCCATTGTAAGCCTCTCATAATTAACAGGCATTAAATTTTAAGAGTGGTTTTATTATTTAATCAAGTCACTTGAGAGTATTTTGTTGCTGTTGTTGTTGTTGTCGCCTCCTTTTTATTCATGATTCTTTTATATCTCAATTAGTTTAAACCTCTACCGTTGTCCTTAAAGAGGCTTGCAGCGTTTCTATACCACAACATTGCCTTCGTGTCTGTCCTCTACCTCTTGTAGGCATTGATGGGTATGTTGTTTATTTCCTTACTCTCAAGGACTTTAAGGAGAAAATTTCTAAACAATGCGTGCCTCTGTGTGTGTGTGTGTGTATCCTACCATAGATGATGACTAGCTACTGCAATCCATATACGTTCCACAGAGTGCTTAAATTAAATTGCACCCCATCCACCACTCAGCCTGGAATACACATACTCGTACGCACAACTCGTCAGAATGATTAATGATTGTTAATTTAATCGGGCGACTTTAGAATTTTTAGCACAATTTCGCTAATCCATCTTGTCTGGCACCTTTGGAGCATTTTTCACGCTCGCTCTACCGTGCACATACCATACACAGATGGGAGGCTGCTACTCCTGCGTCGAAGGATACGAAATATTTCACTCGTCTCTCCACACGTACGTTTCTCGTCAAAGTAAAAAAAAAAAAACAGAAAAAAGCAGAAAAAGCTGAACAAAAAATGAAATCAATGAGCCGAATTGAAACGAGGGCTTAAATTGTTGGGGGTGGTTTCCGCCCCGGATTCGCGTGAAAGTTATATTCCTGAAAAATGCTTCAACAATCCATCCTCAGGTGCATAATTATCTTAAGGAATTTCTCAGCTCCCTGCATAGATCTGGAGGACTTTTTGGGTAATTATTTTTGAGGGAGATGAATTTAGTGCGATTTAGCTTTTGTGGATGCGCCCCAAGCATGGTGTGGGGGCGATGAAAACGCTTACCACACCCTCAGGGATTACTTAGGCAAGTAAGGTACAGATAGCTGTGCTTCTGTTCCTTCAGTCAACGCGTGATTTTTTTTTATGAAAAGTACTAAAAAAAATAACATGTACTTGTATCTAGATGCAGAATTTGATGTCGTAAAGATTGGATTAATTGATATGACGTTGCCACCCTCACCCCTCCCGCTAGTTGAATCGGGATACGAAAGATACTTAAACTATCCACTCGTCTAATTCAATTTCCAGATAGAGGGTAGCAAAAAAGAAAAAAAAAAAAAAACACGACCAACTTGGGGGACTTGAGTAAGAAAAAAAAAAAGTAACACACACACATCCTGGAATCCTCTTATCACTCATGCGGTACACAGTCTCCGCCGAGCATGTAATCCACATAAAAGAGCTAATAAAAGTGGATTAGAACGTAGAATGCTTATTATATTCCAACACAAAGCAGCAGTAAAAGCTTTGGGGGGGATTATCAATCTATAGGCAAGTCACGGGATTTTAATCGAAGGGAATTCGACGTTAAAATATTTATGCGCGCATGTGGGTGGTACTGCTAGTGGTGGCGGTCGTACACGTGCAGCGGAGTAATAAACGGAAAGTGTTGACTGATTTTAATCAAGTGGGGATTTGTAATCAGTGGCGGCGACGTAGCTTCTGTATGCGTGCCTCTGTGTAGGTGTCTTTTTTCAATTAGACTTTCCTTCAACGATCCTTAAGCTTTAAACACACTAGCTCATGACGTTCAGTTCATGGTTCATTTTGCGATTGTTTTTCGTTGCGTATGGTGGGATCTGAGGCATTTGGCAACTCTCAAGTGGGTTGCACTTGTATGACAGAGTGAAAAGGACTTTAATGATGCAGAGCTTACAGTATCAGCACACACCACATCAACACCGTAGATCTGCGACCTGATCCGTGCAAAGGCAGGACAATAACAAAGCAAGTGACCCGAAATATCGTTGCCTTTTCCCCATGCGTGGTGCCTTTTAAGCTGAACACACTAAGATGTTTAGCAAAAGCAAAATGCTTTTGGGAACGCCAATATTTCTTACAATCGTTCGGCAACATTCGTTTAGTCCACCTGCATCCTGGAAGCCATGCCACACGCAATTGTGTTTGCGAGGAACCCAATCGTCCATCGGGAAGACCCAACGCAGGTTCAGTTCTTGGGAAAACATCCTCTGAGCCTTGCTTATCAATCTCATCGGAGATCTTATTTTCCGCAAGTGTTACCCGCGACCCAGACAAGAGTCAGGGAATTCAGTCTTACGACCAAATTCAAAGAGTTCTTGCATTCTTGAACTATTTTGAAACGGGTTATAGGGTTGAGCAAGCCTGACGGTCAACTCTAGGTGCAAAAACTCCGACCGCTCCACTTATTCTTTACAATATAGTCTGTAACCATTAGGAAAGCATAGACCTACACTTGAAAAATAGTGGCATGCTTACCTAACGCGTAGTGAAGTCCAGTGCTGTCAGTCGGAACGAAGATACCCGCGCCAGACCACTGATCAGTTTTGGATCCATTTGTGACTATAGTTCAATCCAAGCTTAGACTCTGGGCGAAGCCAGTCCTGATCGCAAGGAAATCGAATCTAAATATGCACAGTAGCCGAAGTTCCGGTGCCATTGCATCAGATGGCGTATCCATGGAAACAGGTTCAAAGGATCCACTTCGTCTGAGACGGTCGATTTCTTTAATAGTACAACCCATGATATACGTATCAACGGGAGGTAAACCAAAGCGGAGCGTCTAGAGTAAAGCCAGGCGTACTCGGAAAAGCTGCCGTGCAGTCGAGATAGCCCGTTTTTGGATGTTGAGTGCGGAGACAATCACATACTTCCACCATCAAACAGCTGACGTACATATAAGCTAGAGATCTTGTTATAGCCGTACATTTAGATCCATACTGCGAGGTATGGTCATCCTCTCCATGCCTCATAGAGCATGCGCTAAAAAACCGCCTGGTCTTCCACCTGTGTTATCTCGCTCGCAGTTCTTTCATCTTCTGGGTCGTTCTCGCGTAGTGCGACGGTTTTTTCGCTTCCACGTCAATGGGTACTCGGCCTGAGACTACCGCTGACACCGTTCTAACCCGCACAGCACATATGTACATAGCGATGCTATTCTGTGCGCCGAGTTCATCCGTCTCACCGTTGCTGGTAAGTTCCTCATTGGCTGACTCCAATCTTTGACATTAGTCTGGACAGTTCCTCTAAGGTTTTCTACTCTGCCTATGGTCCAGCAACATTTCTAAGTATTTGATGTTGCATTCGACTCTATGGCGTGCTCACCGACCTGTGTGGTAAGCCGTTCTATATTTTCCTGCAAACTCTGATAACTGCTTCCGTCTTGTGGCCAGCCAGTTCCAGGCTTGATGCCTGTAGCCATAGTTTTACATTTTCAAACGTCTGACTGCAGTATTCTGATACTTGTTCTAGTTTTTTGCTACAGTCAGCGTAGCCGACGATGTTCAACTCCGCTCGGCCTCGGCAGACTTAGTATGTTCAACAGGACTGGGCCTAAGACTGACCCTTGGGGAACTCCTGTGATTTTTTACATCTTAGGCTCCTCTTCTCTCTTAGTGAAGGGTTCTGATTGGAAGTAGATGGCTATTAATCTCAGCAAATAGTTGGACATCTGAAGGTTGATTAGCGCTATAACTATGCCTGGCTAAGTGGAACGCGTTCTTAATGTCAAGTGTTACGACAGCACAATACTGCTTCGTCCTCCTAGGTAACCATGTGTCGCGATTGTTTTACGTGCAATATCGCACACTGCCTCCATTGCCTGTGCCGAAACTGTTAAGTAGAGTCTCCCGAATCTCCTTTAGTATATTGCTCTAGTCTTGCGCGTATACTCCCAATATGTTAAGCATGCACAATGGCCTGTACGAGGACTGTGGCTCTGGTGGTATGTCATCCTTTGCAGGGTCCAGAGCATAATTTCTCTGATAATGGAGGGGGCTCACGAGCCCCTATAAAACTGATAAAGTTCCACTCACGGGTAGATACTGTAGTCATCAGTGTGGCAAAAAGTAGTTGGAATAATAGCAGTACGTGTCTCCCATCTAATCAAATCTGGCCAAGCCTGGATTGCAAGAAAGACTATTCTGCGTCAGTAGGCATCCTCACCGGCCATTGTCTTATAGGCAGACATGCCAAGAAGCTGTTTGCTCCCTTCGCATGCTTTCATCGAAAGCTGTAGAGTTGAAAAAGAGGAAGGAACTATGATCTACCCTCTGTGCACTTGTCCTGCCCTATCGACTTGACGAATACTTCTTCAAAGATCTTAGTGATCTAGCCGAACTCGACTTAAGCCAGATCAAAAATTTAGAACGGCGAATTACCCACCTTACAGTATGGGTTCATACCGAAACTGGTTCCCTGCCCTGGCTTTTATCCCATATGTCTCTGCCTGAGTGAGGGCAACCCAATCCAATATAAGCTCACGAGGATAATTAGAAAACCCCCGTGCAATATTCCCAGGGTTCATGTCCCTAAAATTTTTAAATTTTATAACTCCTAGCTGTTAAGAGGCAACGCAAGCAGTTATTATACAACCTAATCCTTAAATGCAAGCTCCTGTCAAATCCCACACACAAACGTGTTGCCACTGGCAGGATATATGACATCCCTCATACATATACGATGGCATCCATACACAAGGATCCATACCAGAGTGTACGAGGACGAGTATATGTACATTCAAGGCACTCTCCCCTTACGCACACAAACATTTTATTGCCTCGGTCAACAGTTGGAGTGACATATTCCTTTGACACTATGTCCCACGACACATCACTTGAACTCTCTTCTAAGCCCCGCACTTAAATCGTGCCCCCATCAACAAATGGGTGCACAACCCACACATAAGTGCGTGTGGCGTTGTATAAATGTTAATCAAATAAAGAACCTGAAGCACACACACAGAAACACACTCGTATACCAACCAAAACAGAGATGATGTATGCTGCGGCATACATCCTGGAAATCAAAGTGAAGGCGTGCGAGATATCCCGATGAAGAAGTGGAAACTTTATGCCTTAATGTTGGCAAATTAATTTTCTTCAGGAATTCGCTATATAATTAGATTCCATAATTTCCTGTTACACTCTTGTTTATATTTATGAGTGAAGCCATTACGTTAGACACGCTTCACAGCCTGGATTTATTGTGTTAATAAATTTTCCGTTAAATGTTACACGAGCCACAGGAGCACATATGTGATGGAAGGCTCAGCGATTGTTTGATTTTCGTGGAAATTCTGTAGCACTTCAAGGATTAGCGGCTGATATACAATTAGCTTTCGGTTAATCGCTTATCGCTTTGATTCGATTATACAATTAGTGGGATTCGCAGGAAGAACTATGAAAAGATAGTGTGCGCTCCAGATGTCTGTGAAACCTTTTCGTTATCCGTATGTGGAAGATGGAGTTCCGTTTGCAGAAACTTTGGTTGAAAGTTTCGAAATTCAAACGCATGAGGTGAGATTTTCAAAGTATCCTGGCAGAGCGAGAGGGATTTTTTCCTAGTAAAACACCGTTCTCCCAGCAACCGCAACACCACCCTTAAGTATTCCATCACGAGGTAAGCCTCCACATATGTGTACATTTATTCTACTCTTCTTCTGTTTTGTTTGCCCCAAGGATCTGCCACCTGATGCGAGCAAGGGCCAAACAAAAAAAGAGGAAATGTACAACCGCATCATGGTTTTACTCACAGCGTACCGCAGATGGGTGTATCGCTTAAACCCAGCACATTGAGGTGCTTGGCAAAAGCAAAGTGGCCTCTAAGGACGCCTTTAAGTGGTCGGCAGTCAATTGTTCTGAGGGACAAAAGAAAAGCCGCGAATTTGTTCCATATATTCGGCCGTATATACTTGGTTTGTCTGCTTCAAGCAGAGGCATGCCACCCAATCGTTGATGACCATTCGCAAGCAAACCCAGCGCTGGTCGAGGTCCGAACACAACTTTCTTTGAGTCTTATCTGCCAAACTTGTGTGACGTGACATTCAGACAAGACGCAATGAATTTAGTCTTCCCACCAGGTTCAAAGAAATCTTGAGTTCATATATGTTTTTGGATCTGCAAAAGGATTAAGAACTGCCTTGAGTGCAACACATATTGGAGCCATCCACGAGGATACGATGGAGAATACAAGCCACCATCTTTTCGGGATGCGCTGGAAGGGTGAAATACTTTATGGATACTCGGCAGCCCGTGTTCCTAAGGTACCACCGGTCAAGACATTCCAGGTTTTGACATCATGTCTTCTTCTTCCTATGATCCAGAGTTTTCTCCGTCTTGGGCTGTCGGTGTTTGATTTTCCCGCCGTAGTACCTGCATGATAATCGCAATGATTCGGTTGGCAGTGTCCCTTGCTTCCCTCGTTGATACCATGACCGAAATTAGTCTCATGGGGGTTACTGCATTGCGTTTCTCTCGTTCTAACATAGAGACCATCTCTATCTACATACAGGAACGCCTCTGGGGGAATGAAATCGTTAAGGTGCTCTTTCTCGTGGTACATATCATTGTGGTAGTAGGCCCAGAGATCGGGTTATTCAACGAATTCATGGCTCTTACAATATGCCTTCGAATCATCTTGATCAGGTAATTATCCACTTATGTTTGCCCTGTTAAACAGGACCTCATTGGAATAGAATTTTTTCTACTGAGACTCTGGTGTTCTGTACAAACGAAAGCAAGCCCTAAAACAACACCCCTCGAACACCCGAATCCTTTCTATCAAGCTTGCTCCTATTATACGGGACCACCGTATGCGAGCATGGGCCGGATGAGGGCCATGTAGCAGATAACCTTCACCCTTGCATCGATTTGACTGCTATAAAACAGTCCCTTTGTAAGGGTGAAAGCCACTTTGACTCTGGCCAGAGCAGCATCAGCATGTTTATTAAAATATAGATATTGTTCTAGCCAAAGGTATCTGACTATATTTCGACACGCCAGTGGCTGACCGTGCTGTCCCACGGTCCCACGATTAAAAACTTTCGTCAATTCTTTCTGGTATCCGTAGAGGCCTGAGATAATTATGGTTTCCGACTTCTGGAAATTGATCGTCAGCTTCCAGTCCTCGCAATATATGTAGCTTGATCTTATCGAAGTTGCAAGAGTATTGCAATGAACACGATCATTTCCTGACCTGTCCACGAATATGTCGTCTGGATGCGCTATGGCATGGTGCAGAAATCCTACGAGATCACTCGTGTAAATGTTGAACAGGATCGGCGAATCAACCGCATCCTTTTGCATACCGTTTTTAATTCCAATGTCCCAGCAGAAGTCCCACTGCACTTACAGCAGTGGTTTACTTATGCCCAGCCTGCCCAACTTGTAGAAGACTCCTTCTAGCCATTCGATATCGAAGGCGTTCTCAACCAGGCAGGCACCCGTGCATTGTTTCTTGCTTTTATTCCATTGGATATCCGACACCAGTTTATACGCGACATGTACAGTATCATGCCCCACCTTGAAACCGAATTGGTTATCCGGAACAAAAGGCATGTCTTAAACTCACTTAGCCAGAGCTCTATTGATCAGTTTTTCGAATACCTTGCTAAAGGATACTTATCGAACGGATATTCAACATATTGGACGTATCTATAACCCTTTTGGGAATAGGATGTACCACCGCTGTCTTCATGGCAATGGGTGGTGTAAATGTCCACCTCTTCTGAAGCAAGTGCCGAGGCACAATGTTAGATATTCCGTCGAAACCTACTGATTTCTTCCTTCTCAATGACTCGAAAATCGCTTGGAGTTCTACCTTCGATATGAAGGGGGGATGTACCTCTTCATCGGCGATGGCTTTATATGCCAAATTTTCCTCATTAAGCTCGGCGAAACTGAAGTTCCGTGATCGTCAGTGTTACATATCATTTCGAAGGTAGAAATTGTACATGACGACTCGATGTTCCAGGTTGTGGTTCGAACAAATGCTATCAATTACCTTATTACCGTACACCTCGTGGAAAGCTGCTCCTATAGCCATTACCTTCTCCTGTGTATCTAGGATCACAAAGAAGTTGTCATCACAGACTGCTTTACCTGGACCTATGCCTGCTGTTATGAGTACTTGTTCGTTGATTTTTCCTGGAACAGACTCGGGTTGTAATCCAACGCACTAACTGAGCCACGGGGCCCACAGGTTTATCGAGCCTCCTCAAGGAAATCACTGTAGGAATCGTGGTGGCAGCGTATACTGCCGTTGATGACTATCATACCAGGATAACGTAGATAATCCCGTGCGGAAATTTTCTGCCTGCTCTCCTTATTCCCTTTCGGAAGTCCTTTAACTGAATAACGTAAGATTCAGATATTTTTGCTAATTGTCCCTTTTTTTCTTTTCAGTAACCTCACCGAACTCAGCAAACCGAATAGCAAAAGGCTTCTCCCTGCTGCTTATCTTCATATTCTCCTCAACATGGATGGCAGTTAATTGCATTAGCAGATAGTTTGCTTAAATTCAAATCACTTATGCAGATATAGATACGATTTTTACATTATTATTATCACTAGAAATAGAATTTAAACAAAGAGGAAAAAAAAGAAACAAACTTTAAATTTAATTTAGTAACTAAAGCAAGCAAATTGTGAAAAAACACACACACCCAACCAACAACAAAGTGTATAAACATTCAAAATTGTTGATAAACATAAATAAAAATATTTACAGAAATACATATGTATGTATCCCCCGATGGTATCTGTATTTAAATTCTGTTTCGTTAAACTTAAATAAAAAAATCAAATCGGTTCCACCTCTCAGAGTATCTATTTTATTGAAAAATTGGCGGGTAAATGATATTTTTAATTTCACAAATTAGACTACACAAGGCATCAATTAATTGCATTAACAAATATATAAAAAAAAATATTCCGTCCGACAAGAAAAATCGGAATTAAAAACTATTTTGTTATTCTTAAATAAATTAAATTTCAACTAAAAACATTGTTTTTAGGTAAAACAAAAAAACACTAAATTTAATAAAATATCAAACACTAAAAACTAACAATCAAAATCGCGTGTAAATAAATACAATAAATGAATGATTCTACATCAAAAGATTTTGTTTTAAATTAAAAAAAAAAAAAGAAAAACTATAGAAATCAAAATAAAATATTTTAAAGAAGAAAACCTTTTTTTTCTTTAATAGAAAACAATTTAAAGAAAAAAAAAACAGAATTTTGTAAATAAGGAAGCATATACATATATAAATATATATTCGTCACGAAATTTTTAAACAATATTACGCAGCTTATTTAAAAACAAAGAAAAATGTATAAATTAAAAAAAGTGCAAAATACAACAAAAAAAGGAAAAGATGTTTGTAATGCATACACTTGCTATGCACTAAAAAAAACAACAATTTAGTACAGATTTATTATAAAAAAAAGAAACAAAAGAAAAAAATATTTTAACTCAGAAGAATTAACGAAAAAAAATTCAGTGCGTGTTCAAGAATATTTAAAAAAAAATGCATTTAATTTAAAACTAAAATTAAAACAAGAAAATATATTTTTTTCGTGAATGTAAAAGGAGAAAAAAATATATAGGGAATAATTATAAGGCCTCAATATGGACGGTGTAAATAAATTTTAAATAATAAAGTACACATTTCAGTTAAAAGTCTCTTCGTGTCGTATGTAATTATTTTGCCAACTTAAGTTTCTCTTATTTGTCGGAATAAGACTAATAAAAGAAAACTTCCTGAGTTCCATAGGGTGTATTCCCCGGACAGCGTTAGATACCTAGACTTCGTACTTGATAAGAAGTTGAACTGGAGGCCTAATATCATTGCTATTAGGGAAAATAGCAGTAAAATATGTGGGAAAATCTGGGGACCAAAACCCAAAATTATACTATGGATGTACCTATGTAAATACGGCTATAGTACGACCTATTCTGACTGTCTTGTTTGGTGGCAGTCCGCCAGCAAGACCACCAACTTGACGGCTCTCCCGAAGGTACAGAGGTTGGCTTGCATTGGCACCACTAGTGCCATGAGACCACACCCACTGCAGGACTGGAGACTATCCTCAATTTGCTTCCACTGGATATCTTCGTTCAAACATCGGTAGACAGTTGGGACAAAGTACAACAGGTCATTCTATGATCCTGGAAAAATACAAGGTGACGCAAAATTAATCATCCTATCGGAAGATGTTACAATTTTTGCAAATGGCGTCGTACGTCAATCATATTTGACATTTGTGAACTAGACAGCTGCAGTATACAAACAGACAAGCAAGCAACAGACAATAATTGTGTCAATTTTTTTGACCAATAATCGGTCGGTGGTGTTAGCGCTGCGTGAATTTCGACATCGATTTCCTTATCGTGTTGCGCCAACTGGGCAAACATTCCGGCGCTTAGCTACTCGACTCGAACAGACTGGAACCACAGGGGACCATGCAGGGCGTGGCCGCCACCGGACTGGTCGTTCGGCCGAGAATATCGCGGCTGTGGCTGCCGATGTCGCTGAGAACGAAGAAACATCAACTAGACGACGGGCCACGCAATTGGGCATCACCAGACGGACCTTACAGTGAATTTTAGTGAAAGACTTACACATGTTCCCGTACAAAGTGCAAACAGGGCATCAGTTAATGCCTCCTGACCGTCAGTCGCGTGTGAATTACTGTCAAGCCATCCTCAATCTCAACAACGAAGAAGACGATTTTGTGTCGAAAATCATCATGAGCGACGAGGCGCATTTCCACTTAAGCGGTCACGTCAATAAGCAACATCTTCATTTCTGGAGCACTGAAAATCCGCGTGTGATGCACGAAGAGCCATTACATCCACTCAAAGCCACTGTGTGGTGGGGCGTTCACGCGGGAGGAGTGATTTTTTTGAGGACGCCATCGGCAATACGGTCACTTTTACTAAACGACTTCTTACTGCCGGAATTGGATAAGCGGGGCTTGGTGAACATGTGGTTTCAACAAAACGGTGCAACCGCACACACAGCACGAGCCACAATGGATATTGTGAAGGAAGCGTTTCCTGGTCGCGTAATCTCCCGTTTTGCCGATTTGGCATGGCCAGCAAGATCGCCCGATTTAACCATCCCAGACTTCTTTGTTTGGGGCTAATTGAAGTCGCGGGTTTATGCCAACAAGCCTCAGACAATCGCAGCCCTTAACGAGAATATTCGACAGGAATGCGAACAGTTATCACCGGAAATCTTGCGGAAAGTCATGGAAAATGCGATAAAACGGGCACAAATGTGTATCAACACTGGCGGCAGCCACTTGGCGGATATATCTTTTCCACTTAACAGAAAAAATTTTATAGGTCCAAATAAGGATTTTCATCACTCAAAATCATTTTTTTTAATTTAGTGAAACAGTAATTCAAAAACAAATTGGATGATTAATTTTGCGCCTACCTACCAAGGATTACCTGACTCCGTACCTAGATTTTAAGAAACTGTTCACTAGCTCCTTCTCGAGCAGAGAAGAATGAAAAAGCAATCGACCTACCAATACACTATGTACCAACTCGGTCTTATCAGATTGATCAAAGATGGATGTAGGCGTAGGAAACGTCCAAACCTGTTTGCCTCCCGAACCATAGCAGTGTTTTCCAAAGGGAGGTCCTGGCAGTGACAATAGCTGCCCGTGAGACTGCGATGAAGGCAATACCACCGGAAGGTATCAACATCCTGGCAGCGGTAAAAGCAATTTCTGCTATTGAAATATAGTCCAAGCTTGTGAAGTGCTGTCGTGAAGAGCTTAAGGTTCTTGAAACACAGCACAAGGTTTCGCTCTGCTAGTTCCCGGGACATGAAGATATACAAGGTAATGAGAAGGCCGGCGACTTGGCCAGAAGAGGTTCAGAATCCATATTAACACTAGCCGATACCTCAGTGTTCATCCCGCCTTGCACACAGAGGCTCGAAAGCAGGGACTAAGATCCTAAGGGAGGCCAACATCAGATCGTTCTCCCTAGACACTTGTGTGGTTACAATAAGAATTTGGCCTTTTTTCGATAAGAGTAGGATCGACAGGATTATGCCAAAAAATGGGTCGGTGTCTAAGACACGGCAGCGTTTTGTTTCGGTTTTCCTTGTCGTGTCGAACTTGTGGGCTGGGATTCGAAGATCCTCCTACCTGAAGCATTAATCTCCATTCGCTCGATGTGTCCGAGCCAGTGTAGTTGAAGTGTTTTGGCTTTTTGGACTATAGGAACATCCACATCTTGATACAGTTCATGGAGATCGCGGTTCTGTCTGAATATTTGGCGAAGAATTTTTCTCTTGAAAATATTCAAAATCTGCTCTGCAGAAGTAGCAACGGTTTCCTTGGGTTGGTCTTCGTCAAATCTCCACTAAGGTGTGATTCGCAGGGTTGATGTTTGCTCCGAGGTAGGTAAACTTCTCAACCACTTCAAAGTTACTGTTGTCCACAGTGACATTATGTCCAAGGCATTGGACAGATGGTGCCTTGTGTTTTGACAACATGTACACATAGTATTGACCTCGTTTACTTTAAGGCCAACTCGTTTCGCCTACTCCTTAATTGTCAAAGCCTCTGTGACCGCAAGCTGGGAGCAACCAATGATGTCGATATCCTCTGCATGTCCCAGTAACTGGACAGATTTACTGAAGATAATGTCTCCTGTCTTCACGTCTGCATTGCGCACTGCTCTGTTCCGGGACTGGATTGAAGAAGTCACTCGATAGCGCATCTCCTTGGTGAAATCCGGAACACTTTTGAAATATGTAGTTCAGAGGTACTATGTATTTCCGAACTGCATATTCCATCGCGTGTTTTCCAATGTAATGCGATACAATCTAAGCGGAATCCCGACTTCATTCGGACTTCATATGCGGCCTTGAAATCGATGAAAAGGTGGGGAGTCCCGACTCGAAATTCATTGGTCTTTGTCAGGATTTGTTTTAATGTGAAAATGTGATCTACCGTCAATTTGCCGGCCCGGAAGCCACACTGGAACTTACCTATAAGTGTGTTTCAGAAAAGTTTGAGATATGCGTCTGTAGTTCTTGGAGGACATAGGATCGCCTTATTTGTGGATGGGGCATATGGAGCTGATTGTCGAGTCATCGGAAATGCTGAGCAAAACAGCACCACCGTATTTGAGGAGAATGTTTTCCTTGCCGATTTTGGCACTGAAATTCTCTAGGAGAGACTCATTCGCTGACGAGTTTATATTGCTGCGGTTTTCTCTTGATCAGCACTTGCGCTAATAAATTTGGCAAACCGAGTCCTGGTGGACAACGGCCGCTATCCGTTGGCTACCACTTGGAGGTAAGTTAAGCCCAATTGACTTGTAGTAACAGTTACAAGAGTGGCCAAGTTAATTCCACTCAGTGCCTACCCTATTTTTACAACACCCAACCATCACGTCACTTTAGCTGCCTCGGATAAACATCCCAAAACGTTCAGAAATCTTCTGCAAAATGCGCACCCTAAGCTCTCCAAAGGTTGTGATTTAGGCGTTAATCCCCAAAAACAGAACTAGTTCCCCCAAAATTTTGAGCATCATCTTTGACAAGAAACTCAGCCGGAAACCCAACATCCAGAAACGCGTCAAGAAAGCCACTACAGCTCTGTACTACTATAAGAAACCGTTAGAAAATAGATAGATACAGCCACAAATTTCATACTGCATCTGTCATCGGGCCTATATGAACGTATGGCGTGATCATCTGGTCGACGTTTTTGGAGAAATCCGTTGATCTGCTCTAGAAATTCTGTTCCACCTGCCACTCTTGGATCTATACAGTAAACAAGTGGTAGTGTGTGCAGCTACTCGCATGAAGGCCATATCTCTTTGGTCTAGTCTACGTACTGGACTCTCCCTTATTAAGTCTCTGCAATCCGACACAATTCAATATTTGGGTGCCGGGCCACAAAGAAATTCTAAAGAATTTCATGGCCAACGAGCTCACTTTGCCGAACAAGGCGAATCTCAGTTAAGCTTCTATTCAAACCCAACCCAACTTAACCAATCAGAGATGAACAGATGGCACTACGTGCCTCATCATTAGACAGGTCCGGCGTACGAGGGATCAGAAACGGTCCAACGCTTTACTCCACAGAAAATGTTGTAGTAGCACTACATTATCGCCAGGAGCTGCATGGATGAAGCAGAGGAAGAAGCCATACTACATCTTCTTTGTACATGCGAATCTCTCTCCGTTAGTAGGAAACTGCAATTAGGAGCCTGCTTTTTCAACAACCTCAGCGAACTTGCGACCAATTAAAGCCCACAGCGCTCTATTACTACCTTCGCCTGGTTCAGTGGGCAGTTCTTTGGAGATATTGATCCTGTGGTGCAGTCTGCCACTATAACCTAGCCTAAACCAACTACGAACAAATCATGATGGATTTGCTGCGACTACATATTTTTAAACGGCGAGCAGCCGAAACAGCGTTCTGCAACTGCGGAAGCAGAGCCCAGAACATTAAGCACTTGACTACCAAATGCGTTCACCTTTAAAAAATCAAAACTTCTCCTGCTCCATAAGGCGTCAAAAATGCTTAAAAATTAAAATAATGCATTTTAGTTCACCTTCACTTCTTTTTACACCTTACCAGGTCCTACTTTTCGTTTATAATTAAAATCTCAAATTGCTTGCTAGTTTGAACCGCACAAGACAAAAAAAAGAGCCACCCTCAAACTAGTCTGTCAGCAACTTACCTTGGACCAAAGTTTCCTCTTCACTTTCCTGTCAAAGTCCTGAACCATTTAGATTTTTTCAACAACTCGTCATTCAGTACTGAAAATTATTTTTTTTTTCTTGAGATAATGCACCAAGCCTCTGCCTTATACCTTCTTGCCTTCTCCGCATTGTCCTTTGAATTTCTCACTGTGCTATAAAAGAAAACTAAGGAAGACGGGGGAAAAAAAATAAAATAAACTCCTTATTACAGGACACTAACGTTGCAGCAGCCTCATTAACAGACAATATAAACCTTTTTCCTAAACGAGAACACCGCTCCTTCTCCTCTTCCGTTTAACGGGACCGGACGAAAAAAGAAGAAAAAAATTCGTAAATATAACTGTCAAAGAGTGTGAAAGCGAAAGAGAAAAAAAAAATGAAAAATATTTGAATAGATGGTGTGATAAAATGAAAGAAGGAAAAAAGCAAGGACTTTTCACCTGCACCGACTTCGCATACACACAACATCAACACGCGCATCAAAACCATCTGTTCACCGTCTTCCAATTACAACGATACCCTGGAAAGTGATTTCTTAATGAACGCCACACAGGAGTTGACATCCTGCCCACCACAAGGCAGTTCTCACAGTTTAGACGTCGTCGTAGTCCTTTGGAGAGAGAATTTCTTTTTAGAAAAAAATTATTCAATTCAAGTTGCGTTCTGTGAATACGTGACGAGGCCATACCAGTGTAATAAGCCAGTTGGAAGGCGAATCGTCAAGGATAGGTTTACTAGGTGAATGGTGTACCTTAGCATGTGTAACTGGCTTTCAAAAGGAATTTTCGTAAAATGCGTCGTCACACACTATCAGTAGCTAAAAAATATTTTTGAACTCAGCACTTACCCACATCCTGTGATGGAAAGGACAGGTGTGGGAACTTAAATGTTTGATATTACGAGGGTAGCGTTGTGCGGAGAAATGTCGTATCTTTGAACGGAGAAATTCATTCAGAGCCCAGCAGCAGGAAACTCTAAGGGAATCATAGCGTGCTTCGTAGAAGACTAATCGGATAACCGCCTGTTTATTTTGTTATCTTCCCTTTTTCAGAAATTTTTATTCTTTCTTTAAATAAAAACGTTTACCGACGTATTTAACGGGCTCCCGACCTTTTACGACCCAACGGAACAGCCTACCATCATCGCCAACCCCGGGCTCCCAATAGCACTTTGGCAACCGCGGTTGCTTGGTCCTTAAAGCAGAGGTTCGACATCATCCACCTCTAGCTGAGCTGGCTACAAATCTAAGAACGAGACAGACATTGTCCATCTCTTCTAATAGGCTCCTCCTCCAGTAGATGATCTCCAGATCCATATGGATTTGCTTTAAGTGCACGGAGCGCATAATGGCGATCTCAGATTGGGCGATAGCATTCCTCTAGGATGTCCATGATGCACTAGGTCGCTCCTATGGAATTCCCACCCCACGGACCTTTACGAATGCTTTTTATTTTACCTGCACATGAGTGAGATTTGGAAACAGACTCTTGATGTTGAGCATTACTGTATACCTACACTTGCGTTTTGTCACTGTCCGTGATTCTGTTGATTCTTAGGTTAGGTTAGGTAGATGGGTGCCCTGTGACTTGCTTGACACTGCTCACTTATATCAACTGTCGAGTGCCGATTTGGATTGAAGAGGGAGGAATGCCATCGAATTAGAAATTAGGAGGCTCGTCATCTCGACTTTGTTCAAATCCACCAATTCCATGAAAAAGGGTCGTGTCGACGACCAAGAGTCCTCATTTTTCTGTTGGTAAGAGACATTCACAAAGCAGGTGAAGAGCAGGCTAAATTTTTTCTTCGTCTCTACAGCTTCTGCAGTAATCGTTGTGTATAACCCCAAGACGCTCCGCGTGAATACCACTGGTGCAGTGCCGCGTAATAATGCCAAAGACGACTTGGGATTTATTGCGATTAAGTTTAACTAGAGGAAGGGATCCCCTCATGTCATAGATCGACCATAGGGTTCTGGCCAACATGCATGTATCCTAGTGAACCCAGCGTCAGATCGCTATATCAGTAGCTTCGTCGTCATTGAACTCATTAAGAGATCAAGGAAAAAACAAGTTCATCGGCTTTTTCATTGCCTGGAATATCTGTGTATACAAACAGGGTAACCATATTGGATCTCGATACCTCAATTAGATGTCTCTTGCAGGTGCTTGGTTGGTTGGTTGGTTGATGCGGCCTCGATAAGGTACACTTAGACCAAAGTAGCTCCATTGTGCTGCCACAAGGTAGAGGCAGGTGGGTCACTCTGTCCAGGAACCAATTACTTTTCTTTATGAAATTGTTAACGTTAGCCGTGGAGGCGTTATTAAGATCATTAAGACCATCGAAATAGTAATGACCCAGTGCAGTGTAGCTTTCCTAATGTCGTGCACGTGCGCAACGAGCTTCATTCTCGTCTCTGCAGATTCTGCAAAATCAGTATAGGGGATACCCAACCTTTGAGCATACCTACCTATCGTGCAGTGCCCGGTTATTACGTTGGTTAGAATATAGAGGATTCCTCTCTTATGCTTAAGAAGTTCGTTAGATCTTTGGTTTGGCTTTGGCCATATTTGCCCAGCGATAAGGCACTGGCCAAGTTGACTCCATCTATGGTTAGCTTTGTTTAGCGCATCGGCGTACATGAGGTACATCGGTGCATCAATATTGGCTATAATTATGCTTTGGTACCGGAAGAGCTTCGTCTAGCCAATTCGTCAGCCAGGTAGTTCCACGGGACGTCCCATCTGGTACCCAGAAACGGGTGAGGTTGTACTGTCCAGCTATCTCATTAAGAGATATGCGGCAGTTTTTCAATGCTGGATATGAGGGATTGTATAGCTGCCTAGCTGTCAATATAAATAACTATATCTTTCCGCGATATATATGTATCTTTCACCGCCAGCCAGCCAGCGGCTTGGCGAATGGCGGTGACTTCGGCCTGAAAAGCGCTGCAATAGTTCGGAAGGTTAAAGGAGAGACGGATGCTTAAGTCTTTCAAGAAGACTCCGGCACCGACTACGTCCAGGGTTTTGGACTCATCCGTGAAAATAGACAGCGAATTGTTATGCAGGACATCGCGTTGCGTCCACTCTGATCTGTCTGGTGTTTGAAGCCTAAGCTGAAATTAATTTCAGTAGATATGCAGTCGGAAATCTTCGGGAAATGACGATGCATCTTAAGTATGCTGGCATGGCCAGTGTCTAGTCCAAGACCAGAGCTAGTCACCATTTGCTTGCCAACGATGTCGATCGCGAGAAGGTAAAGTATGGTTTGAAGCGCCGCTGTTGGATAGGTTCTCAGCGCACCTGCGATACTGAGACATGCCACTCGTTGAGCTTTTTCCATCTGTTTCAAGTTGGAGTTCCTCTTCAACATGATCCATTATATTTGGTTGTACGGCACATGTAGGGCCCACCGCTCTTTTACATGAGTACAGGGGAACCATTGCTTTGTTGACAAGTTTGTTGACGTTCTCTTTCCCGTGGAGCTTCCGGTCTAACTTTAATCTCTAAAGGCTAGCACTGTTGCTGTTGTTGAGAGACTTAGAGTAGAACCTCTTAGTGTGGGAGCCGGGAAGCAAGGAATTTTGTTTTTTCTAGTGAAGAGGACTAGCTCAGTGTTGGCCGGATTAACACTAAGACCGCAGCTTTTCGTCGAGTTGACTAGTTTTTTAAGGCGAGTTGCATGACATCGGCAAGTGTTTATGGGTACTGGCCCGATAAATCGAGCTGGAAAACCTCCAGAGATTCATATCTTTCCCTCAGTGGTTTTGATTCGGCGGTTTTCCTTTCTTTTCTCTTGTCAGGTTCCCAGATTACAAATAAATTCAAATGGGCACCCGACTGCTGATCTAAGTGAGCAGTGTCCAGCAAGTCACAGGACACCCATCTACCAAACCTAACCTTGCAATACAGCACTTACTCTAGAAATAGTTTTTCAGTAATCCCTAGCATTGCTCAAGCACAAAACGATCAAGCCTCCGCGATGTCGATTGACATAAAGTGTCAATATTCCAAGTGCGTTAGTATTGCCAGCGTTGAAATAATACGCACTTTAAAAAGAAACCATCCTTTATAATCGAGAGCTTGCGGTCAATCCTGAGCTTCAAAGCATACCACAATGCTCATAACCCTCCACTGCTGTAGTAATGACAAAAGTTTAAGGACAATCTCTTAAAGACGCCACCTGGTGGCATCGGAGAACTCAACCCAAAACTCCATGTAACCATCCATGACAGCCAATAAGTATACATACTCCTTGGCATGTTATCCTCAAACGTTAAGCAATTTACCCCGTTAATCCTTCATAATTAAATTTCTGTTTATCATTCCAAGCGATTCAAAGTTTCTCCTTTTACCACATTACGTAATCTTGTAGCATCAATCCTGTCTCATTCCTGCGGTAAGCAACAAACAATTAAGCAAATCATCGTCATCGCAATCATCATCATCATCATGATTGTCAACCCCTACTGCTTGCTTGTCATTCGTATTTAAGCTCAATCCTGCACCCAGTGTCTCATGTTGCTGCTTCTGCGAATATCTAACGACCAGGCACAAATCTAAGTCGTGAGTCCTTTGCGTTTTTCTTCTCTTTTTTTTTTTTAATTGTATTTTAATAGCATGCAGTCAGTAAAACAGTCGACATGCAGCACACAAGAGGACGTGGGGACTCAATTAATCCTGCTGCAATATAATCTGCAACGCAGGACTTCAACTGCATCAGCAACATAACGTTATAGCAAAACGAACGAAAAAGTGCAGCTCCAAGGAAAAATATATCTTCCATTCGAATCCTGAAGGAGAGAGGAACTGCAGCAGCAGTTGCCTGCCACCACCATTCCTACAACAACAGAGGAAGACAATATCATTTTTCTCTCCCACCCCTGGCAACGTCTGTATCCAGAATCCTGGCCATTGTTGCCAAGAACATTTGAATTTAATTTGTTTTTTCTGCGTTCTCAATGCGTTGTATCCACCGTAGACCGGATTTATTTATTTTTCAGCTTCATCTGTGCCTTGATAACAATGGCGCTCATCTGGGAGGTCCTGTTGCGGTTGATTTTTAACTTCAGACAAGCTATAAGCGAAATATTCATATCCTCACTGCATGAAATTATCAGAAGACATCAAATTAGGATTTCCATGAAAGTGAGGATGAACCGTTGTGTATATAAATCGCATGGTCTGACTAAATTGGTCCTGTTTGGCTATGACCATCTGCAATGACATTGGCTTATTCCACTGAATATTAAGAGTTCATTTATGATTTCGGTTCCTGTCCTCCGGCACTCTCACACACAGTCGACTAGGAGTCAATAAATGTTACATTGGGAGGCAAAGGCTGTACTTCGTAGAATTCGTTAACCATCAAAATTTTGAATGGGTTCCTGCATATCCTGTTGCTTTTCATGCTCTTTTGTAGATGTTCAGAAATTCGACTCTGTTACGAAAGATGAATGTTTTGCATGTCAGGTATGAGTAGCTCTTTGACTATGCATTGTCAAGAGAACAATTGTTCTCATTAAGTAATATTGATTAAACTCTGAATTCATATCCTTTGTGAGCATTATTTTGATGATTGCCTCTTTGGTTTAAGTATTATTTTGCAAACGAAATGTATTACTCTGGTCATTGGCCTATTTAGCCAGGACATTGAAAGGTAAAATATTGACAATATGATTGGGTGCTCAGGATGGCATCTTAGTTTGGCGTAGAGTTTGACTTACGATCACTCGAACTTCCACTGACATTAATGCCGTCCTCTACTTACTCACCTACTTATGACGATGCTACAGTTCAAACTAAAATTATTGTGAAGCAGCCCAAGATGTACGGCAACAATCCGTCTCCGAGTTAAATATTGACCTTTCAATTCTTTGCGAACCGTACGAACCACGACTTTGGCCTGCGGAAATGTATCTATTCAAGAATACTCAGCTCGGCTTTAAGATTACTTTATGCCCGTTACATCCCATCTAGTCTTACAATCGATAATTTCGAAGCGGTGGTCGATAGACTAGTCTCCGATGGAGGAGGCCATATCCATCTTTCAACTGCAGGCGATTTTTGTGCTTGGGCTACAGAATGGAGAAGCATCGTAACGAAGAGGAATCTCCTTCTAAAGGCTCTCTCTTGCTTAGACGTTGTTATAGCCAACACCGGGAAAACGTACACCTTTAGGAGAGCGGAAACGGAGTCCATTATCAATATGAGCAGGATTGTCAACGGCTCACTTAGACCACTATGAGTCCATTGTGCCCAATATTTAAAAACCCTGGGAACCTAAATATCAATCTTCGGCCGCTAAGTTAAACCAGACAGATAAATGTATGAATCTCAGGAGTTTGCTTAGCTCAATGTTACCTAACTCGTCCAGTTCTGAAAAGAAGTAACTGCCAAGAGCACGTCTTCTTTTAATGGCCAGCGCTGGACAGTCACAAAGGAGGTGACGAACGAATTCTATTTCCTCTTTGTCCCTGCAGCTGCTACAGTAGTCGTTGTGCGGTAATCCTAGCCGTGCTGCGTGTTTATCTATCACACAGTGTCCTGTCACGACGCCAATAGCTATTCGGATATCCCTTCGACTTAGTTCTATAAGATTGATAGATCTCTTTTTGTCGTAGACTGGCCATAATGATGTTTTTATAATAATGTTGTGCATGTACCTAATCGGTACCAGCGTTTATTCGCCTCCTCATTGGCCTCGATTTCTATCTCCCTTTGCAGTGTACTGAGCGGTATACTGGCCTCAGATAGGGCCTGTGAGGAGTTCATAAGCGACCCTTCTCTGGCTAGTTCGTCCGCTTTTTCGTTACCGGAGATATCCGTGTGGCCAGGTACCCACACAGGGGCACAGTATTGGCCGCTGAGATGTCATCCAGTCGCTTTTACAGATTTTTACGAACTTGGACCTTATCGATGTGGACTACAAAGCCTTAATGGCTGCTTGACTGTCGACATAGATGCTGATTATTTTTTCTGAAATATTTTCCTCAATAATCATGTCCGCAGCTTGCTTTATTGCAGCAACTTCAGCTTGGAAAACACTGCACCTGTCCTTAAGTCTAAACGAGCGAAATGTGTTTCAAGACGCACAGTATACACCGGCACCAGTAGCCTACTAAAAAGAACTAACTGGCGCGTCAGCGACCACCTTAGACTACTGGGCTATGTCATTAGCGAGGCAGAAGTATTTTGAAGCAAGCAGCGCAACGGAGTTTGTAACGCAGTCATCGTGAAATCTAGTTAATGCATGCAATGCGTCTCTGTCTAAAGCGGGGCACAAAAAAAATCGAAAATCGCCGTATTAGTGGAACCACGAGATCGCGGAACTTTGATCGGAGCGTTACCGAGCGCAAACAACTAACCAGCTGTCCTGGAATGTCGAAAATACCCCACAGCTACGGGAAATATTTCGAGAAGCGTACACTCGATTGAAGTTAGCGATTAGTTCAGCACGCAACAATGTTTTAGGGACCTCTGCGAACAACTTGAGGAAGATGTATGGGGTAAGGCGTAAAACATTGTCACAACGAAATTAAAAGGTCCCCGAATGCAATCGTCTACATGTCCGGTGTTACTTCAAAAAATAGTGGAAACCTCTTTGTCTTCGGCATGAAAATTGGAAGCCTTTCAACCGAAATAAGAGCGATAATGAGCCAAACCCAGCAATTACACGCGTAGAACTTTCAGATACAAGACCGTGAATTGACGGTATACATACATATACCCAACCGAGCGTTAAAGACTGCCGTGTTAATTTGACCGCATGAAAATACTTGTAAAAATGTACAACGCGTGCTTTAAGAAAACTCTTTTTCAGAGCCAGCCAGAGACAGCGATTAGTTCTGCTGCCAAAAAGAAACAGACCACCTACTGAACCCTCGTATTATCGTCTCCTTTGTATGCTCGACACGATGGGAAAAGTTCTTGAGCGAGTAGTATGTTTCCAACTGTGTCCCTCGACGCCATTGAGTCTTCAATACTATCCATTGACATCTTCGCCGAAGGCTATACAGCGGAAGAGTACAAAATGGTCTGTTAGACACCCATTGAAAAAAAAACCTAAACAAATTCCAGCATAGCAGTATGGCAACAACAGTGGGACCTTTCACAGAAAAGAAGATGGCCGCATCGGCTGATTCCAAGGGTCATCACCTGGATTAATAGGAAGCATGACGAAGCCATGACACAGTTTCTAATGAGTAATGAGTGCTATAGAACGTATTTCTTTCAACGCAAGCGACACGGGGACAAGAATTCTCAGCCATGTTAAACCCTTAGAATGCATACGTAACGCGAATATTATCACTCACCATTTGCGGAAGCCGAGTTGGTTGTAGTCCCTCAGTGGTGGAATCAAAGATTCTTCGAGTTAGAACATTGGTGTCCATCCATTCTACATGACCTAGCCAATTTAATCATTGTACACGTATCTCTTTGACCGGGTCGGTGTCATTAGCTCGTATAAACCGTTAACGGAGTTTATGCTACTGCACCATATAGCAGGACGGGGATGATGAGGACATTGTAAAGCATCTCCTTGGTTCTTTTTGATAAGGTCCCGCTAAATAGTTGTCTCCAAACGACATCGTAAACGAGATGAATCTCCGCAAAGACCAGGAAGGTGAATTCGTTTCCTACTCCATCGTTATCCTACATAGACTATTGAGTTTTGCCGAAATACCAAAACCAAACATGGCGCAAAACAGCTCTATCATATACGGCCCTGAAATAGATAAATAGATGGTGGGTATCGATCTGGAACTCTTGTTCTGGGCTTGGAGTAAAGTGAAGATTTGGTCAATTGTGAAGCTTAAACCACACTAATAATGCGAAACAAGTATATCCAACAATGTTGCCGTTATCAGGTTGTCTAATAGTAGGCTTCCTCACATTAAACTAAGATAGACTAACGGAAGCTCAATATGTCGATTCTGCAAAGAAGATCATCTTAGGTTAGATTTGGTTGCAGATTCTCGAAGTCTTTAATTTTGTTTTATGAACTGCAATTAGGGGTAAATCACCCTTGATAAGGCTTAATAGATAGGCTGACTTCATAGAATTAGTTAATGGGACCAGTTTCAACGTATCTCACAGATGCCTCGAGCTGATAGATTATCAAGCCTAAGGTAGCACGGATAGAGCAGGACATTTTTACAGAAAGTTGGCTGTTGTCTCTTCCTTCTTCTCGTCTCTATAGCTTCCACGTTGTATACAACGATAGCCAGATCCTCTATTGTATTCATTTAGAGCCAGATTGCTGCTTTTCGAATTGCCAGACCACTTCCGCTCCCCTTCCTGCAGAAATAGGAGGAGTTAAGTACCTTTCTGTAAATTACAAAATATTTTATAAAACAAAATTTTCAATGACTCTATTCTTAGTGTACTAACAGAATTCCACTTCAAACTGTATACAGTACAAATAACCAATAGGGAAAATCTATTACAAGAAATGAGAAAAAAAAACTATTCAAAAACTCACTTCATTTTCCATAGATTTCATGACATGAAACTGTTTTCGATTTTTGGAACTGTGAAATAGATAATTACATATCAGAAACACCATTTATTAATTTATTTACTTCGTAAATGAGCGATTCTGACTATAAAATAGTGTACCATTTCGAATCTACTACAATTCAAAATCTCTGCAACTTGGCACTACTTACAACCACCGTGAGCCTAGAATGACAAAATCCAATATGGCCACCTATCAAAGGCAAGAAAATTGACAGATGACTTTAAGAAGTGGAAAAAATTTCAATCGAAGTGCTTTCTTTATAGTTCTTCTTGCAAAATAATTTTCTAGATTTCGGGATTTCGTGCGCGTTTTTCATCTCCATTTCCTTTCCCAAAAGACCACAAAACATTTGCACATCAGTGAAATTCATTTAAAATTAATCCACAAGTGCTCCGCGATCCACAAATAGGACGACAGCTGTGAAAATCAACAAAAAAAAAAGATCGTACTCCTGCCTGCCACTAGGATTTTTCTTGTCAGGTAAGTTCTGTTAGATCCAGGAGTACCCTGTCATCATCATCATTGTGAATCCCTTAATCACCAACAAACAATCAAAGCTCCGCCACGGCGGAGTTCTATTTTTAAACGCTTCGCCATGGGAATGTAAATAAAAATTCGCAGAGGTTCTCTGGAAAAGCTTAGAAACCAATTAGGTGTAGGTGGAGGAGGCAAAAAATCTGCAATTTAGGGTATGTTCTGTGGGAATACGAATAATTGTTCACATTTGTTGCATGTTTCCGCTTCGAGGAATCACTCTGGTTACTCTGGTAGTAGTGACCAAGTGCAGTTATCTGAAGGTTTACCTTGATAGCTAATCACAGCGAGGTGAGTCACAGAGTGTTGTGTGTTATTAGCGAACCGCAGCCGACGTTGGTTCTTGTTTTTGTCGTGCTGCACTAAATCTATTCTTATTACGCGCTGCATAATAATGAGAATGTGTGTGGGGTTTTGTTATTGTACTCGGATGGCAGTCGGCGCACGTTCTTGCATTTAATAGACATATGTCGTCTGATATGCAACACATAACAGGCAAAACGGCTGTGGGAGGCGCACATAATTAAATTTGCATGCCGCACAGGTCCTTAATGATCGAATTTTCGCATTCCCCGAGTGTGAATGTGCCGATGACATGCCACAATTGCGTCCAAAACATATCATTACTCACAGCTATATGTATATGCCTGGTGATAGGCGTCCAGAAGAACGTAGAACATACATCTAGAAGTCAATTCCAGTTGGATAAACAAATGTGCTTGCAGGGAATTTAAGTTTTCAGACCATGCTACTGTTGCCTGCTGTGTTAGGTTGAATAATTTCGCCCAGAAAATTGATTTAAATTAGCAAACAAATTATAATGAGTCCGAAGTCTGCGGAAGATAACACTCAAATGTGGATGAAGCTGCCGTAGGTGTTTGTGAGCTATTCTGCGGGACTGACGCACGAGCTTTAAAATTGTTTTTGCCAAGTGATTCTTATTAGAATGCTGTAATGGATTGGAACATCACACTCCTGATGATAGGGGCAGTTGCTGCTTGAGTAGAGGGTTCCGTGAAGGTCGTCAAATAGACATACGATTCGATGTCGTACTTAACGGGCTCTCGGCCCGTAAAAAATTTCTTCCTGAGACGCTACGTCTTTCTATGGACGCGGCACATTGCCTTCTCTTATCCATATCAAGCTGCACAGCGTCTCCGATCGCGTTCGGTGTGGTTCTCCCTTTCTGGACGTATTGAGCCAGGGGCCAGAAAGTCGAAGGTGTTTTTGGGGGCACATTCTTTTCCACTCACTCAATGAGACATCTTGATACAGGTCGGATTTTGTACTTCGACGAAAAATATTGCTTTTGAAGAAACGAGAAATTCATTCACCTTTCCTGCCTATAGTCCAGCGCTCACCATAAATTGGCAAGAAGGTTTTAATATCCTGTGTATGTGGAGCATCAGTTTAGTGTCTTAGAAGTTTTGAGCCCAGCTATTTTGCAAAAGGAAAAAGAAACTGTTTCCGACGGTCAATCGGCGTCAAATCTTATCGTACTCCAGGGTAGTTGAACTCCTTAAGTTATTTGAAGTTGAAACAGTGACGTTATGATCCACGCAGTGGCTAGATGGCTCTTTGCTTATCTACGGCACGCATTTGGTTTTTTCCTCAATCACTTCGAGGTCAAAACTTTTTGCATGTTATTCACTTGCTGTGAAAGCTTTCAAGACGTCACGTTTTAAGCTCCCGATATTGTCGATATCTTGATATTGTCAACAGCGTATTCTTGTTGATAAATGGACTTGTAGAAAATAGTGCCTTCCACGTTAGCTTTCTGTTTCATCACTAGATTAAAGGAATCAGGTGACAGGACGTTTCCTTGACGATATCCGTTCAAGTTTTGGAATAGCAGCTGAGTGAGCACAATGGCTCAGGGAATTGTGCGTTGGATTACCGGGCGGGAAGTTTGACGTTAGAATCCCAGGAAGCGCCAACAAATTTGTCCCATTTCTTGCGAACGTGCGAAGGACCTCCGATAGTGGTACATATCATTGAAATCTTCTGAATTACTTCTCGTGGATATGGCATTAAACTTTATTTTCCTTCTAATTATGCAAAATATAAAACGCTGAACACAAATGGCTTCGAGAAGCTTGCCGTTAAGCTCTATAGAGGTCAGTTGTGCCAAACTTATTACTTTTTTTTAGTTATTTCCCAAACAGCGTTGTATGAGGCTCAACTGGAATAGTTTACTCGGGAATCCTAAATCGGTCATCGCCCTGCACGTTTCTTGGCGGTATATGCTGTCATATACTTTGATGTCGTTGAATAGTTGGTGGGATCCGATTTGAAATCAGTGGTCTTTTCTAAGATTTGTCTTAGGCTGGAAGCCACACTGATATGGTCAGTGTGCAGTTTATTGGCTAAGACCTTGCATGTAGAACTTAATAGGCGCAGTAGTTCTTACAACACATCGGATCGCCTTTAGATTTGTAGCTATGAAGGCATCCTTTTAGCAGCCAAACGATGCGCTCCACCAAGACATTACCTCTGCATTTAGAAAGTTCTTCTAGGAGGCCAACGAAAGCTTTGTTTCTTTACTGACTGGAGCTAAATTTCTTCTTCTTGGACTACTACTCTCTCGTGTTTGCATATCACGTTTAAAGCCGCCAGTTATCAGTTGCTTGACTTTAAGATGTTGTTTTAATCGTGGGACTTTTAATTTCCTTAGACTGGGAGACAGCGTGCATCCTTTTTTTCTGCGTAACAGCGGTTGCAAGTGGACCTCTTGCGATACTTGATCCACTGTCCGTTCCGATTTCTATCGTCGTGGCGCCCACGCCCAACTTGGAGTGCCAGTTCCTTGCTTACCACAAGTGGAAGGCATCGATTAAAACCGATAACTTTACTCACCTCGAAGATCACCTCGGGAAGCTGTCGTTGGTACATTTAGGTCTAATCTGCCACCATCTATGTTTCTTAATGTGTTTCACAGTTTCTTCCTAAGGGGAAACTCGCAGACATAGTCCTAGCTGTTTTTATTGAAGGGAGAAATGGTTTTATATGCTGTCCTAGTCTTTGGATATTTTCCCAGAGGGCTATAAATGTTCATATTACTCTCCCATCTGGTTACATGTTTATCTTTAAAAAACGCAACTCAGGCGCAGTTTATTGACCTTAACCTTCATGGCACCAGTTTGTAACTCTTGTTAGGGACAACAGTCTTGCGTAGTTTGGTGAAATAGTGTTCGACTAATGCAACGCGTGCCTTTGGTGCATTTTCTACCATGGAGAACTGGCATACGGCACTAGGAATCCCCCTCGTGAAGATATCCTAAATACCATGTTCGTCAAACAAAGCCGACACCTGATCAATACAGCTGTCTAATGAGATGACCAGTGCGGATTTGTCGCCGGTAAATCAACCACAGATGCAATCCAAAGTATAAGGATTATAATGGAAAAACATCGCGATTCCTTAAAGGATTTGCATCTGATGTTGGTTGATTTTGAAGAAGCATACAACAGACACCCAAGAGATCTGATATGGGTGGCTCTTAGACATCGAGGAGTTTCAGAACCCTACGTATGATGATGATCATGGACATGTATGACGTAGCAAAGATAAGAGTAAGATGCCCGCCGGAGTAACCGAAGTGTTCCCAATTAAAGTCGGTGTGCACCAAGGAAGCGTCTTAAGTCCTTTGCTATTTATTGCAGTCCTAGATTATCTGCTTGAAGGAAAAGTGACGGAACCCAAAGTGCATCAGTTATTCTTTGTTGACGATGGGTCCATCATAAGTGAGGATCAAACGAATTAGTCAAAAAGACAGAGTAACTGTACTGCCAATTCTCGGATCTACTCCGACCTAGTCCAGACATTTATTTGAATGGAAAAGTGATTCTCAAGTGCGAAAAGTTCAACTATCTGGGATCTATGATCAATAGCGAAATAACTATTGATGATCAGTTGATATTGTCATGTTTAAAGGAGGGATCCTACAAACCCTATCAAAAAGGCAATGTCAATCAACGTTCCTATACAAGCATGGAAAAGTGGCAAACGAAAAAACTCCTGGATGACGCAGATGCAAACACAGCAGCATTTGATTGGCCTCAGTGACGAAGTGATCCGAAACAGGTGACTTTAGAATATATAAGAATTCTTAGTTTAAGAACGCCATCGTGCATTAGATCCTTCAGTGGAGGAGTGTTGAGGGACTCCATCTGTGATAGTTTACAACTCTCTTTCATTTTCAGTATCGTATAGCATCGCCTTATTTTCAGATCATGATGATCATGATTTTTTTTATTGCATTCAGACACTTTTTTGGCAGTGGATGCATGCAAAACAAGTTTCCGAATCGCGAACGTACAAATGACGTGCTCACAATTTTTTTAATGGCGTCGATCGAGATACCTTCTTACGTGGATATTCAACAGTTTCTCAAAAGCTTTAAGGAGAAACGATGAAAGGCTTATTGGCATGTAGTCTTTCGCTTTAGAATGGCTAGGTTTTCATGTTTTGTGAATGAAGACCACACGTAATTCCTTCCACTTGCGTGGGTTATAGCTTAGTGGATGTAGACATCCTATGTGTATTACCTGAACCAGCAGGTTGCTGTAAATATGGTCTTCTGTAACATAGTCGGAATTATTCCGTCTGCTCCCGCTGATGTAAAGGGCTGGAAAGATTTATCCTATATTATCTTCGCTTGTACATTCCCTAATGGTAACCAGTTCTTCCTCCCATGGTAAAGTGGGATTTTCTAGGTTTGAGTTCTCAGAAGAAGTTCCATATCCTCTATGTTGTCCGCTGTCTTCTTTACGAAGACAATCAGCAGAGGAATTTGTGGCATTATCCTTGGTAAGTCATCCTAGATATTGTGTGTGAAAAGCAATGATAGCTGTGATGAAAAGCAATAGACTCAACGACTATCCTCGATGTACTCAAATTTTGATTTTAAACTTCTTAGACAGACTTCTACTTTTCTTCTATTTACTTCGGTTGTTGTGTTATCGTCGTACGTATTCTTTATAATCGCAATGTAATGATCGAGAGAACTCTATGGTGTTTTAGGTTTTGTCTTATATTAAAACGCACGGTAGACGGTCAAATGTCTTCTCTAAATCGAGAAATGCAATATGTAAGTCTTGGTTATCTTTGTGTGTTTCTACAAAAATCCACAACGACTGCATCGCGTCAATTGTTACTTTTTGTGGCATAAGAACAAAAGTCTCACCATTGAAACATTTGCGCGAATTCCTGTTTGTTCGTAAAAAAAAATAAACCACCGACCATAAGGTTAATGCCCATTCCGTACATGACTGGATTAATTTCAAATTCATTGATTTTCGAAATCTTTTCAAAGAAAACTAAATCTTATTGTAACCAAAGCAAACTCAGAAAGAAGAAGAGAACTGTGTTAAACCAGCTTAGAAGCTTAAAAAGTGAAGATGAAGCTCCAGTGAAAATGGCACATCTTCTGTCACAATATCATTCGATTTCATATTTAATCGCATTTCGTATAAATCTGGACCATCCGACATGGGCCCCCAACAACAAGGGCGATGGGGAACCAAACATTAGTCACAATCCCAAAATAACAAAAAAAAAACTATACGCTCAACCGGTTCGCTGACATACATATTTAGCAAAACGTCCCAAATACACATTGTTCTTCTGAATTTCTTCACCTTCTACTTCTCTTCTCCCTTCTTATTCTCCGTCTTTTTTTCCTTTTGTATACTTTTTATTTGCAATCACGCACAGATTGCTCTCATCTATTTGACCATGCTGTGGCGGTGTATTTCTATTTAATTTGATTTGCATATCAATTTATTTGCTTTTGTCTCTCTTCGCAGGTTAAACTATACAAAATTTATAAAATAAAATCTGCACAATGCACTGGCACTCGCACTCGACTCGAGCTGCCTAATGAAATAAATCTCAGCGTGATGGAAATTTATTGGATGGAGTTGGTTCATTAAACGTCAGCAGCGGTTCATTGAAATAAATATTTGTTCTCTGCATCACGCTGTGATGTTGATTTCAACGAATGGTCCATAATTATTAAATAGTCACCTCGGTGCCGCCACCGAAGCGCGCAGTGAAGAGAAAGTCCAATCACATTGTTATCATGCAATTAACTGTTAAGTAACAAATCCGAGTAATTTGAAAAAGTAACGCCACTGCTGCACTAACGCCCACCTGATTGGGTTACAAATCACATGCAAATCGATGTGCTGCTCTATAGGCAATGTGTCAACAAATTATGTTAATTGTGGACCCGGGCGGGGGCTTGAGAGAGTAGCCGGTGGATCGATGGTGAATCGGTGTGTACCGCAAAAAATAATGTATATCGTTACAATGAAAGTGAAAGTTTTCGCTGTTTTGCGCCCGATGCGCCGCCGCCTGGACTAGAGGCGACATCGAGTTGTGTTTATCTTTGACAACGACTTTTAAACTGCTACTCGCTTCCCCATGGTGTGACATAAAACTCGGGGCTATGCGCTGCAAAGATGGAGCTCTGCAATAACTTTGGGGCAAGTTCGCTCATTTTCAATGTTAAAGAGACGTGAAACGTGCGTTGCAAATTGAAAAACACTCACGCTTGCAAGTTATTGTTATTACTGTGCCGTCGTTATCGTTGCCGTTTGTAGGTGCGAATAAGCAGTAAGGTCAGGTGTGCCTATTTAAATTTATTCATTCATGGTGTGTTTAAAAGTCGTACCATAATCTTAGTGGAGCGGCCGTTGAAAGAATATGGGAGACAACGTTGCGTAACTCTCGTTCGATGTGGAGAAGTTTCTTGCGATTTTTATGATCATTTTCATGTTTAACTAGTCACAGGCCTTGGTTGGATTGTGAACAACAACTTGCTGCCTGAATAAGTCATACATTGTAGCGAAAATATAACATTTGCTACATGAGTCTTGAATAACTCAGTTCAAGGTGATGGAGTCTTCCTCCTTTTCTAGAGGACATCATTCATTTAATCAGCTTATGAAAGCATTGAACTTATGTTTGCATGTTTATTTTAATTTAATTCTGTGGTTTCACAAAGTCCTCCCAGCACCCTGACATGTGTGTCAGCAAATAAAAAACAGGTCACACACGAAAGAAACATCAAAAGACGAATTCCTTTTAAAAAACCAAAATAACTTGAAAGTGTGCGGGAAGCTACCCATGAAAATAAAAAAGTTCACCGCATTTTCGTTGAGTTCATTGAATGATATGGAAAAACAGGAATTCCACAACGAAATTATATGTCAACGGTATGAGTACGCACATTTGTGGCAACGTGTATGAAATGGGTCCATTGGACTATCCTTAAATAAAAAAAATAAATGCAGATTGTATATTGCAAGAAGGATCAAGGTTTCTGATGAATAGAGTACAATTAGTTGAAGATTGAATACCTTACTCATGATACTTGGGTCATCTTCCTTCTTATGGGTGATATGCGATATGTCACGAGCTTCAAAGAGCTGTCGCTAGAATCAGAGATTTCTTTTTGACTTTCCTGTTCTGAAATGTGTCCGACTAGTTCTCTCGGAAAGCATTTAGGTAGTTTTAGAAATTGTTTGGCTACAGCATGTTACTGAGACAGCAATTAACAAAACGGTTTGATATATGATTAGACAACTTTGGACAAGGTGTTCATCCCGTATCTCTGAACCAGTCCAACTGTGGCTATAGATATACCGTTCCATATCCAACCTCTGGATATCTACAGCAAACAAAGGCGTAGCCCAGTGGTCTATTCTTCCGGACAATCCACTATTCTTAATAATCTAGAATTTCTTCCGTGAGACATCGATTACACCCTAATACAAAACTTTGTAACATCCATTCGCTCTAGACTAGAATGGGCAAATGATCTTGGAGTTGTCTTCTCCAATTATAAACTCTCTGCATACCTTTCGCTACATGTAAACTGTTACTTAAGCAAAGTTCGATGAACACCACCAACCGTAGGTGAGTTAATGACACCACGTGCCTTATCACGGGATAGATTTGGCTTAAGCTGCATTACAAACTCTCAAATTGTCTAATCAGACTGTATGCATTTAAGAGCCTACTTCCTTGGCGACCTGACGAACATAAACATTAAGTGCCTCCAGTGCTCCGGATGTAACAGCCAGATTCTTATAGTATCATATACTAATCTACGTATGACTGCATGTAATGTATCATGCAACGAAAACATAACTACCTTTTCAATGTTTGATATGTTAGAGTACACGCCTCACGACTCTTTTTGACACAAATCCAACCTTGACACCGGTTACACCCTCAATTCAGGATCAATTTTATGATCTTAAGCTTAAATTCGATTTTGACCAATCGTCTATATTCACGAACTAATCAAAAAAGTCCCGGCCTAACTAAGATTTCCTGTTTTCGTTTCCTTGGTTGCCTTTTTTTCTTGACAATATTAAAAGCTTGAAGAATTTTAATACCTTTGACTTGAAGATCGTTTGTAACGTCTTTTTCTTAGTACACGGCGGATGGAGTCCTCTTGCTACAATACGCATTCCTTTCGGAATTATTTTCATAAGCATACCATTAAATTCTCTCGGGATGAATTTCTTGAAACACTCCCCGATAGCCGCCGTGGTCTTAGAAATCGATTTTCTATACATTGTTGCGAAATGATATTGCCTTAAAAGTTAATCCTTTGAGAAGGCAATACAATCAATTACAATTCGTAATGCCCACGACGTTTATTGAAGACGGAGGACGTATGTTTCTTTAAATTGATTTCTCTTGGGACTGTAGTTGTCTCCTTTTTGTGGCTCTACTTTGGGTGAAGAACCGACTCTTCGTTCATGCCAGCTCTTCTCCGTCTGTACGATATTTGAGACTGGCTGAGGCGGGTTGAGTTCCATTCGCGTCCTTTTTTGAGATGCGAATTCCTTAGAGTCTTGTTATATATGTAAATCTACATCTTTTTTAAACTCTAGGTAGAGTATTGATTGATTAATTGGTTCTAGGTATGTATGTATGTGGGTGCACTACAACCTTGATCGATGATATACTTAACTTGCACCTCCTCCAGCCTAATGTTATTGATGAATCGGTGTACCTGGAGGGGATCTAGGTAGAGTAGCTCCGTTTCGTTAAGTTTGATGTGGAGTTTGTTGTTTTTTCTCCTCCAGGAAGTAGAGAAACATGAGATTAATCTCCCTCTTACCTACCATTTTGTTTCCCATTTTTGCCGTAGGATGGAAGGACCACATGAATAAAATTTGCCATTTATTCTAGAAATCCACTTCTAGTCCATATCTGCGTTCTCATTCTGATGGTTCTTCTAGGTCACAAAATAAATCATCCGCAAATGAATGGGCCATTTATTATTCTGCTGATTGTTCTAAAAGACTAAAATTTAGGCTAAAGCCTTTAAAAGAAAATAAATTAAAAAAATAAAACTAAGATTTGACTAAATAAGTTCAAAAGATAACAGACCCGGAGCCATATAAGCTCCACACTTAATCAGACACCACTTACTACTACCAGATTAGTTAATCGCTATTCAGAAATGTGTTAATGGGTTGCTTCCGCGTTGCTGCACGTTACCGATTATTGACCCCCCCTTCTCTCAATTAGGTGCAAAGCATAAAATGAATTTGACGAACGGTGCGCGGGAAAAAAAACGTTTCGATTTTGTAAAAAGTCCAAAAACTTTCTCCTTAATTATGCGCACACAAAAAAAAGTTAAAAAAAAAAAAAAACTGCTGCAATACCTGGCGCACAACTAATTACACCACACCGTTCTCTGCCTTGCGTCTCTAGGCATCGATGCAAATCTCCATTCAAACCTTATGCACTGAACAGAAACATCCATCATTTGCCGGAGCAATTAATAATCAATTCAAGTAAATCGTAAACGAGAAAACCGAACGAAAAAAGGAATAAATTTAAATCGTATGCCTACGAGAGAGTTGTTCCGCTACTCGGTGGATAATTTTGGTGTGAAAAGCTGGCCTCTCCTCCTCGTCTCTCTTTCTATCGTGTTTTATGGATTAGACCGCGATGATGCTTGCTGCTGGGGTGCTTAATGTTTACAGTGATTTATCGTAATCCCAGCTGACCGATCACACCACGATCTGGAATAGAGAGAGAGAGAGAGAGAGGAGGCGGCTACCTGTTTGGACAGCGGCGGCGAATTGACCAGCATCAAGTATACTACTATCACCCGAGAGCGTAACATGCACGAGAGAAGAAAATTCCAAGAGACACAGAGAGAGGGATACAAAAATAAGAAAATAATTTTCTTTTCATCGATATGGCGCATTTCGCACTCTCAGTTTTATAACGACGTCTGGTTTGGACGGTGTCTCACCGCGTGCTCTGTCGATCTTGTCACTCCTCCAAGATCTGTGAAGTGGTGCTCCACTGCTGCTCGACCTTTAACAACCCCGTCTCGTTATACTCGTACGTTTGATAACCACACTACCAACGATTCGTAAATTTTTCAAATCAAAACAAACCGCACTTACGAGTAACATCGTAAAAACTACGTCGCGCCATCGTCGATACCATCAGTGAGCATGCGTTAATTAATTTCACTTAACCGCGCACAATTCCATGGTAAACATGTCGCAATTGTGCGGTATACATACGTGCGTGAGTGTGTCATTGTGAAGATTACGATTTTTTTTTAAGTGCAAGAAAAATTGCGCATACGCAACAGTTGACGTCCAATCCAATCATAGTGGCTATTGGCTGGCGCATCATCATCGCACCCATACGGCGATCGGTCGTTAGCATCGTAACGAGTTTAAAACATGTTTACAGTTGTTTGTGGATGAAAACGAAAGTGAAATTTAATTCACCCCCCACTATGTGTGTGTAGTGGTGTTAGTGGTGGCAATAATAATCGGCTTTTATCGCGACGTTCAATTGGGGTGCTCGGCTTTAATACTGCTGCGGGTAGTGTGGTCAAATACTTATTTGTTGTTCAGATTTTTTTTTTTTTTTTGGAATGCACACAAAGAGAAGCAGTGAATAGGATTCGTGATGCCTTTTGATTGCCAGTTGGATATTACTCGTCGTATGCTTAATTTCTCTCGCTGTTGTAAGTAACATTTGTTATTCACGATTAATAGATCAGATCTGTTTGCTCATTGAATTTAGTGTGAACAGGGGTGTTTCTATTGAAATTACATGTTCGACATGTGCACTAGTCGTCAAATTATTCAATTAAATATGCAACTCCGGTAGTGATTTGTTTGGATGTACAACTGACAGCAGTTAAATTTTCTTTAAATCTAATTTTCGATTCAGATAGCAACCTCGTAGACCTTGTGTTCTTTTTTTTATGATATTATTGCAAGGTTGAGGCATTATGTTGATCAATTTTTTTCAGAAACTACTTCCGCTCTAATTTGTGCACCCTTGCTGCAGTTTTTTTTTTTCATAGATTTGTTAGTGATGTCAATAAATCAGTATAAAAAAACAGTTCATTTGCATCCTTTAGGCGTAAAGCAGACTATCTCTCATTGAAAAACTGTTGAATACTGTTCCATGGTCGGAATTTTTTTAAGAGAGGGGAAAGACAGTAAGAGGCAAATGTCTCAGAGTAGAAAGCTGACATCGCACTTTATTGATGCAGAGCATACAGTTCCAGCACTCACCACCTCAACTGAACATCTGCCACCTCATCCGAACAAAGGCAGGACAATATCTGAAGTATTATCGCTCTCTCGACAAGCATCGCAGACAGTGGTGTCTCCTAACCCCAACACAAATAGATGCTTAGAAAAAGGAAAATATCACGTGAGAACGGCAATAAGTTGTCTACAGTCTTTTCTGCAGAGAGAAAGCAATAATGCCGCTGATTTCTTACAAACATTCGGGTGCAATCGTTTAGTCCACCTGCATCCAGAGCCACGTCACACATAGTTGTGTTCGTGAGAAACCCAATCGGCAATGGAGGCATGGGAAGTCCCAATGCATGTTCAGGTCATGAGAAAACATTATCTGAGGCTTTCTTAGCACTGTCTTCGGAGATCTCATTTCCCGACATCCCAGTGTGACCTGGAACCCAGAGAAGAGTGAGAAAGTTCAGTCTTGGGACCAAATTCAAAGAGTTCTTACATTTTCGAACTGTTTTGAAACGGGTAAGAGGGTGGAGCAAGGCCTTAAGCGCAACCTGTTTGACACTACAGAAGCAAATATTCCTACCCCTTCACCTAATCTTTAGAATATAGTCGGTAGCCATTAGAATAGCATAGCACTCAGTTTGAAAAACAGTGGTATGTTTACCTAACGAGTAGTGAAGTCGGTATCTACGAATACACCAGCGACCACTTTTGGGTCCATCCGTGAAGATTCGGCTACAGCCCGGTCCAGGCTCAGACCCTGATCGAAGCCAGTCCTGAACGCAAGGAAAGTCGACTGTGTCATTGCTTTAGACAGCATATCCATGGAACCAGGGTCATAGGATAAATGACGCACAATGTCATCGAAACTCCAGTGCGAATGATACCAACGCCACTTCGTCTGAGACGGTATATTGCTTTGATAGTACAACCCATGATATACATATCAAGGGGAGGTAAATCAAGCAGAGTGTATAGAGTAGAGCAAGGCGTATTCAGAAAAGCTCTCATGCAGGTGAGACAGACCGTTCTTTGAAGTCTAGTGCAAAAGGCAGTTGTATGCTTACGTGAGAGCCCCTCCACCAAACAACCGATATCTCATCATAGCCGTATGGATCCAAAGAACCTCATGTCTTGCCAAAGACACCTTTGCACTGCCAGAAGACTGAGAGTGTGTTTGACGTCTTCGATTGGACATGCTTTGCCCAGAGAAGTTTCCTATCTAGGATCATTCGTAGATATTTAACTTCGTCGGAAATCTGGATTACATTACCCCTTCTGGTAAATAGAACAACCTAGAGGGTTGACCGAAAATCTACCAACCTTACTTCTTTTCCGGTTATACTTTGTTCCCGAGAAGTTCTTTGTCTAGTGATTTTCTCCTACAGTTCTCCCTTTGCAGTTTTCTTCATTTCTTAGTTCTTCTCGTACGAAATGCGGTAAAGACGGTTTCCGATCTTTCTCTTGCTAGTTTATCAACTGCTTCATTATCCTCTTCGCCCACGTGACCTGGTACCCAGTAGAAGTTGCCTCTGTTGGTTCTCCCTAGTCGGTTTATTTTGGCAAGGCACAACAGTTTAGACCTGATTTCATAGCAGCTAAAAGCCTTGGTTTTTTGCAAGATAACTTGGAGATATTTCACCTCAGATGAGAGATCTATTGTGATGGCACCTAGTTTTGACAATGTGAGGTAGGGTATCTTTCTCTTTCTCTAGGGTGAAGGTTCGAAATGCAACGATGCCAGTACCTCGCTTCGACGGTATGAATGCTGCTGTTGGTCCATTAAGGGCAAAATAGCACAGCATCATTTCATTTCCGGGACCCTGATTTACAATTATGTACTTAAGCGTGGTGTTGTTTATTCACAACTCGAATGTTCATTAACTGTGTGTATCCGGAACTTATCTTTGAAGTCCTTTGTAACAGAGACAAGCTTTTTAGACGCTTTTAAGAATTGTTTTTAAGTGTCGCTAAGGTCATGTCGACGCAAGCTCCCATGACTATTATTTAAAGGCACCTTGATGCATCATTCCATTTGTTTTACGTTATCCAAACTGAGAATGACCACGTTGTGTTCCAACTTTAATCGGATTTATGGCTCCCAGATACTAGCAAAACAAACAAAACATGAGGTAATCTCTTTAAAGACTCCTCGGATTTGTAGGGATCCTATCTGTATTTCGTATCAACAGGTCTCTAAAACGTAAATCAGAGACAAGATTTTTTTATTCCTTGAAATATACATACCGGTCTATTGATCTACAATAACTGCGCGCATAAGAAGCATTCGGCGAAAATACTCGTACTTTACTGGTTTGTTTCTCATCAATTCTGTCTGTAGATGGCTGTGGAACTTGTTTTTATTTTTTGCGTAAACTTGTCCGGCCTCCAACTGTGAAAATTGATGGCATAGTCTATTGCTCGTCGATAGCATTGAATTTATTAGATTCTTAAACACGAATGTCAAGGTTAGAGTTCGGTGTCATAATGAACTCAATGACTCATGAGGAAATATACGTATAAAGAGCTACTTGAATACATATTCGTTTTATAGATACTGTAGTGACAGTATGGGCTTTTCCAACCAGATAAAAGATAAAAATCACCCTTATCCCGTCCTCATGTATAGGTTAGCTTGGGTATATACAGTGGTGGATAAAATAATACAAGCAAAGGTACACATCAACAATCGATTACTGTTTATGATTACGTATTTCTCCGATACCACTTCTCCGCTTGAATACTAACTAATAGTACTCATGAAATGCTGCATGGATTTCTGCTAATCAGTTCTTCGCTTGTGGTATGCAATAAAAAGTTTTGGAAAAAATAATAGAATCAAAGGATTATTGCAGTCTACATCAGTGGTTCTGAAGTAAAGTTCAGTTTTGTTTTCGTTTAAACAGTCGCATATTGGTTAATCGTACCTGCAACAGGTCGCAAGTCTTCCTGGAAGCAAATTTCTACGACAAAAAAAAGCTCAGAATTCGATCCAAAATATACGAAGAAGACAATTTAACATGGTGGAGGTAGTTTAATGATTCGCGGGTGCTTTTCAGCATCTGGGATTGCACCACTTTTTTGGATAAAAGATTAAATGTGCGCTGTAATACGTAAACATAAAGGATTTTAGCGAAATCTCTATAAATGCAGTAATATACAAAATGGCCAGATCTATTAAAACATCACAAAATCACCTAACGCGACTTTAACGTCATACTTAGGACACTGCTCGTAGCTTAAGTCGAGGAACTTGATAAGGATTGTTATAAGACGTTCACTTACATGTTGAAAGCTCAAGAGTTCTTGCCTAAGTCTGGCGCGTATTCTTCTTCATCTGTTCTCTATGGCACACCCGCAAAAAAATAAACTATCTGTCGGCCTATTAGGGAGACGATAACGACCTTCCATCTCTCCGATCCAGATCCTCAACTTTTTAAGACATTTCAAGCCCATGAGTTGCCCTGGTTTGAGTCAAGTCAATCGCCTTGTGCCAATATTATTAATGACAACCAGACGATGGTTGTTTTTGTAAGGTAAACCAAATCTCTGACCAATCAGACTCATGTAGGCGCATTATACTACCAGGCAATAACTTATTTTTAGTGTAGTGGTTAGAGAAACCTGTTTTTTTATGTTTTTCTCCCTGGAGGGGTTTGAACCTGAACCAGAAATTTAGTTTTTTATTCGTTTTTCTTTTATGTTCAAATGCTGTGGTTACTGTTTCCCGGCGGCGCCCGAACCTTTTTGCAGAAACTTCGATTTCTATGTCTATGGTTTAATTATCCCTAGCGGGGCTCAAACGTACGTAGTTATTTTCAGGCTGGATCGACCACCCTCTTTGCCTTACGGAAGCAGGGATGTTCAGTCATGGCTTCGGCAGCTTTGCAGGTTTGCTGTCATTTCTAGAGATATTTTCACTTCTATTTTAAACCCCTAGTCACAGAGTACTGTGATATCCCGAATGCTTCCACAGATACAGATGCGATTTTTTTCCAGCCACGACTCCTGGATAGGTATAATGAAATAACTTTGTAAGCACTACAAAAATGAATACAAAATAAAACAAATATTTGCACAACAGTCAGTATGGAGTACAGAGCATAGCTTCTCGGGACCATTGTTATTTTGGGCCTTAATTTTTTATCACACAAGTGGAAGGAACCTACAGTTTAAAGCCATATCTAAAAGGCAAATTGAGGAGCTTTCTCAGGACATTTGTTACTCTCGGACGTTTGTTATACATTCGCGAAAGGTGGGACCTTGAACTACAGACCTCCCGCACAGTAGTCCAACACATTAACCACTCAGCTATGGCGCCACAAAAAGGTCTGCAACTGGACTGAAGTGAAAGGTAGCTAATCGCCGACTTTACGATAGACTCGTAAACCTTAAATATTCTAACGTATTCTTCACGAGTCTCCATTGGTGGGAATTTAAGCTCCAAGCCTAGATATAAGTATCTACAAAATACTAAGACACGCGTAACACTTTGAATCGTTGTCGATCAAATGACTTCATAAGCAGCCGACTAAAATTTATGTAACTATCGCTCTAGGCACCATGTATCAGACGTTGGCTATCTAAGATCAACCTGAACCGATAACACTTAAAAAAAAAATTCAAGTCATACTCAACTCTGCTACGTGGTCTCGCAGTCCAGATCCCTTTTTTTTACATGTTTTCTGCGCATAATCAAAGCGTCGAAGAGCAAAAGGCCACATCCGTTTAATGGCCACTTTTGCGTCACTGTCCACCGTTTGTTTTTATGCTGAAATCGTAATAAAAAACCAATGAATCAGCTGCTGTGATCGATTGCCAACAACTTATCTGTAATGACTCCGTTAATTGTTATTCAGTGTGCAATAGGAAAAATACCCGCGCCCAATTCCCTCCCAGTTAGACTGCTCCAACGACGTGATATTTACCACGTCATACAGACACATTTAAAATGTTTTATGTTTCCCAGAAGTTTCCGCAGTTCTCGACTCGGTTTTCGAATGGGGAGTGTGTAAGACATATGTACTCGCATGTAGACTCTCCTAAGCACTGGCACTACGCAGAAAAAAAATCAAACCCGAGAAACTTGAATCAGAAACCGCGTCATTTGTCGAGGAATCTCAATTCAAATTATTTTATTTTTTCCTTAATTTATTTATTTACATTGTGTGGTGGCTTTTTTTTTTATATGTTGTCTTCCTACCTGACACTGAATTGAAATTAAATCAATTTCTGGTCGACGTAGAAATAGAGAGACATAATTTTTGAACTGAATTGATTGATTTAATCGAAACGACCGACGTAAATATAATAAAATTCCTTTAGTTCGTGTGCACTCATCATCAAATGATGTCATATCTGCTGTGTATGCAGAATGATATGAATAAATTGTGTTGGCATTATTAATTTTATTTTATTTTTAATACATTTTAAAACTAATTGACCTGCTCTGGTTTGTTTTGGTCGTGCTCTCGAAATTTTGAGTTATCTGGTGATGTGGATATGTAATCTTGTTGACCTTTGAGATGGTCTCGAATATTGGGTTAATTAGCAGACGCGCCCATGTTACGACTACGTTCGTGTCGAAAATCTATCAGACATGACTCTGATGAATTAAAATAAATGAAGATGATTAGCTTTTCTGGAAGTTTGCGATCGTAGTTCATCGAATTGTTCTACTTGGGAAGGTTAAGGCGAAAAATGACACATATGTACAGTCCAGTCTGTTCAGTAAAGTCAAGTGTCACTGCGTTCAGGCCAAGAGGGTTCGGTTTGAAATAAGATGATTGCGATTTATAATTATTTTTCCTTGCGAAAATCTGACTGCGCGTTTTGTCGGACCTCTTTTGAATTATTGCACCGATTTCGGTGAAACTTTTTGAATTCATAAGGTTTTTGTCACTGGGAGAAGCGATTTAGGATAAAATTATCTGTTGTAAACATATGTATGTATGTAAATTCTTAAGCAAAGAGAGAGGTGCAATTATCGAATGAGTTTTCGAATGGTAGACAAGCGTAATTTATGGCCTTTGTAGCATATTTCTGTGCAACGATAGACCTTTTTGGAGGAACATAATTCTTATAAAAATACAGCTCCTTAAAGAATTTCGAACAGCAATGAGAGCATCACAGTTTTTTTTAAATAAACTTCATCACTTAGGACTAAAGTCCTTTGAAGTTATAAACCGTGATGGAGTAAAAGGAAATGGTATAGAGAAGTTAGAGGTTGGTAGGAAAAAAAAGAAGGTAAGGTGACGATGCGCATTGACCTTAAATGTTTGCAAACTATAATTTGCTGGAAAAACTAAGGAGGGCAAGTCATTCCACATATGTACGTGTTAAGTGACTAAAGAACGAGCTTCTGATAAAAGTGTGTGGAAGAGACCGCTCGGGTAGTGCGATTAAACTGATGGACAAGCGGGATACAACTATAGATTTCATCCGTACAACTGTGGTAGAAATATTGGTACATTCCGACTATGCTCCAGCGAAAGGATTTGGTTGCAAATTGACAGGCCACCGATCAGTTTACATGCCTGACGCTGGACACAGCATTTAAAAAATGCAAACAAGTTGTAGGAGCTTCCGCCCAAACATGTGAGTTGCAATCGAGTTTCGGACGCATATAACCTTTATAGATAGTAGCCAAGTCTGCAGGACTGAAAAAAACGTTTGCACTTCTTAAGGAATCCACACAGACCACACAGACCCTTGAAACCTATAATAAAGGGTCTTCCATTAAGGGTTTTCATTTGAAATTTCGCGGTTTTTTGACCTTTCAAACTGTAGGAACGACACTCTAAACCCATTACACCAGGTATAAAAAATGTTTCCTCAAGGCATTCAAAAAAAAATTTACAGCGGCTTCGACCTATTTATTTAAGAATCACAAATTGGCGTGGTAGCTTTTACGACCGAATAACCTAGATCCAGAGTCCCTCGATTCATGTTTTGCCGTAAGCACCTTATATTCCCAAAAAATTGAGAAGGTGGAGTACAGACTGATTTGGTAGCTCGTTCAAGCTCGAGCTTAGAACAGTTTCTCTCCTACTCGTCAGCTATGTATTTCCTTTTCTGCGACACCGCTGTGTCAAGAGACATTTGCTACTGATGTTTGTTCCTCCTCTCAATTTGTTTAGGACTTGAGTATATCTGTCCACCAAAAATTTGGTTCTCTGTAAATCCCAAAAAGACAGACAAAAATAGGTTTGTCATTGATGTTAGTCACTGATTGATGACCAAGACTTCGCCCTGGAATGTATTTCCGTCCAATGGTCCTGAGATTTACTGAATATTCCAAGTTGAGATTCAGACTCGTATCTTAAAATCGCCTTTTTACTGCATATTCCGAATTTGTGCTGAGTGGAACGATGCCTATTCTTATACTATTCTAAGTCATGCACCCAGATAGGGAAGAAAAGAAAGAAGTTTCATTCTAAAATAAAATGCAGTTTGAACGGCGGACCATGAAGGGTACGGGGTCAGGTATATATTCGAGAGATATAAACCTACAGGTGACCCTGAGGTTTATATCTACTTAAAGCTGCTTAATTACTAGAGATGGGTTCAATATCCCTCAAGAATATCGCCACCGACATTGACAGTCTGCCTGCGCTAAAGGCGCTAGAGTCCTACAAAATCTGAAGTAGTCAGGAATTACCGCACAATGGACATTATGTTCCCAGCACCATGTCAGATTATGGAGGGTATTATAACACTATCCTAGTACCGACATACTGACGAAAAAAGGAGAACCCACAAAGTTATATAATTGGAAGCATAAAACCACCAATGTGCGTCGTTCGCTAAGAGAGTTACTCTCGATAGAATTCTCAACTTGACTGACCTACTATGGTCCAAAATAGAAGAAGAAGAGCACAGGATATCTTAAGACCAGTGTTGGGTCGGAAAAAATCTAGGAAAATATAAAACAACAGATCACAGATAAGAATAGCAATAGGGATACTCTCTGGTGAAGCACGCATTGAGATTAGGTTTATCGAATACGGATGTACGAGTATGCAGATATTGCAGATGCACGTCTCAGAAGATATAACACATCTGTGAATACCAAGGCATTACCCGGAGCGGACTAAAACACTTTTGAAGGTACATCTTCGATAGTTTAGAAGAGGTTGAACTTTTGATCCTAAAATAATGATTTATTTACTGCATGCGAAAAATTGTTTAGGTTTTTGACTGGGAAGGTTTTCAAGGGTTCGCATTAGGCCCACTATGGTTTCCGAAACTGACCTGCATATGTAGACGATTCAAGATCATCCGAAAATCAATTGGTATCCGGATACTCGGTGTGGCCAAGCAATTCTGAATTGGCCCTCAACCAAGTTGATTATCGACTCTGGTCTTATGACACTTAAATTCAGCCGATGGAAGACAACGAGAGACACAATGGAGTCGGCAATCTCTTCATTTCAGAATCTTCTCTGGAAAATTTGGCCCGATAGTACTTGCCCCCAATCAATCCATCTGCAGCGCCACAAAATGTATCACGTAGGAGTCGATCTTTCAATCGCCTTCAGTCTTCCTTTAAATCGTATTTAATTACGGTGAACTAGTCTGAGTACATTTTATCCGCCTTCTTTTAATCTGTTTTAAATTTTATTCAAAATAAAAACATTTCAACCTCATTCATCCAGTCTTACCCTCAAAAGTACAATACTCGTGTCTGGGCGTGGGTGTGGGGGTGTATCTGGCCTCATTCTTGAATAGTGTCATTGCCCCACCTACACATACATACATTTCATACATACTACAGTAATAACCATAATCATGAAAAATAAAAAAATAAATCCGCCTTCTTTGTTGTACAAACACACTGCGCTACCCTTTCCTCATTTAAAAAAAAAACGCGGACTCTTGCAATTTTATTTTGATTTTCCCTCTTTGTTGCGATTTTTTTTAATAAATACCTCTGCGCTCAAGGGCATTGAGAAATTTACGACAATTACATTACAGGAATGTCTCATCCAAAGGAATTATTATTTAACAAGATAGATACTCGTACATTTGTAAGCGCGCATTGTACGCGCGGAGACAATACGCCCTCGTTAGCGTGTATCTTATTATCGGGCACGGCACAGTGCTATTTTTACCCAATGTCATGTTGTTCTGGCATCCGTTTAGCTCAACTCTGAATGTTTTTATATTATTTAAGGTTTTTTTTTTTCAAAAACAATATTTACTGCACTAAATATTGTGTCCTAACGATGTGGTGCATTGTAGAGCTGCAGGAATGTGGTTGTTGCAGTTCGCAAGTCTTAAGTAAAGCCACTGAGAAACTGTAGGCGGAAGTTAAATCATTTTTCTATTAGCTTTCCGAGAACGTTTTCTAAATATGGAATGGGACAATAGTGAGACGCCAGACTGTAAACAAAGTTTCTGAACTGAATATTGTGACGTTAGTGTTAATGGATTTCTATTGACTGCCAGAGACCTTGTACTCTGTCAACAGATGCATATACGAGTATCATATAAAGTAGAGACATTCGTATCCAGAACCTATCTTAGCAATCGACTTTTTTTTTTGGTCCTTCGGCTATTCTAAGATTATTGACCCACCTACTTCGGAAATTTATGTGGAAACCAGTCACTAGCAATATTGTCAACATCACGTGTTGGGTTTCACTCACATGATAGTAGAGTCGCAGTCGGTGCTACGAATATGGAAAAACTTTTTCTGGAGACTGTACATCGGTGATGAAAACCAACATACTGCTGTCAGGCAGAATCAACCATTTAACACAGACGCTGATAGCCAAAACTTTCGACCACCTGACCAAAACGAAGTGAGGATAGTAATATCCAAGCTTAAATCAAACAAGACCTATTGCTTGGCTGCTCAAAGCAGCTGGAGATGACTTGGAAGAGGCCGTGCACCAACTTATTTCCAAGATTTGCTCAGATGAGTGTATGCCTGATGAAACTGGTGTCCACGGAGAAGAAGGTAGTGTGTTTGCTTGTGACTTGATCAATGTAAATTTAAACCCCGCTAGGGGAACAACAATCACAGCCACCAAGCACAACAGAGAAGCGAATAAAATCTAAGTTTCTCCAACTAATACACAAAAAAATTAGTTGCTACCTTGTAGTACAATGGACCGCACATAGTTTGAGTAATTCTGGGAATTGGTTGCTCGGTAATAATCTCACTGGGACATTCGGTGTCGAGAAAGAATTCAAACAAATTGATACGTGGCTTGCAAATTCTTAAAGGAATTGTGCAGAACTTACATGCCAACATCAGGGACACAATCTTTCAGAGTCCTTACAATAACTCGTCGTAGTCTGTACGTTTGACAACTATCAAACCGTGTTTTTTCATTTCTTCTGTCAGATATTTATCTGATATTGAAACTGGATATGACTTAGATGTCTGCTATCAACGCGACCAACACCAACCAATGGATAAGAGCCATGCTGGAGAATTGAACTATAAATTCGTTCTACGGACAAGTGTCGATGTCTGTAACAGCAGTTAAAGACTGTTCCCAAGGAGAAATCCTTTCTTCCCCATTGTATCTACAGATACAAGGCTACATCATCATTGAAAGTTCTTGAACTGACAACGGCAATTAAACTACAGAAGCGAATAGTGTGTCTCGATATTACAGATACCCTGCTTACCTGCCTACGGTTGCATTAGGAAGAAGGCTGCTAGATGTGCAATCAAACCGCAGCTAGAATACAAGTACAAGCCTGGCGAGCTTGTGAGACACATGGAAATACTTGACTCAATTTCTAGAAGAGGCATGTTCCGCACAATCTCCGACGTATTATGGTCAGGGCATACATACAGTTTCGGAAGGTTATTTGAAGTAGAACTATTGGACCGGGTGAACTGGTTGAATCATTGCGGTTGAAATCTGGCTTATTTGGACTCAATCCCAAGGTCTCGATACCCGTGGGAATATATCCCACTCTGTTTCAGGCTGAAGTTCATGTCATTGAGATCTGCATTAGGTTACACCTTCGAAAATGTATTAGAGGCGCCAGAGATAATCAGGCAGCGCTTAATGCACTATCGTCCAACTCAGTGAATTCCGTGTCAGTTATATGCTCCTTTGATGTATTACAATCACTAGCCAGACACAAATTGGTATAAATTGGTTAGAATTAGCTAGAGCTGGCTCATTATCTGCGTTCATAGGACCAGAATCTTACTATGTCGTCAACTGGACTGCCACAGCGCTGATTAATAACTGGGAACATAAACTTCGTCTAGCCCAGGAGTAAAATGTCTCGGGCCTTAGGCAATCCAAAAGATTAATCAAGCCTTATTACTTACTTATGGTGGCGCTACAATCCGGGGTGAACCTGGTCCTCAACCAACGACCGTCTCCAGCCAGCTCGATCATTAGCTAGATGTCTCCAGTTTTGCCCGCAAAGTCGGTTAAGAGCACTTCCATTTGCGTACGCCAATGAAGTCGCGATGTTGCTCTCCCTCGAGGTGGGAAGATTTTCCGGGTCGTAGAATTGGTGTTCATACGCTCTACTTGACTCAGCCACTGGCAAAGTGGATGTCGGTGTACAGGAAGTATAGTTCGTCATTGTATCTCCTCCCCCACGCACCGTCTATGCAGACGGGAAGAATTTTGCTTTCGAAATAACCAAGACCAACGTCATCCACTTTTAACGAAATCCATGCCTCTGCGTCATAGAGCAGGACTGAGATGATTAAAGTCCCATAGAATGTCACTTCACACGTTCACACAACACGGCAGATAAGACCTTATGTGCGATGTTAAGAAGACTGAAAGACTCTGTATCTGGCGCAGTTCAGTGGGTCTCCTTTTTTGAGAATCAAACCTTATTCCTGCCAGGAATTCTTTACCTTAGACAAGGAAAGTATTAGAAAGCTGGTGGTCTCTCTTACAGGCACCTGTGGCCTGTGGTACCTGTGAGACGTACTAACCCTCGCAAGGGAAATGGTGCGATTATTAGGTTAACAATAGATCTTTTAGATCACAGTAACACCCAAATGGACAAGGCTTCAATGCAAATAGTGTACCAAATATCCTGCATCAAATAATTTTGATAAACGAAAATAAGTTTTACGAAAAATATTGTGTTTCAAATTTTAAGGTTAAATTCTGACATTTCATAAATTGGACAACAATTTGCCATCAACTACAACTCTATCGGGTTATCGTGCTATCTCGCGGAACTAATCTTGTGCTACGCTGTTCTATTCCATTATTTAGCACTAAATCTTCAACAACACTTTGACAGTGAGTGTCGCAACTGAACTCGAGTTGACGTAGTTCTTAATTTGTATTTAAGCTTAATGAGGCTTTTCAGTACAGTCGTAAACTCATCTATGAACGTTTCACTTGAGATACATTCTAACAAATTCGATCAAACTCACCTTGAATAGTTTTCAATTTAAGTTCAAGCATTTACCTAAATTCATTCAAATTCAATATTTGTAAGCACAAATTCGAACTTCATGACCTAAATAATGATGAGAAAAAAATGCTAATATTTACGTTATTTCTCTCTCTCTCTCTCTCTCTCCGCAGATAACAAAGTTTTTAACACATTTTGATGAAATAAAAACAACCGCTGTCGTCCTAATACAGCTGTCAGATCTGGATCTTCAAAAATCTACGAGTCTCTACAACATGTTCAACTACATTCGGTGACCAACGTATGCTGCACTTCTTGTGACCATTCAACGCTACGCCATATTGATAAACTCTAATCAGCTGAACGTAGAAATCCCGAAAAAAGCTAACAACAAACAAAAAAAAACATAGAAAAATGTTTATTATTTAAATTATTAAAATTTTTTTCCGTTTTTTTTTTATTATTAACTTCTCTCGAGAAAAAGTTGACTTTTTTTTTCACCAAAATGCTAATCTGTGAGTTGCCGATAACAACGAAAATATTTACTTAAAAAAGATCTCGCGTTAGCGCTAAGCGCATAATATACATAAAAAAAATAAAAAAAATATTCGCTAATTCTTTAGATTAAAATATAAATATTAAAATAAACATTCTTATCAATCGCTCTCTCCTTTTCTATTAAAAATTCTGAGTGTTCTATGTGCCGTTTAGCTTACTACCTTTGATCTATTCGTGACGAAAATCAAAACTATTTAAAAAAAAGCGGAAATAAATAATAAACTACGTTATAGTGTAATAAAAAAAAGCAGTGATTAAATTAATAGTTTAAGAAAAACAAACAAAAATTGTAAAATGAGTCGCAGTAGCAGAAGGAATACATTCATTCGTCCGGGATTTTCATTGCGACGACTCTTATTGCAAGGAGCACGAGCAGCTCGTGGAAGTCCACGGCTTGGCCAAAGGTCATGCGACGTTGAACGTGGTCTGTCCAAGTCAGAGAAGAAATCCGTTGAAGGTGCATTTGGAATGAACGAGAACAAGGTGAGCGAGTAAATATTTTAATTTTTCGTGTCTATGATAAGTGAATGCTGACGTATGTACACTACAGCTCATAAGTCACGAAAACTAAATAAAATTTGCCATAAAAAAATTTAAAGGGTCATCCAATTTGAGGTTCGAACTTTAAAAAAAAAAGAAATTTAAGAAAATCATCAGAATTTCGGGCGATATTTTGGCTATAACTTCGCGAATGTTAATTTTTAGTTGCTCCAACGTTTCGGATTTGTTGACGAAGACACGACCTTTACTGTAACCCCACAAAAAGAAATCGAACGGCGTTAAACCGCATGACGTCATCAGATCGGAGAATAATGCATTCTGAGAACTTTTCACGCAAAACATCCAATGAGGCACCCGATGTGTGACAGGTTGCGTCGTCAAGACCACGTGCCAAAAAATACTCGGTTTCGTGTACATGTGGTGGCTCACTATAGTCCAACCCTCATCATCTTCAAAAAAGTAAGTCCCAAGGCATATAATGGTGTCTCGTGGATCATATGATGGTTTTCCTCCCCATATCCGACGAATTGACATACCCAGAAAGGTCGAAATGTGCCTCATCGGAGATGAAGATTTTCTTTGAAAAATCAGCATCAACTTTCTGCTGCTCTAACACTCAATCTCTGTTAATTCTTCCCTGTGTATGGTCACTAGGCCCATCTGCAATTCATCCAATTTTTCAAAAATGTTCACTACGTTGCGAATTTCTCGCTCAGCAGTCTTAAATTGATCAAAATTTTCTCGTAAATTTTGATACAAAGTTCATACAGAATTGTTATTTCTGTAGAACATTTGAACGCGTTGAGTTTTGGTTAAACGATCCATTTCGTAAAAATTTGACACTGAAAACATATGCTTACTGACAGCTGCTTGATTAACAGTGCTGCCAACACAGGATGCTCGAATTGGATCACCTTTTATAAAGTTTCTTAGTCAAAATAAGCAGCGATTAACAAGAGTAATTATTCGCTTGATCTCTTTGCTGATGTCATTTTGCAAGGTAGTCCAGGTAGACAAAATCTTTAGTAACTTCGAAATTATAACTGTCCATGGTGATGTCTTGAGCGAGTCGCCAATATTGAGAGTCCTGTCTCTTTGACAGCAGATATTTCGTTTTGTCCCGATTCATAACCATACCCATATGTATTTGCCGCCTCCATTTCAATGATTGTTAATTTTTAGTTTAAAAGCACCACCGACAGCTCGTTTAGTTCTCCCAAGTAATTGAATGGACTTTTGAAAAATTGTACCTCTGCTATTGACATTTGAGTTGCGTACAATTGCTTTAAATAGGAATTTAAACAGATCACGAAGGCTTCGTTGATGTTCTTGTCAATCTTGACAGCGCGAGATTTCTCCATTGACATCAGTTTGACAGGGATGCCGACATTTGGCATGACTGTAAATAGCTCGTCTCAAATGCGCCTTCATAGGCGACTTTCAAATCTGTGAAGAGATGGTTTATGTCGATCTGAAATTCCTACGATCTGACGGAGTGTGACGATGATTGACTTTCCTGTCATAAAACCACACTGATAAGGGCCGATAAGGTTGCTGACAAACGGTTTTAAGCATTCACACAGTACGACCTACAGGATCTTATGTGCGACGTTTAGGAGATTAAATTCCTCTTTAATTGACGCAATTAAGAGCATCTCTTTTCGTGTGAATGGGGTGCACAATGCTGATATAGTGAGCGGTATACTTATGAGCGGTAGTGTACAATAATATGAGGCGTATCTGTGAAAAGGTTTCTGTTTGCCTTGAATAAATTGTAAATGCGCCCCTGTTTACTAACGAAAAGAAAATAAACATAAACTGATTAGTCTCGATTAATGATTCTAATCGCAAATAATAATTATTTTGCTGGATTTTCCAAAAATATACATATAAGCAAAAATATTTTTTTTACGTAAGAAAATTATTTGCGTCGGACAATCTATTAGCTTTTAACTGTTTGGGTTTTACCATATTGGCTTTAATGGCTCTTCGTGCATTATAGACAGATTTTGAGAGCCCCAGAAGCGATAATTTCGTTTACTCATGTATATCTGCAAAGGTGGAAATGCGCCTTGTCATGATGATTTTCAATAGAAAATAATCCCGCAGTGTTTGCCCAGTTGGTGCCACACGGCAAGGGAATCGATAACGCAATTCACTATGATCCAGATGAGGACCCAAAACCACCGACGAATTATTTGTTGCAAACTTTGAAAAAATTATTCCGCATATAGACATCGTTTGTCTACATGTATTTTGCTTCTGTTTACTTTACAAATGTCAAAGTCACGATGACAATTTACGCCATTTGCAAAAGTGAGAGCACTTTCCGATAGGGTGATGACTTTTGTGCCACTTTGTACAAGCCTCGGCACCAATTAGCCTCCTAAGAACAAGTCAATCAGACAGCTGGAGATGAAATACAACGGGTCATTCTATGACGCCGTTGGTCGCATAAATTGAGGATCTGCGCGGTCAGTTCGTGCACAAGATCTTGGCCTAAACCCGCATAAGACTGCTCCTTTCCCTATGATCCAACGGAAGTCTATCAGCCTTTTTTCTTGAGTCATTTGCTACCAAACTATTTAAGTGTCCCCATGAATAAACTCCCGACCCTGAATACTAATAAATGTTCTGTGTCAGTGAACATAGTGAAGTTTCCAGCTTTTATGTTAGCTATTGCAAGTAAAATTGTCGCATATGGAGTGAAACCATATCTCTCGAAGAGATCCAGAAGACTCCAGTACATCCAGAAAAATATGAAATATTTGGTGGGGTTTCCAGGTTGGTGGCATTCCTAAACTCCATTTCTTCAAAAACTAAACCCATACTCGCGTTACGATCAATGGAGATGATCAGTAATTCTTTTTTGTCAAATTTGAATCCAAATCCAATCCTGTGCACCGTGACTTTATGGTTAGTGTCTTGGATTACTGAGCAGGACGTTCGAGGTTCGACTCTCAGAAAACACCAAAAAGTTTATTCAAGGTCCCACGTCTCTCGAATGTCTGACAAACGTCCGAGAGTAATAACTGTCATGTTCTCAAAATAAAAGCCTTTCACACAGCATAAATGTTCGCAAGAAGCTAGGTTTTGGACCGCTAACGGTCTGTTGCACCAAATAATAGTTTTTTTTTAGTCTCTGTGATAAATGATTCTAACTGGATGACTCTACGTGCCATATGGTGACCGAAATGATTTGGAGCAATGAAACTGTCAATTGATCTCCGATCTCATGCGATTTGACACCTCTCGATTGTGGGTACGTAAAATCACAAAGCAGAATCAGATGCAGACGACGCCATGGAAACCAACATTGCTTGTGTTATTCGTATAATATGGCCACCATTCCTCGAAACAGAATGCGTTTCATCAAAAACAGCTGCGGTGGTTATACGCCCGAATTCATTTTCCGATATTAATGCCATGAATCGATCTTTCGAATAAAAAAATTGTTTGATTAAGAGTTCACTTTTTGTGCTAAGTTCTCTTAGAATCACACTTTTCTTGATTCTGGTTGGAAGAGGTCAAAATGCCATCAAGACTCCCCGTTTTACTTGATTGCTTTGACCGATGTGAGGTGGAGAATTTTTTATAGGTCCCGATTTGAGATAGCGACACTATCATCTAAATGGTTTAAAACCACGACTACGCACTAGTATCTCAAAGAACCTTTATTTGATTTTAGAGTATCTCATTCAATAAGCCGCATTCCAACCGACTCAATATTCACCTGTGAATTCCAGTCATTGCATACGTACTCGTATGTTCATACAAATACTTCAGTTCATTTCCCTTTGAGCTGCGCCCATTTCTCAGTGGGTTATTATTGATTTTTTGACACAATTCAGCCAATCTGACCACAAAGTGTCTGCCTTTTTCCTTCAAGCATAAGTAATTGGAATTTCGACAAAAAAAAAAAACAGAAAATTGATTTGTCCCGATCAATGACAAACGATGCGAATACCGATTGAACACAATTTAATTAAAACCATCGAATAAAACAAAAAAAAAAAACAAAATATTTCACAAGTTTCGCTAGTGATTTCTGTCATTTATGTAACGAATATTATTTACACACACACTCCATTTGTAGCCTAGGGGGCCGAATCATTTGTGAAACTGACTGCTTTCGTCAAGGTCATAAACCCAACTGTTTATGCATTTTTTTTATTGTTTATTTGCATACCAATCTGCTCTAATCGAACACGTAGGTGTCTGGAAACTTATTTTACTACCCCAGGACATTAAACAAGATTATAGATTGGAAATAAAAAATTAATCGGTTATTCAACTAGCTTGCATGAAGGTAAGAATAATTTTCGATACAATACATTTTAGAAACATGTAACGCCTTTTTTATGGATTAAGAGTAACAAGTTTCCTTTTTCTATAGAAAAATAATAAAATGTCGTGGAATTAATTTGTACGTCCACACTTTTGTTTTAGTGAAAGAGATTATTTAACGTAAATATTTATGAAATACTTTTTACTATTCGTGTTTAGATTAAGCCATTAAGCTTTAATTAAGCGATTGAAAGTGATGAACAAGATTAGTGATTCGAATAAATATTCTCTTGATTGCATGTAATGTCGGACCAAACGTTTGCAACTAAAAGTGAAGCGTTTAATCTATACACTTTGCAAAGTGTCATTCAACAAGAGGTGTCATCTTAAATTTTGCGCCATTGTTGAACTGTCAACATTCAAATATCATTGCGATGACTTCGGATAAGTAAAAACTAGGTGTGTTGAAAACGGTCACGGTTTCGTAAAGTTCGTACTGCATTTGATCATCATCAAGCGCCTTCTCGTACAGCAAATTCAATCGATAAATTTGCACGTCTCGGAGAGATTAGTGATGTGAAAAATGCAACTCGTTTTCGTCCGGCAAGGTCAGCCGAAAATATTACCGCCGTAGCTGAGAAAGTGACTGAAAACCCAGGTATGTCCATTTCGAGACGCATCATCGGAATTGGACCTATCCGCAACCACTTTGCGCCGCATTTTGCATAAAAACTTGGCCTACATGCTTATAACGTCCACTTGACACAAGAATTGAAGCCAGCAGACCACGCACAACGCTGTACTCTCTCTGATTGGGTGCCGGAAATTATTGAACAAGATCATGGTTTTTTACGCAAAATAATTCTAAGTGATGAGTCTCATTTCTATTTGTCTGGGTACGTAAACAAACAAAAGTGTCGTATCTAGGGCTCCGAAAACCCAAGAGAAATAGTAAAAGAATCTCTCCATACACACCGACGACAGTTTTGTGCGATTTTTGGTCTGGCGGCGGTGTCATTGGAACCATATTTTTTTCGAAAATGATGCTGGTGCCACCGTTACAGTGTGCGGATTGCGTTATCGAACGATGTTGACTGACTTTTTTTTGCCTAAAATTTATGCTATGGACGTGGACGACGTTTATTTTCAGCAGGACGGCGTCACATGCCACACAGCTGGTGAAACAATGGCTCTATTGCGTGACAATTTTGCTGTGATTTGTGACATGTGATTTCTCGACTTCAATTGGCCGCCGAGATCGTGCGATTTAACACTATTAGACTTTTTCCTTTGGAGCTATGTTAAAGATAAAGTCTACGCCAATGCTCCACCAACAATTCATGCACTAAAAGAAAATATCAGAGCTGTTACCCGCGAAATATAGCCGCAATTATGTGAAAACGTGATGAATAATTTCATCAAAAGAATGAATATTTGTGGTCAGAGCCGAGGCGGACATTTGGCAGATATTGTATTCCATTACTAACTTGATAGAACTAAACGGAACTACTTTTAACGTAAACAGGTCAAAGAAGTGTTTATTATGCGAATCTCAAAGAAATCGAGAGAGTTCATTCGTAGAAAATTCAGACAAAAATATTTTGGAGGGACGACATTACAGTCGTACATACATATGTTCTTAAATCATAAATCAAAACCACTGCACAAACATCATGAGAGTACGGTGGATGGGGAATGCCTATAGATCAGCAGAAACAATATTTGATAGCGTTTATCGTTTCTCCTAGTTGGATAAATAAAGAGTGTATTGGTCCTTTCGATGCCCACCAAATTATCACCAGTCTTTTTTCGCCTACACTGCGCAGGTCTTTTACGGTTGTCGTACAGAATCCGCTCTTGATCACAAATGATTATGCGGCTCTAAGACGGTTTCGGTTTCTTAAGCTTAGCGGTGCACAAATTTCCAAGCACCATAGTTTGTAAGACTCGTTCAGTTTTTGGGGTACCCACTTGTCGAGTTTCTTTACCTTTCCTATGAGAGAATTTATTGCCATGAGGGATAGTCCCAAGTTTTGTGCAATGTTTACCGTTGCTTTTAAAACATCGTCGCCAATTGCCGTCTTCGATTTCCCACGTGGTTCGTTTTCGACTCCCTAGCGGAACTCCTGACTGGAACTTTCCAAACCAACTTCGAATTGTGCGTTCATTTACCAATGTATGTCTTCAACATCAACTCTACAAATGACTCCTTCACCGAAGACTGACTTGCAAATGGGTACTCTTTTAGTTTTGCAAAACTAATAGAGTCAAAAACAATTTGGTGCCAAGCCGAAAAGAGGAAAACATCCAGACCGCAGTTTGAAGACGAAGTTGAAGGCTGAAATCTTAGGTCATCTTGTGTAAATGGAACCAAAACGTTATTCAAAACTCGGTAGAATTCTCTAAGCTTTCTGCAAGTGTTCTGAAATTGCTTTCAGTTAAACAAAAACGTAATCGACTGACGATATCTAGCGAGAGTTTGGATCTATTACAAACCAATCCAGAAGATTTTTTGCCCAGATTTACCGCTGAGATCAAACAACAATTAAATGAATGGAGAAGATCTGCATCACCAGTCCCGAAAAAATTGGCGTTTTATTATCAGCAGTTGATGTAATGGCATCGGTGTTTTAATTAAACGACGTTTTTTTATTAATAAAGATTTTTAATTCTCTTTTTTTTTTCATAACTAAACTCGTTTTCTTTCGCAAGTTCCTTCTCCTTACTCAAACTCTGCAATAATGAACCCGAATAGCACCTTCGATCCTATTGGACGATAGATCGAGTGATCCTATTGGCTAAATCGTCCAAAGTAATAGAATGCCCAACCGAGGAGTTACATGTGTCATAGATTGATTATTCTACTTTTCTACTTTACAGTGTATAGGGAATTATCATTGTTGATAACTTTGTTAAGGGTCACGTAATTAACTCCGATTACTGATGTGGTTTTTTGCATCGGCTGCAATGAGAAATAAAGAAAAAGTGTTCAGGAATGTTGAAAAAAGTTTGTTTACTTCTCTAAAGGTTACGTGATTCGCGATTAATAAAGATTGTGACGATCTGTTGCGATTGCAACTTATCGTCGTCATATTCCCTGGCATTAAATCTTCATTGCTGTGGCATGATAAATATCCGCAGTTGTACCTGGGCTACAACACGGCAGTGGTCTAAGTCTATGTTGGCTGCTCGGAAGGTTCTGACATTCAGAATACTGGAAGCATGTCTTGAGCCGAACGCAATGTACTCAATTTGGTTGACGGTTTGTGGATCAGAGGACTGCACATATTTTTTTAGGACATTGTTTGTAGTTTTTATCAAGGAGCTATTAGACACACAGCTTGGAAGCTTGGTCTTTTTTTTCTGAAACGGCTTGAGCGCATACATATATGTATGTATATAAAGGCTTATGTTGGCGAACGAGTTTGACGTTTAAAAAAAAGGGATCTTAGGCTATAACTTGATGGAAAACCAAAGAATTGGCCAGATAACTTTGAAGGAAATTTAGGGTAGGGCTCTGATAAAATCAAGAAGGTTCTGGTAAAGATAACTGGTCGAACGGAGGCGGAAAGGTACCCAACAAGGTGATCTGGTTCGATATCTCCCTACATATGTACATAATTCACGAGTATATATGCTATGACATCAATAGAAGACAAAAAGTGTTAATATTTTTAGTGTCCTATTCCGTACTAGCAAAGTAAATCAGCAAACGGTGTAAGAACTGAACACAAAGTCTGTTGATCACACTTTTTGTAAATAAATCAGCTAATATCGCATATTATCAAGCTTAGTAGCTATGTATCAACCCGTTGAGTTGAATTTTCTGTGCAAATCTGCAAATGGACTGCAGCGATAACTTTTGTGATTTTCTGCTTCCGCATTTCTGAAGAGCTTCGCGTTTCAAGTTAACTGCGCACAATATTGTACTTGTGTTATGCATTTCCCTCTGATACGAATATCTAACAATTTTATCTTATACTCTCTAAACCAACACTCCAACTATCAAGCGATTGGTTTATTTTTGCAACCGATTGAGGCCATTGTTAGACACACACAATTCAATACTAGAAAACCGATTAAAGTATAACAAATGATAAGAGCAACCGAATGTAGGGCACCATGTACGACGACTTAGAAATTACGCGTACCCACCATGGTCCCTTATTGATTGTTATTTTTTTTATTATTATTATTATTATTGCTGTTGTATGTAATTGGTGGATGCATGTGAGCTATTGTTCATTATTTTGACCCATAATTGGTTCATGATGATGATTTATTGTAATTGGATCAACAACGGAGACAATAAAATACACTTTTGACCTCAAGAATCAAAAAACAAGAAAAAAATTCTAAAAACATAAAAATCTTTCTAATTTTAGAGCATTCATGGAGACAGCACATCACAACAATCTTCAACACCACCACCGTATAACAGCGCTTCCAATTTACAAGGATCTTCTTCATCGTCATCATCATCTCAACAGAATGCAACAGTCATCTCACCGTTTAAAGTCGATAATGGAAAGCTCTACTGTCCGATATGCTATATAACAGAGTCATTGTCGAATCCTTTCTTTACATTAGACACTTGTAACCATACTGTTTGTCGTGTATGTCTAGAGCGGTATTTAAAAAATGAAATCAACGAATCTAGGACTGATATTGGTAAGTTAATAAGCATTTATACCACTTAAGTGAAGGTTTTATTGATTCTCTTTTCGTTTAGCTTGCCCCCAATGCTCTGAGGCAATGCATCCAAGTAATATTGAAATCTTACTTAAAGACTATCCGGAATTCATAAATAAATATGAAGACTTTATGGTCAGAAGATTTTTACTAGCAGATCCAGATTCAAGATGGTGTCCAGCACCAGACTGCAGGTAAACTAAAACTAAATTTGTCTCCAAACATCACTTTAAGAAATAAATTTTCTTTTAGCTACGCTGTCATAGCAACTGGATGTGCATCATGCCCCCGTATCCGTTGCAAAAGGCCCGGTTGTGGTGTTAATTTTTGCTATCATTGCAAAGCTGAATGGCATCCAGATCAGACATGTGATGCAGCACGAGCCTCGCGACAAAGTCCAACTCGTGCACCATCCGGTAGCATAAGTCAGGACTCACAACATCGTGATGATATTAAGCCATGTCCGCGATGTCAAGTTCTTATCGTTAAAATGGACGATGGATCGTGCAATCATATGGTGTGTTCAGTTTGTGGATCGGAATTCTGTTGGCTGTGCATGAAAGAAGTCAGCGATCTTCATTATCTAAGGTATTACAATTTATTGGTTTTTGTTTGTTGTGTGATGAGTCGGGGGTGGCATCTTCCGTTCTGAAGCACGTTACATTAGACTCCATTGTTGAGAGTTGCACTGAAATTGAATCTGTGATATCTATAGATCACAGTTTTCCTTACGTATGTACATATATTGCGAAGTAACCTATATCATTTTATATTACAGTCCATCGGGTTGTACATTTTGGGGTAAGAAGCCGTGGTCAAGAAAGAAGAAACTTTTATGGCAGCTTGGAACATTAGTTGGTGCACCCGTTGGAATTGCTCTTGTTGCTGGAATTGCAGTTCCCGCCATGATTATTGGTATTTAGTAGAGCCTATATTATTCTTTGTATCTCTTTTTTAAGTCTGTTCGATTTTTGTAGGAATTCCCGTTTGGGTTGGAAAGAAACTTCATGCGAGGTACAAGACTGCAACAAAACACAAAAGGAATTGCTCAGTGTTGGTTGGCGTGGCAGCATCGGTGAGTAATTGTTTACTTTTCTTAATACAATTTTTTTAAAGAGAAATACCTACAATGTAAAGCCACCGTGCCTCAGAGGTTAATAGGTTAGGCTTTGAATCCCGGTAAAAAACAAAAGTGTTTTTACGTTCCCATCTCACAAATGCTTAAGAAACCTCCGAAGTTTTTCAAGTACGCCTTTTAGATACGATATTATATTTTTTACTCCTTCCATTCGTGTGGAAAGTATTGCAGGTATTTCGCGAATGGCCATATACGGGTTATTTGGTTACGAAAAACTTAATATGATCAACAGAGACTTGCTGCGTTTGTATGATATTGTTGAGATCTACATCCATAAGATGTGTAAGAAAATAGACCTGTTGGAAACTATCAAAGGCATTGTCGCCATTCTCATGATTCATATGTTTTAGAAGTCGCAATTCACGTTAAGTGCGCTTAGCGTGAACAACCGATTGGAATTGCCTGGCAAGTTTTTAAATAGCCACTTTCATACCACTGTCTTTGACAACTGCTTTGCTGTAAAGATAAAATGGTGTTATTACGTTCGATTTCGCTTTTTGTTATCTAGACTTGATTGCATATTTCTCTTAAGACACAAACACTTGCGAATGTGGTAGTACCTACTGGATAGATATGATAAATTAAAAGCCAAATAGATAAAACACAAAAACCTTGAACAGCGCCGACATACGATAGTTTACAAACATCAATGGGCAGATGCATACAATCCTTATGTAGAAACAATTGAAACAGTGACTTTCGAGAACAATCACCAAAAAGACTTCACCAGTAACTCATGCCCATTGAGGAAGACTTCAATAAGAGATGTGTGCCTTCGTACGAACTGCAGAAATTAAATAGAAAAAAATTAACGCTATGTTAGTGAGTTGGTGTACTGCGCGGAAGATTGGACTTTCGAATCCAAGAAAACACCATAAAGATTATTAATTGTTTCACCTCACGTAAATTTCTGAATCGCCCGAGAGAAATAACTGTTAGCTTCAATGTAGGTTACCTTATTTGTGCGAAAATTATAACACGCAAAACACAAATGGTGAAGACCAAACGATGGCGGATACTTTTTACTAGATACTAGACAGCCTCATCTAGATAACTAAACAATGAGCATGTGACCGAAAAGTATTGTACCAGACGGATAGTAAGTAGAAGGAGTACGAACGAACGTCAGAATGGCCAATCTGCTCTATAATATTCAATGTTGACGTTTTCACTTCATTTGAAATATGAAATATTTGGAAAAGTTGATGGTTAAATTGTTCGTTTTGGTTTCACAATGCGCAGACAAAGTCTTTCGAAATTCTGACCACTGAATGTCGGTTTCCGTAGAGACGACGAAAAGAGAATTTTCATATGTAAAAAAAAAGATCAAATTGGGAAGCATAAATCAAATTGGTATAAAAGCATCAGTAACAAAAAAAAATACAGGGCCAAGCTTCTCGCGTCCATTTGTGCTATGCGTGTTATAGTTTTTGCCAGAAATGAAAAGGACGTGTAGTTTAAAGCCATATCCGAAAGGCGAATTGAGAAGCTTTCTCATTACAGTTATTAATTTCGGACGAGTGTCAGACATTCGCATGAGGTGAGACCGTGAAAAACCTCTTCGTTTTTCTGGGATTCAGTGGTCCACAGTAGTCCAACGTACTAACCACAACGCAAACCAAAAAATATATAAACATTGACTTTGTATTCGTTCATACACTATAAGATCACGCCCAATTTTTGAGGCGCTTTTCTTCAAAAAGCAATTTACGGTGACGAATGAGTAATATTTTAAAAATGTTATCAAATTCGAAAAAGAAGTGATATAAATGATATCAACCGAGCTTATTTTTTTATATTCTTAAGCAGATTGAATCCATTCTCATAACTAAAGAGAAGGTATTCAGCCCATGGAATTTTTTTTTGAAAGACCACACAACCCGGTCGTTTCCTTTATTTTCATCAACTCTCCGCAGAGTTTACCATATAGGATGCTAGTGTGGGTTTCCTCGATTCCATCATATATTTTATCTGAAGCTGAACACTCGCATAAAATGTGAATTGCATCTCTTTACCTCCAAAGCACAGGCGGCAGAGGTCTGTGGCAACTTTGCCTATTTTGTGGAGATGATAGTTGAGCGAGCAGTAATCGAAAAGAAATTGATAAAATAAATTCTTTTCGAAGAAATTTTGTTCATCAACTTGGTTATGTTTTGAAAAATCAATTAATTTAGTGGCTTGATGAGGGCCCTGTATCAAATTCGATTTAGCTAGAGATTCTAGTCTTTCTCAAGAGTTTAGTTCCAATTTCAGGTGGTTAATGGGTAAACCACAGAAATGTAGTGGACCTGTGAATTGTTGTGTATAACACCATCTTGCTAGTTTGTCCGCGTGTTCATTACCATCAATATCCTTGCGACCAGGATCCAAATTGAATGAGACACTGTTGTGATCAGCAACTTTTTAGGTAGTTGCAGGCAAGCTTAGAGAAAGACTGAACGGATTTTATCGCCGCTGAACTGTCGCACAGGATATTAATGTTGGATCAACGTTGCGCCTAATACATTCTCTGGAAAATCGATATTGAAGGTCCCAAAGGGACTGCCAATTGAAGTTTGAGGCCGAAAACTTCCGCGCCTATTCCGTATTTCAGTGTAGATCCGTCGGTGTACACGGTGCAACAACTCCATAATTTCTAGAGCCATTAACACTCTTCTCTGGGCGGATTACAGTGAAGTTGTTCAGAGAGACAAATTCGCCAAGTAGTGTCCGCTTTCTTAAGTGAATAAGTGCAGGGCATTCTGAGAGAATATGAAGAACAATTTCGTTACTATCAATGCTAAGTCTACAGATTAAGACCGGTAAAACGTTTAATCTGTGGAAATGTGTTTTTGAAAGGTAGTGACCACTAAAGATATCAGTTATGATTCTAAGGTTGTACTTTCATGTTCAGGTGCACAAGAGGAAAAAATATTTTAATTTTACGCAAATCTGCTCTGTGACATTAACTCACATAGTGTTAGACTGTGTAAGTCCAGAGAAAGATTCAGAACCCGTGAACCGGAAAGTAGCACCTTTGGTTACTGTGTAAGTCATGTCATCATCACTCATATGTCGTTAAGGAACTGCGATCCAGTGCATAAACATCCCACAAAAACGAGCGACAGTAGGTGTTTCACAACATGCCAAGTACTTATATAATGGAATATGGTGGCCTCTGGTCGGCATTTTAGTGTAGGATACGTGACAATTTTTGTTCTATAAATGTGCACGAATCGGGAACGAGTTGGCAGGCAGAAACATGGCGACGAAAAGGATGTGTTAATGGCAAAAAATCTACCTGGAGTATCGATAAGTGCAATCCTCGCCGTGATGCGAACATTGTTAGATTCACCAAAAATCCCAGACCCAGATCTGTCGTCCAATGCACTAGACTTGACTGCGTCCCATTCCGATGTGCGAAGTTTGTAAATTTCCGAGTCAATCCTATAAGGAATGACTATGAAGTCATTTTGCTTAAAACTGTCTTACAAGCAAGCTTATTGTCAAGCTTATTGGCTGAGATCATGATAAACTCGCTCTTCTGCAACAACGAACTGATCAGGATCAGGAAATAGAGTCAATAGCTGATTTTATGAAAACAGAAGGGTATGTCGAGAGTATATAGATAGAAAGATTGGTTATAAGGGTGTAGGCGCCCTGCGACCTTTGTAGATCTATTGCGCTCCCCCGAGTTGGAGCTGTATTCACTTAATGAATCGGAGAAGCTGGAGTGGATCTGACAATGGTAGGTCTTTTTCTGATAGTTGGTAAGCATCCAGGTGTTTCCTTCTTTTGCGGATCAGTCTTCCACATTCCTTTAGAACGTGACCTGGGTTTTTTCAACATCTCCGCAGAACATCTCCGAAGAAGGTCCACGTTGTTCTATACCCATTTTCTTAAGCTGTCAAGACTAAGCATTGCTTTCATTTGAATATGGATCTAAATCCGAATAGAAAGCCGAGCACACAGCCCTTCATACTCGTTGAACTCTAGAGGGAGGATAGGTAGATTTTGTCTAACAGTAGGTCTGGCGACCAGAGTATATAATTTAAGTATAATTTTGTGGTTTCTACCGTGGACGCGTCGGCGTACACAATGACTTCAATTCATTGATCCTTTAAGTATTGAAGAAGACTATTTCTAACAAGGGACTAAATGAGAGGGAAGAGAAAACACTAGAGTGCACATTCGGATTTTAAACGACAAAATTCCATCATCATCTATATTGGCTGGGTGGATTGCACTTTCATTGACCATCGGCCACCCTTCAATTAAAATAGCGTTTCTTTCGTTATTCATGAATATGAATTCATATTTTTGAAAATACTTTAAGTGGACACATAAGAGGTGTTGTTAAAAGTCACTGCAATGTCAAGAAAATCGACAAAAAAGATCTCCTTTTGGTAGATGGAAGCTTCAACTTTGGTAACTAAGTAATTCAGGGCTGATACAATTAATTTACCCGGCTGATATATGTACGTGTAGGGAGGTGAAAAGCGACCAGACAAAGGGAGCCTTCTCTCGAATATGCTTGTGTTGACTTGATGTTTATTAGGGTAGTTTCTGCATAAAAAAATTGTTTATATGTATATCTAGAAACTCTCTTAAATCTACAATATTTCTTGTAATGTTTTTGGCATTGTCAATGAAAGCAATATTTTATTATTTCGCTTTCGTTTTGTTTTTTGATTTGATTTGTTAAATATAATTACAACACAGAATAAAAATTCAAAATTGGAATAGCAATTTTGTGCATAAGAATTGTAATGGTGTCTCAGTTACTATTATTTATTAATATCATCTCTACTTGTTAGTTTTTCTTTTGATTTATTATTAAATTTTGATTTGGTGTTGGTTAGTTTTTAAACTCTTCTTTAGATGACTTAATGATTTTTTTTTTTGGTATTCAGCAAGATATACTTATTAAAAAACAAAAAAAAAAAAAATCTTAACAATTCTTTAGAAATGATATTCCTTAATTGTTGTCCAAGTTTCCTAGATAATTTTGATTAAGCACTCCATCCGAATTGAAATCCTCCAAAGCATCTATCAATCTCTCCTCGGCATCTTTCTTTCCCAATGCAATGTCCACCGATCCGATACACAATAGCAATGCTAACAGTTGAGATTTTCTACACAGAAAATAAGAATAAAATATATTTTCATACATTCACTCCGATTTGAAAGCTTTAAACTGTAACTTACTTGTAATCGATTCCAAGTTTTTGCCTTGAATAACCAAGATCAATTTCTAAGTCAACGTTAACTTTTGAGAGATTTTTCTTCAGGCAAGTATAATAGAAATCGAGTAGATTTTCGGTATTCTTACGTCTTACATCCGATGTTAACGAGGAAATCATTAAGAGAGCAATATCGTTTGTTGCTCTAAAATTGTTCAAAATGTTTAAGAAACTTATAACTAAACGAAGGTATACTTGTACTTACCTACTATACGTAACCATTTGCCAGTCTAAGATAACACAATTATCCTCCCGACTTGGATCTGGTCGATTTTTTAAAAGAAGATTATTTGACCAAAAATCTGTGTGTGTTATTAAGCCCATCGGTTCTATCGGTTCCAATAGGGTTTCAATAATAGTTCGAGTCTTACTGCGTACTTCGTTTAAAGCCTGCAGGACGTCTTCTTTTCCACCAATTTCAAGAAGAAATTTGCTTAAATGTGGTAGTCCATGTTCGACCAGTTGTTGATAGCTATCCGATGCTTTGTCAATTTGGAAGAGGAACTGTAAAAAATAATTTTAAAATATGTATTAAAATATACAAAGTACGCTGGTGGAATTTGAACCCATTTCAAATTGGGAATTAGCACAAGACGTTCAACCACATTAATCATAGTTATACGCATTTGGTAACACGCCTTTGGGATTTGAATTAGATAGTTGGAATGATCTTAAGGCTTAAGTGTACATAAATTCATAGTCTACATAGGATACTTACAGGATACTTCTCGTTCAGTTGAACCTTTTCCTTAAATTTCATGGCTAACGAAAGGGCATGAACTGCTGAGATCGATACAATCGCGTACTTGGTCTCATCCAATGTCAGACCTGATGTAAAGTGAGCCGATTGATAACCCATTGGCCGCATATCTTGCAAAACTAAGATACTTTCCGATGGTTCGGGACTTGATTCGTCTTCATTTAAGCCCGTATTGTATGTACTGTGATAGCACTTTGGCACTGCTATAGTCATTGGCTCGGCATCAGCACGTAGATGACGTTTTTGAAATTCCAATAAATCGGGAAGAATCTAAAAAAAAAGCAGAATTGACTGTTGGATTATACTCGTAGTTGGGAATCCAATTAAGTAAAGTAGACACGTATAGGGAACCTGTTGAACCATAATACATGACTCAAATTTCAAGGAAAAAACAATTCTCGTAGCAATGAATTGATGATGTGTGACAGAAGTAAATATTTGAATAAGAAACGTTAAATATTGAAATGTGAATAATTTGGCATAAATCACTGGAACTCCTTTCCACCTAACAATTTCACGGTTCAGTTATTATTTGTGGGATTAATATTCAATATCTTTGAGACGCTTCAATGAGATATTTTGCTTTTTAGGTCCGGCAGGCAGTCAATTAGAAAATTATGCGCCGAACAATGTGTTACGTGTGTCTGGCTCTTTAGAGGAATAACTACTTATACAAAGTACAGCTTTTAATTTGTCTATCAATTTCCTCAAAATGAATATAACGAATAAATTTTTTTATTACTGACATGGTATTGTTTCCAGCCACTTGTTGAATAACTTAATCAGTTTTTGATTGGGTTCCCAAAAGGTACACTTTGAACTTGCAATCCTTAGCATGTGATAGGCATGTTAATAAACTTGAACATCTACACACTTGTCACCATTGGAAGTTATCCTAATGAGCCATTTCCTGACACTCACTAAGTACTCTTTCTTCAGAATTGGTCAATAATTATAATTAAATTAGCTGTAATAATTTCTTTTATTTTAAGGGTAATTGGTAATCACTAAAAGTTAATTATTTATTGTGTTATGATTAAATTAATTAATTTAGTGGATAAAATCAAGGCAAAGTAGTTTCCATGGTAATTGCCAACTAATAGTTGAATTGTAATTGATGACTAACAGCTAACGATTAATTCTGCATTCAAATTTTAATTTAAGAATTAGTTTTCGCCCGCTGGGGTAATAATTACTGGTTAATCTATTTCGTAATGTAACTTGTATTTGACAGTTGTTGAAACTACCAAGGAAAACCAGTTTACAGCTGTGACTGTGGTTTTAATCATTAAAAAATAATTTAAAATTAATGTTTAGTCATCAATCATGAACTACTAAATAACGAATTAGTTATTTGTTGCTGCCCTAATTAAGTTTTCGAGTACATCTATCTAATTTCTACAAAACAAAAAACTTTTTCTTAGGAAGTGAACATTTTCGTGCTCGACACCCTTTACTCTTAAACTGGTGCCATAGATTTCACTGATAGCTTTTGGTGCATGGCTTTCCATCACAAATTTATTATCCCATCTAAATCTAACCTTTAACTAATCCATCCATTTCTCCAAAGATTCTGTCAAATAAATGTCCGCCATTAGTTTCCAAGGCATTATTCTTAGTCCAAGTCTTGCACAAAAATGGAACAGAAAGTGGAGCTGGACACCAGCTGTTTTAACTTTGCGGAAAATTGTGACTGGCTTACATCAATAGACAACAATACGTGGGCTCACTCCTCTTCCCTATGTTCTCAGTCGAAGCTTTTGAAAAATGGCTCGCCTGTCGGGCTTCCATAAATTGCCATAGTGAGCAGTATTTCTTGTAATCATAGCGGTGGATTAGTTAATCTTTGCCTCTCCGTTATGTTTTTAGTTAAAGCCGCCTCCTGAATACATGCATTGTTTAAAGATGCGTCTCAAAGAAGCAAACACAAATGCAAGTAATTGACGCGTTATGGTCATAGTATCGAGCTTTGCTCTTTTTATATTTCTCACGCGAATGAAAGGGACCGTCGTTGCCGTATCTGAAAGGCGAAATTAAAGCAGATTAGTCTCAATCATAAGTTAGATATTCATGAGAAGTGGGAAATGCAAAAAAGCTTCTATGACTACAGCATCGAAGCTTCACTCAGTAATCCAACGCAGTAACCACTGAGTCATGGCTCCCGCTCTAAGCCCAACTCTGTACGGAATTTAAGAATGAAACCTAACCTCAATTTCATTGCACAAAGTTGCAAAGACAAACACCTCTTCTTATTAGCTTAGAAAAGGCGTGTGTCTTTTTGTTGTAAGGAATACAGTCCTCCTGCCTATTGATTCCATCGAATGGTATACTTATCCACAACTACAGATCTCACAATGGCTTCGATAAGCTAGGCCCTAAGCTGCTCTTTATTGAGTGTTTGCCCCAAATACACACAACTCATATACATACCCCCTGCTGAAAGCATGCATAGTTGATGGTAGCTAATCGTGCATTCAAGTCTGTTCCTAGGTCTAAGGGAAAGTCTCCACCTTTGTGTCTTTGATAGGTTTTGTCGAGTGAAAGTTTGATGTTTTTTTTTTTTTATTTTACTCACCTGGGTATAGAATTTAATCTCTCTCAAGTCGAATTGTGCTTCGGTAACAAAAAATCGACTAAAAGGATCATGTGGCAAAAGTTTTATAAACAACTCCAATTGATGTTTTTCGTCGTGGAATTCATATTGAATTTTAACGGCCAAAACTTCGCTCAAGTTACTAATACCATTGGAACTTCCCGCTGATACACTGTAATCCTGTAAAAGGATATAAAAAATAAAACGTGAACGTGATAAATCAAACATAAATCAAATTTAATGTCACTACAAGCTTGATGGCATATTCTTGATACTTTTTGTGGAATAGTTGTGTATGTCTGTATGTTAAACTTTTTTTTTTACCTTCAATATGAAGTCAGCATTATATTTATGATGATCCCTTAGGAAATCCTGTATCCATTCCGTATTGACTAACCAATTTTCAGTCTCAAAAGATTCATCATCGATGTCAGACATTGTTTATAGTTTAGTCTCTTGAAGAGAAGTAGAAGAAGGTTTTCTTTAATGTTTCTCCCTGTGGATTGTAAAAAAAAGAAGAAAATAATCAAAGAATATCGCCTATAAATCCATATCTTCTCGTACACATTTTAGTCTCTAAATCTAAACACACTCTTTCACCTGAGCAATAAGATCATTTAGTGGCTATAATCATTGCCATAAAACGTTTACCCATCAACACGCCCCAGGCAAGGGAATCATAAACACAGACTTTGATTGGAAAGTGTGTAGTGTCGGTGAAAATCCTAAATTGAATCTTTCCTACTCCACTTTCAATGCACTCACTCTTATGTCTCGCCAAAGCAAACAAACATCAAAAAAAGAAAAAGAAATCGTATCATGGAATGTATGTTGTACTAATTTTACTATTACACTTCACTAGCCCATAAAATTAAAGTTGATTACAATTTTTTTCTTTTTTTTCATTTTGTTTGGGGATATTTTATGGGCGGGGTTCGATATAAACAATGAAAACGAGCATCACATCTCTGTTCCTCTTTTTACTTCCTTTCTTTTCCTTCGTCATCATCGTCGCCCTCCTCCCCCATCTCCTGAGTCATTACGAACGACTTAACGGCAATTATGTACATGACCCTCGGGTAATCTCTTCCCTCGAATCGAACCAATTACTTGTTAATTGAATTTTATTAAAAATTTAAGAGTGCAACTACCTCCCCTTACGCACACCACCCCACTGCACTAGCTGCACCAATCACGCACTTTTTTTTTGCTTTTTTGGAGGTCAAGTGTAAATTTTTAATTTGATTTCTTTTCTTTTTTTTAAGTTAATTTTCCCCACCCAACTTTAAAGCAGAAAAACTCTTCACTTCCATTGTAAATATCTGAAACCAATTTATATGTCTAGACACCATTACTACAGAAGTGCATGCTGTACACAGAATATTGCATGAGCAATATACAAAAACGAAAAGCAAAAAAAAAAAAAGAAGAGGAGGCAAAAAAAAAAACGTATCTGGGAGATACTACAGAGGAGATATAAAAAGCCTTCCAGTTGACACGTCTGTTGGGCCTACCTTTTGAATGTATCCCCCAAGCAAGCACTTAAATTTTAGTCTTCGAATTTTAATTTTATTGTATTTGCTTTTATTTTGTTTTAATTTTGTTGCAAATTATATTCCCGAAGGATTTACAGAAAGTCCAATTCAAAATCCACTCCCTTTTTGCCGTAAATCACAATCGCGACAAAGACGACTACGAATGAGCACCACCGTCGCCAGAGTACACTCGGAATATGGGGGAAAACTTTGCCGAAATGTGGAAACACGTTGTGTGTGTACAGTGAGTGGAATCGTTCTCTGTTCTAATCAATTTGTGCGTTTTCCACATGGGGAAATTATTTTTTTTTTTCACAATGCACCAGAGCAGCAGTAACAGCACCAGCAGCAGCAGCAGCACAGAATCATGTGGGAAACGAAAGACACAGCATGACTGGATGAAAGAAAGATGTTCCAATTTTTTGTTCCTTTCTTTTCACTTGTCTATCGCATTTCCCCTTTATTTGGCTGACTCACTCGAGAGTTCAGCGACAATACTAAGAAGAGAGAGAACGATTGAGTTCATGTGGGAGCGAATTGAAAGCACCATGGAAACGGTGTTGCCGGTTAAGCTTTTTTTTAAAGCGGAGTATCATTTCCATTCGTTGTACACTCTCTCTAGCTTAGCGTGAGCCATCTATTGGTTTTACAATTAAATCTGTACCGCTTAAAATCTTTGAATGATTGTTGCTTTATTCAAGACCTTCATTCAAACTGACCAATTTCGCAATGCATTGTCGATTGTAAGTGTGTCAACTGTTTGTGGATCGTTTGAGTAGCAACGATCCTTGAAAGTTTTGGATAAAATAAAGCTCAACAACATCGAATAACAGCTGCACTTAGGAACGTTTCTAACACGGCTTATAACACGGTTATCCAACTTAGTGCGCAAAAGAGCTTCACATGGAGATGATAACCCGGGCTTTTACTATATTGAAAAATACCACATTTATTGGCGCATCCATAAAAAAAGGAGATGAAACAAGAATAGGAAAAGTATTGACTCGAATGCCTCAAGGGACATGTCATGAACAAACTTCTTAAATCACTGAAAGGAACCAGTACTTAATGAGGAGTATTCGCAGAAGACCTAGGCATATTGATAGCAAGCATGCATCTCAACTTTATTGAGGACCTTATACAACAGACCTTCCGGCTACTTAAAAACGGAGTAATTGTCAACGCAGACACAACGGAACTAGTTCTCTTTACCAGGAACTCTAACCTAAGGGGTGCACAATTTACTTATGTGGCGCTACAGTTTGGAGTGAACCTGGACCTCAACAACAATCCTCTCCAGTTAGCCCGGGCATTAGCCATCTGCTTCCAGATGCTTACTGCAAGTCGATTGAGGTCGTCTTCTGCTGCTTTGTTCTCCAGGCTAGATTCGAAGACTCTGCGAGCCAGAGCATTGGTGTTCATCTACATGACCTAGCCATCTTGGGTGACTAATGGGCAGTTTTTTGACCGGGTTGATATCCCTGTAAAACTCGTAGAGTTCATCGTTGAATGTTCTCTTCCAAGGCCCGTCAACGCATACGAGATCGAATACCTTACGAAGAATTTTTATCTTGGAGCGACCGAGTATGTCTTCATCTGCTTTTGACAATGTCCATGCTTCAGCGCTATAAAGCAGGACTGGGATGATAAGGGTCTTATGCCTATCTATGTATATAGAATCTCGTTAGTCGCTCGAGCTAAGGCCTTACAACTCAATTGCCTTCGCACACCTGCTGCATGGTGCAGAGGCGCTGACTCTGTCAAAAGTGGATGAGGTTTCTCTTGGTTGTTTCGAAAGGAAAATTCTTCGAGTGATTTTCTGTCCCGTCTGCATAGACAATGAGTTAGGAGGAGATACAACGACGAATTATAAGTGATGTACACCGACATGGACTTAGCCAAAAGAGGGAAGGTCCAACGACTGAGGTGACTGAGTTATGTAGAGCGTAACCAACTTAGCACATTCTTCTGTCTTTATGTCACCACTTTTAATTCCTTCTACCTAGCTATTGTTTTTGATGACCATCCTTTATTTCTATACTTCTGGGAAGCTTCTATGCCCTCCTTATTGTTGATTGTAGTAGGTTTGCCAATAGATTTGGAAGAGCTTCCCATTGATAAGAATCTTGACTTTAATCCTTTGGCAAGCAAATGGCAGCTAATGGAGCCGTTCGCCTTGAAGCAACCTCAAAGTGGTCTAGAAAAGATGTTGTCAGCGCCTCCATTCTAAATGAATTCAAAAGCTCTCGCGAGCTTTTGACTGACTACACTTTTCCCCGTCTAAACCATGCCAGCCATATCGTTTCTGCACAGACGGCTCAAAAACCAATGACGAGGTTTGTGGAGGTGTTTTCTCTGAGTGGCTTAATTTTAGTCCCTCGGTCTACCTAATCATTGTACCGTATTTAAGGCGAAAATAATGGCGTTTAAGGAAGCCTTATCTTGACTAAAGAAAAACGTGAAATACGCTTGGGATACCGAATCTTTTCGGATAGCGAAGCAGTAATCAAATCCATGAAATCAGTCTCCATAGCTCTGTCTGTTTTTATTTTTATGGAGGAAGAAACTATTCTTCTTAGCTTCTTCTTAGCTCTCTCTCTAATATAAGGAAGCTTCACTTAGGAGCTTTCCATGACAAAGTTGTAGGAGATCACATGAATACAGACATTAGGAGCCTCAGGGAAGCTACTTAAGTCTTTTGCTATTTATTGCAGTCCTATAAGGAAAAGGGGCGGACCCCAAAGTGCACCAGTTATTCTTTCCTGACGATGAAGCCATCGTAAGCGAGGATCAAACGTCCCTGCATCGAGCATCGTATTAGTTCATTCTCTGATCCACTCCGACCTATTCCAGACATTTATTTGAATGGAAAAGTGGTTCTCAAGTTCGAAAAGTTCAACTATGATCAATAGCGAAGTAACTATTGATGATCAGTTGGTATTGTCATGTTTAAAGGAGGGATCCTACAAACCCTATCAAAGAGGCAATGTCAATCTACGATCCTATATAAAAACGCGGCCAAAAAAAAACTCCTGGATCACACAAATGTTATAACACAGGCATTTAATTGGCATCAGTGACGAAATGATCCAAAACCGGCGGGCCTGCCGATACTTTTTGAGGTCGGTGAATACCTCAGGCGGACCAGTGGGGATGCAGTAAAGTGGAATGGTTATGATCCTATAATCCTAATCATAACCTTGTCGAACAAAAGGAAAGTAGAAAACGAGCCTCTTTCGCTTCATCCGAAGCTTAAACTCTTTTGAGAAGTAGGCAGAATAAATTCCCCCATGTGGTATCACAATCTTGGGTGTAAGTGTTCTGGCAACTAGCTAACCTTGAACCTTTACAAAAAAAAATACTCCCTAGTTTTAGACGTTTACTTCTTTCTGCATCCGTTTTATTGTATTTGTACTAAAAAGAAAAAGAAGAATTGTAAACTTTAACCATAGTACCTACTCCTTTGAGTCCCCCTTTACTATGGCAACACAGCCATAAGCACTAGAGTAATAATTTTGCATAAATGGCCATTATCGCTTCTAAGGGTGATTTTGGTTGAATTCTCTCCCCTAGTCTGGATATTTGTTCATCATCATCATGACCATGAACACACCAAGGAGCTTTCGGCTTTCTTTTTCTCTCTCGACGCATATGGGTGGTGGTGCAGAGAAAATATTTCGGTTTTCTTACTCCCAGGAAAAAATAAATAAAGAAAAGCTTTCGTTGTCTTGCCTTTCATGGTATTCTTTTCGTTTCATCAACTATTTGATGTCGCTGTTAACTCTTTTGTGGTTTGCTGAATCATAATTATTTGTCTTGATTGGGATTTGAACCCAAAAAAAAAAATAACACACAGACATGAAACCTCACAGAGACAATTGGCGGAATTTCAATTGTCCAGATGGTAATTTTAAATGTTTCAGTCCAATTGAGTGTGACTCACATATTTAAGATGCACTGTAGAGTTTTTCTTGAAATCTCTTGAAAAAGTGATTCACACAAAGTCTATCGCTCCTTCCTTCCTCATTAAGTTTTCAAAAAAAGAACCCTCTTAGTCAACTCCCACTGCTATTATCTGGAGAACTATCCCGCAACACCTCGGCATGTCATTGCACCCTCTGATGAAGCAGCAACAACAAAAGTTCTACGGTTGATCCACCGCAAACAATCAATGGTTTGCTGGTAACTTGAACCTACCAACAGTCTGCTATTGTATCCGTGGTTTGCATATTTTTTTGTCCTTTTTTTAAGTTAATTTCTTTTATTGTTTGCCAAGCAGATTTCAATGGTGCGAAAAGCTCTTCCGTTTACTGTGTGGATGTACGGATACGTATGTATCTTTATTATGCAAAAACGTGGTCATGCTCAGTATCAGAAGGCACGAAAAAAAGAAAAGAAGATTGTTTGCCTTCCATGATAACTTGAATGTGTGTGCATGTATATTGTGCTGATTAAGTATATTGATTTTTTTTTCTGTCGACGACGACCATATGGGCTTGACTGGAATGGAATGAATTATAATTAAGGTAAGGCCGGTAGAGAAAACAAAAAAAATAAAGGAAAAGAAACCAAACAGAGAGGATGGATAAATATGACATGCAAGAGGATTCTCATAAAGGAATCAGTGGCACAGAAATGTGGCCTTGTGTTGGTTTTGTGAAGGAATGAGCAAACACGGCTATTTGAGTTAAAGGATTGGCTGGCAAACCCTTTAATTTGGTCATTTTGTAATGTATGTGGTGGAAAAGAATCACGTCAAAGAATTCCACCTTTGGGGCTTGGAGGCAATCCTTTTGTCTGATTTTTATGCTAAATATGCCTAAAGGATACTTTGAATGAATGGAGTTTTTATTTGGTGCACATTTTCACAGATTCTGAAAAGAATAGAGCCTTGGATTCTGGCTCCACTGAATCTGTATGAAGCTGTTTGCAAAGCATACGCCAATTTGCTTGGGTAAGGTTAGGTTGCCGTTACTATGCATAGCTTATGAGCGATACCCTAACGTTGCACTCGAAAGAGAAGAACACCCAAAACTGGTCAAATGTGACTACGAAAGATGATTACATACTTCCTTTGGTGACACTGCAGAAGTAGTAGTATAACACTACTACACTCTTAGCTAACTGCCTCCAGTTGCGGACTCCAAATTAGTTGAGAACAATTTATACTTGTGCTCACCACTAAGACGAGGTATTTCTTTAGTGTATTCTCCCTTTGGGCTAGACTGGAAGACTCTGCGGGCCGGAACGTCGGTGTCCATTCGCTCTTCATATCCTAACCTACTCAAACGGGTAATGCGGACGTCGATGTCACTCAACAGCTCGTATAGTTCGTCGTTGAATCTTCCCCTCCAAATTCCGTCAAAGCAAATGGGACCGAATATCTTACGAAGATTTTTTCGTTCATCCAGGTATATTCATCCGCCTTCCATAAAGTCCATAGCTCCACGTTAAAGACCCCATGCGAGACAGTAGCAATACTCCCTGTGCTAGTGCGCTTTGCACAACGCAACAGCAAGGTTGAGTGTATACAGAGCTTCATACTTGAGGATGAAATTGTCCATGGTAAAGTGCCTGATTTGTGCAAAAGCAGGACAGGCACATCTCAGAAAGCCCCGAATTTCTTAGTCCTATGGCTGTCTGGTGTTCGTTAACGGAAGTGAAACTCGTGACAAGCCTTATAATAGTTCTTAAGTCAGTTTTGCGTAGATTAAGCGAAACTGGTTCTGCCTGGACTGGCTGTCGGAATAGATGTCAATAGCTTTACCCTTTATATTCGTTTTTAGAGCTACGTGAGCTGCATTTGCGGTCCTTAGACTTTGGCCTGAAAGGCTGTAGTATACATATGTACCTAGTGAAATGGCCTTGTTCACACTCGCTTTCTCTGAATAGATGACTGCTTTGAAGAATCCATCGATCCCTCTGTATAGGAGACCCCTCTGTATAGGAGACCCCTCTGTATAGGAGACCACTCTGTATAGGAGACCCCTCTGTATAGGAGACCCCTCTGTATAGGGGTCTCTGTATAGGAGACCTCTCTGTATAGGGGTCTCTGTATAGGAGACCTCTCTGTATAGGAGACTCCTCTGTATAGGAGACCCCTCTGTATAGGAGACCCAGCCCATCTGTCGTTTCTCTATTCCGAGCGCTCCAGAAAGAGCATCATCTCAATCTTGGCTGGATTGACGGACAATGACTGTTTACGGCACCAAGTCCCGACAATGTTGAGAGGAGCCTGCATGCGAAGACAACAAAACGCCTGTGGATCACTGCCGATGACGACAATAGACTCGTTACTAGCACGCTCAACGCACGATCATGGCTGCCAGAAATAACGTGACTTGGAAATTAGCTGTGTGTGACGTAGCATCGTCTTGCTGCAACCATATGTTGTCCATATCCTTATCATCCAATTCAGACTAAAAAAAAATCTTTCGCTGCTGACTGACCTTTTCGCCTCTCTTATTTTAGAAGACGTATCGCCTGATAACGCCGTTTTATCAAAACACCAATCCATGAGTTTCCAGATGCAAAAGAGGCTGATGGAACTGTTGTGGAATGCAATGCTTATTCAGTTTCACTTCTGCATAGATGTCTCCAAGACCGAAAATTCAATCAGAGCATCTCTTTCCGTCTCGCAGATCACTGTGTAGATCAATGAAGCCTTATCCTGGCTAAAATGTAATGCAATATCTGTCAAGGAGCTGGACGCTTTCAGCAGCACAAACAGATGAAAAAATGGATCCCATCCTTCAATTTGATACGGGTAGGCAGCCCAACTTATGACAGCGCTGTCATATCAACCACAACCACAATTGGCTGTCAAAGTTCAGGCTACCATTAAAAGACCCTGCCCTTCAGTCAAGATTGACGTCAGTTATTTTAACATAAACTTGGCTTCCCTTTGCACTTTTCCGACAACACCGCCTACAATCCAAAATTATTTTAATCTAGTTCATAGACTACGACAATACTGCAAACACATGTATTTGAAAAAAATGTCTATTATTTCTTTTTAATCAAGCAACCAACTAATCTGAATAGAAGGCCTAACGCTTCTTTCCATTTTGAGAACTATGCTAAATCCCTTTGTAATCCTTCATCGCTGCATATTTATTATCCCAAAAAAAAGTTTTCTTTAGAATTCCATATAAATGGAAATCTGTTGACGAGAGATTCGTTGTGAATGTGATGAATGTGGGAGAACTTCATGACTTTAAAAAATGTTCCATTAATGCTGAGTGATTTGTAGGTGGTCTGGCATTGTCAGGGAGTAATGTTAATCTTTAAAGATTTTTAGATTTCCTAAATTCTCATTCATTGTTGTAAAATGTGAACAATAATCTCCTTCATTATTACTTTTTTATGAATTCAAGTTCTTTGCTGGCATAAAAGTGCTCAAAGTATCAGAGTTAATGGTTACCATTAGGGAAATACGTTTGCTATTGTAAATCTTAATTCTATTTAAAGGCTGTGGCCATATATCCGTGTCAATTGAATTAATTTATTTTTTTATATTTTTCTTTTTTTTTTTCAGATATTAGTTTCACCAGTTTTAGCTGGACTGGCTGTCGCTATTGGCGTTCCAATTCTCCTCTTTTACGTTTATGGTGTAGTTCCAGTATCTTTATGCCGTGCAGGCTGTGGCGTCTCAACACGCGATGGCTTTAAATTCGATTTTGATGATGAAGAAGAAGAGAATCAAATGCGAAACCAAAGTGATGGCGCAAGTGTTGATGCTGTCTCAAGGATAGGTGCTACGAGTATTGGTGAAGTTAGTCTAAGCGTTGCAAGTGGCAGTCATATTGGTGTACCAAGTCAGACAAATGCATTCGGTGCATCACATGCATCAAATCGTGAGTCGACTACAGCGTTAGCTGGTAGTATTACCGGTCATAGATTGGAAGTACAAGCCGATGTAAGCTCATCGGAAACAGCTTCTGCAGTTACATGTGTTAGCGAGAAATCTGGAAATACGCTTAACGACACTGCCTCGACCAAAGCTTTGGCCGGTTCGATACTTAGTTATAAACAGGTTTGTTGCAAAAAAAAGATACAGCATTTGCTTATAATTTATTTGTTGTACTATATTTACAGCAAATGGATTCGTCAAATGTAAGCGAAGATGGCGCTTCAGAGCGAGTAAGATTTGATAACACCGTTTGCTATGTTATAGACGGCAAAAGAGATTGTTCAGATGTGTGGTACACTGCGCCATTAGATCAGGTAAGCTTGGTTTTCATCACATTTGTCCATAAATTTTAGAGCAAATCTTTTCACAGCATCGCGTTTAAGTTGTAAATCCAGTTTTCCTGGTTTTATCTTCAGATCCTCATAAGTCGTTTTTTAGGAAAATATTTAAGTTTTCTCGGCGAATTACGGTGTCTTTGGCCACATGTTTGTACAGCTTTTATACTAACCTGTTGGAGCTTTGTCTATAATTAACTTAACGCTCAAGCCTCTCATGATAGATATTACTTTCAGAGATTTGTCAGACATTCGGGAAAAATAGGACAGTGGGAAAAATGAATCCTGTTTTCGCACCTGAACCTCTTGGTTAGTAGTACATATAACTAAACACTGAGCGACGGCACTCCTTCTTTAGTTTCTAGGTGTCTGACTGAATCTATTCACTTTCAATGGCGGTACAGTTTGTGTTGAACCTGGGCTTCAATCAACAAGTCTCTAGTCGATCCTTAGTTAGTCCCACATCAAGCTGATTGAGGCCCCTCTCCAGGCTTCTCGAATCACCCTGAAAGTCAGAATACTAAACGAGTGTCTTGAATGAATCACAACGCGATCAATATAGTGGACTGTGCCCAGATCTGAACGTCGTTAAGTTCCCTTGTGAATGTTGAGGTGCGAGAAATTTGGTATGCTTTGAAATTGTTATAGACTGTATTTTCCGATAGCGCCACCAGAGAAGCCCTTCTTTGCTGTCGTTGTTTTAAAGGTGCCGAGGACGATTTTAATTTCATATCTGGGACTCCAGCTCATAGAAGCAATCTCCGGTAGCATAATTTTCTCTCTTTGTAAGAACACGGATTTTTATCAGTCATTTGCTCACATGTCTAAAGCTTAAGAATTCTTACTAAGTCTGCCACTGACGTTGACTGTAGTAATGATCGTAATCAGTAGCGCAGTTTTTGTTCGGGCCATTGCATCGCACTGATATATATACTTTTCAGTTAATTAGCGTCCGCACAAGCCGTTCGCCTACACATGGTCTGTTCAGAGATCGGACATTCCACGCACAAATCCAAAGATCATTGTCCTTTTTCCGTATGCTTGGTTCATCAACAGTGAAAGCATGCGTATCCGAGACTTGTATATGCTTCATAACAATTGTTTTATACGACGTGGGCTTGTAGGTTTATGCCGGGAAATGTTTTCATTCATCGGCTTAACCTCATTCTGGGGATAACTTGGCACTGCTTAAACGCGTGACAACCTATAAAACAAACAAGAGATATCTTTACACATTATGATGGGTTCTTGTTCACGGTTACACCCAGAAACGCTCTTAAGTACTTTGTTGCATCCAAGCCCAAGTTTCTTCCTAATTTATGGTCTGAATTTCATCCGGCTGGGTTACACCTTCTCATTTATCCGAAGATGAACAATGTTACATACAATTGTTAATATCTTCTTTTGGATACGACATTAAAATGAAGATCATGAATAGCTCGTTTGCACCATTTATATCTATTTGTATGAATGTTTTTTATGAGCCTTTCCTTGTAAATGATTGCATTTAAATCAATGATATATTCGTAATTTTGAATTCCGATTTCGCAATTTTAAGCAATGTGTTTATAAATGTTATAATTTTTTAGGACACTGGAGCAGATAAGGCCAGCGTCGGCAGCAGTCGCTCATTTCGTAGTTCCGAGCGTTCATACCGCGAAGATTTGGACCCAAATAATTCCGCAACAACTGGAAAACGTCTTGCATTTAGTTCACGACATGCCAAATTAAATTCGGCAACACATCGAACTCTCTCCCTCGATTCAAATACCGGATCAAATAACATCCCAGAAAATGTTAGCTTAGAACAACAAGCAGAAGAAGAGGATAAGGCTGCATCATCAGCACCATCTATTCCAATGCATGATGAAGCTGTTGCTCCAACAACTAGTTCTCTTTCAAAATCACCAACAAAGAACTCTACACGAACATCGATTTTAAGGAATTTATTCTTTGCTCAAAAAGATAATCACAACAGCAACATCAACAACAGCAGCAGCAAGTCCAATAAAAATCATTTGGATAGCGAAAGTAGTGCATAGAAAATTCGAGGCATGGATATGGAAAATAAAATTATTAAGAAATTAAATTAGAGAACATGCTTCAATAGTCGTGTCGTTTGTCGTCTAGATAGATCAGAAATCAAATTTTTCGCATTAATATTGTGTCTAATCGTTCAGAATACTATACTTACTCAAATTGTATTACATCTAAACTACTTACATTGATATAGAACCCTGCATAAACATTTCTTAAAAAAAACTATGTGAACTCCTCCCACTGCTTTTGATTCCTTATCCATGGCATTTGCATTTTTTTTTTTTAATTATTTACTCAACGAGATTGTTCAATTTTCTTAAAGTTTATTTCTTATTTAAATTCCCTGTGCCAAAGTTTTTTCTAAAAAAAAAAAAAAAAAACTGAAAATATTCAGCTAATTCTCTGCATCTCGCAGAAACGATACAAAATAAGAACTTCTTTTCGCTTTTATTTGCTGCTCTAAAAGACTGAATAACTGAAACAAAATATATTTTAAAAAGAAAGCAAGAAAAGGATTTGGAGGAGATATCGTCCTAAAAGCGAAGTGTAAAGCCCACATACCTATTTATACATATTGTTCGGAATGATTAAATCATTTTATTTTATTCTTTTTCCAAACAAACATTTTATATTCTTTTTTTCCAAAAATAAGAAAACAATGTACACTGTTATGCGTTTTATACAACTGTAAGTGTGCTAATATGCGCACTCTATATCAAAAAAAAAAATCTGTTTTTAAGAAAAATAATAATATATCGTCGCTGTGTATGTATCTATTGCATAAAACTTAAGTAAAAATAAATGAAGTTTCTTCATAAATAATAATAAAATTAATAATAATATTCTTCAATGGAAAAAACCTGAATTTCAAATGTGATTTTAGTTGGAATCGAATTACAAATGTAAGAGAAATGCATTATCAAAAAAGCGTTGCTTAGTTAGTTTTTAGTAATGTTTACGTAAAAATAAAAAATAAATAAAACACACACAACAACTTAAAACATTTACATAATAATTATTATATATATTTTGAAAAAAAAAAATCTAAGTGAATAGCAAATTTTTACCATCCAATACATAATAAATTTATAAATATTTTACTCCATTTAATGATCCGATAAAATCCAATGGATAATCCCTTAAACGCACAACAAAGAGTTTCCTTATTTGGTGTTCTTAGATAATTTTTGTAATTAAATCCTTTGCTATTTAAAGCCGTGAGGAAATGTAAGTGGTTCAGCTTAAATAGTTGATTAGGCAAAGAAGAAATGAAAATAAAACTCCAATGAAGAAAAAATTCAAAGAAATCAACGATTGAGGAAAATAAAGGGTGATCCGACGCTTCCACACTTTTTAAGAAAAAAAAAAACAAAAATTTAGGGAAATCATCAATTTTTTTTCAGTCGAAAATTTTATGTATTTTATTATTTAGGACAAATAATAACCATTAAAGGCCCCCCCCTGGACCTTCTGCAATAGTCGCTCCTTTCGATGACTTTTTCGTAAATTTCGGCCGATATTCAATTAATAAAGTAAGGCCCAATGACGCCGCTGGACCACAATGCGCACCAAACAGTCATTTTTTAACCATTAATGGTGTCTCGTAAGTCACATGACGATTTTGCTCACCACATATAGCGACAATTTTGCTTATTGACATACGCAGAGAGGTAGCAATGTGCCTCATCAAAGAAGAAACTTTTCTTTGTAAAATTAGCTTCAACTTCTTTCTGTTCTAACACCCAATCTGTGTAAATTCTTCGCTGTCTATTGTCAGTGGGATTCAGTACTTGTGTTGACTGAATTGTATACTATTATTATAGGTGCCAAATGGAGCCATAAAGCAAGCCCAAAAGCTGCGGACACCGACGAATCGACAGTTCCAGGGCTTAGAGAGAGCTCCTCTCAAGTATTTTGATACACAGTTGAATTCTTCTAAGTCTACTTTTCACTGGAATCCAAAATTAATTGGAGTTGGAACACAACACAATGTCGGTGTCTTAGACGCGGTCGCATGAGTTGAGCAATTTTTACATTTGCCGCGCGACGATTGCATTACCAGCCTAACAACGAGGTCCTTTAAAATTCAATTTTCTGTTGCTATAATTTCAACTTAACGTACTTATTATGTAACTAGTTTTCCAAATGCCAATCAGCATTTTATTACATTTTACATTTTTAAAGCAGGAGTAGTAGTAGAAATACAGCACACCGATTGTGTGTGTATATAACATTGCGAGAGGGAGTTTTTTTCTTTTTAGATTTTGTTCCTTCAAAAGAAAAGCTCTACTAATAGAAATTGCAATACGTCGAGAAGCGAAAGAATGTGCTCGAATTAAAGGAACTTTCGTCTTAGAGGATGACTTTTCTATGGAAAACTGAAGATAATGCAAAAATAAGGTGAAAAATTCGAGTAAGAGGGAAGTAGAAGTTAGTCGAGGTTCGACTTAAAAGGATTCGACTGTATGTTGATATCGAAAACGAATATTTTACGAGATATAAGCTTTAAACGAAAAAGACCCCTCGTAAAGTGGAAGATATTAAATTAATCGCTCCGAGTGCGACACTTACCCACTGTTGGCTGTATAGTTACTTTTCGGTAGGTGTATTTAATTTTGCTATCGTGGAACCAAGGAATCGATGAGGAAAACACACCAATATTGTCGAAAAGGAAACACAAATTCTGTAAGGTATCCATCGTAATTTATCACTCGTGTCTCATACCGTTTACAATGTGATGTACTTATTCCCAATCATATGATCTCCAACAATCTGAGACAATTGTAACGTACAGTTTAATCCATTCCTTGATGACCTCGATCAGCGTTGTCGATAACCACTTATGGAGATTTAAATGCATCTCGCTGCATGTCGTATATGTTCGAGTCCCAAGTATGGCCAAGAAAGATTGGAATTCCACTTAGTAGAAACTTTTATAACAAACGATGCTTCCGTAATAATTATAATCTATCCAATCTAAATGACCCGAACATATGTATATCGATCTTATTCATGATTATCTAGAATTCATCAATCATCATTTTAAGTCATTGTGCTCTCAAATTCCATCAGCGATAATAGGACTTTTTGATCGTTTGGAATTCTATTAAAAATTAGTCGCGATGAGGAAATTACGGAAACAGAAACCCCAATACAAAGAAACTGTATCTTTCGAAATCACACAACGAAAACTAAAATTTGAGATCAATACCTTTTGTCGTATTAGATCGTGCTACTTATTCCTTTTAGAGTGTCCAGATCTCACTTAACATGGTTAAAAAGGTGAAGTATGACAATGCGTTGACTATAGTCAGTCATGGATCAGTAATCCATGATATAAACAAATTCCATGATATACACGGTTCTAGTTAGGAAACCCAAAAGCAAAGCTCTCCTTTAGTAGTTAATGGCATATCTAATCAGGGCGTTTAATTACGAACTCACTTTGTTGATCCGTAAGGATTAGCAGACCGAATTAAGCGCTGCGCTATCCAATGTTTGCTCAACGGAGTGGTTGCACTAGTGAGCGGCAAACAAGATTTGAGTGATAACCATATACATCAGAGTTAAAGTCCCTATTTCTTATGAAATTTTAATTTGTAAGCGCAAAGGACTTAACATAAGCTCTACCTATTGCTCTATGGATTAAGAGGTCTCCTATTCAATGGAGGTATATTTTCTTAAACCGCTTAAGTCTACGTACCATTTATCCAATCATGTCCCTGTATGGTCGGGGTGAATTTGAAGATCAAAAATTTCAGCTCGCACTAAGTGTTAAAACGTCTTAATGACGATGGCTATCTAGACATTACTGTGCTTAGTATAGATGCGGTACCCATCAAAGGAAATGGAACTGAAAATCATTGAAAATCGACTGTTATATTGTTGACGGTTTCAAGAGTTTAGTTACTTCATTGGGTTCTAGGTAGACAGGCGCCTTTATTCGCGCCTTCCTGTTATAAAAATCGAATCACTAAAAATGCGATTTGTCGCATAGATCGTTCTGTCACTTTATCGTCATGTTACGGGGAATTTAACTATAGCGAATTTAGCTATAGATCTTATGAGCATTGTGTTCGAATTCTTTGCTTTTTTCATAGGGCAGCTATCCTTGCAAGAGAAATTTAATTTCAATAAATTATTTGCTCCCTCCACATAACTTAAGCGTCTGAACTGGTGGCGTCCTTTTGCCGTATACTATAGAGACTGCTTCTCACTATAAATGTATAAAGATATTCAATTAAATCATGCCTAAACAATTTCCTTGTTTGGACGACTATCCACAATGACAATTTTATTTAAGCTGAACCATTTATGTATACAATCATAGAAAGCTTTCTTCTACTTACTATTACTTAGTTTGTTTGTATTTTCGAATATTCGTTCGTTTTTTTTAAATAAAAAATAAAAAACTGAAACACAAAACCCGAACACAGAAATCAACGTTAAGTAATTTTTACAATAAGTCATTAAAATCTTTTCGTTTTTGTTACATTTTGTTTTCTTTTTTTGTCTTATTTGTTTGAATACCTTCGTTGTTAGTTATATTCTTTTGCCAATAATATTTTAGGTTTTTAATAAAAGATGTTGAAAATAAAATAAAAATATTGTTAACTACTATTGTCTATGTAATATTATAAAATAAATTTTGAACAAACTAAATAAATAAAAATTTATTAGAATAATGAAACATAAATAAAAAAAATGTTAGCATTAATATTCTACAATTATATTATTGTCTAATAAGTTTTTCTTCCTTTTTTGTATAAAATAAAAATCGACTGTAATAAGTTTACAAAAGAAAACTAAGTTTTTTTTGTTTTATTTCAATATTTTATTTAAGCAAAACGAAGTTAAAATATAACTTTTTATGAGTATTGAATTAGTTAACGGCAAGGAGATCTGCTATCATGTGATTTCTTCAGTTTAGTGCTGAAAGATATAGTACGCAAAGCAGGGGCCAAATCGTCTCTTCCGTGAACGGATGATCATTCGTACGAAAATAAATTACGTTATACGTCATTCGAGTAAGAAAATTGGGATCGCGGCATACGATTGCTCACGGAACGGAATTGGAAACATTCGAAACGAAATTGTAATAGATTTAGTCCTCTTAAATGTAATATGAAATGTCATTAAAACTTCAAATAGACGTCATTTGGTATATAGAAGACTACAATTAATTTGTTTAAAACAAAAATCATTGCAACGGCATTATTATTTTGTTCATCAAGTTCTAACGAGAGTGATAATGACGAAAAATTTACGCGGCGATACCTAAGGGATGGAAAAAAAACCTCCGTCTGTCTAAAAAGGCGTAAGAATGAAACAGACAAACCCCTAAAATGTGAAGTATTAATTGTTTATTTGCAGATTTATAAAAAGATTTCAAATAAATATGGATGTATGAATCGCATCTTGTCGATTTTAAGCATCCGCTACCATTTGTCTACTGCAATTCCACCCGTCCTACAACTAGCATCAACGTTTTAACTTTTACCAATCATTTTTTGGGTCAAATTTATTTTATTGCAGTTTGTCCTATAAAAGGATTTTTCAATATTATTATATTCATTATTGCTATTTAAATACTAATTTTGATCAAATAACTTAAATTTTGTTTTATTTTCCCTACTTAAACTAATTACGTCTGCTATTTACCAATCGAATGACCTTTCGAAAGAATGTATGCGTTAACGGAAACAAAAACACTCGATCACGGAAGACATAATACTGAATTACGTTAACATCTATACGATCACGTATGTCATAATACTAAATACACCCTTTTACGTGACGTATCATACGTTCACGGATGAGACGATTTGGCCCCAGGCGTCAACACGAAAGCACTGGCCCCAATTGCAAATATCGTTCAGCGAACGATTCGATAAACGAATCTCATCGATGTTTTGCTTGATTTTACACAAACACCCGTAGCAATATAGAAGATTTAATATCGCAATCGCAAGAGACCGTCAGAATCTTCGCCGAATGCATATTCCGAAAAATCTTCTCCACTCCTATGCCATCAGCACTAAGTGCCGCAGACCAGTGGCAATGCTGTCAACATGCCATCCGCAACTGATTTTCTGAGTCTCCACCGACAAACACCAAGAAACCTTGTAGTGGAGTCACAGTCGTTGTTCAGAAAATGGAACAACTTTTTTCTGTAGACTGAATAGCGGCGCTCAGAATGAACCATTCAATATAGACGTCCATCTGACGCAGTCACATGTGTAGAGAATCTCATCTGCCATATTGTGTGAATGCCTGACACCCTTCGTCAACAACCTAATTGGCCTCTATCAGTGTGGTTTCATGCAACGAAAGTCAAAAGTCGATAAAACATTCACACTTCGGCAGATCCTGGAGAAAACCCAAGTCCAAATTGATACGCATCATCTTTTGTTTGATTTTAAGGCCACATATGACAGCATTTATAGAAACGAGCTGCACGAAGTCATGTTCAGTTTTGGCATCTTTGCCAAACTCGTGCGTCTGCGCAAGATGACGATCGAGAACGTCCGCTGCTCCATGAAAGCGAGTAACGATCTTTCCGAAACGTTGGATGTCAAAAAAGGATTTAAACAAGTTGATGCGATGTCATAATTTTCAAAAATCTGTGCAACAATGTACTAGCGAGCGCCGACGACATTGACTTAATTATCAGAACACAGCGGGCTGCCAAATGGGTAAATGAGGGCAAAACCAAGTACATACATACTGTCAACAAGGGACACACAACATCGACCAATTGGACAGAACGTCGCAGTCGAACAACTATAACTTTGAGGTAGTACCTTGGCTCTGCTATAACCTCTGATAAAAACATCTCAGCAGAAATTATACCAAGAATCACTCTTGCCAATTGCTGTTTCTTTGGGCTGAGAAGACAATTAAATAGTAAAGCTATATCCCGAACTCTTAGAGGAGATTCTATACAAGACCTTAATCATATGTACTAGTCCTTTATGGCATTAAGGCATTGATACTGTCGAAAGCGGATGTAGATATCCTCGGTCGTTTCGAGACAAAAATTCTTCGTAAGATATTCGGTCCCATTTGCATTGACGTGCTTTGGAGAAGAAAATTCAACGTCGAAATATACGAGTTGTACAGCGACATCGATCTAGTCACCAAACTGTGCATCATTCGCTTAAGATGGCTAGGACATGTAGAGCGAATCAGCAATTCTTCGGCTAACTCAGTAAAAAACAACTTCGCCTAAGGTGGCGCGCACAGATAGAAAGGTACCTCAACCAACTTGGAGTGTTCAACTGGAGGCATTTAGCTAAAGACCGGGCTATATAGAGAGGCCCAGTGGCCCAGTGGCGGACTGTAGAGCTGCCTAAGTAAGTAAATAAGTACGACTCACACCATTGTAATAAATTGAAATGAAATCCCAATTTTGGGGTAAAATTTTTGGCTGAGCTGCTAATAAATAAAACAAAAAAAAAACTCATTTTTGGTTTCATTTTTTTTTTTTATTGTTTAAGAGATAATAAAGATTTATAAAAATATTTTTTGTTTTGCAAAATACGTGAACAATTTATATAAAACAAAAACAATATATTTATATATTATATAATTTCTTGCAGTGCCAATAGCAATAGAATAAAATTTTCATTTTACAAAAGATAAACTTTTAGCAATACAATTCCATGGCAAAATACAGAATACAAAAAAAATATAAAAGTAATAAAAAAAACACAATATGACACAATCGTTGCTCAAAACTGTCACTAAATGATAATATTTTGTTTACTTATCTACATTACCACGGTTAATATTATTATTAAAGTAGATTATTATACTCGTACATACATTACATACAATACATTGATTATACATTAAAAGCGGTGTATTCTTAAGGTATTTACTTTGATTTTCATTTGCAGGTAATAGACGTTACGGGATTAGATAGTTTTATAAACTATTATTCTACACATTATGCATTCATTTTATTTGTTTGCATTTTGTATTTAATTTAAGAGGTTACAAAAAAAATAACAGAAATAGTATTTCTAATACTTTACTGAGCTGGAGGTTGGAAAATACTCTGATGTGGTTTAAAGTTAACAACCTCGTTGAAAACAAGCTCCTTCCACTTTTCTACTGGAAGATCCATTACTTCGAAACTTTGATCATATAATGGTGAGGTCTGTTCATCCGATGGATCTGAATATTTTTCCATATATCTAAAACGAAAACAGTTAATCAAGTTTGATTAAATATGGACAAATATTTTTAGGTGTAACGGAAAGTTTTGTATTTTGTATACATGTAAATATTAGCACGTGATAAGCTATTTATGTAGAATTGGACATATGATTGCCGATTTTCTTTGAAGCATCAACACGAGTTGATGATGTATGAGACTTCCAGAAAGGTAACAATGCGGTGGAATCAGAAAAACACTAGGGTGAAGTGATTGGAGAGGTCGCAGTTAAAGTTTAAACATAGCTCGCTGGCGTGGTGGAAATTACTTAAGAAGCAATACCAGCTTTCAAATCTCACTTAAATCCAAAGGGCAGCATGCATCGGTGTTATTGGAGCTAATAAAAATAACCCCAACAGCGGCAATGGAAATTATGATAAGTTTTATTCCGGTTGACCTATAATGTAGCAATCTGGTGGCCAAAAACTGCTGTAAGGCTGAAGTTAGGACAACTATGGCCACCGAATCAATACAGTCATGCCACAATGCTATTCTGATGAGTGGCTGCCAAATAAGCAACGGAAACCGATCACATGAATCCGATGCTAGGATTTGATAGGAGATTCACTATAACAAATTCATCAACGAATAAGAACTCGTGTTCTATACCGACAGTTCCGAAATGGACGTTGGCAAAGGAGCCGGAGTTTATTGCAAAGCCTAAAGAAGCAACAATTCCCTTAGAATGAACGACGACTGCAGTGTTTTCCAAGCCGAAATCCCTTGAATTATACAGGCTCCGAAAGCCATACGTAAAAGCAATACCGTTGGTAAAACGATTACTGTCTATGTATTGTATATAGACAGCTAAGCAGACATTATGGCTCGATACTATAGTAATCAGATCAAGGTTTGTGAAGATCTACAAATCACTTCTAAACGAGATATCCAGAGTCAATACCATGAGGTTCTCCTGGGTACCCGGGTATATGGATATAGTAGGAAACAAAAGAGCTGATGACTTGCAAGAAAAAGGCCAGCACCTCTTATCTTATTTAAATAAGGATAAGACAGAAAATAGAAGATGAAGCACCGGTCGCGCAATCTGATGTTGGGTTCATCTGGGACGCTAAGCCGGCCTTTAGCAAGAAAGATCTAATTCTCTGGTGAAACTTAGTCATCATAGCACACAGGTCATCTCCGGCATAATTACTGGGCATTGTGCAATTGGTATTCATGTGTAATGCCTCGTTGTATAGCACAACTATTTCAGAAGCTGTAGGAATGAGGAGGAAATAGAATCTGCTCGCCACCTGCCGCCTTATCCGTCAGAAGAATGAGGACTCTTGGTAGTTACTTCTTCTCACAACTAAAGGGCTTAAATCATGTTGAGCTGGTAAACCTCCTGAGGTTCATATCACTATCTGGATGGTTCTAACACAGAGGAAATATCTTTCTTTACAGTTCTCCAGGGTTAAATTAATGGGAACAATGGACCCAAACTGTTGGTCTAAGTGAGCACTGACTTTATTAGTCATAAGGCACTCAATAATCTAACTCCGTTTACCGTGGGGAAACTATCAACATCAAAAGCAAGTGTCCATCAAAGGATGGTCATGCTGTGTTGTTTTTGGGATTGCAAGGGTCCAGTTTATTATGAACTTCTTAAACAGAACAAAGCATTATTGTGTTCAAATTGATGTTTTGAACACATAAAATTCAACGCAAACGTCCATCTGCGACCAACAGAAAAAGTTTAATATTTCATCACGACAGTGAAAAACTGTCCAAAAAATTGGTGAATTTTACTCCAGCCACTATATTCCTTTGATATTGTACCATCGGACTACCAACAATCCAAATTGCTACTGAATTTTCTTGATGGAAACGATTGTTAAAATTTTGAGAGTTTCCAAATGACAGTGTAGAAGTTTTTCGCCGCCAATAGCGAAGCCTTCTTTTCGAACAGATTGGATAAGCTGCCAGGGCGTTAGCAGCTTGAAAATCGCAAAATAAGGAAGTAAATTATATTTTAGACTAATTTTAAAATAAGACTCTCTTTCTTTAAACCAAAAAGACAGAACTTTCCCTTATACTTCATATACATACGCATGTGCGAGGGCTTGTTCCGCAGTTATTCGCTTCTCTGAATCCAATTCCAACATCTTTTCTAGCAAATCGATTGCCAATGGATTTGCACCTTTGAAGACATCCTTGAAACTTCTCCTTCGCATAGCTGGCAAAGATTTAATATAATTACGTGCCTGCAAATATAAAAGTGATTATTAACAAGAAATTCCACAATGACATAAACTACATTAAAAATGTAACAAAAAAAACTAGCAAAACTATAATTTAATTAAAGTACGTATGTATAGGTTTAAATGATTTAAGTCTATTATGGTTAATAGTCGTGATTAAACGTTAGTTATAAATATTCTACAGAAGCCTATTGCTCCTATAATAGTCAAATCACCAAGCGGTAATCATAACTACAGACAAACAAACACAAGCCGTTAACAAAGTATAAGTGGCTTATTGTTGCGATGTTTTTTGTGAGTTGTCATGTAATTGTTGTTATTGGGAAAATAAGTACAAGTTGCGAAAATCAAGCAGGTAGTTTTCGACTTTTATCTGAAGGAGTGAAGAAGATTACATAATAATTAGTGCTCTAAAGCCACTTAGCATCTTAACTAGAGAAGATAGATTGGCCGTTCGGCCAAATACAAATACAAATACTTGGCGCAACAGACGTACATACATATATGGTCCAGGGCCTAGCTTTTCGCGCCCATTCGTGTTGTGCTTGTTGTATTTTTCACACAAATGGAAGGGACCTACAGTCTAGAGCCACATCCGAAAGGCAAATTTTTTTTTTAGTTATTACTCTCGGAGGTTTGTCAGAAAAATTAGGTATATTCCAAAAGATCCAAACCAAATTTGAAACACCAGAGGCACAATATTTCAAAAGTTTGTGCAACTACTAGCGTGTACCGACGAATTGGCAAAACATACGCTTGACACACTGTCACTGGTGTTTTCGCTAGTATTGAAACAGAAGCTGTCAAATGGATTTAGCGGTATATGAGGGCAAAGCCAAGTACATACATACATGCTGTCATCAAGAAGGGACCGACAACATCAGCAAATTGGACAGAACGTAACAGTCGACACCTATCACTTTTAGGTAGTAAAGAACTTTGTCTACCTTGGCTGTGCTATAGATTTTGACAATATCACCTTAGCAGAAATAAGATGGAGAATAATTCTTCCCAATCGTTGTTTCTTTGGGTAAGAGAAACTTTCGGAATAGTCTGTGTATGCTGCGAGCCACGGCTGGGCACTCGCCACGTCTCTTGATCTTCCAAGCACAGGCGGGAGAAATCTGAGGCAACTTTACCTATTTTATGGAGATGATAGTTGAGCGAGTAGTGACCCGTGAGAGTCTGTTAAAATTGTTTCATCTTTTTGAGAAGAGACAAAATTTCATCAGCTCGGTTGTGTTTTGAGAAACCGATAAATATCTTGGCTTGATGAAGACCCTGTGTTGAATTTCATTTAGCTAGAGATTCTAGTCATTCCCAAGAATTGAGTTCCAATTTTAGGTGGCTAATGGTTAAACCATAAAAAGGCAGTGGAACTGAGAATAATAGTACAGAACCACGTCTTCCTTGTTCATTCGTGCGTTCATTACAATCAATACCCCAGTAACCAGGAACCCATATGATTTTTACACTGTTGTGAGCAGCTAGCTGCTTTAAGGTGTTTCGTAAATTCCAAGCTAGCTTAGACCTAAAAGAAAAGTAGTGGAGAGCTTTTATATCCGCTTGACAGTTGAGACGTTTTTTTTTCATGAAATTTTTTAAGTTAACGATGAAGACCGTTTTGACCTTCATTGAGACATGCTTTTCAGGTAAAATATAGTATTGCAACTACTCGTACGTTGCTAGATCAAGTGCTATATGCATGAATGTTTTTCCTTTTTCAGGTGATCGATAAAAATGGTGGCAAGCGAATGCCAAAAAACCGTGGCCATAAGCTTTCGTACGTTTCTAGATCGTGTGGCATCTGTGAATTTCTCCTTTTTTGTGGCGATCGATAAAAATTATGGCATATGAATCCCGAAAAATTGCGGCCATAGGCTTTCCGACCGATGGAACCATTTTGGAATTCTTGGGACACGAAAAAATCTCTCTTTCGAATACCAAAATCCAACGAGCAACGAGATAAAATTGTAGAATAAAATGTCTAACAAATGTGGCTCGCGAAAATTGTATTTATCCTGATAACTGTTGCAACAGCACTATTCGGAGTATAGTTTGAACGACACAAACTTAGTGCGCAGGTTACAAAGACAAAACCGTTCAATTTGGTGCACTAAAGTAAAAGCCGCCTTCTTTTGGCGCTATTATCAAGGGAACGAGTTTTTTTTTGTGGAAAATGAGACTGTTAGAAAGGACTAGCCTAGTTGTAGTATTACCGTCAGTTTATGCGGAATCCTCGCGTTTACGACCGTGCGATTCGAACGGTGGAAAAATAAAGTGCGTTAACAGCCACAATGAGCGCGGGGATTGGGAGTTCAGTCTTCCACCACGTTCGAAATACGTACCCTCCGAAAAGCAAGCGCTCTAGATAGGACACAAAAATAGCTCCGCGCAGAACGTCGCCTGAATTTATTTTCCGGAGGTCGAATTCTGTTGTGGCTGAATTGGCACTTAAAATAAATACTTTGTCAGTATGTGAGTAAGTACACGCGGTCTGTCCGCCAGCAGTCGCGGCATTTTTGAACGATTTCGTTCAAGAACCTTTATTGAAAAAAGTTGTACATATTTGAAATTCCTAAATTTTTTATATAAAATGTCGCATGATAAGGGGAAATGTGTCCCTAATAATATTTTCATAATTCGAAGCTTCAAAAACCAAAAATACAAAAATTTGTCACAACAGACGGTATGTGGTCCAGGTTCTAGTTTCTGGCGGCCATTCGTGTTGGCCGTGCTATATTATTCGCACAAATGGAAGGGACTTTAAGTTTAAAGCCATAACCATAAGGCGAATTGAGAAGTTTTCTCATGACAATTATTACTCTCGAATGTTTGTCAAACATTCGCGAGAGGTAAGACCGTGAAAAACTGTTTTGATATTTTCTGGGATTCGAGCTTTAAACCTTCCATTTAGTAGTACAACAAAATAACCACAAATCCACGGCATCCATTACATTCCAAATTACATTCATGGAAAATTTCAGATCTACAAGTGTAACCGTATGACAAACACACATATAGAAGGACAGACAAACATCGTTCGCTCCGTTGTACCATTTAAGTACGGAACACTCAAAATTCTTTGAAACACGATTAATTACACCCAAGCACTTAAAATTATGTGAAAGAAAAGAAGAAAACTTAAGCCTCAGACACATCAATTATTCGTACGTACATTATGTACAATCTTTATATCTAGTTTTTTTTTTAGATAACAAGAGAAACCATGCATAAACACTTTAATTTGTTAAATGTTATGTTAAAAAAAAAAAAAAAACAAAGTAAGCATTGCGCGTGTTTTACCTACCTCTTCGCTTGTTATTTTACTCATTAGTTCTGGCTCAGGAGTACCACATAAGACAAGAATTCTTGTTAAATGATCAAGATCTGGTAGTAGTAGGGGATGTAAAATTGTTCAACAAATAACAATGTTTGTCGTATTTTTTTATAGTTTTGAAGATTTTTTTTTTTGATAGGAGATAAATGTTATTTTGAAGTTAAGGTTTTGTTGTTTTTTTTTTTCAAATGAATTTTCAAAAAAGTATTTATGCCAAGTTTAAAATTGATATACCCAAAATGAAAAAAAAGGTAGGAAAACAGACTTAATTTCAGTTAATACACACAAACATGTTAGTGATTTAAATTGAATTGTTAACATTAAAAATTTCCATTGCTATACATACAATGCTATACAACTAACGCCCAGTAAAAAACATTAAGTTATAAAATATATGAATATTCAAAATAATAGTAATAAATTATAAAAAAAAGTAACAAACTTACACTTTCTGATGAAATTTTCATCATAAAATCATCAGGGGGTGTTCCCAAAACTTCCATAATTAAATTCAACTGGTGTATGTCTAGTTTTTTTTTTCGGTGAATCAAGGTTAAGATAATAATAGTTGACTAAGGCTTTAAATAACATGCATAGAAAATATTTTGGTTTTTGTGTTGTGTGTGTGTTCGTGTATTTATGTGGATTTTAGTACTAGGATACATACATACATGACATACATTACGTGAGATTATAGTGAGACTAATGCACTTAGAAATTTGACATGCACTAGGAGAATTAGAGAGATACAGGACAATCGCTTGCTGTGTCTACCTGGGTGGATACTAAGAGAGAGGGTTAGTGAACACTCAGTGATTGCAGTCAGATACATACATAACACAATTCTGCCGAATTCGTGCAGACAACTTCTGCAGTGACTGATCAAATGGTTAAAAGGTTAGGACCTAAGGTAGAAAAGTACCTTCGTAAGTTCGGTTTTATTGAAAAAAATGTGTCAATATAAATCTGGTAGATCGTGGGAATCTGCCCTCCACAATCTTTTATACAAAATCTAATAAATAGAGATATTAGGGGCGTCTTACTCTCCATCAGAAGTTCAAACTAGTTTAAGCACAATTTCTCCATAATCCATGTGGTATCACAATGGACCTTCCCTTTTCTTGGTCTAAGTGTGTGAGCTGGCAGCTACTTCACCATAACCTAACCTAACCATAGAGTAGATTCAACTATCCTCAGGTAATCTATTTCATGTTGCTAACCGCTGATAAATAAGGAAAAAGGATTACGATGGAAGGTGAGAGGTTGCCTTTCTTCCGTACTTTGTCGTCGATTCACTGCTTGTAAAAGTGAAAAATTTTAAATTTCACATCTATGTAAGCATATACAGACGATGTCTGTGAACTAGTATTGGGAAAATCTTTCGAGAGCAGTTTACAGTAAAATGCAAGCAGTCTTGTATAAGACCGATGTGAAAATATCAGAACCTAATGATTTCGATATTAAGGACTCCACATACCGCCGCGATAGCGATAACTATCGCCACAGCGATAAACAACCGAGCACACCAGCGCGATAGCGATAGACGTATTTTCTTAGTTTTATTTGTGTTCTCAGAAACTAAAGTTCCTACCTTCGAGTAGGTATATTGTAAAAATATAATTTTTCCACATCCACCATTGCGCGATAGAGCGATAGAATACAACATGCAGTGAGAGCCACGATATATCGCAATCTATCGCAACAATCGCCGATATTATCGCACTCGGTGTGCATGGACAAACTTGAATATACGTGTTGCGATAGATCGCTATCGCTATCCCAATCGCAATCGCTATCGCTATCGCGGCGGTGTGTGGAGTCCTTTAAACGCTGTAACCGTAGCCAGTAATATTAAATAGGAAGTAATTCTTGATAGTTAAATGATAAGTAATACACATGTGGAACTGAAATCGAAGCAAGGGGTTGAATAGTCGTTAAGTAGAGCGTTCTAATCGATCTTTATCGCGTGAGGAAGCAATTTGAGAGCATGAAAAATCATACATGTAGCTTGTATAGTTTAGAAACTAGAAGGAGATGACAGACAGACGAACGACTGAGAGCAATAGCGTTTCATAATCTGTATAGGGCAAATTGAAAAAGAAAAACTCAATATGATCTATACGATCATCGTCAGCCAAAACATCTATCCACTGATCACTGCTATAGTTTCAGTAAACACTTAGCAAGATAAGGTATTCTGGGTGCATGCAACACAAATGTAAACAACATCAACGCACGTTGCGCTGTGTTAAGTGCAATTCTCAATTTAGGTTCCGGACCTAGGCAGCTCTAAGAGCTCTTAGAGGTACCTGTAACTCAAAGGGATAAGGTGTCTAAAATGTCAATAGTAGTCATAGGGCCCTGTAACCTATGAAACGATTTCTGAAGTTGTTGTTAAGACAAGGAGGATGAAAAGTCTTTCATACACTTTCTACTCTAATGTTTAAAGACCGTACCGGCCTAGACAACGATAACATCACTGTTTTGGAAGGATATCTAAATGGTTCTAAACGTAAACGCTGTCTACAAACCGAAGGGTATCACAATAAATCTATTTCGATCTAAGTGCACTTCGTCGATAACCCATTGATACTTAATTCAGTAACGACGTACAAAATAATGAATTGCTTCCATACTCTTTCATAGTTCTGAATTAATTAACAAAAATACCATTCGTATGCCAATGCTGGAGTTATTCGCATGCGCAATGGGGTTATTAACATCGGTATACTCGGCCATTTGGGACATTATTTGGCGATACTTTAGGGTTAGAAGTCGTCGGCTTAGTTATGCTTACAGTCTTAGCCCCATAATGCCTGGATTTTTGGAATATGAATGAATTCTCTATTTTAAGGCTGGGATATCTAGACGAATCTGACCACGATTAATAGCCAAATAGAAGAGATTAATAGCCAAATGACGACAGTTCTTCAAGCAAGAGGCCTTATAAATTCTTAGGATCATAAATTGCTGTATTATATCCCATCACTTAACAAGACAAGAAGAAAAACGAGGAATTCTGCATACGGGTACTTTTAACTTAAAGAGTTCTGATTTATTTATTACTTAAGCTCCCATAGTAAACTAAAAATGGAATCAAATTAGGATGTGGATTCTAAAACGAAAATAAAACAAAAACACAACCAGACAACCCCATATAAACAGAAAGCGGACACAAGGTTGATATCTAAAAATACCTTCGTTTATCTATGCGGCCTTAAATTTAATCATTTGACAACGTTCAAGAACTTTTAATTACAAATACTGTTTAAAGCAAAAATAACCTAATCACAGTATCCTCTAATCGATCTTTAGCTATAAAATGAATGAAAATTATTAAGATAGCTTTTAAAAAGCCTTCCTATAGCAATTGCCGTTCATGTACATACATTTTCTCATTGGCGCATTAAGCACGCATATATTGCACTGATTAGACAACTTATTTAATAGATACAATGTCTCTTCTCTCATGCGCTTCATAAGGTGATAACAATTTTACGATCGATTAGTGAATACGTCCCGAAAACATTTAACAACAACGAGATAATAAAGTAAAGCAACATTACTCAAAAGCCCAAAGGTACACGCGTTCCGAAACACTGATATGAAAATTATAGCAAAGTTCATTGTTGTTAACACACACGTTAGCACAACAAGGATGAAGGAATGAATAAACAATTAGTATGGGATGCATGCTACAAGCAATAACAGAATATAACACATCTATGCAAACACACAATAACACGCTATTGAAAAGGATACGATCTGTTCCGGGGAAGAGTGTTCGTCCCGTGAGCAATTCTGCCATAATACAACCGACAGACCAAATGTCCACAGTTTGATTGTAATGCATCCAATTTAGCATGATTTCTGGGGCGCGATACCATCTAAAATAAAAATAAAAATAAAAATATGAAAATTATAGCACGAAAAAATAATGTGCTAATTTCTTACCTTGTAGCAACATATCCTGTCATTTCATTTTCTGTTGGTCGCGCAAGTCCAAAATCCAAAATTCTTAGCTCACAATCTTCGTTTACACCAAGGTTAGAGGGTTTCAAATCCTAAAATTTATTCAACAATTTTATATTGGTTGCAAACAGGTTAAAGTCATTCTTACTCTGTGTATGATGCCAGCGCTGTGTATGTATTTGAGGCCACGCAAAATTTGGTAAACCAAAAACTTAACATGATCATCAGAGAGTTTCTGCGTCCGTATGATATTGTTGAGATCTGCATCCATAAGATGTGTTACAAGATAGACCTGTTGGAAACTATCAAGGGCATTGTCGCCCGGATGGAAAACATCTAACAGACCAATCACATTCTCATGATCCATATGTTTTAGAAGTCGCAATTCACGATAAGTACGTTTAGCGTGAACAGCCGATTGGAATGGCCTGGCAAGCTTTTTAATAGCCACTTTCATACCACTGTCTTTTACAATTGCTTTGCTGTAAAGATAAAATGATTGTATTACGTTGTGGCATTTTGTTATCTAGAAATTATTGCATATGATGTTTATGACACATAAACACTTACAAATGTTGTAGTAGCTACTGGATGTACATATAAGGAGAAATTGAAAGCAAAATAGATAAAAAAACAACAACCTTGAAAAGCGATAACATCGAGAGTTTATTAATGCCAATGGGCAGATGCATAGAATCATTATTAATTGGAACAGTTACTTCCAAGAACAGTTCCCCAAAAAGTCTTCACTAGTAACTCCTGCACATTGAGGGAGACTTCATTAAGAGATGTTTGCCGTCGTTCGAACTGCAAAACTTAAATGGAAAACAATGGACGCTGCGTTAGTGAGTTGGACTTCTGCGCAGAAGATTAGACGTTTGAATCTAAGAAAAAACCAACAAGATTTTTAATGGTCCCACTTCTCGTAAATTTCTGAAGCGTCCGATAGTAATAACTGTTATCAGAAGCTTCTCTATATTTCGGATATGACATTAAATCTATGTTCCCTCATCCGTTTGAAAATTATAAGACGCATAATACGAATGCGTCTAGAGAAGCTAGACCATGGGCCGTAAACGAGCTGTTTGCGCCAAATATTTTTTTTTACAATACCAAATATGTTTCGAGAAATGCAAACAGATTTCCGAAGTTTAACGCTTCCAAAAAGTCGCATATTTAGTAATTCTGTCCACCTATTGTTACTTCAAAAAATACGCCAGGATGGTCAATCGGCTTTGATGTATGTACATGTTTTCACTTCATTTTGCTAAGACCGATAGATATATTTGAATTTTGGTTTGATATTCTTTAAACGAACTCTTTCCAGATTCTGACCACCGTGATTGTCGGTTTCTTAAGCAGGATTTTTGTAAAACTAATCACTTTCTTTTCGCTTTTCATTTTCGTTTAAAGTCTCGCTTAGCGACTCGGTAAGCTAGTATTACTTTCAGCGTTGAAATAAGCATTATTTGTCATCTATTGCCTACAGAACATATTTCTGGAGCGTACATGCAAAACAGCCTTCGTCATCTTCGGCGCCGAAATTTTAGAACTTTGCAACCTCGACATGTTTTTTCCAACGCGCTTCTCATGAATAATTCTTTTCCTTTTCTGCAACGCTATGTTCCCATGCACTTGCCAGAAGTGTTTATTAAACCAGAAGCTTCGATATGGTGGTTGAGAAAAGTCCAACAAAACGTCGTATCTATGTTGTCCCTGATGTTCTGGACTGAATACTGGCAGCGTGAAATCGTATACCGATGAGATTCCAAGTACAACAAAGCAAACAAACAAATGGAATGTTGTAGATGTCATAAAGGTAGGAAAACCAGAAAATTCCTCGATTGACAAGAAGTAAAAACCCATTTCGCTTTTGCCAATTATTTCCACAATTTTTGAGAGGATATGACTGAAGCGCTTAATCGCTTATCGCTGATCTCCTCCAAAGTTCATCAATGAAAACTGCACCGAATATCTCACGAAGAATTTTTCGTCCAAAACGGCCAAGGAAATCCTCATTCGCGCCGTAAAGGGGGACTGGAATGATAAGGGTCATACAAAGAGTTCTCTTAGTTGTTCGACAGAGGAATTACATAACTACTTAATTTCCTTTCTAGCCCGAAAAAACAGCGATCGGCACGAGTTATTCTTCGCTTGGTTTCTGCTCATGTTATTGCGAGATGTATAACAGAGCGACAACTACTATGTTTGAAATGAGCTCCCTTATCTGTCTAATGAGACAGTTGGAGCGTTTTTGACCCAGTTTGGGCCAGACCTGTCTAGTGATGAAGCAGACTAATCTGCGATTGGTTAGGTTAGTAGAGTTAAGCTTGGAATGTCACTGTGGCCCAGTACCCAAATGAGGTGGATATTGAATTGTTTAGCCATCTCATTAAGACGGACGACAATTTAGGGCACTTCGTTAGTCAAAGGTTACGTATTCCAGAAATTTGAATTTTATTTAAAAAAGAACCAAACCTTTGGACTTAGCACGGTAAAAATCAACCTCGTCTAAAAAGGGGAACAAGCTGGAACATTGGAAACACAGCTGCCTAACGACTTAATTTCGTGATGAAAACATTGCTTGATACGTCGGTACAGTAACTAACAAATTTATATTGAAAGGCGGTATTTTTGGTAAGTATGAATCGCACACTACAATAAGCACCCGCCTCATAGTGTCTCTGGTATATTTTGCCACGTCACTTTCCTCAGCAAAGACATTGCTAGCAATTTATTCTTCAGACAAAATATATTTCGATTGAAATGCTGTGAAACCCTCTTCCTCCTATCGTGTGCAAATACTGCTAACAGCGTCATTAGATTATACTCGAAAAACTGCTTAACTGCTTGCTAGGTTAATTAGAATGTTATCGACAACTCCATTACCACCGCTTAGTGTTCCAAACATTGTGCGACATTTAATTAAAACTTCGTCATCATTAACATTGAATATCATCAAGTCTAAGCGTGCGAAATGCACATTACTAACCGCCGATATAACAAAATAAAAAATATCGTAAAAAGTATATCAACTATAATGTTCACAATTGTGCTATAAATTTAAAAATAAATTAACAACTAATGTGGAATAATTATGTTTATATTATGTAACATCAGAAAAATAGCACGAATACCAGTAGTTGCGTTTTAAATATAATAATTACTTTATATTTTGCACTATGTAATGAAGTGAGAAGTTACATCTTCCATTTCAATCATTCGTTAAGGTACATACGGAGGATTTTCTTGTTTTTCTTTTTCTGGTATTTGGAAGAACGAGTTTTACGACTTCCAAAGTTAATTGCGTTAAATGATGCTACTAGAGTTAACAAGTCATAAAAATACATGCGGTATCATTAGCTTTTACAACTTTGTTAGCTGCGTAAGGGCACCGGAAGGGTATTAACTTCAGGAAATGAATACAGCACACCAAGATGTCAATCTTAAATCAAATTTATCAACGTACACCCAAAATTGGCATATCACGGTATGATAAACTCTCCCAACAAGTATGCCAAAGCAGACATAAGTTCTAATTAAATCGAAATTGATACTTGTTGTTGCTTCATCTTGTCATGTTTTCAGCTTAAGGATAACAAGCAGGATGTTGGAAAATTTTTCAGACAGTTAATTATGTGTGTTTATCATTTTCAATACACTGAAAGGAAAATGTGATTTCACTTCGACCTGCTACCGCACTCAACGCAAAGTGCCAATTAACTGTGTAATACGAACAAAAAATAGGCATAGAAAAGGTAGGAAACCCATGGTTAATGAGAAGAAATTAGAAACTATATGGATCATAGGGTTACGTACGACAATAAATCACTCATGTATGGTGTGTACTGGCATCAATTTTATAGTAACCACACCATTGCTTGAGTTATTCAAAACGTATGGACTTGGTTTTATTAATGATTTTTGAACTAATTACTGTGCAAACGAGTAGGAGAACTTGGTCAGAGCTTACAAGCAAACCGATGTAGATCCGCCTACTACATAAAGGATGATCAATCTGCTGGTTCATTTTTTTTCAATGATTGTTGCTTCACCTTCCGATTATTTATGGAAAATAATTTCATTCAGAGGGCTACTGGTGCTGGCTCGGCAGTAGCCTATCTTATCAACCCAATTTTGCAGTTCATTATCAATTGTTTGTGGCTCTTTTTCGCGAATAGATCGATGAATATTGAAGTAACAACGGTCTTTAATATATCTTCCAAACGGCGTCTAATCGCAGCTGCGCAGTTACCAAGTCATGTCTTCACAATGGCTGATAACAGGGTTATGGAACAGGGCAACCAAGCCCCTGAAGAACTCAGATTCTATCAGATCGATTGCATCACCTAAGAAAAACTACGATTTTATTCATTTCTTTTTAATTTTTGGCGGGATTGCTGTTCCACCGAACTAAGTGCCCAAAAATTAACTGTTAGACGCCTGGTGTTGCACGTCGACAACATCCTGCTTGCGACAACCAATGATGCTTGCGTTTTATTGCAAAGTACTCTCATAGATTTTCACGATACTGGTACACAAACTTCTTTTGCTTACGCAACCTTCCAACCTCCATCGTAGCCCTATCACCTTATTCACTTTCACCATGCGTTTAGTGACATGAAATAGGTCCATATGATCATGGTTTCATTTACTTCATGCCTTCTGGCAGAATTACACATGGTATCAAAGGTAGCCAAGGGCGCCTCATATGTGGGAAACACACTCAAAGTATAGCTACATTGTTTCAGTCCGTTCTCGATTTAGTAGACAAGTCGTGAAGGACTGTTCTACTACATGTTGGACATGTTGTTGCCTTCTAAGAGGTTTTATTTTCAATACAAACGTTCTCACGTATTTCTCCACTGCACATTCTAATTTACAAGGACAACTCTAGAACTTTTTACCAAGAAGATTCGCAGGCTGACAGTTCCAAAACTTTTCGGCAAAATTTGGAAATGAAAACGACGTTGGCATCGGACCAAAGAGATGGCAAATACATAAGCATGAGTTAATAAGTCTTAAGAACACTTTTAGGAACTTCGATGTCACCTGATCGTCTCTTAAGACACTATCCGGGAGACAAGTGCGTGAAGTGAATAAGTGCGTGAACTACCAAACTTTCGAATTGAATTCAGCTTCTCTTTATTTTTTATAGTTTTTACACAACCTGCCCGTTTTATTATTCAAAAATTTGTTGAACATTTTTCTGAGCTTCTGGAATTTATTATTTCACCAACGAAATCTTTTACGTCTTCTGCTCGATCTGGCCGGACAGACATTCTCCTAGCTCTCAATTATAGTTTGGTTCAATTTCACTTTAAATCGATACTATGTTACTGAGATTCGTTATGTGAAATACCTTTTGGTCGAGTAGCTCCATATATCTAGTTGTGGGCTGAAAGGGATACATCTTCTAAACAAGGAGCCCTTCATTTGCAGAGGCCATTTCAAAAAAACATGTCAAGAAAGCTGTTTCAAATGAGTTTTAAGAAAATATTGCGGCTCCAATGCTCTATTATGCATCGTTCTGCCTCTTTCCATGGGATATTATAGGACCAGTTCATGTTTTGTAAGCAATTAAATGATATCCACAAATGCTAAGCTAACTTTATCCGCATGACATTAACCGAAAAATTAATTTCAACGTACGTGCTTACAACGAAAACCGTGCTTACAATGTGATAGAAGTCGTTAGGTATGTTCTTCACTGAATTTAATTTATGTATGTAAGTTCACTCGTGCTTTAATGTGAATAATAGGTATACGAGTAAAAAATTGGAAAAACAAACACAGATAAGTAATAACATAGCAAGTTCATAGGCTAAACACAGATAGTAGAATACTTCATACAGATTCCGACCGAAAGATGCTTTGTTACGTAATTTCTTTTATTTCCTGCTAAGGAAGATAGTAAGCGACACGAGGCAGGTGTCAACGTGAAAATAACTATTCTCGATAGGTATTTCCGACTACTGAGTTACACAGATGATATCAGTGTTATCAACTTCACTATTTTGCTATATTTCTGCCATTTTCATACTATTTATTGAGTTGTAATATAACGCTACACAACTAGTATGGTTCTAGTGAAGCCTGCAAATTCTCACATCATTAGCCAGCACAAACAGAGTACAGCTCATTTATGTGCGTGGAAACACAGGCAATGAACAATGAAATGACAGACATACTAGTCAGAAAGAGATCTGCATCGATCTTCATCATGCCAAGGATTATAAATTAGGACTGCAAAATGCTGTATTAAAAACTGTTAAAACAAAGTTAACCATTACCGGACGAAAACCGAAGGTAACATTTCCAATACAAGAACGAAACAAGTCCTAGGACGACTAGAAGTCAGATTCGAATATTCACAGAATCTCTTATTAGGCACTGTCGAGTTAAAAGACAGCTCATGACTATGGGAATATTCCAAGATGACGCACGCAGAATGTGCAACGAGGACGAAGAACCAGCAGAACACATTTTGTGTTATTGTAACTGTTTAATCAGAGCACATCACCGTCACTTAGGTAAATTCTATCTTGGAGCAGAGGATGTATGCCAGATCGTCCAAACACATTTTTAGATTTACAGCATCGTGAGCGAACTCTAGTTGGGGGAAATCACAATAGGTCCACAGCGATTAGGTGACGCGTTTCCTCCTCTACCCTCACCTAGTTATTTGCAAGTCTTAAATTTGTTACTAAAAACGGACAGGAAGTGATAGACTTCCTTTTTGATTGATTTCCATTTCGAAAACTCGTTTGAAGCTCAGTCAGTTTTCTGCAACAAAGTGCTCTCCCCCAAACAGGTCAACTGTGACTGAACTCCTCCGATAACTCAGTTGAAACTAGAAACTGTCACTAACTGAGACTTGATCAGATCCTTTCGCACTAAGGATGAGGTTAAAAATTTCAATTTTGGGCCGTGTTCTGCGTGTCCCACATAATAAGGCAGACAAAATCTCACACAATAGCGCTTGCAATTTGGGACTAAAGCCTGATCATATCTCTACAAGAGCGAAAATGACACTGAGCGCGCCAGGAAATCCCTGGCTGCGGTTTACTCATACAGAATATGATGGGTTCCACATGGGGTCTAAGCATTAATGCACCGGTTGTACGCGTCGGTCATTAGACCGTCACTCACATCTGATATGCTACTGTGGTTAATCGCCCTGCAGATAAATTTCAACCTAAAATTACTAAAAAAAAAAGGCTCAACTATTGGTATGCATAGCTGAATATTACTGGTGCACTGAGAACTTATCCAACAGCGATTGCAACTCTTTGGACATCGTCGAGAAGCAGATGGCTACCACCTCAGTTGTAAGACTGAGAAACTCCCAATGGAACGAGCAAAGCACTGGACATTGGAGTATTGAATCGATGCACCGTCATTTTCTAATCGCCACAGATTATCTACCTACAGAACAAATTTGTAAGATGGACTACAAACAGGTAATACCGGAGATGGAGGACACAAAAAGCGCGGTTATTTTTTATTTTTATTTTTTATACGGATCCAAAATCGAGAATGTTTGTCGGTGTCTTCTCTGAAGACCTATGCATTCATGTCTTCTTTAACATCCCGAACTATTGTTGGGTTTTCCAAACCAAATCCGACGCAGTCCGTCAAGATTTTGACTATTAATACTGAATCACTGACCAACCAGCCTTAAAATCCCCCACAGTCAGCAATATGAGATCTAAGTGAGAGATGCTGCTGCGTTTCTCTTCACGAGGCATCTGAACAAATCAACCTCACACTTTGCTTGGTAACAGGTCACTGTGACATTCCAGGGAACTGTGTAATTTACTTGGCACGGCAAGGGTCTTATACAAACAGCATATGTTTAACCAATATCGAAGCATCCATGTCATTTCTTGAGCGTCTTTCACGTCAAAGAAGTAGTCAGGGAATAACTCTAAGCTATCTATGTTACTTAAAACAAGACATATCTCAAAACTAATCAACGTCAACCAGGCACTCTACAATAGGCAGACATGCCCAAAGGCTGAGCACTCGCTAATATTAGGAATGCTACTTCAGGTGAATTCCTGTTCAACAACGCAAACATGGATGACATAACCTCACCGAGATCTCCAAGGGGAAAATCTTTCTCATTTATCTGATACATTGCCAAACAATTTTCTACCTTTCGAGCCTGTATCAGTGTTATTTAAATGTGTCTTAAAATTCCTTCCTCTTCATGGCAAAGTTTATTTTCTAGCGTTAGCTAAGGTGTTTTCGAAGCTTACAGTGCGCCGGAAGGAATTACAAAAAAATTAAAGTGCTGGTAGCTTACAACTATTGAAGTTAAATCAAGTTTTTACGAAGTATGTACATATGTGAAAACATCAATTAATACACAGACTTGCAACCGCCACCTCACCGTCTTTCACATTGCGATGATGCAGTAATTTCATGCCGTGACTTGCCGTACTACACAACATTTTCAACTTCAAAGAGGTTGCGACCTTCCATATCAACACCTTGAGTACCGCACCATGGACTGTATATTGGTTAAAGCCAAAGCTGATTTATAGCTCTCAACCTTCCAACACACTAAGTACACATAGAAAACATGAGACGGCTACATGCGATCTTGCGTTTGAATACAACATTTACCCGCTGGTTTTCATGTCTTTTCTAAATGGCTCCACTTCCCCCCCGGTGTTTACTTGTAAATATTCCGAAATACTCTTCCATCTGATACTGTAAATCATTAATTGACCTCGGCACCAGTGGTCAATAGATGAAGTTCATCTCACACAACCCATTAACAGAATTATCCATTTCCAGCCAATTGGTTCATACGATTCACATCTCAATTGCTGCCATTCCCAAGTGATTCCCTCTCCACAAACGCACAACAAATCAGTACGTAAACATTTCTTTTGGTTTTGATTGTGTTCTGTTTTGCTTTTACTCGATTTCTTTGTGCCGCGCGCCGAATAATGTTTGTTTACAGCTCCGCCAAATTATTCACGCTTCGGATTGGCAATGGAAGAACGGAAAGCCTCCGAAACATAACAACTGCAATAAACAATAATCTGAACGTCGAATTTACGCCCAATCAAGGTCAATGCGAATGAAATGGAAAGCACAACTACCCGATATATTTTGTTTATCTATAGCTGAGTTGGAGAAGTCACCAGCCAACCGAATAAGCCCCACAATTGTTAGGATTTATAGCGATCGAGTTCTCATCGCAATGACGAATTCTTCACCACCAGCTTAACAGTGTTGTGTGTGACACGAGCACAAGAAACACATAAACTTGTTCGTGCCAACAGTGGTGGTGCTGTTTTATCAGCTAATCGAGTGAGTTCAACACCTCCTCTCGGTCTCCCCTTCGCCTGATTACTACGATACAGCGATAAATTCCTACCAACAAAGGGGAAAACTGTCGAGATAACATTATATAAGTGGTTTTAGGCCTTATGTTCCACAGTTAAAGGCAGTGAAACAAATAAACATCCACTGGCCCACAGACTACGAGCACTTTTGAATAATTTTGAATACGAAATGAGCTTTCAGAGTCTCACCGCGAGACAAAAAGTGCGGTAGAGGCTGAGGAAAATCTCACAGGTGAAAAGTCATTTCTATTTTTTGATTTACGCTTCGTGGGAACTACATCGCACTTTGTATCGAACACCAAGAGCAGAGTCTCTAATCAATCGCGCAGCCATACCGAAGCGAATTATTTCAAAACAACGCCAATCTCAGACCACACACAAAACCCACCCGAATGGTTGCTTTTATTTGGTTGGATTTTTCATATGCTAATTGCCAGCCCTAGTGCATAAGTTATGCAAATTAATTCGCGCCAGTGAAATGGGAAACCCTTCCAACTATAGACCCGTCCACAATAAATTCTGAGAAAGTGAAGAAGAAATGTTTTCGCTTCTTTTTCAGATACAAATACGAGTATATTTCTATTTATAAAACCAATGCATGGTCTTGCAAAGAGAAAAGATAATTGAATCGCTCGGATTCCTAAAAAGATTTTCAAGCACTGACGCAGTCCCTCAGCAGCGAGATTTATTAAATAAAACAGGCATTTCGTGTCGAAATTGACATTTTTTTCGGTGGGGGTTTTGTTTAAGGTATATTCGCTAATTAGTTGGGAGTACATATAAAATTTACCAAACTTGTCCGTAGGCACCGGAACCAACTGGTTGCAGTTGTTGGTATCTCTCTGGAATTTCCCATTCGGTGCGATTAATGTCGATCCTGTAGAAGTTTTCCATTTCTTTAGCTGGGATTTCGTGGGTTTTTGCGTTTAGAAAGGATGGTGGAATTAAATTTGGAGACCGCACGATTTTTTTTCGGATTTTTTTCCTTTTTTTGTTGGCAACACGTCCGCCCTCACAATTTTAACACGGACAACTAAAGAAAAATAGGAAAAAATATTGACAGCTGACTGTCGAAATGACAGCACAACGAGGTATTAAAGGTTGTGATCTTGGATGGGAAAAAACATAGAAATTCAGATATGTACTTTAAATTTTTCATTGAATATGTGTTAATCAGTACAACAATATTTTTACCAGTCAGGCTTGTGATTTAATTCTTTTAAAGAGCTGCTTAAAGTACTCGCCTCAGAAATGTTCCAAAAATAAATACGTTAGACTAAAAATGTTACCAGTTGAGCCAACAACTGTTTAACATAAATTTAAAATTTAACATGCCTTGTGGATACGTAGATTGTTACTTAAGTTTAGCGGACCACAAAATAACAATTTTTTTTCCAATTTTATTGTTTTTAAATATACGTATGAACCAATTCTGAAATCATTGGACGCATTGTTCCGAAACCACCTCTGGAACAAGACTTCCGCAGGCTTTCAAAGCTGCTTGACAGTTAGGAAAAAAATGTTTACCGCAAACAGCTTATATCCCACCTACACTTAATGTCATATACGTCTAATGCTATACGTTGAACTTTCCGCTCAGTTGTCCAACGCTCTCTTTATTTCACCACTAGGAAGATATAATAGGGTGCCTATCACATACTTCTAGCTCTTTGTAGTACACCATTATATCATCTCCCACAGTCTCAACTCCTAGGCCATCTGGGCCTAAGTCCTTTTGGGTTTTAAGCTTAGCAATGACTGATATAATTTCCTTACGGCCTGGAAGAAATACTGATTGATTGTCAAACATATTAAGTCTGACTATCTACCTGGAATTTTGGCTGTCATCATCGTTCAATAGGTCGCAGAAGTAGGCTTTTTATATCTTCAGAAACGATTGCTTCTCAACTATAGTGCTCCCGTTCTTGTCCTCTCACTTTCCGGTTTGTGAAGTCGCCACTTTACCCTTTTATAGAAACTCCAGATGTCTTTCCTGTCGTATCGTCTCTACATCTCCTCGATCTCACATTTCTCATGCTCGCTTTTATTTCCTGTGAGTACACTTTTTGTGTCTCCTTTTCTGTTTGTAGAACTGATGAGCGGCACTCGTCTTTTTGCAGCTCCGCTTGATAAGCGTACATTTAGTTTACCGAGTCTGATTTTAATGATTCCTTCCTTCCAGGCATTACTCATACATTGGTCTTCACAAGGAATTCGTAGAAACTGTGGTATTGTCTTTTTCCTTCATGAGGCTGTTGTTATGGATTTGAGTTTTGATGCAGATCGCTATTCGCTTACTTATGGAGGTTATTGCCCAGCTGGTAAACCGTATCCAAACATTCTCTGGCGCTGTTCATGGCAGCAATTCCCATAGCACATGTCGTCGTTCTCATTGTTGTAAACGCCCTGTAATAACATTGTATCATACCAGAGTTCTTGGATCAGTTGGATTTTTTGTACACTGCAGACGTAGATTTTTTCATGAGGATTCGCTTTAAGGTGCTGTTTCAAAAAGAACATTTAGTCCTTGCAAACAAAGACAAATTAATGTCACTAGGTTTTGAGTAACACTCACTTCAGATATGTTTTCAAGTGTGCGTCCACTATTGTTTGCAATAGAACCAGTTTCCTCAATGTTTAATTAATTATCCAACTGATTTCTCATTTGAAGCATAATTTCGACAACAAATTCCACGAAGAAAAAGTTCTCAATTTTTCTGAAATGAGTTTTAACAACAATAGTGCATTGTTCTTAGGCGTTGTGTTCCATACTTACTTATCGCAAGTTTGGCAGATGTCCAATATGAAAAGAAAAGAGAATTTAATCCGACATTCTTATTGTGTTCCTTTTTTATTTTTAAAATCAAGGTTTTTTTTTTTAATAAATATGTCGAATACACAAATGAAAGAAAACTGAAATTGAATAAACACCGGAATTTTTACTCTTGTCATATATTAACCGTCAGTTATTGATGTGTCTAACACTACCCTTAAATATATTAGCGCCATCTACTGCCAAGCACCACAGCAATGGTGACGGTTAAAAAGTGACGCCTGTTTTTCCTTGTTGAGTGTACAACTTTTCTCAATACTTAGCGACGCCATTTTGGAAGAGCAGAAAAATTTATTTTCATCCACTAGAATTGCATCGCAAATTCTTTTAATAATTTTACCCATACATTTTTATAAAATAAGTTTAAAACTATTTCACAATATTCGCAAAAACATAAAAAACAAATTCAAAATAAAAAAAATTGTGAAAATCACCAGCATGTGCAAGTTTTCCGCGTGAAATTCCAACAAATTTCTATCGCTTGTGTTTTTGGGCGCCAACTATACCAAAAAATCAACATTTTTGTGTCCCACTTCCAGAGCAATCACCCATAAAAAACACAAAACTACATGAACATTTCTAAATCAGGGTCTTCCGCGGGACCCAAGCAATGCAGATAATCAGTGCAGTATCGGACAAATTTCATTTTTTCCCGTTTAATTTATTTACACAAAGCAACGTTGACGACTACGGCAAGAGTCAGGTCGCCTTCATTTACCACCAGCCAAGCAAAAAGAAGAGAAAATTCCCAGATATACAATTATCGCAGCAGATATAGTGAAACTCTGCGCGATAAATATGTAATTGTCTATTGTTTTGGAGTAGAGCGGCAAAACGAATATTTTTTTTTTTATATTTTTTTTGTTTTTTTTTCTAACTAAATTTTTATAAAGTACTTGTGTGAGAAGGAATCACCATGTTTTACGCCCATATTGTGCTGGCGAAGAAGGGGCCGTTGGCCAGAATTTGGCTGGCGGCCCATTGGGACAAGAAATTGACTAAAGCTCATGTGTTTGAGACGAATATTGAGCAATCTGTCGATGGTATCATGCAGCCAAAGGTGAAGCTGGCGCTTCGCACTTCGGGTCATTTGCTGTTGGGCGTTGTGCGCATATACTCGCGCAAGGCTAAGTACCTGCTGGCGGACTGCAATGAAGCGTTCGTTAAAATTAAGGTGAGTTTATTTGTTTCTTTCTTCACCGTTTTCTCTATTTTAAGTAAGGATTGGGGATTTGTCGAAAATTGCTTATGGAACCGTAGAATAGTTTCTTACTACCGAATAACATAATGAGGTCGCACAGTGCAATATACATATAAGGTCATTAACTTAGAAAAAGTAAGGTTATCACAGAATATGCTAACTTGCGTATTTTATTCGAATTCCCTGAGATAAGGAACTAATAGGAAATATAAGGCGGTTCTGGCTAAGTCTACAAAGGAGACGCAAGGGGTCCTTTACCTGCCTCACTGGTTATATTAAAAGTTAAAAAATAAGCGATTTAGAATGTATTGATAAAAATGTAATAAATATTTAGCGCCCAATTGCGTCCACATAATTCATATTCTAAAACAAATGTCACGTCTGCATTTCCAATAAGAATTAACCCTGTCGGTACATTGCGGAGTAATAAAAAGCACTTGTTCCTTACAAATGGTGTACCAACTTCCGTGTCCACTGTGAAGACATGTATTTTGGATGTACTCAATCAACATTGTACTGTGGAAGAACACGGCCACCGTGTAGTAGTAGTGTGATTGCTTCTAATGTGGCCGGAGCAGGTCACAGCCCTGCCTCGGAACTGTAATCACAGCTACCGAACATAAAAGAAAAACAAATAAAATCAATGCACAGATACCTGTCGATTTTGATGCAACAAGGATCCATCGCTTATTCCAGTTGGAATTTCTTCAGAAGCATTTTAGTTTTCTGACATTCAAAGATCGAACAAAACAAAAAGTCACGTCAGAGCTCTCAAATGTCCTAAAAGTATGTAGTTTAATTGCGTGTCTTAATAACCGTGGAACAGGCACCAAAAAAACATACCGCTGTCCCTACTGCGATTACAGCAAGAAATCTCTGCTAATTACTCCAAAAGAGGCATAAGGCTCTGTATTGTAGATTTTTTCTTTGAGTGCATTAATTGTTTTTGAAACGCTGGAGTATCAACGGTCCTTAACAGTTTCAAAAAAAAAAGAAAAAAAAGTCGAATGGCGTCAAATAGCAACTGTGACCAAGACACGTCTCCAAAACGACTCAACAATGCAGCACTCCAATTGGAATTAATTTGTCATCATTTTCAAGCGTTTCTCAAGCCGTAAACGATCCATTTCTTACCTGGAGACTACACCACATGTGTCAATATTTCAAGCGTGTGTTGGCAGCGTCTCTATAAGAAAACAGATGGTCCACCCTTTACTAGAGTTAAGTAAGTAAAGTTTATTGAAACTCAGTGATGGAGATAAAGAAAAGGGTATAGAGGCGAGTTAAGGATATGTGAGGAAAGAATAGTGAGGTGACTATGGGTGTTAAATTAAAATTTTTGCGGGTAAGTTTCAGGAACGCAGTTGTTCCAAAGTCGCGTTGAAGTATCAAAAATGGATTTTCTAAATTTCGCAGAATCCAATTTTTAAAATGCTAAGTACAAAAATATACATATGTATACCCACTTTGCCCGAATAGTTGTGGTGAAAGTATTTGTATCTATGCATCCAACATTCCGCTTAAATGTGTTTGTCTTAACACGATCAAGTTAACTCAAGTAGCAGTATAGGCACACATGTACATATATGAAGGGTGCTCAAACCCAAACATGAGAGTATCAGGAGAAAAAAAAAGTTCGAGGAATCCAATGCATCTAGCATCACCTTTTGTTGCGTATAGTACTAGTAATTGTATTTTTATTCGATCATTTTTAAGATTACAATATGAAATAAAAAAAAAGTAGCGTGGCTTCGCTGCCTGACAACAAGTTATTCAAGATAAGTCAAAATACTCAAATATTCCAGGCAGTTTCCGTTCAATTTGGGTACATCTAGCGCATTGAAAATGTTGTTGACTTGTTCTTCGCCTTGTTTGCTTTAACGCTGGCCACTTTCCGACAAAATGCATGATATTCTCAGGTTCTGAAAGTTTACAACCGTCTATCGCAACTACATTTGTATATCTCGGCATCGGCTTGTAAATACTTTCACTATGAGAAGGTTTTGTCGCCGTTTTCGGGAATTTGCTGAACGTGCGCAAGTCGTCATTTGGAAAGATGGCTATAGAGTCCAACGGGCGGAAAGAGTTTACGAAAAGGTTTGACCAGTCTAAAAGAACACCTCTTCAAAACAATCGGAGAAATGCAATCTGAACCTGAAGATTCATTACAATTGAGGTCTTCTAAATGAGTGAGTTTTTATATTTCTTCTAGCACCCCCGATTTTTAATAATTTAATAATTGAAAAATAAATTCCATCATAAGCGATGATCAAACTTCTCTGCAACAATCATTTGATGAATGGGTAGATGTTTTGGAGGGAAACGGGTATTATATTAGTCCAAAAAAGGCAAAGTACCTGTACTGACCATTCTCTGATCCACTCGGACCTATTTCAGACATTTATTTGAATGGAAAAGTGATTCGCAAGTGCGAAAAGTTAAAGTATCTGAGATCTATGATCAATAGCGAAGGAAGTCCATACCCGAAATAACGTTGTACATACAGACCTGTTCCAAATTAAAAGGGAAAGTGGAAAACCGAAGCGTTTTTAAGGATTTTAGAAAAGTTTTGAAACCAAAAAGCGAAATATTAGTATTAATTAACTAAAACACACAATTTTTAAACTGTCTCAGTTAATTTTTCTTTTTTTCTTTTATCGTACTTCTATTTTTTCATTAGTTAATCAAAATTTCTTCCAAATTAGTTGTTCATAGTAATAATAATAGGGACATTCGTTTTTGTTAAAATTAATCAAATAAAATTAATAATTTATTTTGTAAAAGTAAATCTCAGTACATTAATGCCCAGAATGACCACCTTTGTTCTTTAGGACAGCATTTATTCGGGCAGGCATAGAGTCTATAAGCTTCTGACACTTACTTACTGGAATAGCCTTCCAATGACTTTCAATCGCAGTCCACAACTGATTTTTATTTTTAAATGTCTGCGTCGCTAAAGATTTTTTTTTCTCAATTGGATTAAGATCGGGGGACTGATAAGGCCATGGTAACACCGACACTTGATGGTCCCGCAACCAAGCACTTACCAATTTCGTTGAGTGCTTGGGATCGTTGTCCTGTTGGAAGTGCTGTCTTAACGGCATATTGTCCTCAGCATACGGTAGTATGATGTCCTTTAAAATATCGCGATAACTTTCCTTGTTCATGATTCGATTCGATAAATGGGCTCAATACCAAACCAAGAAAAGCCGCCCCACACCATGGCGCTCCCGCCTCCATGTTTCACGAACCGGAAGTGGGACTCTTTTTCCTGAGGACGTCGAACATTTCGCTGTCGGAACCAAATAAATTTATTTTGGTTTCATCACTCCAATGAATGTTACAAAACATCTCTTTGGTGTGATTTCTAAAGCTCAAGGCGAACTCCTTTCTTGCTTTTATGTTCCTTTTTGTCAGTAGTGGAACGATTGTGCGATTGTTCCGGGAAGTTCATTTTGCAGTAACCTTCTTGGTTGGTTGGAGCACTTACGATGTTATTTAGTTCCGCTGCAATGGCTCTTGATGACAAAACGGGTTCTTCTTCGCTAATAACGCAATATGGGAGTCGTCAGTGGTAGTTGTTTTTTTTTTGTCTACCTCTTGTTTCTCGTGTTGGTGTTCTTGACAGAGCATTAGAAACAAAATTTATTGGCCTTTCCAATGAATCAGAAATAAATTTAAGAATTTTTCCTTGGTCCCTCAGTTTTTGTATGATGCGACTTTCTTCATCAATGAACTAAGATATGAACTAAAAAAATATTTGTAGAATTTCGTAAACTTTTCACGTACAGGGAAAAGTTAATTCACTTTCACCTTTTTTTAAAAAAAATTAAAAACAGCTAAACAAATTCCCTATTTTTTTGAACAGTTTCGAACAAATCAATAAGTCTGAAGGTAAAGACTATCTAAATCGGTGCTGAAATTGAAAGCTTTTTCTACCAACAGTCTCCAATCCATTTAATTTAAAAGGTCCACTGGAAGAACAACCTAAGTCTACTCAAACCGATTACGAGAAAAACAAAATTTTCCTTACTAATGAAACGCTAACTTCAAAGGAAAGTAATTATTTTAAAGGTGTGGTAAGCAAATGTGTTTTATTAAAATGCATTTGTGGGCAAACTGCTGGAACGATTGTGACACAAACTTCACAGAAACATTCGGGCATATGCCTGAAAATTTGAGCTCAATCGGTTCGTTGGTTTCGGAGACCATAGCATACATACATACAAACAGACCATCGCAATCAAGCGTCTATCGGTGGGTCGTCAAGGAATTTATAGTTGCTGTTTTCTTTTTGGTCGATAAACGTAAAATTTTTGTAAAACTTCTTGTCTTTTGAGGAATTTAGTGAGGTCTTGTCCTTCCGCTTGGTATTTTCCATGGGTATTTACCTGTTATACGAGTAATAACTCATGAGCAAACTTCTCAATATGCCTTTCGGACATCTATTTAAATTATAGGTCTCTTTCATTTGTGTGAAAATATATAACACGCACATTACCACATACGTCTGTTGCGCCAAATATCTGTATTTTTTTTATAGGTCGTGGACTTTGGTTTTCAGAAGGTTCTTGTGTTTTAGCCTCTTGCCAATGTCTGACAAACTTTTTAGAGGAAAAGTTGTCATAAGAAGCTTCTCACATTTGTGGACTTGATTTAAATCTGGACATCTCAGTCTGACTTTATATCTTGCCTTCTCTTTAGACATCAACCCCTGACTGAAATTTACATTTGAGGAATAATAGGAAATGATGCATTTGTTGGTGGATATTCGACAATTTTTGTAGGTCCCATAAAATATTTTGTAGTAAATGGACTTCCAAATCGTATTGCTCCCGCTTCTGTAAAAATGGTTTCACCAAAAATCTGTATTTCCTTTTATTTTAAGCTAACATTTGGTTTTCCCTTAATGCTTCTAAAGCGAGAATCGTTTTTGTTGATTTCGTTGTTGACGACTGTGTTAAAGAATGAAATGTCGTAAAAAAAATTCGCCCACCCAAATCAATAAAAATATGGCGGACAAGACTAAGAGTCCGCCAATTTTTAGACTCGTGGATACACAGTGTGACGGCCAATGGTCTGCTTATATGAAGTCCGGTACAATATTTCCGAGCTACTGTTGTGATGTTTTTGTCTTGTGACTTGGAACGGAGTCTTGTTAGGAAGTTAGTAACGCCGTCATAATTGACTTCCTACTAAAACCTTCGCAGATGTTGAATGATGGCCGGATTCGATTCTTGTAATATTGACATCTGCAGCTTCTTGAGATGATCGGGCACATGTACATATGTATGTATATCATTATGTTCATTGAATAATACTTCGATGGTAACACTTTTTTCATGCGTGAAGTAAATTCTCCTGTGAATATTTTGCGTGTTTCGGCGGCGGCGTAAGCCTTTCGAACTCAACCTCCGCTTCTGGTTTAATTCAGGTGTGAGCAAGTGTTTAGAGAGTCTTTTGTGTGAGCTGTTCTATGAGTTCTATCCGTCTGATAATGCGAGACATGGATTTCTGTGATTCTGAACAGCTTTAATTACCTGGTGAGTTCTTACAGGGGGAGGACTTCTAGACCTTCGACGGTAATTTACTACACCAATATTCTCAGACAATTTCAAATTGTATAAAATTTAGGGTGATTCCAAGCTCTGCCGCATGGTCTGGAATGTCAAGGTTTTCGATGTTTGCAAATAACCTATCCTTGACGCAGTAACTTAGTTTAAATGTCACTTGTTGACTGTCTGCGAATATAGAATAAATGTTTTTAATATTAATTTAACGATAAACGCGTTTAATAAACCCGTCTAGCAGTGTTTATTATTTAACTAGGCATATGAAACAGGCCCAAGACGAATGGATAACAAAAGTTTTTTTTTTGTTATTTAAGGGTGGCAAAGGTGCAATCTAAGGTATCAGTATAAGAAGTGTTTGTTTTCGTAGATATAAACCTATAATTTGCGAAGACATGACATTGTAATCAATGGATTGCTCATTGCATATCAGATTCCCACCAGTCTTCAAACACAAAATTCGAGTAGACTTGCGGGTATTGTTGGATAGGTTAGTGAAACGGTGCAATGTATAACTTAGTTCCGGGCCTACAAAGTTTATGTCAGCCAAAGACATTCCTATTCCATGCTGCACGTTTGGACGCAATTTCCCTGTCCGTATTATAATATTTTAAAATTGTATTTTTTTATTTTTGACTAAAATAAATATATTTTCGTTCAATAGATGGCATTCCGGCCTGGAATGGTGGATTTGCCAGAGGGACATCGAGAGGCAGCAGTAAATGCTATCACACTGCCCGAGGTGTTTCATGATTTCGACACGGCATTACCAGAACTGAATGACATTGATATTGAGGCGCAATTTTCTATTAACCAATCACGAGCAGATGAGATTACGATGCGAGAAGACTATGGAAGTATGTCAATGTCATTGCATGATGATGGATTCGGTGACATGGGTTTTGATGCTGATACTCCTGATTTGGTGCGCGAAGGAATGGATCCTAACATTGATGTGAGTATAATTTGAAATTGAGAAATATAAAATGTGCATTACTAATCTTTTTTTTTTATAATAGGAACACTTATTTGCGGAAGAACTTGGAAAGGACATTGACCAAACAAAAGAACCTGTGGCTGGAACTTCACGTGATATTGCTGACGATATAAATGATCCGAATTTAGATGGTGATGGCTTTGGCGACGAGTTTGGACGTGAGTGATTTGTTTGTACCGATGATAAAAATATTTTTCTATTTTGCTTTTTAGATATTAAACAATTTCGCATTCTCTTTATTTTACTGATACATAGTGTGTAAAATTTATAAAAATTTCGCCGGGTTTCTTCGTTTTTTTTTTTATGCATAGTACAGAATAGAAATTATAAAAATTCTTAGAATATATGTACATATATGACTACCTTTAACCTTGATAATTGGATATAGTCGGTCAAAAAACAGGTCGCAGGATTTTAGAATGTTAGCTTGAAAAATATGTTGCCATTCATACAAGAACAAGCACTGACTTTAAACTCTCCAAAATTTCGTATCTTTTAGTTCACACCTTGACTTTCCACCCCAAATAAAAAAATCCATTGGATTGACGTCTGTTGAATTTGAAAGTCCTTGTTAAGTCAAAATTACTTTAGACTTTCGCTTGCTTTGTGTTATGCAACCAAAAAAAGCCACAGCAAGCACTGCCACCTCATAGAGATCTTTTGTGCTTTCCCCTTTTTTTATCTACTAGCTAAAATTAAGTTCATGGACAAATGCTAGGATTATTTAAGCTGAGGAAGAAATGACATCAGAAGGCGATATAAAGCCAAGTGTATGAGCCTAGTTAGAACAGTAGTGGCACATTCACATAAGATGTTTGGCAGTTTAAGTTTCCTTAAGGCATAGTTGTCACATGTCCGATTAACTAATACCAATTTTGTTGAGCTGGTATTTGAGAGAGCAATGGTCAGTTAGGGAGTCTTTTACGATCTTAAAGTTATATTCATTTATTGCTAGAATTTCTTTCGTTCTTTTTATTGAGAAGTTGATGAATCTCTTATTCACATTTATTCATTTACCTCATTCAGTCTCACTCACTTTATTTTGTTTTGCTGTGATTGTGCACGTTTTGAGTTTTATACGCCTTGAATTGCAGTTCATACTGAAGTGTGACACATTCATTTCATTGCCGCCCTTGATTTCGTCGAATTCTAAACTTTAGTTTTCGAACCATGTCGTCTGATGAAGTCGTTATATCTCTTTATTATCCGATACGCAAATTTTATTCACGTTCAAATGTTCGAACTGTTTACGTTCGATATTCCAGCCAAATATAACGTTATTATAGAAGTATGCTATAAGTGCACCATATGTTTATTCCATTCTTACAGTCTGGATTGAGGAATGAAAACTACTTATCTGTGCTTTCCAGCCTTATGGATGCTGAGGACCGGTTGAATATAGCATGTCGAATTTTTTTTTTATAGTTAACAGGTTTTTAAAGGCTGTAGTCTTAAGTCTTCGGCGTCTTCGTATTTGCATGCTCTTGTATACCATTTCGTTGTCAGCACTGCTTCTTCATGATTGTTGCTGTAGTGTCACTTACTGCGCCCCAACCATCTTCCTTGAAATCAGAAATTCCGTCTGAAATTAAATCCACATCCATTTTCTCCTCCAGCAGATTTCGATTCTTCTTCGCATGACGTGTCTTGCATCCTCGATTTCTCCTGAGCAGCGTGGAGATAGTCGCCTTCTAAATTGCCCCTAAATCACATTATTAGTTCCTTTTAAATTTCGAGTCAAATAGAGATGGAGAGCTACTCCATGTATTTTTGTTGCTGCATGCGATATACTCATGTGTATCCCCCCATATCTTTTGGTATTCTTGCATATTTCCTGCACAGCTGTTGATTTTGCTGCTTAAATGTTCACCTTGCATCTATGACAGTGCTAAGGTGCTATATTTTCATTTTTGAAACCACATAATGATTTCCAACACGTATTAAATAAAGTCAGGCACGCTGTGTTCACTGATAGATACCTTTAAAGTTTCTATGACTTTTCTGCTGCTAATGAGTTCTAATTTTCTCTTTTTTACTGATGGATATTCGGTCCCATCGTCGGTACCAAACAGCAATCCTTTTCTCGAATCGCCTTCAGAATCATCCGTGGGTGATCTGGCACTCTTTATGATTCGCTGAGTTTTTTTTGCGTTTAGGGCTGTAATGGCTTTATACATCTTGCTCTTGAGCTTACGTCGAGCACCTTTGATTTCGATGGCATTATACGTAGCCGTGCCTTCCACAATCCATATTGACGATCTGCGTGCTATTTTCCCTCAATAATTGCATTCTCTATTCTATTAGGTTATGTTAGGTAGATGAGTGAATTTTGTGAAAATAATCTGGGGTTAAATCGCTTTATTCGTAAACGGATAGTTCGTTTAATGATGATACGATTCAAAGTCTTCTCTTTTCGACTGAAACAGATCAACAGCTGATTCCGTTGTTTTTTCTTTTTTCACATTTGGTCAGTTGAAGCCATCGGTCTCTTACACAATGAGGGGATTCGAGAAGCTTTCTATTTTAATCTCCAATTTTAAGAGAAATTCGCTGTTTAAGGCCCTTATTGGAGACCTGTGTTTTATCTGAGATTTATAACCTCAATATTAACAGTTAGCTTAGACGAGGCTACACAGCGTTGAATTCCTTAACATACACCTTCAAATTTAATATCTACGCTAACAAAGAGCAATTGAAGTAAATATTTCCTTTTCGCTAAATTTTTAGAACCCGCTGTTGGTCTCTTCGAGGGAGACCTCTTTGGAGAGCCACCACTCGCAGCAACGGCTGAAGCAAGCGTTAATTTACCTGCCAATGAGGATAACTCCGACGATGATATGGATCATTTCGATACGGGGGCACCATCACCAATGGCGAGTTCAGTTGGGTCGAGGCCGCCATCAGTTTTGGGACAGGACAATGTGAGGGCGCCATCAACGATACAACATCAACCATCACCTCACCACGAACATATCGGCGATGATAATGAACATTTAGCCGAGGCGCATCACGACGACGAACACCACGATGAAGAAGGTGGCGTCGAACAATCGACATTACTGCACAACGAAGAAGAGAGTTTTGCTTTAGCACCCGTTGATGCGTCAGCATATCGTGGTGTCACCAAAGCAAAGAGGAAACGAAAGCTCATCGTAGATGAGGTTAAGAACATTTCCGGTGAAGAGATGAAAGCTCAATTGGCGAACACATCGGACATTGTCACAACACTAGACCTGGCGCCCCCGACGAAGAGGTGGTGAATCATCTGTGAATTATCTATAGAATGAAGTTAACCTTGCTAATGTGCCCCATGTTTCCCATTTTTTCTCCCCTTTATAGGTTGATGTACTGGAAAGAGACGGGTGGTGTTGAGAAGCTATTTTCCCTGCCTTCACGTGATATCCCAGCGAGAGGTTTATTCGCCAACTATCAACGACATCTGATCTCGCGATTGGGTGTACTAGAGGACTTCTCAGTTCTTGGACCAGCTGATTTGCTGGCACTCGATCAAATTCAACAAGAGCATGACTCACCGACGACGGCGACAAGTAAGCGTGGACGTAAACGCAAAGGTCCCGCGCAACCTGAGGTTCAGCCAACCCTTATGCCACCACCTGCAATTGTGCCTGTACACGATACGATGGGACATAGTTTCGGTGAACCGGACCTAGTGCGAGATGCTGAACTTAACCCACGTGTTTCTGCAGCTTCTATGGAGTTCAATCCAAATGATTCATTAATGCCACCGCCACCAACACCAGGATTTGATTCACTGCGAAGCCCTGGACATATGTTCCCAATGTCTGAATTAAGTTCACTGGATCCTATGACGCCGTTGGGTGGTGTTCCAATGACGCCTGGCAATTTGCCACATGGCATGGTTGACATCCATGATGATTTCCATCACAGTGGCTTGACGCCAGCCGATCTCCATCACGGCGGCATGACGCCACACCATTCAAGTATGGAAAATATTGACACGCTACCAAATCTGCCAGCCGATCAAGTCTCGTCGATACTAAACGAAGCCGAAAACATGCCAGACAACTTGGATTTGGGTGATTTGACTTTGGTTGCACCAGCGAATAAGTCGGCTGATATAGCATCTGACTGGAATGACTATGATTTCCCACATTCGGTGGGGGTACATGTAAGTGTTATTTGTTTTAAATTACTTTTTTTATGGGAACACTAGTAAATTCCAATTATGACGAATAGAACTTGCGTTTTTATTTTGCATAAAAATTGGCTTTTTTAAATGAGCAGTTGTGGAGAATGGTTTATAATAATTTACTATGGAGCATCTATTGAATAATTTTGAAAATTTGCACACAAGGCAAAATCTGAGCAACAACGTAGCCAATGTCCGCCTTGCTTGAGGCAGAGTATTTGTAAATATCAGAGAAATGGCTCCATTATGTTTGTTAAAAATCCTCACCCGTATGAAATTCAACTTACGGAACGTTTTCGAACGGCTTTTCTGACGATCTTCTTTGTACTTGGCGGAACCAGCTGATGTGCTTTTTCCACAAACGTTTCCAGTTTATGTAGTCTTAGGGTCTCATACGACCTCCCTCTGTTGCAGTAGTGGTATCGTCAGATGTTTTTGTGGGACAAAATCGGTTCAATAATTCAAAAATTATGCACCATGCAGTAAGCTTTTCGTATGGAAAAATAATTACAAATTGCAATAATCTTCTTTCTAACGGAACCCTCAATGCTCATTTGAGCAACTTCTTAGTCCTCTGGATTGTTTTGTAGGCTACCTTGACGAGTTGTTGCCTTTTTGATTTTACAATCTGATTTTAATTTACACAATTTCATTACATTACAGCAACCTGGTGATGAGCAAATGGAAAACGAAACAGATGAACAGTTTGAGGAGCGCGTACTGAACAAAAGAGCGGCACAAATGTTTGTATCTGTACGCAGTCGTCTGCAAAAGAATGACACATTAATGTTATCAGATATGACGCACAGGAATAGTAGAAAACAGGTAATTATTTCTGTCAATTTTTTAGTTATAGTATATTATCATAAATAAAAAAAAAATTTACCTCCCATCAAGGCCGCACAAAAGTTCTACTCACTCCTGGTACTTAAGAAATTCCGTGCTTTAAGCATCACGCAATCGGAACCATACGCCGATATTTTAGTTCAACGGGGACCCATGTTTGATAATCCAAAACTGTAAAAAAACACAACAAATAGTTTTGTTTTTGTTCTTTTTCATTTTGAACTAGCGTCGTAAGTTAGCACTTAAGGTTGTAGATGTAGTGAACACTTTTTAATTGTAAGTTGTTACCGATGATAAAAAGTCTCTAAATACAGTGAAATGACCTGCATGATACCAGTATAAAAACAAAATCAAAACAATTATAATTACATGTGAGACAAGAAATTTTTGTAAATCAAATTTACACATTTTTATGTAAATATCTAATGGTAATTTGTAAGAAAAAGAAAAACAATTTTTAAAACCAGTAAAAAAGAATAATTAACTAAGAAAAAAGTAAAATAAAAAAAGAAACTAATTTAAAAGAAAACAGTAATAAACAGAAAAGAAATATATAAATTGAATTAGTTGTAGTGTAGAACAGAAGAAAAAAATATCTCCAAAGTTTGGCCTTACCATGAATTTCTAAAAAAAAAATTAAAAAAAGTACCCAAAAAATTGTAATCGGAAAATTTTCAACTGTAGGATGACTTAGCTGATGAAATGATTAATTTCAATTCGTTACACTAGTGTAATATGAACACAAAGTTCGTGGAAGGTGTTGGTTATACTACAAGGGTGTCAGGCTGCGACAAATAAAGGGTGGTCAGTAAATATTAAGTGGATTTTAAATTTGAATTTGACAAACGAATTTTTTCAAAACCAGAAGAATATTGAAGCTTAATCTTTGGTATTTTTTGTGGTGTTAAGAATGGGAAATAATATACAGTGATGTGAAAAATAATAAGGACAGCAGCTAGTGTATTTTTAAAATCGAATAAAAATAGAAAACTTTCGATTTTTTTAATCAATTTAAATTTTTCAATAATGTGCTTGATTTTCAACAATAAAAAAAGTAAACAACACACCATGATTTTAGATCGGAATATTTAATCTAAAAGAAAAACAAAAATTTTAAAATCATTGCTTCGCTCCAAAGTTATGAATTTTTAAAATCTACCTAATATTTTTGGCCAGTGTTCATGAGAATTAGCAGTTTATCTGTCTGTTAATTCAAGTGACAAGAAATGCAAAGTTTTGGTGTACAGTATGTGCCCACTTAATTATGATCGATGAACTATTTTTATACATTTTCGTTTTGACCTCCAATGAAAAAACAAAGTAATCGAATTGCGAATATACATATATATTCTAACATCACTTATAATATTACAAGAAGAGCTTAATACCTTGTGCTACCTTTTTATTCTTTTGAGCATTCCCTCAATGCGTTTTACTATTATTTCATCAATTTTTAGAGATACCCTTGACGTTTTTTGTAAGGTCTTGAACTGTATTGTGCAGTTTTCGATTGAGTTTTAATCCGGTAAATCGCCAGGCTAAGGTAAGGTTTCCAAATTCATGGAGCTCAAGAAGTTTATGCTGGCTTAAGGTGTATGGCATGGGACTCCATTTTGCATAAAGACGCATCATCGTGATGATCTAATGCTTCCAAATAACGCCGAAGAACCCTCCTAGTTATTTCAATATACTGATGGGAGAGCACTGTTCTCTGAACGAAATAAATTGGCTACGAACCTTAGGTTGTTATGCAACTCCAAATCATAACTGAGGGTGGGTGCTGGACCGTCTGGACTATACAATCTTCTAAATATCTTTCGTTGGACTTCCTGCAGACCAACTAACTTTGTTCCAATAGCTGCTGACGTGGTTTCTGAAAGCTTTAGCCCAATTTAATCTCGTTGGCACCTGGGTGCGAACACCAAATCTTGTTTATCAGTGTCCCTTTCAAACGTTGCTTAAACTGAGGACGGCTATGAAAAATTAGTTTGAATCTTTTCGACAAGACCTCAGACATTTTCGATTGAGTTCAGATCTGGACAGCTAATTGTTCTTTCAAAGTTTTAATCTGCGGGTAAAATTTAAAATGTACAATAATCAGATTTTGAAAACATTCAAAAATATGACAAAAAAATATCGAATTATTCTCGGATTTTACTCAATGACAAGTGTGCTGAATCAGCTTGATAAAATAGGTTTAATGTTTTCGCTGTCATCATTTGTCGCTACAACACCATCTGAGATAATTTTTTTTACACTGGATTGCGTTAACAGTGCCCTCGAGCATAATTAGGGATGCAATTGAAATGATGTATCCCCGCATCAGCTATGCATTGCTTACTGTAGCATTCTTCTTTGCTACGACGCACTAACTGCATCCCCTCTGGTCCGATTAGGTTAAACTTGGATTTATCCGAGAACACAATGTTTGACCAATTTTTAACACCTATTTTAGCCTTTCTTTAGTCCCACGCCGGTGCATTTTCTTCATTTGCTAGTAGGACAAGATAAGGCCACGATTACTGCCTTATTTTCTTGACTCAGCTGTATCCTTTTTAAACATCACGATATCAACTTTTCATCTTACTTAAAATAAACTGCTGAACGTACTGTTAACTTTTACCAGACTGAATTCCGATGCATCTCATGATTTGCTAAACTTAACCCGGAAGCAATTAAATATGTATGTTCATAGCAAATAGTTAGTTCCTCACACGTCCTGAAAGTGCGATTGAGAAAAATGTGTACTTATGTATATAAAACGACTTTTCAATCTTTTGCTCTATTCAGCAAATAAAAATTCACTAAAATAGGTTCAATAATTCGAAGATTGTATGGAAAAGGGGCCGTCAGAGCGCGCCTTTCATCAGAAATATTTATAAACTGCAATCATTTTCTTTCTAATGAAACCGTCAACGCGTTAACGTAGTCAAACTTGACCAATTTTTTTTGCATAAGTTTTGAGCATTTCCATAATTCTTTATTTTTAATAGCCTCTACACCCTGTCAAATTGAAATCACAACGGATAGCGGTTGTACTTAAAGTTATTTCATCAACTTACAGTTGAAAATTTTCAACTTCCCCCTTGTAAAGTGTTTATTTTCTTTGTTACTTCATTTAAATTTAAATTATTTATTAAAAATAAAAATAAAATCTCTTATTTATATTTTTTAAAAAGTAATAAACGATATTTATGATATATTTTTAATATAAAACACAAGTCAGTTGTCTGCATGATTTGTTGATTGTAAACAACGTAAATTTGTTTTTATTCGTCTTTAAACCATTTTTTTTTTAACTTTCCGAATCGGTATCGAATGGTTATTTTTAAGGATATGACTTGCAAAATAATAGAATATTTAGAAGAATATAGAATATTCCACTTCAACATGAGTGGAAAGAGTAAGTCAGCATTTCCTCCTGGAAGGAGCAACAACTCATAGACCTCCAAACATTTTTTTTTTATCAAAAATTTGAAAATATATTAACAGCCAATCTAACTTTATTTAAACTTGATTGCGTTAAGGAGTTACCAATGAATTCCTGAGTTCAGTACTCCAGTACAATTTGGGAAATTAGTCGAAAACTTTCTGTAACTTAAGTAAGAAAAAAAAGAAAGAAATTCCCAATGTATACAGCAAATGTAAAGCCGTTTAACCGATATTTAAGAGGTGCTGAGTTGTAGTAGCTTCATTGACGGGTGATCTAAAATTATTTCTTTATATTGTATTAATCATTTTAACGGTAACATCATATCCCCCTTCCTTGTATTATTTTATATATTTTTTTAACCAAAACCACAACTGACTTTTAACCCATCAATGTTGGTTGCCCTACTAAATTAAAGCGTCTAAGTACGAGTGCCGGTATCGTAGCATGTAGGCTAAAAGCTTTTAAGGACAGCCAGCGATAATGGTTTAAATTCATAAGAAAGAGAAAAACAAAAAAATATTCTCAAAATCTAATCTGTAACCAAAAACAAAACTGAATTCAAATACAAATGTAAAAAAAAAAAACAAAAAAACAATTTAATTTACTAGGAATGTATCGTAATTTATATTTAAATTAAAATCACATTAGACTCTTAGTTGTTTGTTTTTCAAAATTAATAAATTTGCTTTGACATTCTTTTTTAAAACATTTTTATTAGTTTTTTTTTTACTTTTTTAAGAATAAAACATTTCTTAAATATATTTCTCTATATTTTTTCTTTCTTTTGTTTTTTACAAACTTTACAAGGTTAAATAAAATTGTTACAGAAGAAAAAGAGAAGAAGAAAAACCTTTGTAAAAATGTAAATAATTTTTTGAAAAAGAGAAATGAATGAAAATTCAAATAAATGTAATAAATGTCATTGACGTGTCTTATTTTTATTCGTGACTTTCTTTTCTAGCAACAGTCAGGCCTGGACTCAAGTCATTTTCGACTTACGACTTCGGAAAAATTTAGGAAGCTTACCTCGACACAAGTGAATTATTGTTCGAGCTACGACGAAAAACGGTTATCCCATCCGGCTCGACACAACGTCAAGAGCCACTTGTAGTTTTTTTTTGCGATTATCAAGGCCATTGTACGTAAGTTTTCCATTATTATTGTAAGACGGGACTGCATGCATTTCCAATACAATTCCTGATGGTGATTAGCGATGTGATTCGTGCAGCTTTGTTCACAGGAAACAGGAATTCGATGGACTCTTACATCCTAACTGAAACATCTTGACTACACTGACGTTGGTTGGTTACTCTTTCAGATGTGGACCTAACGAACACCTCTATCAGAAATCGACGGAAGTGGTATTGGATTGGTCACAGATGTAAACCTTTAACCCAGGATGACAGAATACTTGACAGACCAAGGAAAACATGGAGCAGAACAGTCGAGAAAGAGACACGGCGGTTAAGGATGAAGAAAGTTGGGGAGAGATGAGACCTAGGAGAGATTTGTTCCCTCAATTAGACATTCGCGAGAGGTGACAAAACTTTTTGGTGGTTTCTAAGACTCGAATTTCTAACCACCCGCTGAGCAATCCAACGCACTAACCACTGAGCCACGGCGTCCACATTTTATAGCTAGTTTCTTTAAGTACTGCCCATGCCTGCAGTGGCCCGCTAGAAAGCCTGTTTGAAAGGTTTGATCTAATGACAGGGGAGTCAAGTGCCTTGATAGCTGCTTGACTGTCTGACAATATTGCTATATTGCAGTGATATCATCTTTCGAGATTGAGTTGGGCGCATCTATCCAGAGCATATATTTCAGATTGAAAGATGCTGGTTCTTTTCCCCATAGATTCTAAGCGTTTTTTGGCCCTGCTCCTCTACCTTTGGTTCTCGAGCCATCTACATATATACCAATTTATTGCTTAGTTGCTTAGGCGGTTGGTGATGGATTCGTTGTTCAATCCTTATTGCTTAACTTCGTGCAAAATTTATTTATTTTATTGTCCTTAGAGATGGCTTAAAGGGGAAGTTTATTGAGAAGTGTATTCAATTCTCCCAACTTAATGTAATGCATTTCTCACTCCCGGTACCTTCCTTATACATCTTTCGGATCGTCCGCTTTGCGTTCAACTACGGGTGAAGTGGAGTTAGCTTAAGGAATACTTCAATAGCGGTAGTTGGACATGTTCTCATGGCCCAAGTATTGCATAGGCATGCAAGTCTGTGCTTTATTGAATGTCTTCCTCATTGGGGCTAGACTAGTTCGTTTTGTCCGTGCTATAGCTCGGTATGTAATAATTGGTTTCACACTGACGATGTACACACATTCATCTTAGAATGTTTGGGCTGAGACCCCAAGACTTAACTCTACGTTCCTACACATCATGAGAGCACGGTTAGCCTTTTAATATATCTCCTCTGTGTCCTTTCTCCACAAGAATTTACTGTCTAGATGTGGTTTACTGTATAGATGTGGACCTATTTTTGTTGTCCTAGATATTTCACTTCTTTTATTGATGTCAGTACTGTGCCCCACAGCAGAATTGGCTTCAGTTCAAGCTTTCTTTTTTAGTAAAAGGTACTATCTTAGTTTTTAGCGGGTTTATGTTGAGCTCAGCAGTGCGGGGCTACGTTCTTCAGTTTCTACATATTAGGCCCAGTGCATGATGTCACAGATGGTATCTTTTAACTTTCCTCTGGCAATCAATACCATGTACTCAGCATAGGCTTGACAGTTGATTCAGGTTGGTTAACTTTAAAAGCATCTATACATACTCCACATTAGAGGAGATAGCACTGCACCTGGTGGGCATCCTCTTTTTGCGTTGACCTTAATAATTCTATGCGAGGTCTTGTTCTCAGACACTCGTAAATCCATCTACATAGATATTGTTCTGCTGACTGCCTTTCTATACAGGGCTTGTTTAATGGCTTTATGGGTAGTATTATCGAATGTTCCCTCGATGTCTAAAAAGGCACAGAGAACTATCACTTTCGTCTCAACAGCTCTCTAATTGCCGTCAGCTGAAATAGAGCCATGGTGGTAGTGAAGGGGGGCTCCCTGCATGGTTTCCGTAAGTTGAAATAGAGCCGTCTCAGTAGATTTGCCCGCTCTATGTCCATGGTTATGGTAGTGAGGGGGGGATGTGTTAAATACATCCTCTCTTAAATAGTTCTCAACGGCATTTTTAAAGGACATACATAAGTAAACTAAGTATTTTAACCCTTCTATGACGACCTGAGAGAGATATCTGAAAAAAGGATTGGAACTCGATAGGCTGGGAACTTGAAAACTTTACCAAACAACTTGGGTTTCATGAGGTGTGGTATTAAAATTGCGCAAAATACCGCTAGTTGGGTTCATTTTTGAACCTCCACCTCTACTGATCTGTGGACGCCGTAGCTTAGTGGTTAGGGCGTTGGACTTCTGAGCAAAAGCTTCGAGGTTCGAACCCACGTTTTTTTTTCACGGTCCCACTTCTCGCGAATATCTGATAAACGTCCAAGAATATTAATGTAACACGCACAAAACGAATGATCGCGAAAAGTTAGGTCCTGGACAACATACGCCTGCTGCGCCAAGTCTTTGTATTTATATTTGTACCTCCATTGAGTTAGCTACCCATTTACAGACATCAGGGCCGATTCACATTAGGGACTTTTTTCTAAGTCTGCACTGTACTCAGCGAATCTTTGAAATATCAAATCCACAAGAAATTCTTCACGAAGACAAAGTGGATTTACATTCAAATTTGTAGCGCCCCATAAATAATAAATTAAAAATTAATTGCCTATGATTTTCTCTAATCCGGTCCTGTTCAAGGCGATTAAATTATGCATGCAAATGCAAAATCACATCTTCATTCACTAGATTAATAAAAAAGACACGAATGCTCACCTTTTCGTACAAAAATACAAAAAAAGTTAAAGGCAACATCTCACTCCTAACTTGCCACGCTTTGATGCAATAATCACATCAACTCTCATCGTTGATGGATGACCCCAGACCAGGCAATAGCCGCGTCCCCAGTCTTTCCGCATGCAAATTTGTCAATTTTCGCACTTCCACTCCCCACGATATTAATCTAAAGCCGCGCGCACACACATTCATTCAATTTGCCATGGAATTTCCTATAAAACAAAAGAAAATCAACCAACAAACAGAGAAGCAAAACAGACGAACCAACAATAAAAAAAAAAAAAAAAAGCAGAACAAAAAGGTTCCAGTACAAAATCCAATCCAATCCCCACCCACCGCCCTCCAGCAACCTGGATTATCGTTGTGCAGCTAAGAAGCAAAAGCTCTGACGAAGAAAAAACCTAGGATCTTGCAGAGATTCACGCGCCGCTTTCCACTTATGGCAGATACACACACGGATCGCGCATCTAGTATGTACGTAGGGGGGGCTTAGATTGATGGCCCACACGACAAACACAGCCCCCACCGGTACTGACTTTTCAAATTGGTTTTCGGCAAAACTTTCAGTCCGCGATTAGGTGCGACACAAAACGGTTGACAATAATAATATCCGCAGCGGAATAGCCTACTACCTACCTTCTGTATAAACACGGTGCGAGGTGGATTCATTCTACACTAACAGTAGATACAATAAAACGTACTTCAAAAAAAAAATAAAAATTGTATCTACTAATTGAAAACGGCACTGAGGGGGAGGCCAATTTTTCGCCACTTGGGGGGATTTCAATTACAATTTCGGTTTTAATGTGAAACGGATGTGAATGCGGAAAGAATATCGAAGTTCCATGATCGGATTCTCGACTCGACGAGACACCCTTTGTGTATCGTGTATCCCCGTAGTTGTTGGTGCCATTCAAAAAAGTCGGCTTAACCACCGTGAACCTGTGAACTACGAGTATCTCGAGGGAAGAATATAATCTCTGTGATCGGAATTTCCAGTCAAGTGCCTGACACTTGGATGTTATATGGAGAGCCCAACGGTGGACTCAATTGAATTTAGTTTTCCGCAATCGAATTAGAAAAGATTGACTTATAACTGCGGGTGTTTTTTTTCGACGAGAAACTCGCGTAGTTTGTACTCGTCGTCGTTGTCGTCGTCGTCATAGTCCAGTCGAAGACGAAGTAGCAGCATTTTGCAAATTAGCCCCCTCCTGTTTACCAGATTAGACCTTAGCTGGTTGGCTTGATCAGACGGTATGTAAACTTTTTTGTTTTGTGCTCGTACATGACGTTTGTTATTTTTTCGGATGAGTATTTTCGATCGTAGAATTTATTGTGTTCACAACGAAAAATTTATTTGGATAGGTTAAGTGGACACAGGCTATACAATGGGAATAGATAATTAAAGGACAAAAAAACGGACGATGATATGAATGGTTTTCGGGAATTGACTAACAGTGGGTGCACTAAAATCAAAATTAATCATATTTTGTGGAAAGGGAAAGTTTAAAAGAGAGCTTCTGGAAGAGATTTACATTTTCAATTCGTATGAGCGGGACTTGAGTGAATAGAATTATTTAAATGAGGTTGAACCGAGTATAGCTTGGCGGTAAAAGGAGATTCTGTTGAAGTTGTTTAGAGATATAGATGTAGGAAAAGTTTTGCAAGTGAATCGTAGTAGCGGTCCTAGTAGAACTACATCGCAATTACTGTGGACAGTGTTTAGTTTGTCCTACTTTCCCGGGTTGATGTCAGACAATATAGTCACAAGCCCGCATGACAATTGACAATTTTAGGACTTTTCCTATTGCTCATCGAACCGCACAGGCGGACCTTTAGGGATGAAGTATAATACTGTTCAAAACCTCGCCGAACAAAAGGAATAGAAGAAAAAAGGGGGACATTTCCTCTTTTCGTGGTTAAATTAAAAATTCGTTTACGCAAACAGTTTTTAATTTTTAAATATTTTTTGGCTATGCCCATAGACGTAAATGCACTGCGACCAAGGAAGATCCAAAATTTTTCCAACAGCAAATCCAGTTTCCTAATAAAGGCGAGAATTACTGCTGCGGAGGAGTTCCTCAGATCATTTTGAGAGATGATTTCTCTGTGAAAATGCTTTCCCTAGTGTTGCACAGAGTCACAAACTCACATTGTAGGCGTTCAACTGTTTCGTCCTCTTCTAGACAGAGACGACAGATGATATCCTCACTGCTACCAATTTTATGAACGTGATACTTGAACCGACAGTGAACAGAAAGGAAGCTCACAATCCTTCTTATGTCGTCTCTGCAAAATTGGAGGATATCTCTTGTTTCTTATGGAAGGGTCTGACAGCTCTCTTAGCTTGTCTGAGTCCTTGAATATTGTTCCAGTGGGATATGCACGTCTTGCTTTCTGCAATATGTAGCGTATATTTGAAAGCAGAATTAGAGACGGTTCAGGTCCTACATGGCCCGTTTACCCACTAAAGCTTAGTTTATAGGGCCAATCTGCATATTATCAAAGTAACATGGGCCTGATTTGAGTGCATGGAATTTGTCTGTTTCAACTCATATTGCCGCTTGTCTGTTAACGACGTGGCTGAACAATTAAAAATTCTCTTTACTTGGGTGCTTGATCATAGGGACATTATAGGGAATATCTGCAAGCCTCTCAGTACAATCTTGTGACCGTGAGGTCTTTCTTTACTGCGTTCTCCCTCCGGGTTTGATTTGGGGACTCTGCAAGCTTCCAACAGGGAGCATATACTTGGTTTTGCCCTCGTTTACCGATAGCCTTTATTTGTCAGCTTCCGATTCAATACTAGCGAGCGCTAGTGGAGGTATTTGCATTTATTTGTAAATGCTGTGACCAGACAGGAATTGCGTAGTATGATAGTTGCATTCCCCATGTTTGCGACTTACTCAGTGTTTGATTGTCGGTATCAGTTTTTATGTTCACTTGTCTTTTGTTGTAGTATTATCGCGACGAGTTTGCTACATAGCTGCTGACGCCGCCTTTTTTTCCATTTTTATCATCTTGATGCCATTGGCATCGTGTTAGTTCAGGGTTCTTCTATTGTAGGGCGTTTGCGAGGATGTCGGTGGGGACCATTCCAGCTATAGCAAAGACGGGCTCGTCTGAGATGTTTGGGAAGCCGCAGATTGTCCGTAGCGCACAGAGTCTATATGTTGAAACTACTCTCCTTTTGATCTCATTAGGCCTTAGTAACCGTATACAGAAGCAACTAACTCTAGAGGTGACAACTGTGGAAAGTAGTCCCGTTATGCAGGTCCACAGATGTTAAGCAGTATACGCGACACAGCTCCCTGTATTTGAGATGCTTTTTGACTGAATAATCGACGTACGTCGTAAACAGCAATTTGTTATCCAGCATAACTCCAAAGTATTTAACTGTTTTTTTAGACTGGATTGTCAGGTTACCGACCTGAAAATTGTTAAATTCTATGGTTTTTCGAGTGATTATAAGGACGGCTTATGTTTTGTGATCGATGATGTTCCAAGCAGCGGACCTACAACCGATTTTTGTGGGACTCCCGCAGTAACGTTGTATCTATCCTGGCGAATGATCTTCTAATGAACGACCAGTTCGAGTTCTCAACGTCAAGCGTTACCACTGCACAGTACTCTTTTGTGCCGTAGAGCCACCTCTTGCCTTCGATGGCACTTTAGGCAATATCTACTACTGCAGGTCCAGCAACCAGGCCAGGATTTAAGATTGGGTGTTGCTATCCTTGATTTGCTTTACATAACTTCGTAAATCAGTTACCACAACCAGTATATCACACACGACTTCCCATGCATTGCATTGCCTTTAAAAAATTTAAGGACGCAGTAAACTTTTAAAGTCTCTATTTGGTGTAACGTTCACGGAGAAAAGGTGATTGACCCATATTTTTTCGAGGACAACATTTGCAACACTGTTACTGTGACTGCTGAATACTAACTAGTACCTCAACAAATTACTCTGCTAAATTTGGTGGACATAGGCCTAATATTTTGCCAGCAATCATCTAAATACAAATATGTACTCTACAATACCTGAACATTCGCTTTAACTTGCAGGTTTACGCCATTTGCGTGAGGCAGTCCATTAAAAGTCGCCATAATTGTGGGTAAACCACTCTTTAATGTTGCACCACAATAACGCACTGACCAACATGTCAGTACTAAATTTTTCTCTAAAACGAACAACACCGTCATAATGACGCAGCCTCCGAATTCATTAGGTATAGACCCCACTGCGCATTATTCTGCCTGCAGATACATAGATAAAGTGCACGTTTGGGTTGCACGCACTTGCACCTAAGTATGCCCATTCGCATATCATTTAGATTTAAAATTTTAATAGAATCATTAGAGCTGTTTTGAGAAAATCGATTTTTTAAACAAAAGTATAGAAATTTAAATGAAAATTCCCATTGCGCCGCAAATATTGGCCCTACTGACCTCAGATACCTAGTTTGGAAAAAATCTGTCAATCTGTTTGGGTTGCAGTCGACCGTACACACAGGCAGACGGACAGAATTGAGATCCACTTTTCTTTGTAATACGAAGGCAACGTGAACGTTTTCGGCTAAGTACAGAGATGGCATTGCTATCGATGAATTTTTATCTTGTGATGTTGGTACACGTATCACAATGACGAACGTTAAATTCCAACATTTATGTATCTGTCAAGTAGTTTCATTTATTCGACTTTTAATGAGGACGTACTGTGGGCATGCTCATAAACTTCTTCGTTTTGGAAGGCTGATCGCCAAGTCAAGTTTATTTAAAGTTGGTAGGAGATTACAAGCAGCCTTCTTCTTCATTTTTAACAGGTGAAACTGGCGGTCAAACTCAAACGTGGCCGTACATCTCTTGGAGACGATTCATGTAAAGGCTAAAATGTAATATGTTACATTTATGTCGGAAGTTTTACGAGCAGTCAATTAAGTCTCTGTGGCCTTTATATTTAACTTCTCTCCCTCGTGGAGATGGAACATTTTAACTTCCACCTATGCCTGGTACCAAACCACATCCCAGGAAAGTGCAAGGCTGACGAGCTCGCAGACTTGACACTAACCAGAATATCCTACTGAGTAGGCAAGCTGTGGGTAAGCCTCTGGCTACTTCTACTCAAGCTGAACCCTATCAGCAAGACAAATCGCATGTGGAATGATGGCACGATGTTGCAAATATCCAGACAGACTGGATCAGGACCGATCTAATGGTTTGTTCTTGCCCAAGCGATTTGCTATCAGCTCCACTATCGGTCTAGTCTGTCCCCTATCTAATAGGCCTACAAGTCAAGAGGCTAGGTTTCTTATCAAACGATTTCTGCAGAGATGAGAAATCGGAGGAAACCATCCTCCACTTCCTCTGCACCTGTCCAGTCCAATCCAAAAGAAGACTTTTCCATCTTGGAGCCCCTTTCTTTGATAATCTAGCTCTTGCTCTAGTGTTGGCTGCGATGATTATGTATGTCATCTGCGTAGAGTAAGAATTGCAGCTAAATGATGCTTAGTATTCTTATGCCGACTTCTGACTTAGTTTTTGTTAGTTCGACGTTTGCAATCACGCTATTTAAAATGAAGAGGTAATACCAGCGAGTAGGCATTTTAAAAGCCCTCCAGAATCGAACTTCATGTATAGAATTCTTCCATTAACCCTGCTAAGATAATCTGCGTAAAAAATACGCATGCGCGTATTTAATTGCTGATAAGTTTATAGTTTTTGTTCCTTCTTTTAATAATAAATAACAGTAAAACAAAGAAAAATGTACATATGTATGTACATATGTATGTTGTTTCATTTAACCATAAAATATAACACCCATTCGACTTTCTCTCATTATATTTGTTTACAAAATAAGGCTTTAAATAGTTCATGCGACAATTTTACGCATGATTATGTTTTGTGTACATCTAAATATGATTATCTCTCTAGGGTTAAAGAATCGTTGGACAAAGTTCATTGAACTGAAATGTAATTAAGTATAAAAATTAATTCATTTTTGATCCAAACAGCAAAGTCGTTCACTGGCAGGCGAAGAACTCTGACCTTTGCCATCGTAGTGCCATCGTAATGCCAAGATTGCCCTTTTAGGTGCAAGTACAAAGACTTGAACAAACAACGCTAACGTACATTGACTGAGCTGAACAGTGAGTGAGCTGAAGAACAAAGGCAAGAGAGTCTGCGAAGTCGTTCTCCGACTGATAACATATAAAATTAAGAACATTTATATTTTTTATCTTAATCAATAGATCATCGTGGAGCAATCAGATTTCTAAGACCATTTTTCCATGGCCTTTGATCCAAGAAACTCGAAAGTAATTCCCTTCTTACGTCAATGCAATGTTGCGTTACTATATGTAGCTACGAATGTGCAACGAAACGTTTCGTAACATTTCGAGGTGTACACCAAAGAGCTATGGTTCTCAACCTTTTTTAGCCTTATGACGGTCAAAATGAAAAAGAATATAATTAACACTTCGTAACCCCTTACGGCAATTTAAAAGACCTCCAAATAGCCTATTAAATGTTCATATACGTCGTATACGGCAGTAGTGAGACAAGTCATTTGGGGTGGCGAACTGGGCTGACTAATGCTGTCTGTCGGGAGTTGAGTGAAGTACAAACTTCTGCTGACGATATAAAATATTATTTGTTTTAGTTGTATACATTTGAGATTGAAATTCCTAGAGCTATGTTTGCAGATGAAATTTAATGCGCTTCCCGTAGACATATTTATGTAAAAAAAAAAACTAACTTCCGCATAGCGCCACATTGGGGTTAGGAAAATCTGGGATTATTGATTAAAGATCAAATTTGAATGCAAGAATGCCGGGTCAGTGGGAAATATTTCTCACCTAATCGAAAGATATCGGAGACTGTGATTGGGCATCCAGTAATTTCAATCGATTGCAAAGTTTTGGTGCATCGTCTTATAATAGCCCCACGCCTGAACTTTGACAGCTGTTTACGACTATGTTTTAACTGATAGCTGCCATTTTATGCGAATTATTTGCTGTCAGCGTTGTGAATGGCGGCATTAAACCATGAAAATTTATCAAAAAATTCGTGTTGTGTCCTTCAAATGATGAGCGATCTACATATGTACATATGTACGCGAAACTAATGGTTGTCTAAAGAGTCCTGCCAAGAGCTTGATTGGCGGTATTAGGTATTAAAAAAATTTAAGGAAATCGATTCAATGCTGAAATCCTCTGTCAAGCGAGAATTTGTTTGACTAAAAATCCAGTTCACTACCTCAACTACTTTCACGGGCTGTCATTGAATCAGACGGCATATCCATGGAAACAGGGTCGTATGATAAGTGTCGCGCAGTCATTTAAATATATGTAAGTGCGAATGATACCAAAAATACCAAAAGTCACCTCGTCTGAAACGATAGATTTCTTTGATAGTACAACCCATGATATACGAGTATGTCCGTATCAAGGGGAGTTAAATCAGGCAGATCGAGAGCAGGATTAGGCGTACTCCGAAAAGCTCCTGAGCAGCCGAGGCAGACTTTGAAGTTTAGTGCTGAAGGCAGTCATATACATACGTACGAGAGAGCCCTCACCAGCAAACAATCGACACATAAGCTAGAAAAGGTCTTGTCATAGCCAGAGAACCTTTTTCGATGATGAGCCTCAGGCTTTGCCAAAAGAACCCTTATATTGCCAGAAGCCTGAGAGTGCCTTGGAAGACTTCGACTTGACATGCTTTTCCCAAAAGAGTTTCCTATCAAAGATCAGTCCTATATATTTAGTTTCAACGCAAATCTTTAGCACTGGCTGAGTCAGAACGGTCCTTAGAGATGAGTTAGTGTATGACCCCGAGAAGTCCATCGGCTCTAGCTGCTTTATTAGGCTTCAGATTTGCCATCGTCCCCTTGACTTCGTTATAGTCATGCAGGTGTGTGTCTCGTGGATCTCCATCTTAAATAAACGGTTCATTCTGCCTAGCAGTAGTAATTTGGTCGTCATCTTGGTCAGTTTGCAGAAAACAGTCAACACCGACTGCCACGTAAGAACAAAGCCATAGCCAAACAAATAAGGGGGCCAACAAGAGCAAGCCTAAATATACAACTTATTTTTTAAAGAGGACTGATTCAATTTTTATAACCTCATCTCTAAATCACATTTATAAGTCCATAAAAGAGTCTGCAGGGGGCATTCAATAAGACCTCTCTGAGTTTAATTAGCTGCTTGTCAAAGACACCTGTTGCTGCTGCGTAGACAATCATTCTACGAGATTCCCCTTTGTTTTTTTTACTAAATTCATATAAAAATTTATTTGTGTACCTAGACATTTTAAAAATTTAATGTTTACTTCATTTTTGTAGCCCCATAATCCCACGAAAAAAATAAAAAAAAACAGGGACGTTATTACAGAGTCGTTCACTTTTTTTTTGATACGAGATTGTTTTTGTTTATAAGTATTGCATTTGCGCCTTAATCTACATATCTTATCGCCATATTTTGTATTTAAATTAATATCACAAGAAATGCGTTTATTCTGTTGACAGGTCTAGTTCATTAAACTTGGCAACTCAGCTCTGTCTGAGTTTACATAGAATTTTGGGTTTTTAAGCTTAAAAACTGAATGAGACATGGGTTTCGATATCGTGTATCAAATATCAAATTGCACTTATGCGAGGCATAAATAACTAAAAGTATTAAAGAATGAAAAGAAATGATTTTATTGAGAAATATAACCCTCTACGCAAAATCATAACGTATTCCTTCGAATCAGACACTCGTACTTGTACAAGCAACGAAGTAAAGAATAAATATTTGCCTCATAGAAAATTCTGGAGATCTCTATGATAACTTGTATCATCGATCTACTCTGACCTGGTAATGGCGCGCTCTTACACGAGTTGTTGTGACCACTTAAGATAAAAAAAATCAATTTGCCAGAATTTTGAGCATTTTGTTTATACGTAAACTTTCACCCGGTGCTTTCGATTTTATATACAGGTGTACATAATATCCGCAGATCTATCGATTTTTTATGTCTAAGTTGCTTTCGAATTTATAGGTTAAGAATAAATAAATACGATTTGCTAAGACAGATTATTTATTTTATTCAGTAAATTAGTTTTATACCAACAGAACCTAATTTACTGGAGTAAATTACAGGAAAATAAATCAAAGATAGTAATAAATTTTTTAATGGGCACCTGTCAAATTGTACGGAATTTACTGCAAATTAGTAAAGTTCTTGAGTTCGCCATTTTGTCTATTATTTTGAATTGTTAAGCAATAAATTAAGAGAAATGGGGATTTTGTTAGCAATTTTCAACCACTGACAGATATGTGTATGTACTTATGTAGTGTAAAAATTGTTAGTAATTTACAACAACTGACATCTTTTTGACACATTGTAGTGCAAAAAAGTCAAACTGTTGTTAGTTTTTGACATTAATTCATTTCACGTCATACACGGATTTGTGAGCTTCAGTTGACTTTGACAGTTTATCAGTTAAATAAATTTTCTCTTTGATTTTTGTGCGCAGTTTAATGTTTAAATACAATTTCGGGCGTATGACCACGTCGACTAGGTTTTACAAAGATCAGTCTAATTTTTGTCCAATGTCTGAGTTGTTGTATTCTAAGTAGTGACATCCTGGTTAAACCACATCTCGTCCGGATTAATTTTCATTTGAAATTTTCCTTAAGCCGTCGAAATTGTTTTCGTTACCGGTTTTAACATTTAAATTTCTGAGTACTCTGTACAGGTTGCCTAGGCACCATCCAGGAGATCATAAAATTCTTTCTTGGTTTGGTCTTATGTTTTGTCAGTAAGGACGGATTAGTCTGTTGTTATAGAAATTGGCGTTGATGAAGACCACATCCAAATGATCAGATCACCTGATTCAGTTTCTTACAACGAATCCGCATCCTAATATGTTCAACCTTTTTTGCGATGTCGCAATCTTTGCGTTTTTGAATACCTGATCGTATACATCGTATCTCTTGAATCGCAGTAATATTTGCCCTGTTCTGTGAGATTATAGTTTGAAACTGTGCGGATAGCTCATGTGCATACTCGTTATGCAAGGCTCCTGTCTCCCTTATAACGAGATTTTTGTTGGATGGTATGGGCATCACAATGGGTCCTACATATATTCACCGGAGTGTGGTGTTGAGGGTTTTGTTCCCTTCACCAAACCAGCTGCCTAACCTTTTTTTTTTTATAATTTGCACGCACTCAAGGGGTTATGAATACCCTTTTACATGTTTTCACACGGTGCGGGCGTAGGAAAGATAGATAGAGAGAGAAAGAGATTGGCGTTGTGGTTTGAAACTCAGCTGTTTTAGGTTTCACACATTAGCTCCTAACCACTTGATAAAAGAGTTGCATTGACGGCACAGCCACCAACTTGAAGGACAAACAAAAAATATTTAATGCAACAGACCGTATGTTATCCAGGGCCTAGCTTCTCGCAACCATTCGTGCCGTGCGTGTTATATTTTGTTCGAACAAATGGAAAGGACCTTCGGCGTAAAACAATGTTCGAGGCCAAATCGAGAAGCTTTCTCATGATTTATGGGACTCGAACTTCGAACCAGTAGTCCAATGCACTAACCACTGAGCTATGGCGCCCACCTAAAGGGCCAGTTAAACCGATGCCAGTAATTGAGCTCGGGGATATAGGCGCTACCGTTAACCTATCAAGGGTCTCTCTTGCCATCCCACTTATTCTCTTCTACAGGACCCTGACTCAACCATTGAAATTCTTACTAACCTGAGCTCCAAATATGTCAGAGTATTTGATGTAACGTTGTGAAGGCTCTCACTAGTCCGACTGTTGATTACGTCATGTGAGCACTTCCATTGCACATCCTCCTTCTGAGAGCTCTTGCTAGACTTTTGAGGCAGAGTTCCTCCAATCAGGTCAACAAAAGATGCAAGTGTGCTGACTTTCACCTACGCATGTAGATCCAATGTCCAAGTGTTTACCTACATACATTCAGTCGGGCCTAGGAAGCACTCGTCTTTATTTTGCTATCTGATAGCTATCCAGTGGGTACGAGTAGGTGATGATGCGACATTGTTCGCACAAAAAAAAAAAAAAAAAAAATAAATAAATAAATAGAAATCGAATACTCTGTATCCATGGCGAAGCTGTAGAATAAAGACTGATGTAGGAAATATCTGTCCGGACAAAAAACAAAATCTAAAGAATTCCAAGCCAAAGCTTGTGTTCAACGAGGGCCTAGACAGACTAGGAAAAGCTTAATGACCAACTGAGTCTGAATGTTTCAAAAGATGCATCCATCCATGTCAATTTTTTTAATTTAATTGTATACATATATGTATGTACGTCTCCGTATGATGCTGATGGGGAGTCGTTTTGTAGCGACTTTTATATACGTACAACCCGCTCGTTATGCAAATGTGAAATCGGATCAATTGAAATCGTGCGCCTTTGATCACAGTAGATGCCCCCACTGACATTCTCGAATTACAGTTCTCTTACTTGCATTACCGACTGCGCTGGAGGTGCACTCGGTTCACTCAAAGTCCTTGGCTTGGAGTTATTAAAAGATCTAGTGTCTCTCCTCGATATGATAGATTTAAAGACATCATTACCTGTCAAACGCTGTCACAAGATGTGCACATAAAAGCAACTCATAGTGCAATGCATGTGGCAACAGGTGAAGTACTACTGACTGCAATTTAATTTTACAATTAGGCAAGGCACACCACCTCATGAGAATCAAGTAAATTGCATTTTTTTTGTTTATATCTTTAAATACCAAGGTGATTGCAACATTCATTCGTGAAACAATACGTGAGGAAACGTTAATTTTTTTCCACATCAAGACCAATATTGAGCGAATGTTTCAGAGATTGACGTACGTGTACGTATCGGTTAATGACTTTGGAAAAAAAATATTCAAAAATATGGGAAGCAATGTCGTTTGTTGATTTAATTTGTTTATATAAACGAATAAAAACAAAAAGTATCTCAATGGAATGCCACATCAGAGACATGTATGGAAAGAAGCTTCCCTATAGCAATTCGTTATCAATCCGAACGTTGTGTCAATTCGTGTCATGGCTGCGGATATACTGTCCATTGTTCATGCATGAATGTCAGTCTTAATTACAAGTACTACTGTGCAACTTCTAGAGTAGTAATAATGAAACATTGTACTATAAACGTTGTTTGTTCTTCTGATGAAAGCAAATGTGTTTTTTTACGGATGCGAATACTACAACACGTAATACTTCAGAACAACTAAACAAGATGTTGTATCTTTTACCATAAAAAATCTCAAATTTAATCGCTTTTTTTGCTCAGTTTTAGTATTTGTTTCTTGGTTATGCAATCAACAAATTGCAAAATGATTTTGCAAAATTTAAACCACAATTTGGTCGTCATAATCGCTGTGAGTCGTGTGTGTGGCTTTTTTTTAGGTTTTTAACTGGTTTTTGTGTCAACAATTTGTGAATGAAAAATTAATCAAAGCTCACAAGACCGTGAATATTTTTTATTCGAGATTAATTTTGTACTTTTCTAATGAATTTAACTGTCGGAAACACTACCTACTGAATGGCATTTAGATGGCGAGTTGACGGTGGGGGTTTTGCAAAGCGCCACCCATGATCAAAGCTAGCTGACCATGGTAGCTTTATTGCTCAGAGACTGAACTATTCACAATCACTTTGGCGTTGCACGAGGTGATAGTGTAAAGCCTTTTTCAAAAGCAATCGCCACCTAGGTCGGTCTTGAGGTTGTCTATAGATAAGTTTTCAGATACTAGCAGGGCTGCAGTAATGTATGAGCAAAATGTGCAATTGTCCCTCAGACTTTCTGTCAAATAGGGCGAAATATGTAAGCATTGTGTTCGAGAAGGTGCTCGTTTCTGACCAATGCTATAGATTTCTGGGGTGTTCCTTAAGTCCACAGTGACCCTTTAGAAAGCCTGTAAGGATGCGCAGCCGGTTCTTGTTAATGTTTGTACAGACCTTACTTGTTTTCTGGTTATAGTACCCGCAAAATTGGTTGGGCTGTCTTTGCCTAGGGAGTTCCTCCCAAAATCTCACTCTTTACAGTCTTCTTCCTTTCTTAGTTCTTCTGGTGTCGTATGGAGCCCCAGCTCACAAATTAGTTCCGGGCAGTTAAAGACGGTTTCTGATTCTTCTCTTGCTAGTTTACCATCTCTTTCATTCCCCTCTACTCCCATATTACCTTGTACCCAGCAGAGGGTGACTCTGATGTTCTCACTTAGTCGGTTTATTTTGGCAAGGCACTCCCACATGGCGACCTGTTTTTATAAGAGCTTTAAGCCTTGATTGTGGCTTGCCTATCCGACAGCAACGCGATGTCTTGCCCGCTTTCGATGTTAAATTGGGCGTACCTTTCAATTGCGTAGATTTCCGCTTCGAGGATACTGGGCTTCCTAATACTTGGTTCTAGGCCCGTATACACCTGCTACGGTTCCTATGGATGATTCGATCCGCCCGTGTACCACTTTATGGCATCTTGCCTAAGTGAGTACATCCCGCTTCTCAGGTTCCAGTTCAATTTCGTCTCGAAGCAGTATCTCTTTAGCATGAACCCGTGTGAGATTTCCACTCAATTCCCCTCCTGACCTCGGTCCTCTCAATACTGCCGTCAAGTATTTCATTGCGAGGTTGAACTTAAACATTAGGTGTTCGGCTCACACATGTTGGGGGCCTACTGCACTGCGTTTTGTTGTCACTCCTGGCTTCGCTGCTCCTTCAAAATGGTGCTCACCATCTGTCTGATGATGTTGTCTGGGGTTAAGCTCTTATCTAGTTTGTCCACCAGCCGATGTCGCTCTTCATAATATTGCGGGCAGTAGAACATGACGGTCCTTGCATCCTCAAGCGCTTCCGTGAAAGATGAGAAATTGAGGGTTGTCTTCGTGTCCACACCTATGTATGGAGGTCAGTTGTTAAGCATCCATGGACAGGAAGCATCTGGGTCGAGTGGAAATTGCTTCTTTTTGATCCAAGTGAAGAAGCAGTTTTTCTTGGGTTTTGGACCGCCGGAATTTGGCATGATCAGCTACAGATGTTGCTTAAAACTTAGCCTTGCATCTCTGGTAATGTCAAGGTACTTTTCATCTCCTATTTGGAAAATACAGCGTGACCGCCAACGGTTACTTTTATGGTCTCCATGACTAACCTGCTGCTGATGAGCACTACTTCTGTTTTTTTCTCTGGAAGTTGTAGTTTCATACCTATTTGGCAGTCCTGAACCATCATTCTCAAGGAGTTTGATCACTCGATTGCTATGTCGTCGGCAAAGCTAATTATTTTTAAAGACAAATGGATTCTTAGTCTAAGGACGTCATCGTACATTGTGTGACAAATTCATTAAGAACTCTCGGAGACTTGAGAATGTGAATCATTTGTTAAATGTGGGAAAAAGAAAGACGCAGAGGAAACCCAACCTGTCTTGTTAATGGCCAACTTGCAAACCCCATTTGAAACTCTTTATGAGGTGAAGTAGATCCAGTATTTGAGCTTAATGGTGCTGATTTTCGATAGTTTGAGCAAAACCAACCCATTGGTGTCTGGAAATGACACATGCGTCGTGCCATTCTGACATTTGTGGTTTGCTTTGCTGATTGCATCCATCCAGTGTGAAAGCTTAAATTTTTGGCGTCCTGTAGTGGACTCACGTCCATCCTAGAGTTACAAAAGATCAGTTGAATCGTTTAGTGGCGTCCAGTTGTGGACTCACGCCTCGCCTAACGCACAAGATCGATGGAGTCCGTCTTAAAACGGACCAATTAAAAAAACCTCGTTTTCGCCATTCTTCCAATCCCATATTGACTTCAAAGGGTTGTTGGGGTTAGTGTTAGATAGACGGGTGCCTTTATTGACAGAAATCCATTGCGCCCATCAGTAGACCTTCGAGAACCTAAATTTCATTATTGAAGGCTGAATTAAATCACCCAGATATATGTATTTAGGCTATGACACATGTATCTAATCGAAACCAACGGTTGTTAGCTTCCTCTTTGGACTCAATATCTATCTTCCTGTTAAGCTTAGCGGCGTGCTAGCTTCGGGAAAGGCCTGCGAGGCGCTTAGATGTGATGTGGCCAGGGGTGTACGACCATGTTTAAGTTTAAGTATAACCGCCCATTTCTTCACTCTTAAAAATAAAGGAGCAGATTCCTTATGAACCCTCACCAGCTTTGGAAGAATTTCCGTTGCCGATAGACCTTCCAAAATGGAGATAAATATTTATGACGGCACGATATTCCAGTTTATTCATTTCAACTGAACGCGCACAACACGTCTTCTTTAAAAAGTCGTGTAAACAAAACTAGTTGACAGATCAAACTGAAACTTGACGTTCATTATTCTGACACGTGTACCAACATCACAAGATAAAAATTCCATGATGGTAATGCCATCTCTGTGTTTGGCCGGAAACATTCATGTATAACACGCACAACATGAATGACTGTACCATGTGCGTAATCATAAGTATCCTTATCACTGTAAAACTCTCACGATGTAAACTCATGCATTTCTTTGTACGAGTGCTTCGTAGAATTAATTCAGAGCAAAAAAAGATACAAGAAACACTCAGGTATTTTTAGATTTATGGTTTTTATTGATTATTTTGTATTTTCTCAATTTTGATTGCGGCTTTTGAATGGATGTGATTATTTAATCTCCGCACTCCCAATTAATTTAAAAATAAATTCGAAAGTCCAATATCAGCAATATTTGCGTATTTAATTAGACTATCTGGACGACGTAAAATGGACTGATTTCTGACACTTAATTTTGCTTAAAGTGATAATTCAATTCGTTCGGATTCTGTGAATTCAAAATGGCACTATACTTGCTAAACAACGAAGTAAATATAAATTTTTTAAATACATGTCAAGACCACAGGGGGAAATCAATTAAAATAATTGATAAATTTAATTTAATTTAATTTAATTTATCAATTACAATTAAAATTAATCAGAAACAATTTTTTGTGAAACACTTACTCGGGCATAACTCCGAGACCACAATTGTGTTAATTAAAAAAACAAAACCAAACCACTAATTGGAGGTGATGGTTTCCCTCATGGGCTCTCTAAAGCTTCCCATAGACAAGAGGATGTTAAATACAACTCTATTCAGCCAGGTTTGTGGCTTAGCTACTAGGACCTGAAATGCCAGACGACAGGACATGTCGAAAAGCGGAATCAAAAGCCTTAGTTAACTAGTATGCTGAGGTGGCTGCTTTAATTAAAAGCCAAGGAAGGTTTAGAGGAAAGAAAAGTCTATTGTGATACAAATTTTTTGAAAACACGCAACCTGCCGGTTTTGATCGTAAAATCATATTTTCAGACGTAGCTCATTTTCATCTCGGAGTCTGTGTTAACAAGCTTCAGCAGGACATGGTGCCAAACAATACATACGTCAATCAGACAGCTGGAGACCAAATATTGTACAAAGGGTCATTCTATGAAGCTGAAAAAAATATCCAGGCTTTTCTTATTTATGTAGTAGAGAAGGTCGTCGAGAAGGAATTCCATGGAGTTAAACAGTATTGTGCCGTTTTAACCCTCAAAAATGCTTTTAACACGGCGAGTTGGAATCACATCGTGGCGGACCTAGGGACCAAAAGAGTTCGTCTCCCGAACCACAGCAGCTTTTTCTAAGCGAAGGTCCTAGTAGTGGGAGTAATGCCACAGGAAGGTATCACGTTTTTCATCAACAACCAGGCGGTACTAAAAGCGATTTCTACTATTGAAACTAAAACCAAGCTTGTGAAGAGGTGCTGAAAAGAGCTAAAGGTTCTTGGAACACATGAATGTATACCAGGTAATGAGAAACCCGACTAATTGGGGAAAGAGGTTCGGAATCTGGACGAGTTCAAATTAACTCCTTGACCCGTACATACATTCCGCCTTGCACACTAAAATCTGAAGCAGGGTTCAATGCTGTAAGGAGACAGCAGTTGGTCCGTCCCAGATACAAGAAAAATTTTACATTACTTTGACAAAACGAGGACCGACATGTTCATGCAAAAGTATAGTAAATCTCTTTTTACCCTAGCAAGAGCCATCACGGGGCTCTTTAATTCAATGCACTGACCCACGGCATCCATGGCGAGGTAGCGATTGACAAGAGTTATTTTTCGTTTGATTTCTAAGCTGATGTTACCGTCAGATGTAATAAATGCCAAGGTAGACAAGGTCCATTACTACCTCGAAGTTGTTGCGATCTACTAAGACAGTCTGTTGAATTCGTCGATGTTGCTGTCCCCTCTTGCTGACAGAATATGCTTTGTTTTCCCCTAGTTTACCGAACCCCAGACCTATGTTAGCCACCTCTGTCTCCCTACTCCCAAAAGCGCCTGTGACAGGCCGCTGATTTTTGCTAATAGTATTAAAAGCTGCTCGTTGGAGATACGGTTCGGCAAAAATATACTTAAGATGTTACGTAGACATCGATTTACGAAGTTTTGGCGTTGGTAACATTGCTTTTCCAAATTTTCGAACGCAGCTTTAACTTTCCCTATTCTGCTGCCCACATCGAGTTCGGTAGCACCGTAGGTCATCTCGGCCTAAATACAGAAAGTTTTCAACATTCTCGACCTGTTGTCCGGGATTGTTGGGTTAAGCGTCGAAGTGTGAAATACTCAGGGCCTTTATTTTCCTGTACTGAAGCCCGACTTTATTTGTACAGATTGCACATTCTAATCTATTTCATAGAGGTACAATGAGAAAGGTGGCAAACATCGTCAGCGTAGTCCAGGTGTTTAAGGTAAGATTTCATTGTAGTCCTTGGTTTCTTTTATTTAGTGCTGCCCGAATTACATCGCTGATGATCACTAGGAATAACAGCGGTGTAAGTACGCAGCCTTCACGTACTCCACTATGAACTTCAAAGTCAGCTGGCAACTTACCATTGTGCAGGACGTGACATTTACTATGTATGCATGGTATGTAGCGTCAATAATAGTTTTTCTGGAACACCTCACCTGCGCAAGGCTACCCAGATAGCAACTCTGTATAAACTGTCGAAAGTCATGCCTTTCCTTGGTGAGATCGTTTCCGACCTTGTTGGAGCGGCGAGAGTCATCGACATCTTCCACAGAGTTTGCAAAAACTAAACATACATAGCGCTGTATAGCTCGTTTCTGTAAATGCTGTCATATGCGGCCTTAAAATCGATAGATTGATGGTGGGTGTCCATTTGGACTCCAGGATCTGCCGAAGTGTCAAAATTTAATGGACTGTGGAATTCATGGCCTACAACCTCACTGATGGGGACCTACAAATTAAGATCTCAAACGTGATGTTGAGGAGGTTGATGCCCCTTTAAGTGGCGCAGTTGAGGGGTTCTCCTTTCATGTAGATCGGGCAAAGGATGCTGCCCTAGTTAAGCACGACCACATGCTCTTTGACTCACAAGTGTAGACGCGTGTTTACTACTCATACGAATATTTGCACAAGAAGCATAGTGTTTTCAAAAAATTTCCATAAACATTCGCCAGAGTTTAAAGTCCTTCCTGACTACCATTCACACCGCATGCAAATTCCTTCCCCAGTTATTCATGTGCTGCCAGCTGAATATCAGCCACTCTCCAAGATTAAGTAGCAAGTACCAGCCCGTAAAAACGCACATCATGCTGGTGGCATGACTGTCTTCATGTAGTACCTGTTCCTCTTGCACATAAATATGCGGACTTGAGTTCACAAACATGATGTTGTTGTCTCTGTGAGTACTTTATCTTCTTGCGTAAGGAATGTTTGCGTACGAATTGCATAATTCAGCTGCAGTGCTAGTGCAATGGGTTATAGACACATTTTTGCATTCACCCAGAAGGAAGTGGTGTCATTTTACGCAGCTTATTCGTTCGTTTTCTGAACAAAAAAAAAAGAATTTAACAGAAAACTCATAAAACTATCCACATACTCGTACTTGTGGATTGTATCCAATATCGCACAGAGTTTGAAGTGAATTTTTCCTCATCGTGTGCATCAAGCGAATGGTTAATTAATTTAAGTTTAATTAAAACTCAAAATCACATCTTGCATCCGTATAAGTGCTCATGTTCTACTGGACGCTACTGTCAATCTTTTTCATATTTTCGTTCCGGCTAATTTACCGAAACCATTACCTGACGACTCCATGACTGTTCATATTTTTTTACACTATTCTAATTGAATGCTAAATTGGTTGAGCTACTGGTAAAATCTCCCGGATTTCAAATCAGTACCAGTTGGCGAGCGTTTCTACTGATGCTACCTAGGATTTCACACTTTAAATGACTCAATTAATTGAATTAACGTACATGTTTTACAGCCGATTTTCTAATGCCTGTCAAGTTACGATAATGGCTTTATCGAAGAGCTTAAGGGGGAGGGGGTTTATATGGCTTGAAACGATTAGAGCCATGATTTGCTTGAATCTGAAAATTGGCTGGAAACTACCTTCCTAAACGGAAAAACAAACAACTTTTGAAAGCAATTTCAAATCTGCTGCGTCATGACCACTGGATGGGCTAGGAGCTTTCTAGTGACCATGAAAGGTGCGAGTGATAGACAACCGCAATTAGGAATGAGGAGGTGTACGATTCCTGTTTGCGTTAAGTTTTTAAACCTTCAGCTCTCTCTGCAACTCATTGGATGAGTAGTTAGTGCGTTGAACTACTGCGCGAAAGGTCAAAAAGTTTTTTGATAGGTCCACGTCTTGCGCATGTCTGACAAACTTCAGAGAGGAAGAACTGTCATAAGAATCATTAAGCTTAGGTTCGTTCCATTTGGGTGGACAAATATAACACGCAGAACACGAATGGTCATGAGAATCTGCGCCCTGGACCATATATGGTATGTCGCCCCAAATATGGATGAAACTGGACCCCAGGCCATCATAAGCGGTTTACGTCAAATTAATATATTTTATTAGAAGTTCCACTGTCCTGATAAAGAACAGAATGTCCTTACGCGAACACCCCTAGCAGGGGTGTCCTTATGGAAGATTTGCTTCCTAGAGTTACACAGAGCCAAACACTCAAATAGTGCGAGTATGCGTTTCGCGGTTTCATTCTCCAGTCGGCATTCAGTCCTTTGCGGCGATATCTTAGGTGGCAATGACTCGAAAGGAAGCTCACAGGTCTCCTTATATCGCCCCTGTTGTGCTCAAGAATATCTTCTAAGTTTTCATACATTCATGGTACCTATCAGAGTTTGACTTTATTGTGAGTAGAGAAAGTCTTGAAGAGTATTAGAGCAGCAAGCAAGGGACTTAGAGGACAAATCAGTGTTTCTTGGTACACATAAATTCAGAAACCGTGCTGAGGATCTGTAGCTCGGGAAGGTCGGAGAAAAAAGCCGTAGGATCCATATGATTGAGGTGCTCTATGCTATCTAATTTTTGAAGACTGCAGTGCGTTCCGCTACTTGTACGTAGAGCATACATTTTGTCCTTCGAGTAAGGAATTATGACTCCATTTGTTTTTCAACACCAAAGCAGCATTGGTTCCAAGGGTTAGTCTTCGGTAAATCCCCACAAAGCTGTCATTTGTGGAGTTTATGTTGACTCCGAGGTACTTAGATGAATTTCTTAACTGATGCGACGTTAAAGTTATCTACAGCGATGTTTGGTCCTATGCGATGGACAAATGGTGTGTAGCTCATTGATAGCTTATACTTATACCTTGCTTACTTAAAGACCAACTCGTTTCATTAGTTCCTCAATTGCTGTGAAAGCCTTTATAATGGCACATTAGAAGCGACCAATGATCCCAATATCGTCTGTGTATCCCGACAGCTGGACGGATTTTTTGAAGGTAGTGTCTTCTGTATTGGCGATCACATGCAGCTTTAAAGTCAATGGAGGGATGGTGTGCCTCGACTTAAATCTTTTGTCTTTACTAGGACTTCCTTTATTGTGAAGACTTGCTCCATCGTCTATCTCCGAAGCAGTTTGTTACAGAGATGTGTTAGACGTTTATACAGTACGTTGGATAGGATGTTATCTGCGATATGTTTCGGTAGTTGATGCAAGACATAGCAACGCCCTTCACGTATTTGGTGCATATGAAGCTGATATTCCGTCATTGGGCATGCTTTCGTCCCCGCCCATATTTGATTGAACAGATGCGAATATCTAAACGCTGATATCCCGTTTTGGTTTAGTGAGGATAAGACTCCTTTGATTGCCATTATTTCCACCTGAAAAACCCTGCAATGATTTGAGATATGGAAGGAAAGTCTAAGATAACCAACTCCTTCGTTAGGTTTGATCTGTCAGTATTAATTGTATTGACATTCTTTCTAGAAAGCCCTGCTCTTCTTAAACTGGGAAGTTTTTGTCAGAATTTCAGTTGGGTGTAGTGTAGTTTCAGAAAAGTTTTTCAAATAATTTAAGATCGAGGCATGACCAAACTCTTTATTGGTCTTCGTTGATGTGCTTTAAGGCTGCACAAGGAGCCAAAAATGTCGAGGGATGCCACATAGAACAGAATGTTCAGTGCTGCAGAGGGAGTAGTTTGGAATGCCCCGCTTATGCACAAGCAAGCTAAACGTCGGACCATACTTAGTCTTTAAGGTTAATGATCTCGTTACCAGTCCATCAGAAAACCATCCCGTACTTTCGGATAGGACCGAGATGTACAGCCAATGAGTCGGGCGTGGTTGTAAACCCCACTAAGCCCGTGATACCATGGCTTTCTTTAATCATTCTTGCCACTTGAGTTTCCAGTTTAATTGCTTATCCAAAATGTGAACTAAAGGTGGAGAAGACTTAGCTTCTGCTGTTAAGGGATAGAGGTGCGATGACAGGAATTTTATATTTCAGTTTTGTGGCCAAACCGAACTCCCTATCTAGATAGCTTATTTAAGGTGTTTTGCAGGAGTTCCTTCAAGCTATAAAGAGGCTTTCGCGAGATTGTTATAACAACGTTATCTGCATAAGCGATGTGGTTCGCTAATGACCAAATTCCAAAGAAGTGGGTTTAGGACGCCACGTTATGGGGTACACCCTTTCTGTATGATATTCTGATAGGTGAGACACAGCTTTGAATTTACAATCCGACTAGTAAGCAGTAAATTAATTCACTCACTAAGTGAGCTACATATCTAAAAATATTTCACAAGATGTTCCACTTTTCACGTGACAGATTGAAGGGCCTTTTCTAACCCGCACTGACATTTGTTACATAATTTGCGATTCATTTATAGTGACTGCTTTGCATGTCGAAATTAACAACTAAGTCGAGGCAAACTTCTTGGAATCTTCTCTTGGACAAGCCCTTTCCTCGGATAAACGATTCGTAGTTGCTTAGAAAGTATCCACCACTGTATCTTGACCGCCTTGAACCATCGCTTTTCGCTAACCACGCTAAAGTACACCGTTCTCGAGGCAGTTATTGCGTAAAATATCGTTTCACCAAAGTCGAATGCAAAATTAAGGAGAATATCGAAAGGAGGGCACTTTTATAAGTGGTCGACATACCCACCACAAGACTTGTCAAGCAAAGGGGGACAACATTTCCCAAAGCAATCTGCGCCAAACGTATCATTAGAAAATAAATATCCGTCACTCCCGGGTCAAACTGTATAATTTTGTGTAACTTGTTCGTCGTTAAGGCGATTGCAAATTATTTTTTTTTTAAATAATTTAACCTCTGGAAGCCGCCACTAAAGTGCCACCAGGTTCGCTCGTCGTGGAATTACAAGCCACAGAAAGCACAGTTTTTCGCAATTTTTTGCTCGTAAAATGTGAAAAACACTTTTTTTTTGTAGGCAACGTGTTTATTGCATTTTTAGTTTTATTTGTTTTTTTTTGTGGTTAAACAATTAGAAGAGTTGTTTTTTTTTCAATTTAGCGCATCACCCTATTATTTTTAGAGTGCGGTAGTTTTGATGTAGTCTTGCCGGTCATTAATTTAAATTATTTTAATACTTGTTTATAGGAATGCTAATGATGATCACACTTATTTGTCGAGTTCGTAATTTCGACAAGGAAAACAAATAGTAGGTATCTAGGTACATATTGCAAATTATAGATATTCAGTGTGAGAAATGTTATTAATGTGATCAGTCACACGTTTTGGAATTTTTATTGTTCTGCGGATTTAATTAGGTAATAAGGTTTAAATGATCAATTAGAAGTATTCCCCTATTTAGTTGTGAATTGAAATTAATTTGTCAAGGCTTCAGGTTCACAAAATCAACATTTGCTCAACGAACACAGTTAAAAACTAAAACGAAAACAGGCCTTACAACTACATCAAGTTAAAAAAATAAATAAAAACCTATTTCTGTGACACCCTGTCCAGCCGAACAATCAACTTACGAGGTAGGTGATAGGGTGATAAAAAACTGTGACTTAAGAACTTTTGTCAAACGTTAGAGTTTGAGATGTGTTATCGTGATAGGAGGCTCTTATTTGTCTCATAATAGGTTCAGCCAGATTCAGAGATCGACTGCGAAGAGAAGGATCTGCGAATGGCCTAAAAAAGGAGATTTAACGTTGGATGTCTACTCCCGGATGGAATAGACAGACTCTACGCTCTGCTTACACCTTCTACCAATGTCAGCACTTAGTGGGCTTAGTGGGGCTTGCAATAAGCAAATGATAATTCTCCAAACCATACGTAGAATATAAACTCCAATTATACTAACCCAATCCCTCTCTCAACCTAACTTTAATTCCATTCCAATAAAATACCGAAAGGAATACATATGGCCCACCAGCGGCCCAAGTAAATAGCCATAGTTCACCCTTTATAACCACCCAACCAAACATCGCATCATCAGCATAGAAGTGGCCGAAACCAGAATGGGATACCAACCGCCTCCAGAAAGGTGTCCATGGTATGTGATGCGCTGCAAGCGTTGGTATCGTCGGTATTAGTATTTCGCGTTACAGAAAAAATTGAGACGATCACAAAGCATGCAACATTTGTATGAGTATGTCTCGGTAGTTGATGCAAGCTTTAGGATGATCCTTCTGTTGATGGGGCTGGTATTCCAGTCACCGGGCATACTTTCTATCCGAACTTGATTGATGGTTTGTTGCATGTACCCTACCAAAACATCAGCTCTTTATTTGAATAGCTACGCTGGTAAGGCATCTGAGCCGATAGCCTTGTTATTCAACAGCTTATAAATCGCTGTGCCACGGTTGGTTTAAGAGGGTGAACTTGGCTCCTCACTTAGACCTCTATTGGGCACGTTGTCTGTCGAACTGTAGTTCGGAATAGTAGTGTTATGTGGGAATTGTGCGTTGAGAAGGGATGTATGTATGTATCGGGGTCATGGGGAGTATAAAAGAAGCCTACCTATGTCGTATAATGACCGAAAAGTCTAGCGAACTCCAATATGTCACCTATTTCTTTCTTACTCAAGTAAGTATCGTTAAGCATCACAGTATTTTCAGTCTTAACCTCGCTCTTGTAGAGCAGTGCCAGAGGATTTGTTATATCTACAGTTGGCACAGATTGTTGCTTCACCTAGCCCAAAATCTGAACGAATTTTTGTTGAGATCGCTGTGCCATACTTGGTCAGAGGATAACTTTTTCGTTGACTCTATGTAAGTTTGTTCTCGTCTTTCCTTATCAGTCTCTCAAAGTGCTAGACATGCAGCTTCAATACATCCTTATACCCTGTGCATTGGTGGCTAAATTCCAATGCAAATGGCGTGGATTTCCTGTAGAACAGCTGGACGTTGTTCCGGCCAAATGGCTCTTGTATTTCCTTGACCTGGGAAGCTGTGAATGCCCTCTTCGTCCGCAGGATTTCATCTCATACCTTCTCCAGTGTCGGTACTCTTCCCTCGGGGCCTTGCTTTGACGTTGCAGCGCTTGCTGCAATTCCAATTGGTTCAACGATCAGGAAAGACATATTGTGTTTCCAAGATTCATTGCTCTAAGTATGTGGGTCTAACCTAACCTGTAAAGCATTTTATTCCAAAAAGATGTTTGCCAGTTGTATGACTAACCAGGTGAGATCTTAAAGCATTTATACGTCAGTCAAGGTTAAATTAAACACGTATCATCCATAACGATAAAAAAAATTAATAAAAATTGGTAATTTGCTGAAGGAATTTTTAATGGTCTTACGTGGGCGCCGTGACTCAATGGTTAATGCGTTGGATTACCGAGCGGGAGGTTCGAATCCCAGAAAGCCCCAACAAGTTTTACACGGTTCCACCTCTCGCGAATGTCTGACAAACGTCCGAGGGTAATAAATGTCATGAGAAAGTTTCTCAATTCGACTTCGGGCAGACTCACACGGTCTGTTACGTCAAGTATTTGTATTTTGGTGGGTGCGTTCACAGAGCACGTATTATTGAGATAATAAATCAGCCGTACTACAGCCGAATACTTTTCTCTGTTTTATGGTAGCTTTACGCAACAAGTCACGCGAATTGTTTAATTATAAAAAATAAAATATATAATAATAATAACAGAATGACCTAGACCCAAACATTCAGAACATCCGGACTAAGCCTAGAGTCATAGAGGTATTTAGGCATTTTCATAATTATCCCCAAAAGCATCTCGACAAAATTGTATTTTTATTATCATCTGATGCGCGATGTGTATAATTAGCAGGAATTGACGTTGTTGTGTAGAATAAACGTTTAAGTGGCACGAATAAAAAAATTTCAGTAGTTCAATTGGATACTGAACTATCGACCAGCAGATAACGACTCTGACTACATTTTAAGAGCTAAGCTCTCAGCCCTGTGTTAGCATAACTGGGTGAACTCCACATCATATGCAACAAATCGGAAAACGTATCGAGCCTTCTAAAGCAAAAATGCCCGTATATGCAGTGCATCGATTCCCCTTGCAATACAGAGACTGTAACTCAAGAAGAAGAAAACGATGGACATTGAGTCGAATTTTCCCAAGAAGCACCAGTTAAATTGGCAGAGCGAATGAGTCCTCTCATAACAGGAGTATGGAAAATGAGTGTTCGATGGTGATATGATCGACATTTAAGCACAATCGGATGGACTGCGGAAGCTGGTGGGGCATGTGTCCTCTTCCGGCGTTGGGCAGAATAGTAGTGAAGACAAACCTGTCTATTTGCTTTCACAAAACGTTGAAAAACTGCGTTTAAGGCTTCATGTTTTTTTTTTGCGTGGAAGGTGGTGGAATCTTAACCCGTTCTCAGTAACAGTATCGGATTTCCACTCATGAAACCCACGTTTCCTCTTACTTCTCGCGGCACTGCCGTCAAGTATTTCATCTCGAGGGGGAGCTTAAGTCTCAATGGTTGTCACAGTGTTGCTAACTGAGTCCCAATATCAACTTCCAATCTCTTCATCTGGCTGGTGATGTTGTGAGGTTAAGGCCTCATCCAGTTTGTGAGGTTAAGGCCTCATCCAGTTTGTCTACCAGCCGATGCCACTCTTCGCCGCCAATGGAACATTACGCGCTCTACACCTACGACTGCTTCCGTGCAAGTTGGGCAATAAGGGTTGTCTTCGTATCTAACCCTGTGAAGGTAGGCTCTGAAGCATCCAAGGCAAGTAAGCTTCTGGGTCGGGTGGACATTACTTGTTGTCGATCCAAGGGCCTAAATTTGGGAATTAATTTATCTGTCCACCTGCTTTTATCAGAGTGACACCATCTCTCCTGCCATTCATTCAGACTTGTCCTTGGTACTGACTCAGTATTATTTCCACTCGACGTTGTAGATGCTGCTGTCCTGAAGGAAGGAATGAATACCACACTTCCTTCCACGCACCTCATGTGTGGAAAAATTGTCCACGGACAGGGGCTCGCTTTAAAGACTCAATGTTTTGGTGCAAATAGAGCATGACAAGTCGTCTAAAACGCAAATGTCTGGTAATCCAATGGGTTGGTGTCTGGACTGCAGCTGGTCAATCATCCAGCAATGTGAAGTTCGGAACGTTTTGTGGTCCACTGTTCAGTGGTTTCGCTTTCTGAGCTGGAGCAGAATTTGTTGGAGCTTTCGATTTTTCTTTCAATGCGGCTAAGAGTAAGTGTAAGTGGATTTTTTGCGACGAACTTCGGCCGTCTCGAACTCCTTCTGTATTCTCGGAAATCTCAGAAAACACGTAATGAGTGATTCCAATCGGCCGCGAGATCTGAAAGATTTCATCTTTTTCCATGTTGCACTTGTGAAGGCGAATAACACGCTTTTCGAAGTCATCCCATTCTAGAATTATAAACAACTGAAGCCAACAATTTTCCCGCGGCAATGTTGCACAAATATCACATGTCAAAAAGCAGTCAACATGAAATGGATGCGTTCAACACTTCATCCACAATGTATGCCTTTAGTCATTCATTACTATTTATGACTAGACAAGGCAGCTCAGTAGCTATAAATATGTAAATGTTGTCTGAAGTTATGGGATAGCTGTAAATATAGTCTTCTGTAACATGGTCGGGACTACTCCGTTCGGCCCCTCTGACTTAAACGGTTGGAGGATTTAATGAATCATAAAAAGCTTGAAAATCCAAAGTACTTCACCTCGATCTAAACACGTAATTTGACATAAGCCACCAATTTCCACCCGTAACTCAAAAGCAATTCAAACAATTCCTAGACTCCAATGAATAAAACTACCGTGACGGCTGTGTAAATATTTTCACTCTGCTTTGCCACAGATGACAAGCGAAATATAAATATAAACGATATCCAAACATAGAAAAACATATTCCGAAATAAAGTATCCGCCTAAAGCTTAATGGCTAATTAAAATAATAACGACTATACGCAGCTAAGCCGCGCATTACCATATCTATTGACAGTACATGAATTTCATTCGCGCTCGTCGCGAAATGAATTTGAGATACAGTATCTACCGCAGCACAGTATGGAGGGAAAAAGAAAAACCAAATTGGAAAATGCAAACAAGGGAAATACTAACCACCAATTAACCGCTTCCGAAGTATGTAACTACAAGTGAACACTACAATACGAGAACTAATGCTTGCATGCGTCATGCATTCAGATACTTTTTCAAAACTAACCGGGCGCCGATCACTTAATCTCGATTGCATAACTCGAATTTGTATTTGCGACATGGAATGTTTACATTCTTATCAACAATATATTTTCACCAAAGTGTAGATACTTTTTTGTACGTTTAATTATGTTGATTGAGGCGAAAAACGTGACCATAAAACCTAACACGTTCGACGTCGGCAGATTTGTGGTCTCTCACGGAGGAATGTACGTCACTTGTTATGTAAAGCTATCAGTTTTTCTTTTCTTTTTTTTATGGAATTTTTTGAAATATTGCACAACGAATGGTGTAGGATTGCATTTTATGTAGTGTTTAACAGAACAATTATTTTAAATTGTAGAGGCTTGCATAAATTTGTTGATGGGAAAAAGGGGTTTTGCAGCACATGCCGGCCGGCAAGTGAAGGTTAAATCGAAAGAAGATTGTGTCATGCAATGAAGTGGAAAAACTCCATTACGAGTATTGTCACAGTGGTTTCGATGATTGATTACATGTGGCTGTTTGACATTTTACGGATAGTAAGAGGCATTGAAACGATTGTGTGAGGCTTAGTGAGTTATACAATTTGGCTGGCCTGTTACTGGTCGCATAACTAAATGGAAAAGGCGTTTCCATCATTAAAAATTGTCATCAAACCAAGCTTTTATTTCATATTTTTATAAACAGTCACGATGGGTGGACTATCAGTTAGTTTCAAGTGTGTGTTATTTCGACGATGGCAACACTAAGGCGCTCAAAATATTGACAGATATGTAGTGTCAAGCTTACTCGGTAAGAAATCTATCGTTTCATGCTTCGGCGCGAGAGCAGAAAGCTCTATTGAAGAGCCAAGCCAACGAGGCTACCTTAGGACTGGGAGATATACAAGGAAATACTAAAGCTGTTTAAAACTCCGATTAGAAAAACCCGAGATAGATCTTAACACAGCTTAGAAAGAGTATTTAAAACACGCCCCAATCTGCTAGGCTATGCGAAGTCCTCTTAAAGTGACGTACCGTACCAAGTGTCCTAAAAATCTTGGGCGGGTCCCGAGTCGCTCAATCAATTAATGGATACACTTACTCGCTGTATGTCTTTCCCTGATCTAAGACCTGCTACAGTAGTTGCTGTACGCCCACAGATCTCCCCTAAATAAATCAGCACTGAGAAGCTAAAGTAGATGGTCAATAGCTTCGAATCATTCAAATCCCCGGGGCCGGACGGTATCTTTCCGACTCAACTCCAAAAGCGTTCGGAATCATACTACAGATCCTGTCCTGTCCTGCTGGTACTAAGATCTATACCGAGGTGAAGGTGGTTTTCATGTCCAAAGCAGGCATATTTTCACACACACTTCCCAAGGATCTTAGGCCAATTAACTTGACATCTTTTATGCTCAAAACTGTCGAGAGAATAATCGATATCTACCTTAAGAACTTATGAGATAGTCACTTTAAGTGAGGGCACTGGAAATTGCTTTTGATGACAAGTCTGTAGGGAAGTGACCCCAATAATAGTCTCGATGGCTGCTGAAGGACAGGAAAGCATTGCACCCGGGATACCAAAGCGTGCTAGTCTTTGAAGCCGTTTAAGCTTATAGATAGTTGCTACTTACTTGGCTTTCGCTAGCCAGGCAATGGAGTCAGGATGCTTCTTACAACAGAGGTATATAATCAGTAAGTGAGCTTTGGGAATAGAACCTTAGTTTTGGCATGCATTCGACTATAGACCCACATGACCTTGGTCGCCATTACAATTTTGTTTTTAATGTTGGAGTTGCAGTTAAGTTTCTTATCGTGGACAATTTCTAGACATGGATTTCACTTCGTCGGAGAACGCAATTATTGTCCCGTTTAGGGCAAATGAACCAAGGTACAACTTGCTTTTAAAAGGTATACCTACTGCCTTGCCAGGTTTGATCTATATACCTCCTCCTCCCCAGTCAGAAACTTCAAGGAGAGCAGATTGCACAGGTTGACACACATTGCCTTCATGATTGTCCTTGATTATGATGACTTAATCGCAAAGCTTAGCTTATTTACGACTGGAGACCATAGTAGAGGGGAGAGGACGCCACCTATTGCTGCAGATACCATCACAGAAACCGTTATTGATTTTGATGTTTTTATCCTGCAAACATGCATCGTCGTAACCCAACTGGGTGTTGGATAATCGATTCATGTGCGTGGCACTCGTCAAGGATGTGTAGCAACTGATGTTCCCGAGTACAATTTTGGCATTATATTCAGGACAGGCTTTGTCCAGAAGGTTATAGAACTCCTCCTTTAATACCCCATCAAACCCTGTTGGAAGGCTCGTCAGCATACATATATTAGCTGCTGTCTCTTTTTTAATTGAACTTTTTTTCGTTGTAAGGAAATCATTCCGACGGAACAATCTTCAATCTGGTACGACCGGGTGACTCTTCTTCAAAACCTTAGTCCAGCCTGGAAAATCCTTGAAGCCTTAAGCTTAGTTCAGTCTAATTTAACTGTAGACTCATTCGTTAATTCTGCCTGGATCCAATTAAGAGTGGATTCCCTCTCTCTCTAGTACTAGGCACCTTCGGTTCTCTGGTTGACTGTGAGGGTATGAGTAAGTAGGCGTTGGTGTCTTCTTAAATCCCAAAAATATTAATTAATTAATTTGAAATCTGGCCTGACCATCCTTTGCTGTCGTAAGACAGTACTTCATCTACAAAACCTGCAATTTGCTTGCAGTTCACAAAGTCGTCTCTTCTTGTGAGTCTTTAACATGAGTTCTAGTCTAAAATACTGGAATTCAAAGCAATTATTCAATTGGTAGATACTACTGAAATAAATTACTCTGTCTGCGTTTTGTATGCCAAAATTGATAATTGTTCAGAGGCAATTATTCTATATGACTGAGCTTGAAGCTTATTAGAAACTTTTAGTCACACAAATTGGGGAACAAGTACAAAATAATTTATTTAAATATCTTGAGGATAAGTAATTCGTGTGAGGAAAAAAAATTAGTTTGATGGCATACGGGAAGGTGATTGGAAATGTAATCCTCTCTGCGCCTGAACGAGTTGATAAGTTGCCATGAACTCGTATTTTGCAAGTAATGGTTCATTACACAACAGGTGTCATTTTAAATTTCGCACCATTGTTGAACTGTCAACATTCAACTATAATTGGCCTACATGCTTATAAGGTTAAGTTGGAAATAGAATTGAAGCCAGCAGACGATGCACAACGCCGTACTTTCGCTGATTGGTTCCTGGAAATGAATGAACAAGATCATGGTTTTTTACACAAAATTATTCTGAGTTATGAGGCTCATTTCCATACGTAAACGAACAAAACTGTCGCATATGAGACCTCGAAAACCAAAGAAAAATAGTAGAGCACCGGATGCTTGCCCGTTTCAATGAATGGATTGCGTTACCTTCCTTTACATAGGCCGAAATATGTGCAATGAATTAGTTTTTCTCTCCTCGAGTACTGTAGAACTCGTTTCTATACTGTAGCGGGCTTGAAAATAGGTATTTTCTTCCAAATTATGACAGGAAGAAAAATATGATTCTGCCGACGCAGTGTTGTCCTTTTTGTTGGAATGCAATTTCGAAAACACAGCTGTGTTCACATTTGACAATTTTGTGTTTGCCCTACTTGACTATCCCGCGCCGTTTTTTCGTGAAGAAGATAGAATTCACGAATGACAGCTGTCACTCCGTCTGCTCTTTTTGACATTTATGTTCAGACTAGTCTGGTAACTTTATGTATGGATAATGCTCTGCTCCGAAATTATCCAAATTTTAGATGAGCGTGATTTTTATAGCGCACATAATCGTTCATCTGAGCAAGCCATCCGTCGGACTGCGGATAGACTTTGTACCAGACACTCTTCAAATGATACAATAATACCATCACGTCAAAGTAGTACGCTAACTGCAGTGAATATCATCACGGTAAATAAAATTATGCTAGAAGACCCAAATTTATTGATATTCGTCGTCAATTACAGCAACTGTGTCTGATTTATTAAGAATGAAGCGGAAGGAGAAACTCTCTCATGAGTGCATACTGGATATATTTAATCAAAAAGGAGTTATGCCCTGTATAGTCCAGCGGTTGTGTATGTGGCTAGAGTTCGATCTAAAAAGAATAAAAAAACAACCTACTATCTCTCGAAAGAAGGCCAGCTGCAGGGCAGAATTTTAATACCCTTCGTAACGGACCGTGAGAGAGCAGCCGTATCTTGAAGTTCAAGCCTTCGTGCCACACTTGATCCGGTAATGGTAATTTGTCGCTCGACGTTTTTCCCCGTTGTTATAACTTCTATGACTTTCCATTGCCCTGGTACGTATAACTGTCCAAAAGCGGCATTTAAAAGGTAGAGAACCTAAGCTTTACAGGCAATTCTTTAAGAACCTGTCTTGTTTTAAGTCGTAGCAAGGAGTTTTATTGGTTTGCCTTAAGTAAAGCCCACAACATCACAAAACTGAGCAGAGTTCGAAGAACTGCTAGAATAGGATCCACAAGAGTCATTCGGTCATATCCGATGAAAGTGCTCAATGTGATTCTGAACATTCTATTCCTTAGTGCCATCTGTGACATATGGTCACAGACGGTTCTAAAATGTACTGTGGGGTAGGAGCAGGAGTCTTTTCAATAGAACTAGTATTATCCATCGCCTTCCAGGTAGATGTTCTGGCGTGTAAGTTACTCTTGAATAAATCGACACCCAAACAAAATATAACAATCGTCGTCATAGCAATCTGTATCTCTACAAAGAGACACTGGCTTGCCCTAGCTATCGTTTCAAGATCAGTCTCCCTTATACTCCCCGCCATAGGAACAGAGATGCGAATGAAAGAGCCGAAAAACTGGCCAAACGTGGACCCACATGAATCATCTGCGGAGAAAGTTTATACCCTCTTGGATCCGTGCAAAGAAAAATCTTCTTGCATTTTACCTCAAAGGTGCTGTTTATGCAGGTGGAGGAATCTGATGAATTGCATCGTTTCCAGAAAGATTTGGACTGCTTTTAATAAATCTAGAACACAGAACCTCAGATACAGAACACGTACAGACCCATTATATGGTTTTTATTGTCAGCACTCCAAGCCTGCCGGTGGGCTTTGCAAACCGCAGCAGATCGGCAAGGTTGAGCTTAGATAGATCCTTATACTTGAGGATGAAATTGTTCATTTGCAGTAAAGCGGGGCAGTCGCACAGCAAGGCACATCCCTAAGTCCTATGACTGTCAGATGTTCGTTTACGGAAGATAAGAGCCCCGTAATAGTTCTCAAGTCATTTTTGGGTATGTTAAGCAGAGACCTGGTTTTACCCTCACTAGGTGCGTCAATCCACATCTTCGTCTGGCGGCATGTAGCAAGACATCGCCAGTAGTCGAGATGCTGTTTTAGTAGCAGCAGAGCCATTGCTTGCTTAAGGACTGGCAGGGTGCAGCCTATTGATGACTGAGGACCCACGAAGGGGCTAGTTGATCTCTCTCTGGCTCTTCTCTCTTTTTTCATTCCAGGAATGTCCTAGTTACACCGTCACCGAGTTACACCACATGAGCCGGTTCAGTACTGTTTCTGTCTCGCATGGAGCGGCCTTGGGCCGAAGTACAATGGCCCCTTAGGGATTCCGTGCTGTTGTTTAACTATGGATACCCCGCTGTAAATGCAATACAATTCACGTACAGACGTCGCTACACTAGTGGTCACTGTCCAATAGGCACGCATGCAGCCAACCCAGCAGTCCACATAAAACCCATCGTCGAAGTTGGGGAGAATGAGACTTTTCTTCAGGCGAATCGTTCTTAGATGATCTCTCGGAAATCTCAACTCCACAGGCTGGTTTTGGGCTTTACTTCAACTTTTTTTTTCTAAATTTATAGCTCTTGTCAGCAGTAGAAATGGCGCTCAAATGATGAGTTTTAAAAAAAAGAAACATCTGTTCCAGCTCAAAGGTCGGATTATACAAATTTTTTTCTACTTAGTAGTGAACTCCGTTGATTGTTAGTATGATAATGAAAATGATTGTATACCCAGCCAAAGTTGATCCAATCAGTGGAGCATTTAAATGCTCATTCTTTTGTAAACAAAATTGAATTGAAATTGGAATTTGTGTTGACAATTGGCACGTTTGTCGATTGGATTGTTTTGTTGAAAAGCACGGATGTATCCACAATAACACACGATGAAAAAATTAAATTCTTGCATATATGCAGGTACAAAAAATTAATTTACTTACGATTAGATTCAGGTAGTGAATGACTTCGTCTAAATAGGCTCAGCTGGGAGCTTGTGGAAGGACAATAGCCAAGCAATGTAGAACAACTAAGCAGGCTGTCATCATTTTAGTCCTGTTTAAGGAAAAAAGTTCATTGAGTGATTTGTAGTAATTTTTGATTGCAAATTGTCCAAAAATGCACTAATATACTCACCTAGTCCATTGTGTCCATTTATTTAACCCGGGAGCACCAAAAAAGAAGACATATTATCTGTGTGAGAATCACCTAGATATGAATCTCAGGAGGTCCATCAGCCCAGCATTATGGGAAGAAGTAGCTTCCCAGAGCCCTCATTTTTCGGACGTATAGGGTGAGATAATCACACATTAGCTGGCGAACAGATTCAATTTTATCTTCGTCCCTACAGCTTCTGCAATAGTCGTTGTGCTGTGCACCGCGGTATTCCGCATGAATATCAACGGCACAGTGCCCAGTAATCATGCCGGAGATGTCTTGGCTTGGGCTTGAGAGAAATAGATCTCTTCTTGCTCACAGCCGGCCATAGCGTCCTGTTTGTTGCACATGTGTCAAGATAAACCAAGCGTCGGTCGACCGGTGGCTTCATATTCTATTTTCCCTCTTGAAGACCTTATTGGGGTCGCTATAGAAGGATGAATCTGATATGCATGCAGCGTTGACCCCTTTCTTGCTAGCTCATTAGCCCTTTCGTTTCCTGTGATATCCACATGCCGTGGTACTCAGCTTAGAGTTACCTCATTGGCTCATTTAGAAGTGATTTGCACACCTTTATAAGCCTCGATCTAATTACTCAATGTCTGTGAATTAGAGGTGTTTTAAGTCGATTTAGAGGATTTTTTGGCTGGATTAGTGGTGACAAATGAGACCTGGGTATACCACTATAACTCTGCGACCAAACAGCAAAGAACGGAGATGATCTGGATAACCAGCCCTGAAGAAGTTTAACTGTCGGTTTTTTTAAACTTACCTTGTCAAGGGTCGAACAATTAAGTCCGATTCCGAACAGGAATTCCGAGCAGGAATGTTGACGAAAAAATTCATGTTTCACGTGGACAGAGCACACCTAAAGACGTCACATCAAACCATGGACTGAATCCATATCTGTGGGCTTGAATTACGGGCACATCCTCACAATATACCTGACCTTAGTCCCTGTAATTTTCATCTGTAACTTTCCAACATACAATAAACATTTGGGAGGACAGAGAATTTTAATGAATGTAAATGTCAAAGCGGCAGTAAACGTATTATGATAGCCTTAAGGAATCATTTTTTAAGACCACTGGCCTTAGAGCTCAAAGGATATTACCTTAAAAAATAAAGCTATTTGTAAATTCATCGTAAACTATAAAAGCAGTATTTTCCAAGGTGTTTCAATATCCCCATGCAATGCCTTGGAATTCACAAAGCTAATGTACGTGCTTCCTGAGAATTCAAGAACTTAGAGTATCCCTATCGCTATTTTCATCCGTGATCTGCTTAGTTTTATAATTTTCCTAGAATTTTCCGGTCTAACACAGGTCACCAGGCCTGAGACACCCTGTGAACTTCTAAGCTGTCAGTTAAGATTATTTCGAGATTAACTTTCTTATCCACGCTCATTGGTGGTTTTGAGTCTGACACGGTTCTGCGTACTTAAGCGCTGAGCATTGTGCACCAATTCCTGACTAATTAAGAGTTTGTGACTTGGGACTATAGTACCTTTAGCGCAGCCTGACTCTCGATGAAGATGTCGGTATTCTTGCCGGATATTGATCCCATATCCTATAATTCCGCAGCTTTAAGCACAGCTGATTGCAACACACTGATGGGGCCGGAAGTTTCAGTGCCACCTTAAGCTTGTATCTCTTGAGTATATACTGATTGCCATGATGTACTGCCAGTGCATCATTGCTGGTTTTAGGTCCCACTTTTCCTGCTGTTCTCTTACAAATTAAAAGAGGGCCAAGAGCCTAATTGAATTGCTGCACGAGTCGGTGTCCATATTTGCAGAGGAGGCAAAGCCTTTCTTGCTGCTTTCGGCTTTGCAATACGCTTTCCACTGGTAGGAGTGCTACTGTTGATTACATCCACAGTGAAGCGGTGTGTTGGCTTTATACTATAGGGCCCACAGGAGCCTTTTTGCGAGCACAAGTGTTCGATAGTCACGTCTCCACTCAAAAGCGGATTAATCTCTTCTCTAGAACTCATCTTTTTGTCCGAGGGAGCCATCTAGCCATCAAGAATCTTAAGAACTGAATCCTTTCTTTCACTTAATGAAAGTAGGAATTTTCCTTGAGCTAAAATCAGGACGTCATCCGCCTATGCAAGGTTTTTTAATACATACATGTCACATTTACAGCTCTTTTTATAGAATTTTAAAAATTGAGTGAGCGCCATTATTGAAATGCGCTCTCCTAAAGAGGAAGGGTTTTAGAACTAGGAAGTGTGATCCACCAATAGTAACACAACAGACATATTCTTGGCCTAAGTGCGCTTCATCGGGGCCACTCCAAACCAATTAACCGACCAACAATAGTGCCACTAGCATATCGGTGCTAAGCTCAAAAGCACACAAGTTTCTTAAGTGAAATACGTACAACTTCGTTGATAGTCGTTCCTTAACTAAATTAACATTTCAATCGTTGTTCTTTGATCAGTTTATTCTATTGTTAGCACTCAACAGTGGCCTTGTTTAATGATGTCTAGCAGTGGTTCCACCTAACGTGCTAACGATCCTAATAAGAGAAACTCCTTTAAATGTTGAAATAGCAATGCATCCACTTAAATACTTTGCTTATTTTTTTTGTAGGTTTTAGTATTTATCTTTGCAATTATCACATTTAATATTCACTTAACGTAACAGCAGCTACGTCAAAATATTCGCATTACGTTACCGCTAAATTTAGAACAAAATTAAGGATTCACTCACACGTAAGATGCTCGTACGTATTTAGTTTAAATGAGACTAACCAAGTGGCTAAAAAAGAAATGCAAACATCCGTTAACCAAATATGGGAATAACGATAGAAAATTGTACGCTTAAAAAAAAAAAAAAAAAATTCAGAAAAGATACATTTCACCCGGAATGGATGGTATGGCGCTGTGTATGTCGTTCTTTGATGAGAGTACAGTGACATCTTGCGGCTTGGAGGCCATGCCATAGATTTGTTTCAGAAAAGATACATTTCACCCGGAATGGATGGTATGGCGTTGTGTATGTTGTTCTTTGATGAGAGTACAGTGACATCTTGCGGCTTGGAGGCCATGCCATAGATTTGTTTCGAAGAACTCATTTGCGGACATTTGTTGAAATAAAAAAGGGCTTGGACACCAATTTTAGTCCTGGTTCTAGGATATAGGGGCCAATCCAGGGTCTTAAGAGAAAATACATCGAAACACGAATCCGCATCAAAACTGAACGAATAACTTCAAAAACATCTCGACAAACTGGAACAAATAACTCCTGCTTTTCATGACCAATCTCTTTCTCTATCTCTATCTACATTTCCGGCGCCCGCACCATGTGAATAACATGTAAAAGGGTATTCATAACCCCTTGAGTGCGGGTAAATTATAAAAAAAAAAAAAAAAAAAAAAAAAATGTGCAGTCTTAATAAGCACTATATTTTTGGAGTTTGTTGACTCCTAGGTAGATAAATTCCTTAACCACCTCGAGATTAAACCTATCAATGGTGACATTTTGTCCCAGTCGTTGGACAGACAGACTTGTTTGTTGATAACTGTACACTTGGTCTTACCATTCTCCACCTCGATACGGACTCGTTTCACCTGCTTATTTCAAAGAAACAATGGTGTCTCTCGATTTGAAATTCGTTGATCTTCTCCAGGATCTGCTTTGGTGTGAAGATTTGATCTATCATCGATCTGCCGGAATCCACAGTAGGGCTTCGTAATCAGCGTGTTTCAGAAATGCTTTAGAGGTTCACACAGTACTTTCGATAGTTGGCGTAGGTAAGACACAGGATCACCATTCTTCTAGATGAGACACATGGAGCTATGTTTGATTCTCTCCTTTGGTAATTTGCCTACCTCCTCTATATTGGGGGAGAGATAACTTCTGCCTTGACTGGAATGTGAGTCCATCTTGCCGTATCACTCTTCAGACATAATGTTCAAGCACCTATTCCCTATGCATTGGTGACTCAGTCCCTTTCATTATTTAAAAGAGTCTCCCTTGAAGTCGTACAGCCAAATGCTTGACTATCCTGTAGAACTGCTTTATGTTGTTCTGAAAGGCTGTGTGTGCCCCCTTATTCCTACGCAGAATTTTCTTCTCCTGCCAAGGTACTCTTTCCTCTATGCTTTCAATATGATATCAATCTTCTGTCACCTTTCTCCGGTATTCTCTAGTATCATCATACCAGGGACTGCTTTCTGGATGTGGTTGTTATGATGTTACGATCCACTGGAGGCACAGGGCAAATTCGCTAACTGAGGTACTCTTTGTAGGCTTTGGAGATTCCAAGTGTTATTAAAAGATCAAGTTTAACCATTCGCAGCTTCTTCTCGTTGGATAGTCGAACTCTGGATCTGGCTGCTAGCAGACGTTTGACACTCGGAATGTGTTTATATTTAGGATATCTGATGCCTGTATCGCATCGATCAGCACATGGTTAATGTGGTTGGCGATTCGACCATCTCAAGACATCCAAGCTGCTGTGAAGGATTAGTATACGAGCTGCTAGAAAGTCGATTAGTCAGAAGCTGTCATCTATTGTCATGGCTCGGAGGGTGTCCTTTTCGACTACTCCGCCAATGATGTTTTCGTTACCGATTTAAGCAATGGTATCGCACTCCGTATAGGTTCCGTAGACACGATTCAGAATGTCATATTCTAAGCGCATGCTCTTAAGTCGTAGTCCCTTGACGTTTCGGGTCAAATTATTGAAGCTGCAGTTAACGTTTTTTTTTGTAAGAAGTGTGTTGAGCTTAAAGAAAATTACGCTGCAAAATTTTCGATTTTGTTTTCCTTACCTGGACGGGAACTTTTAAAACCCACCATGGCACATTTAGTCTGCCATAAGAAAGGCTTACATATGCGCCCTTAATAGGCCAAGGGCAGCGCTCGCATCCCCGAAGTGGGTTACTGGCATCGGTTTAACCGTCTTAGGTACGAAGCAACCTAAGGACCGGGCTAATTGGAGAGGTCTGTTGGTTGGGGCCCAGGCTCACCCTGAACTGTAGCCCCACCTAAGTAAGTAAGAACAACCGATGAATTTAAGATTTGACTCCCTACGGTTAAAAGCATTAATTGCGAACCAAAATTCAAAGCATTCCCTTCCGCTAAATGTGTCATAAACACGCCTTACACCATCGACTACATAGCCTTGCTTAAATTCTTATAAAAACCGGTGTTTTACTTTGTTGACATCGTTTTTACACAATTTTGCACCTTAAATCAACTAAAAATTCTTTTTTGTTTTAATAACACTTAAATAAAAATAAATTTGCAGTTTTAGAACATGATTGACGGCTAAAAAACGTGAGAGAAAACCTGCTTAAAAACCCCCTCAGTACAAGAGGCAATAAATTTAAATAATAAATTTTGTTGACATATAAATTATTTTCGAAAACTTTTTCTAATAAATTTAATAGACCGACTGTGATGCCTCAAATTAGCATTCGAAAATACGGTACCAAATAGGTGGTACGGAATTCCCCCAATTAATTTATTCCTCGTGTTGTTTATTTTATTGATTCTATCTTTTTGTCTTTCTTTTTTCTGTATTTTTAGATAAAACTCAGTAGCTATGGAGAAGACGATGGACAAGAAACCAAAACAATGGAAGAAGATGCACTGGAAGGAAAAGCTAAGTCATGTCTGGAACAATGTAACCGTGGAGCCAATGTTGGCTTGTTACATTATGCCCAGTGTCTTAGCGAGCTTAGCTACACAGAATCTAAATTTAGAGAAAGCCTGCAGAGTTAACATGGGCTACGGCACTGAGGTTTGCGATGCTCTCACCCGCCGAGAAACTCAAAACTATACAATGTAAGTTGATTCTAAATTTATCCTAAAATTTTGCAGATTTTTAGGGTAGGGCTCATGAAAATGTATAAGCTGGCAGTAAAGGTTTGTTATATAAGTTTACAAAATGATCAAAGAGCGAAAGAATTTTTGTTGACCTAACAAGGTCTCAGATCCATCCCTTCAAACCAAATTACACAGAGCAAACTCCACTGGACACTACACAGCTTCAAACCATATAATTCAGCGGAACCAGACGGCATAATACATGCCGAGTTGCAGAAGTCATCGGGCATAATCTGGCCCGCGTGTGTCAAAACATCAGACCTGAAGGCCGACAGCTCACTTTGCGAATTGATTAATCTACTGCTCAACGGTCGGATTATCAACCCCAAACTGGGTGGGACGTCTACTCGAAGGTCTGTCAGCAGAGGCATTCCACAAGGAGGAGTTCTATCTCCGCTTTTGTTGAATTTAGTGGTCAATGAACTATTGATAAGCATGGAAGGCGAGGGATGCACTGCAATCGCTTATGCAGATGATGTTGCTTTGGCCGTCTCGGGAAAGCACCTAAATACTCTAAAGAAACTTCTACAAAATGCTTCAAACAAGCTCACTAGATAGGCAGTTCGGTGTGGTTTGGGTGTAAACCCCCACAAAGCTGAACTAGATTCTAGAGGAAATATAAAATTCCGTTAGTCCACCTTCCCTCTCTTAATGGTACCAGCTTAACTCTCTCCGACAAAGCAAAATATTCGGGTCTTACTCTGGATAGGAAGCTAAGTTGGAAACCTAATATTCAAGAGAGAGTAAAGAAAGCTACAGTAGCACTTTCCTCTTGCAAAAAAGCTAGTGGGAATAATTGGGGTTTATAACCTCAAATGGGCGCCGTGGCTCAAGTGGTAAGTGGTAAGGTTCGACGTTCGAATCCCAGAGAACACCAAAAAGTTTTTTCACGGCCCCATCTCTCTCGAATGTCTGACAAACGTCCGAGAGTAAGAACTGTCAAGAGAAAGCTTCTCAATTTGCCTTTCGGATATGGCTCTAAACTGAAGGTCCCTTCCATTTGTGTGAAAAAATATAACACGAATGGTCGCGAGAAGCTAGGCCCTGGACCATATACGTCTGTTGCGCCAAGTATTTGTAATGGGTCTTTCATTAAGCGCTTCTATCTTTATATTTAAATAAAACAAAGTGTGTGTGAGATATCATCGACATTTTTTATTCGTTTGAAAGGCCTATCGATGCGATGTGTTGTTGAACGCTATATCCGTCCATGGTGATTTGGCAAAACAGGCTGAATAAATGACAGCTAATTTGACAGATGTATCTTCAACAATATGGCCGCTATCAACTGTCAAAGTTCGGAAGTCCCTATTGGAAGACCCTTTATTTGTATAACCTCAAATTACTCACTGGCTCTACATCTCGATCATTAGACCGATATTTACATACGGGGTAGTTATCTGGTGCAAAGCCTTAGAAAAAGCTATAAATCGCGACTATAAAAGTAAGGTCCAACGTACAGCTTGTCTGTGCATAAGCGGAGCACTACGTTCAACTCCCTCTGCGGCAGTGGACATCGTGTTTAATCTTTTACCCTTGAATATCAAGCATATTTAGCAAGCAAAGGGCAGCGAATGCGAGTGCCTTGAAGCTTTCTCACAGTGGTTCTAAAGTACTTCAGAATCTTCCCCGAAAACATTGACTACACCATCACATGTCTGAATTTTGACAATAACTTTCTTGTCACCATCCCCTCCAGATCATTCCGGAATGAGGATGCATTTTTAGAAGATGAATCGATTCACTTCTAAGCCGACGGCTCAAAATCCAAGGACGGAGTTGGTGGAGGTGTTTTCTCCGAAAGTCTTAATCTTAAGCTCTCCTTCCGTCTACCAAACTGTTGTAGCTTGTTACAGGCAGAAATTATGGCGATTAAAGAAGTCTTATCTTGGCTTAGGAAGAACGTGATATCCGTTAAAGATATCTGTATCTTTTCAGACAGCCAAGCAGCCATCAAGTCCTTGGACTCGATCTCCATAACTTCCTTAGTAGCTCTAGACTGCCGATCGTCCGAGCAGTTCGATATTCACCTGTTTTGGGTGCCGGGGCATAGAGATATTCCATGAAATTGTATGGCCGCTGGACTCGCCAAAATAGGAACAACTTTACCCACCCTGCCGAACAAAAGCAGCTGGGGTATACCAATCGCTTTTTGCAAACAGATGGCGATCTGACAAACATAAATATCAAAAGCCTCATATGCTTCATAAGAAGCTCAAAATGGTTCAACGAGTAGGGAACTTTTTCCGATCCGATCTACGCGGTATCACAATGGACCTACATATGTAAGTATGGTCTAAATGTGTTGGCGATTCCTAGCTGGCAGCCACTTTCAACCAGCCAACCAACCAAGGTCTCAGATGAGCTGTTCCTTTGTAAACTCCTATGGAGAACTCGCGTCTGCTGCCTTTCTTGACTTAGAAGGTGCCTTTAACAATGTAATACAGGAAGGGGGCATCAAACACCCCCTGGATTGAAATGCTCGGACCTAGAAACATCAATTTCGATCTCGGACAAGGTAAAATATGGAATCAGCTCTTAACCTTCTCGGAAGATGGGCTAGAGACTGTGGACTTAAAGTCAATTCGGATGAAGGCTACCACTATGCCTCGTAGAAGCTGCATCTTGTTAGGTAACGAAACAGAAGCTTCTACAGTCGAACAGTTGGTAGGTCTGTCGGCAAGCCCTACTCCTCGTCTCATTGCGGCACCATCTGGCAAATTTCTTCATAAATTGCGAAGTGAAGAGTTCAAGCTTCCCGGTCCATTAAAAAGGTAAAGTTTCGGTTGATCTGTGGCCCCACCATCAAAAAAAAAAAAAAACAAATACTTGGCGAAACAAACCGTATGTGGTCCAGGGCATAGATTCTCGCGACAATTTACGTTGTGCCTGTAATATTTTTCGCACAGATGGAAGTTGAGAAGCTTCTCATGATAGTTATTAGTCGCGGTATCCGGTTGTTCCCGATCTTGAAATGTTCAGCACGGTTTCCAACTTTATGTCTCAATCATTTTGCCTTGGCAGGAGTCTCGATTTTGAGATCCTTAGCCGGGACTCATGAACCACTGGCGGACCGTTGCTCGATAATCCAAAAGGAAACGTATGGCATACAGGTGGATCAAAAATGAATGTTGCCTTGCAAAATCTCGAAAACACTTAGGTAAAGTTCAAGTGTTCCCCACGACGTGCTTAAGCCATAGAAATATGCGCCGGCATTAACCTAAACTCAGGGATTAAGGGTGCCACCATTCTTGTATTCAAGGACAGTTAAGCGGCGTGCGAAGCTCTGAGCTCCCACTTGATCAATTCTGAGTGAATCTTACGCTGCAAAGATTGACCCTATGCAAATAAAACTCTGGCTGGTACCGGTCCATATAAGCGTTGAAGGCAATAAATCTGTAAACTTGCTCGCCAGGAAAGCCTCCTCTAACATTGGACGGCAGCCTTTTGTGGAATCTCTGATTCTGGTTTCAATTATATGTTACCAGCAACATGTCCATACCCCACTGAAATAACATCCAAGGACTCAGGCATGCTAAAAGAGCCGCCCAACCCTTCCATAAAAAAGCAAAAGATATCCTTGAATATGGCAGATATGACAAAAGAAGGCTTGTAAGCTTCCTTTCTGGTCACTATCAGCTCAAGTACCATCTCCATAAAATGAGAATCTGTGAGGATACCATCTACCGCCTCCGTGTACAAAAGGCAAAATCGCAGAACACATTCTTTGTGAGTGTTCCGAGAAGCATTTTCCATAAAGAGAGTCTCTAAGAAAAGGATCTAAGAAACTCCTCCACAGCAGTGCTTCTCGCCTTCATCATGAATGGGGAACTGCTGCTGGTGTAAAGTTGGCTTATGGTACAAACGATCTGTTTGGTTGCAGTGCCTTTACACCCACGGGCATGCTCACAAATATTTCAATGCAGTAAGCTACGTTCCCCACGTTATGTACTCGTATCGTATACAAGGCTAGATAATCCACAGGACGTTCATTATCTGCTTATTGATTAAGCTGTTTTCAATAGTCCCTCAAGTTAATAGGTAATCATTATAGGTCGCTGCGACAAAAAAATACCAAAGCCTTCCTTCCTCACATAATTTATATAGTCACAGGCTAACCCTTTGTAGTATAAGGCGAACACATCTTATCTCCATTATCCTACTGTCACCTCTTGTCCTTTGCACTCACACCAGCACCCGCACCCCCACCCCAAAGGACCAACCCTCTCTTTATGAAACATGAAAAAGTAACAGAGTGCCAAGTACAGATAAACATGATTAATAGCCTTGAAGCATCTTAACGTTAGCCACACGGAGTATACCTACAGTCGTTAGCCTTAGGTCTGCCGTCATTCAAACCCATAAAAGACAGATACTTTCCCCATTCGCCTTGTGGTGTTATGATTGAATTGAAAATTGATGGGCGCCACTTAAGTGTCATGACTTACAATTTACGTCCAATACTCCCCAATGGGAGCAGTTAATGCCTAATTTATTGCAGGTTCACGAACCTCGTTAGGTGTCACTTAACTCCGCGACGAAGAGTCGCATCTAATTGTTATTCCATGCACAGAACCCGATTGATGAGAATTTTTTGTTTGTTTTGTTTTTCCGTTGCAGCGAAGAAGCAACCGTCCAGCAATTAGTGGCCAAAATGGCCGCATGGAAAACGGTGATACAAAGTATGCTGCCATGCCTGCTGATACTGTTTTGGGGTTCGTGGAGTGACCGGCATGGCAGACGAAAGCCGTGCATGCTGATACCGGTGATAGGTGAATTTATGGGCGCTGTCGGTCTCATTCTGTGCACATACTTTGAGAACGTCCCTATGGAGGTGGCTGGAATCACGGAGGCTCTGTTTCCGGGCCTCACTGGCGGCTGGTTTACCATGCTTATGGGAGTGTTCAGTTACATTGCAGACATTACAACCGAAAAGGAGCGAACGCTACGGATTGGTATACTCAATGTGTGTTTCTCGCTGGGGGTACCATTTGGAATGGCATTCAGTGGGATAATGCTCAAGTGAGTTGGCAGGATGTCCTTTTGTTTAAATGTGCATGACGAGATGGGAATTTGCTTTTATTTTTTTTTTCACAGGCAAATAGGATTCTATGGCGTCTTCTCTATATCAGCTACTCTGTACCTGATGTCATTCCTTTATGGTGTCTTCATACTGAAGGAACCACAACGAAAGACCAAGGAGGAGCTGTTGAAGTCAACGAAGAGCAATTTACTGGCGGACTTCTTTGATAAGAAGCACGTTGTTGACACTTTCAAAGTGGCCTTCAAGAAGGGTGAAAACAAACGTCGGCTGCGCGTTATCATGCTGATGATTGTCGTCATGGTTGTCATTGGACCGTTGCATGGTGAGTAATTGAAGTTGAATGGCGCATTGTACACGCACATGAGAAGGGTCCTAGAGCTATCTATTCTGAAAGCGAATTTAATTAAAAAAAAAGTCGAGTACGCTTTGATAAGGAGTCGGTACGAGTAAATAGTTGATGATGTGCCGTCAAGGCACGGGGGTGCTGTTGTCTTCTCAGGAAGGGTGATCTATTGAAGTGTCCCTGTTCCAGCATGGTTTCGTAGATTAATGTGACGGATTTCAAAGGGCAACTGATACGAAAGGGGCGATGAGTAGAGCAATCTATGATAAGCAGGTTGCGGTGCTGATATCTCTGACTTACTGAAGGCTAGCTTGGGTCATAACTTAGGGGAATGTATTGAGAAACAGAAGTGTTCCGTAAAAACCGTAGAGAAATGGGTATATTCACAAATGTCCTTGCAGAGGTCAGAGTCAGATTTATATTCAAGATAAGATAGTATGATCCTTTTGTTGCGAAGGTAGTATAACTCGTTGTTATAAATACCATGGTGGAGAGGTATGGAATGGATTGGACAAAACAGGCAAAGATATCAGCGTCGAAAGTCCAGAAATCATAGTCGATGAGTTGAAGTGTAGGGACGGGACTTTCATGTTAAGAAGAAAGCTAGTGAGTTTAACTTTAACGTATCGAAGGTGCTGTAGCAAATTTTTCGATGCTTCTTTCGTAGCCTCATGTAGAATTTATGCGAACATTTAGAGTAGCCTAATAAGAGCTTTCATTTTTTAATTTCACGGTAATTTTGAGCTTTCAAATATAAAGCTGTCATTCCTTCACAGATGTCACGTGAAACTATACGGTTCAAGCAAGTGTCGTTGAAAAGCCAGGTTGGCCATTGAGAGATGTTTGCAGTAATCAGGCACATCCTAAACCAGGGCATAGAGATCTTGTAATGCATGCTAACGAAGTTCATCTGACTCAAGAATTTAAGACGACGGTCCATGGATAATGTTGTGCGTTAGAAATGCACGCAGGGAATGTTGTCTTTAAAAAAAACAAAAAACATCATAGGCCACGACGCCCATTTCTATCTGCAAGGTTTCGTTAAGAATCAGATAAGTCGCATCTGGCATCTGGTACCGAAAACTCAAGAGTGATTGTCGAGTAAAGTCTCCATCCACAACGAGTGAGAGTTTGGTGTGGGTTTTGGACTTCTTTCTTTGCAAATGAGGCCGGTACCGAATAATACTAACCGACCTTTTTCGGCCTGGAATTGAAAAACTAGATTTGAGCGATGTTTATTTCTAGCAGGATAGGGCTACGAACCACACAAGCTGTGCAACAACCGCGTTTTTACACGAGGATTTTCTTGGGCGCTTGGTTTCGCATTTCGGAGACTTCAATTGGCCGTCTAGGTCGTGCGATTTAACGTCGCTAATAGTAAAGTCAACTATTAGCCAACTTTGGGGGTACGTTAGTGGTAAAGTCAACGGTAATGGTAAATCAAGCCGTAATAATGCGAAGTGTCATATAAAATCTTCTCAAAAGGATGTCCAATTGAGCCGAATTCCGAACCCTGTTTACTAAAGTAAATTCATTGGGATATGGATACAACAAAGGGGAAATTAACCCTGCATATTCCAATAGTACAAATGTGATCGAGCGTTGTGCTGACCCTTGTACTAACCATCCCTCAACGTTGACGATTCCAGAAAAAATGACCAAAATGCGACTTGATTTTAAGTGATTGTAGACTGAGGATCAAGGACGCTATTGAGATTGTGGGGACTCTTACGAACGCCTTGTTCTTCATCCTAGCCTGGAGTTCCATATACTTTGAGTCGGTTGTAATTGTGAGATGTGTTCAGAATTTTCTGTCCTGGGTCATCTGGGGTGGTATGTGGGGCATTTTTCAGGTCTTTTTTAATAATTGACGTCCACGTTAGCGTTTCATATGTACGAACCTTTATTTCAGGACCTTTCTTGTCAATTGGTCATGGTGTGGGCTGTTAATGTATTCACTTTTCTGCAATCATTTCGGAAAAATGCTTCACTTTAAAACTGCAATGTTTGCTGGCAATTTGGTCCAACATTGTCACGATACAACTCCATCTCCACATTTTCATCTCTATTAGAAGAGCATCTCTCTGCTTCTGAGGAGCCTACATTCAGCTCCGTTTCTCATAAAGAAGCACATTGCTGCCTTCAGGACTTGGCCTTTGATTTGAACCGACGTTGCTTTCTTTCTGCTCTTTACTTCATCCACTTCTATCCTTAGTAAGAAGGGAGAGAGATTGGAGTTCCCTAAACAAACAAGACGACTTCTTATGATCCCAATGCCTGCATCCCCTCTCAACGTACAGTTTCCACATCACACTACTCATTCTAACAGTTCGACAGACGAGAGTAACTCCACGGGCCCAATGGAGGCCTAAGTTAAGAGCATAAGCTAGCCCTCTAAAACCAAGTATCAAGAGTACACACAAAGGTGTGCTTAAGACTTTTTTATGTAAAAGTCTCATTGTAGGGTTAAAGTGCACAGATCCATACCAATCACTCATCTAAGAGTTCTGACTTCACAAACATGAAAGCATCTAAGTACGGTGTGATGCATCCCTACCTCGAATGTATAAAATCGAAAAAAATTGTAAACAAACTTCAGATAAAGGATTGCGTAATCAGTAATTTGCTGTGAATACAAAGAGTAACCCATTCGCTCAAGTATGTGTATCCAACCATTCGTCAAACTTGCTACAATAAATCAGCAATCTACTGACGAAGATGTATCTAAAAGCAAACAACACACAAGATTCTTCTATCCAACCGGACCGGATACACGGCATGAGGAGACTCCTTTTGTGTACATGTTTGAGAGAAATCGGAAATTAGGAACATCCTGTTTAGGGTTAAATGATGGCGGTCACATGCCCTTAAACCAGAAATTAGAATCAATAACACCGTTCGAAGGAAAATTTGACCTTTTTTTCATGTCAATTGTTTGCCCTTGGAACTCATTATTTTGTGTTTTTTTTTAAGGATATTAGAGAGGATTTTTCACGGCAAAGCAAATAGTATCCTTTCTGGAATGAAGTAAAAACTTTAACTTATTTGAATTTATTTACATTTGATGTTCTTAGAGGCGAAGTAATGGAAAAACGTACAAAACGTACGTAACAGTTTCAATGAATATTGTATGCTACCCTACCTCTCCGAGGCCGTGCTTGCTAGGGTTCATGTATCCGAAATGGGTTACTGACATCGGTTTAGCCGGAACCTCGCCCTACGAGTTTTTCTTAATAAAACTGATGCTCCTCAATGCCCCTCAAATTGCAAAGCGCCTAGGAACGCTGAAGGTCTACCACCTGCGGGTATAACTCCAGGTGCATACCCGCACACTCCAACTGCTACTCAAAAGCTTGAAACTATCCGCTCGTAGTACAGGGCAGAGATTACTGCGATGCAGGGTGGATAAGATCGGGTACACAGAAACGGAAGCAAAAAGGATTTCTATAACATCAGCCTAATATGTATACATGTCCTCAACGATGAGGCTAAAGACTACGGAGCCTGTCCAGGATACGATGTCAAAATCGTTCTTAAGGACTTTAAGGCTAACATCTGTAAAGAAAACATCTTTGGCGGAGTATTACAGCCTTCATGACATGACAACAGATAACGGCTTCTGACTAATCGACTTTGCAGCAGCTGTAATATGTTGATAAGTAGCACTAGTGTTCCTAGACTACAAAACCGCACAGCAAACTGGATATCTCCAGGTCGTCGAACTGCCAACCAAATTGAGCATGTTCTGATCGGTGCGGGATACGCATTAAATATAAATATTTGACCCTCTGAATTATGAACGCATTCAGAGGGTCAAATATCGACTCTGACCATTACCTCCTAGCAGCCAATTTCAACCCTCGGCTGTTTACTGAACAGAAGCTACTAATCGCCCAAAAAAGGTGACTTAAAGTTAGACGCCTGAAATCACCCCACAGACCGCAAGGAGTAGCTGAACTTGAATATCAACTCCATATATCCCATCTATAGGTACAAGATGGGCATATCCCTGCTTAATGTTGCGTATAAAATCCTATCCAATGCACTGTGTGAACCTCTAAAGCCTTTCTGTAACTTACTGATCACGAAATACCAGTGTGGAATCCGTTTCGGCAGATTGACGATAGACCAAATCTTCCAAAGAATTTCAAGTCGAGACACAACGACTTCAAGGCCCCATAAGAAAGCACTCATCCTCATTCGATACACACTGGTATAGTCAGACCGTATCTTGTGTCTGGTGCGGTTGCATGGTGGTCAAGGGCGGAATTCCTCAAACGTACGCTCGGTAAACTGAAGCACCTTGTATTTGTGTTCATGTGCGATGAGAGGAACTCCGACTGCCACAATTGAAGCTCTTCTGAGCCTTCCTTCCTTGCATCTTCACATTGAATACATGGCCAAAAAAGCAGTATTCCGCATTGGAGCGCTCCTTTTGTGGTTGTCTTTGGCGAAGAGAGCTCTTCAGGCGAGGTGAGGCTGAAGAGCTTCTCAGTCCTATTCCATGCGTTCGGAATGAGGCGTTGAATATCACGCAGGCATCTATTCGAAGGAAGCGATGGTGTACAAAGCTATTTCACTAGGTACATGTACTACAGGTTTTCAGGCCGAAGTCTTTGCTATCGTAAGTGAAGCGCACATAGCTGTAAAAAAGAAGATAAGCGGTGAAGCTATTTATGCATCTGTTTCGACAGCCAGGCCGCGTTTAAGGCTTGTTCGGCTGACGTGATTGCCATGAAGGAGGCAATTGTAAGGCTGAACCGGCTCGGGCGGTGTAACTCGGTGACGCTGACTTAACTTCCGGGACACTGCCGGATACCAGGTAACGAAGGAGCATGTGCTCTTGCCAGGGAGGCAATACTTCCTGCTGCATAGGCTGCAGCTTGGCATTCTTTAAAAAAGCAATGGCTGAGCTGCTTCTTGGTACATGCCGGCAGACGAAGATGTGAATCAACGCATCCAGTACCTGGCAGAAGACGAAACCTCCACATACTTCTTGTCCGACTGTCTTGCTTTTGCCACTTTACTTTGTTATCCTCAAGTATGAGGATCTGTTTACGATCGACTGTGCTGATCTGTTGCGTTTTGCAAAGCGCCTTGACAGGTTTGGAGGAGTGCGGATAATACAAACCACATAAAGAGTATTGTTGCTGTCTCGCATGGGGAGCGCTTTGACCGAAGTACAATAGTCACTTAATTCAGCTGTGTTGGGTAAACACATAGAACAAAATCTACGTTCTTCAGAACGCTTATCCTTCCGATTCTGCTGTATGGCGCCTAGAGCTGATGATAAGGAAGCTAGAAGGACAGATTTTCGGTGTTTTCGAGCTAACATTTTTTCGTCGATCCCATGTAGGAAGATGGCTAATGGACAAGAAAATGCAACTGGGAACTCTGCAAGCTGTAGCAAGATGTGGGTGTAGTCCAAAAAGGCCAAAATACTTCGTCTACATCGGCTTAGCCACATAGAGTGTTATCCCAGACCCCAGATTCGAGATGGTCGTTGCGATTGAAGCTACCGTTGAAGCCAGAGCGCTTGGTCTTTTCAACTGGAAGCAGCGTGCCTATAATCGGCGAGTATTAAAGGCTATCCTGTCCCACGCAGAGACTCTTCACGAATCGGGGGCCCATTAAGTAAGGAAGTAAGTTGAGCTACCTTAACCTTCATAAAATGTCTCCATATCGTCTTATTTCCGGACGTGAGTGTCTAGTTCCGGTTCCAGCATATCAATGTCAAGTGACAACACTTTCGTTTTAATTTAAGTACACCACGAGGTTATAACCAAATTTTCGTTCTACTACTTCCTGCTGCACATCCGACTTAGACGTACCATATCCGACGAACAGTTCCCACCATAAAAAGTCGTGGAACCTCGATCTTCTCTTAGGCAAAACAATTAAAATTCCAACTACGTACTCCCAAACATTCGTTCACCCCGCTTAAGCGAAGTAAACATCTAATCTACCAGCACCGTACTAGTAAGCGGAATCAATAAAGCCGCACACACATCCGTACGAGTACAATAATTAAATAATCGCACGTGCTCATTGCACTAATAATCCGAGCACGGAAAATAGCGAAATAAATAAAAAAAAATAATTTCTCTGGACAAACAAGAGACAAAATTGGCATTGAGGCGTCTGTTTAGATGAAGTTTACAATTAATCCGATTGTACTATGACATTGCGTCCACAGTGATAGTGATAAGGACTTGAAGTCATCACTCGGTTGTGTGGGTAGTGATGGCCATCGGGTCGTTAGCTAATTAATTATAATTTTTGCGAGCTTTTTTTTAGAATTTTTTTCCTGCAATTGGGTTTGGTGATGACTGCCAATAATTGTTTTAAAGATTACGCAAGAGTACGTGAGTTGCATCTACAAGCGAATTATAGAGATACTTCCGCTTTGGGGGAAATAACATTTTCAGCGAAATTTAGAATTTTTATCGTGAGTCTTGCAATAATGTTGATTTAATTGTGTTTTTTTCATTAATTCCCGTAATTATATGTTCTATTTGCCTTTAGTTGACCTGCTGTCAGTGACGTTTTTAGAATCGCGTGAGCAACAAAATTTATCTCGCAGAGATATGAATTTTTTATCGCGTATCTAAATTCGTAAATTGCCTTTTAATAGGGGAATCAATTTATTTAATTAAGTACTAAATATTTTTGGAATAATTTAAAAGCACGTATCCTGTATTTTCGTTTTTATTGCATATAAACATTCCATACAGTGGCAGAACTGATGTCGAAGTCCAGAATGGAGTACGTCAGGGGTACATACTGTCACCGCTGTTGCTTTTGGTAGTCACCAGTGATGTACTCAGTGATGGAGGTTAACCTGGTACCTTATGTGTTCAGGAGAATCGAAGACGACAAAGCTGCGACGCGTAAGCTATCAAAATTCTGGAGGAGTAATGCTCTCAGCACCAGAAACAAGCTACGATTGTTTCGCTCCAACGTGCTTTACGGATACAGTACTCGCAAGGTGGATACTAATAACACACGCAAGCCTCAGACCTTCATAAATAGATGTCTAGAATCATTCGCATTTTTTTTTTGCCAGACCTTGAGCCCTATGCCCATTGTACCTTCACAGATGGCTCCATAACTAGACAGGGTTCCAATGCTGCCATCTTTATGGAAAGCAGGAACATGAGCCTCCATTCTCCGTTGGGTCAATATTCGTCTGTATTCCAAGCATAGATCTACGCAATCTTAATGGATTTGCGCTAAATTATGAAGCAAAGGTGAATAGAAAGAAGTACATATGAATATGCTTCTGCGGCGATTACCAAGCTGCACTCAAAGCTACTTAACCTTTTTATAAAACCAGATGATCTTCAAAATAGTATATGAAATCAAGATCTTTCCGAATCTGGTCGGACGGGAGTAAATTCATTGAATCTCCAATGAACTTGCAAGGCAAGGCTCAGAAGACATTTAATCAGGATTTGAATCAGCGCTGGATTTCCCAATATCATCGATAAGTAGTGCCATCGATGACTGGGTCTCTTGTGAACACAATAGTCGGTAACATGGCCATGCCATTGTAAGGGAGCATTGCAAAGAAGATACATCCGCTGTGTAAGCATCACTCAGATAGTGATATGAATCTCAGGAGATCCATCAGCTTAGCATTACGTAAATCATCTAGTTTCAAGAAGAAGTAATTTCCAAGAGTCCTTATTCTTCTGACGGATAGATTGGGACAATCACACAACAGGTAGCGAATAGATTCAATTTGTTTCTTATCTGCCATGGCGTTCCGCATTAATACCATGACAAATTGCATAGCAATTATTCCGAAGATGACGGGTGTGTTATGGCGACTTAGTATCACTAGAGACTAGACTAAACGTTGTGGTTTGGGCGTTAATTCTAAAAAAACCGAACTAGTCCTCTTTACAAGGAAATAAATATAAAATTCCGCATTTTGATCTCCTAAAACTTTGTGGCTTCAGTCTGACATTTGCATATAAAGCCTCCTAGACACGAAAATCAGCTGGAAAACCAACATCCTGGAACGCGTCAAGAAAGCCACTACAGCTCTGTACTGTAGTGCTGTAAGAAAGCGATAAGAAGTAGATGGGGACTACAGCCACTAACATATGTTTGTCCTAGTAGAAGGCCGTTCACCGCAACCACCTGGGCCGAGTTCAAAGGTCGGCTTGCATACATATGCATTAGTGGAGCTCTAAGAATTATCCCACCAGCTGCCCTAGAAATGCTGTTCTATCTGCCATCCTTAGATCTCTACAGTAAACACGTTGGAGCGTTTGCAGCAACTTGCATGAATGCCATATCTCGGTGGTCTAGTCTATGTACTGGACACTTCCGTATTCTTAACGATCTTGAATTCCTTTCGGAAGTCATCGACTACACTCTTTGACACCCGAATACCCTCCACACTAGACTGGCAAGGGGATCTTGTGCTACATAGGTAATCCATTCGCTTGGGGTGACTTCTCCAATGATTACAACTTAAAATCTCCTTCCACCTCCTTAACCACTCCAGCGTTTTCCAGGCGGAGATCATGGGGATAAAGGAAGCCTTGTCGTGGATAAAGTACGGTCTGATATCTTGATTGTTACGGACAATCACCTTTGATTTACAATCTTCCATAAATTGTCGCCTTTCTTGAGTGTCGGGCCATAAGGATATTCCAAGGAATTATAATACATGGCCAACGGACTTGCCAGGCAGGGTACAACCCTATCGATTTTGCCGGACAAGGCGAATCGCGTTACGCTTATCGTTTTAATTAAACTGCTTCTCAATCTCAACACTATTAACTTAACCAATCACAGATGGCACTACTTGCCTCATCACTAGATAGGCCTGGCCTGAGCTGGATCAGATACGCTCCAACTGACTTATTATCCAAAAAAAGTTGCTCGTTTCAAACAGAGTAGGTTTCTGTATAGGGCACTGCATTATCGGCCGGCAAGCCACCAGGGTGGGCCTGCTCGCAAACGACTTCTGTAGAAGCTGCATGGATGAAGAAGATGAGTAAACCTTATATATAAGAACTGCTTTCTTTGCGGCAAAAGTCGAAAGGCACCTAGTCTGGATGACCAGAATTAGGCTCTCTGGGTAGGCCAGACAAGCACTGCGACCTAAAAGATTTTTTGTGCTATCCCTAGGTTCACCTAGTAAAGGAGAGAATGTTTATCCCATTCAAGGTCGTGAAGGAACCTTTGGATCGTTTTTGCGGGTGACTGGTTGACTATGTTTGGGGAACTGATCTCCCTTCCAAAGCGTCTTTGCCTGCTTCGAGCCATGGCGGGACAATCGCACAGGATATGCTCGGCAGTCTCTTGATCTTCCAGACAAAATCGGCACATGTCCGTAGGACTTATGCCACACTGTGGAGATGGTAGTTGAGTAAACAGTGTCGGGTGAGGAAATCCGTGAGGAGCTTAGCATCACGCTTGTTCAATGTGAGACTTCCTGACTTCTCTTGCTATCGGAAGTATTGACGAATCTCTTGGCTTGATGTAGCCCAGTTTCTGAGTCTCTCTTGATGATCCCATGAGTTGAGTTCCATTTTTATGTGGCTGGTGGGTAAGCCGCAAAACGGAGAAGGGCCAATAAGTAGGGTTTCACTATATCTTCTTTGCACATCCGACGCTTCGTCCGTTCGTAGGAAGCTGCCTTCTTTTCTAAAAACCTCGACGAACTGGCTAATGCAAACTGTAGTAGCCTCTAGCGCTCTGTTGTTGGCTCCTCCGGGTTCAGTGGGTAGATGTGCGGAGATGTTGATCCTGTGCTAACACATCGGACCTTACTGGTCTAAGTGAGGTTGAATCTAGTGCAGCTAGCCACAATCACCTAACCTAACCTTTACCAGAAAAATAGCTCTCTTTCTTGGAACCGCTAGGTTCCTGTTCGTTGCACATATGTTTAGGAGCTAATTGAGACTGCGACAAAAGTGACAGCCTGCGAGGCATGTAACGTCGACAGCTTTCTTACAAGCTCATCATCATTCATTCCGTGCGACATTCATATGCTCTACTGCACAGCAGAGGGCCACTGCATTAGCTCTAGATATCTCGTCTAGGAAGCTATTTGTAGATCTACAAAAGCCTGGATCTAATTAGCGAACAAGTCAAAAGCAGGAATCGCTTTACCAACCGATATTGCTCTCAAGTGAAGGTTAAGCCTGAGATACACGATAATCATCTCACATGTAATTTCCGCAGCCGTATAAAGATCCTGGTTTCGACTTGAAAGACACTGCAGTCGCTTCGGAATAAACTGCGGCTCCTGTACCAACGTACGTTTTAGAACCGTCCTTATAGAACGCTGGTTCCTTTTCGTTGATGATTCTATGCATTTCCAGTAACTTATAGCAAATCTCCATGTAGTCTAAGTGAGCTGACACCCACAGTCGACAGGGGCACCCACATAAATAAGACGCCCTAACCTAAGCCCCAGTTCTGCTTGTTCCGTGTGAACTGCTACAAGTAGATGCGTCGTATCTTCCGAAGCTATAAACATTTATTAGGGGATCTACCAGATGCATGCAGTTACTGAATGTATCTATCAGCCTTGAACTACGTGCTACATAGTCACAGCTATGTACACACCCCCGTATGGTAATAAAGTACGCAAAGTTTCGTTTTCAAAAAGTTGTTGCCACAAAGTAAATCTTAATTACAATTCCGTGAATAATGTTCCCGCTTCCAGGGAAACCTTTTTATTTCTACACTTCTCGTGTAAAAAAAAAAATATAATTCGTGAAATATTTATTCTTCTTTTCGATTTCTTGTTTCAGGTGAAATGTCCGTCATGTATTTGTTTACGCGATACCGCTTCAACTGGAGTGAAGTGGAATTCAGTTTGTTCTCCACGTATGCCATGGTAACCGGTCTCATAGGTAAGGCAACTTTCCTTTGCTTTAATCACGAGTAATGGGCTGCTTCTATAAATTGTTTCCCCTGCTCCCGCTCTAGGAACACTCTTCTGTGTTGGTATACTGTCGCACTTATTCAAAGTGGATGACGCTTTGGTTGGAGTCGTATCTAGTATGTCGAAAATTCTGTCCAGTTTTGTGTATGCCTTTGCCATACATCCGTGGCATATGTATGTGGCATCTGTGGTGGAGATATTCAATGGAACGTCATTTATTGCAATGCGATCCATTGCTACGAAATTGGTCAACAAAGATGAACTTGGCAAAGTGAATTCGTTGTTTGGGGTGGCAGAGGCGCTTATGCCACTCGTCTATGCTCCGATGTATACGACTCTGTATGCGGCGACATTGAAAACGATGCCTGGAGCATTTTTCCTGCTTGGAGGAGCATTAACAGCACCCGCTGTCATCATTTTCTTGTAAGTATAACGAATGGGTGGGTGACGCCTCCTAAAGGCGAAAGTTATGCTCGAGATTTAATTTATCTGGACGTCTATGTTGGGTGTGCGTGTGTTATTTTTATGGGATAACTTGATATGTGATTGTCCAGGCGGTGGAATTGGGTACAGTGGTCAAAGGAATGTTTGCAGACTGAATGCTGGTAAATGAAGGCTTTAGGTTGGGATGGCTGTTCCAGAATATAACTCTCCATTTATGCCAGAAGGGGTCCTTCGTGATGCAATGGATGTTTCTACTTTGGCTACCCAGGGCCTAATAAAGCGAACCAAATCTTTTACTGAAGCGGAGGATGCCAGGGCGTCAGTTTGCTGAGATCATTGAAGAGAACAACAGTCTCCTTTGGGACAGGTGCATATGAGATGAAGGATGGATTCTCCTACTCCTCATCCTGCATCTCGTACAAAAGTCTTTTAAAAGAGGCCCAGCCTTTTAGCATATTGGATCAGACAGTGTTCTTTGAGGGCACCGATTACGTGGCTGATCCTTCTAATTAAGCTTAGGCTAGATCTGTCTAGATACACGATACCTCGAGTTAAGTTAAATGAACCAAGGCTATTAGGCAGCGATTCGATTTTATTGTTGAGGAGGGAATGTGTCCCATATCATCTTTTGGTTCTATTGGCTCAGAAACTGGTCAAGAGCCCGGCGCGGATATCTTCGTGGAGACCGACAACACTAGACTTCACTACACGTTCGAGAATACAAGAACTCTGAATTTGGTCGCAAGACTGAACTCTCTGACTCTTCTCTGGGTCCCATGCCACACAGGGATTGTGGGAAATGAGATCTCCGATGGGATTGCTAAACAAGGACCGAATGACCTCGGTCGTGGCCTCCATTGACGATCAATGTCAGCGACGCTTGTGTAGGAAGGCATCCAAATGAGTTGGACTCTGTCTGTCAAGCAAAGCGATTGTAGATCTGTTAAGGTTTTCCCGGATGCAAAGCTTTTAGAGCGTGAACTTCAGCTGGGAATGCCGAGTTGCTTCTATTCTTACTTGCTTATACGAATATTTTTGTCCGTGTCTTCATCCGTCTTGGATCATTCAGAAGAAATCCTGTCGAATGTGGGTATGTTACGTTGATCTGGAAATATTACCCTGAAGTTGTGGTTGAAGTTGTTACATATGTCACAATTGGCCTTGCGGTTGCTGTGTACATACATCACTTCGGGCCTTAAGCCCAATTTTTACAACGAGAACTTTTGCTGGTCCATAGTGAGCCCCTGGCTTTATCTATTGTTTTTGTGAGGTCATGTTATACGTCGCAGGAATCTGGGTCAAATCACACTTGCACACACAGGGCTGCAAATAGGGTTCAAGGTCCTAACACGTGGTCCATCTAAAAGACTAGTGCAACCAAAAGGAGAATTTGGCCTTACTTTGAAAAATCGAGTATCAACAGGCTTATGTCTCGGTAGGAAATCTCTTTCTAACCTGATAGGACTCATCAATGAGTGGAATGCTCTGAGGTACCACATGAAAAAAATACAATTAACGGAAGAAGATCTACGAATGGATAATATGGAGAACGAGGATAAGGAGGAAGTCAGCGAGTTCACAGCCCACTTTCTGTGTCACTGTCCAGGTGTTATCGACTTTAGATACAAATTTCTCGAGCTAAACATAATCCAGGTCCCTGAAGTGATCTACATCATGAACTCCATCGACTGGATTGTTTGCAAGCTCATTACAAGGTGAACCATAGGTACAGAACAAGGTTAACAAATGAAGGTGGGTGTGCATTGACCTAAGTGTGGCGTTGTGGATTATTTCCACCTCACCTACCCAGGCACCTAAGGTAACCCAACTTAAGGCTTAGGAGCCTCACCAAAAGTGTTCTTAGACTACCAAGCTTGAAAGAGGTCCCAGCAGGGATGATCTATCAGGATAAGACAAAACAAGTGTGACAAACCTTGTCAAAGAACCAGTTGTGGCCGATTAGAGATTCGTTTAGTTCCCAAAGCTTTGAAATCTTGAGGCTGTGATCCGCATCACTGAGTCTTATATGTATGTGTACAGGCCTTACTGAAGAAGCTGAACACCCTGTCAATAACGAATTTTATGACTTCCTGAGTGGTGTTAGGAATACGATGCCATAATCGTACTCGGGCGGAGTCGCTGGACAGCCTTCTGTACACGACAACAGATAACGGTTTTTAACTAATCGACTTTGCAGCAGCTCTTAGTACGGTAATAAGTATAGCACCAGGATTTCAAAACTACAAATCCACACAGCAACCTGGCTGACTCCAGATGGTCGTCGAACCGCCAAGATGTGCTGATTGCTGCGACCCATGCATTCAAAATCCTGAATGTGCCCACTTTCAGAGGGTCTTTACCATTACTTACTCGCAGCCAGACTCAGAGGTCGACTGTGCATCGACAAGAAGCAACGAATCGCCCCAAAAAGGCGATTTAAAGTTGAACGCCTAAGTAACTCTACAAAGAGACTCACGTCAACATTCAGTGGACTCAGTATCGCATCATTCAAAGAAGGAGTCAAAACCATACTGGGATACCAACCACCTCCAGAAAGGAGTCCATAGTTCCATATCGGAAAAAAGGTGTCTGAAGATGCACATCGTAAATAGCTGCAGCGTAGAATAAGGGCAGCGAGGGAAGAGTTCCTTGACACGAGAAGAAAATCCTACGTAGGAAAATGAGGTTCTACAGCTACAGAGGTCAAGAAAATCGAAGAGTCGTGCGACAGGAAACACATCCAGCAGTTCTACAGGAAAGTCAAGCAGTTGGCTGCAGGACTTTAACGCAGGCTCTTCCAAATAGAGAAGGAACCTTAGTTACACAGGGGATTGTGATGTGAAAAGATCAGACACCCCATCCTTCCATCGATTTTAAAGCCACATATGAAGCACTTCAGGGCGATGACTGAATTTCGGATTCCACCAAAATTAATCCAGCTGTGTCGGGTGACGTTGGAGAATACGCGATGCAATATGCGGTTTGGAAGAAGCTCTTCTGAATTATTCCAAACGTGTACCGAATTTCGGCAGGGAGATGTGCTATCATCTGATTCCTTCAATCGTGTGCTGGAGCAGATAGCGCGTAGAGCGTGATCACAGAAGGCACTACCTTCAACAAATCCGCCCAGCAGCTGGGAAAAGTAGACGAATTCGACATTGTTGGTTGCTCCTAGCGTGCCATAGTAAAGGCTTTCACGGCAATTGATGAACACGCGAAAGGACTTGGTCGTGAATTGAATTAGGACAAAACTAAGTACATGGAGGCTATCAACGAACAAAACGCTATCTATCCATTGTCCAGGGCAAGACTTCACTGTTGCAAGCTTTCTACCACGGTGTCAACAAAACTTCACAAATGACACCTTAATGGGGATCCGACAAAGACTGACCTTGAAAGCCGGTGCTACTTAGGCTTCACGAAACAAACTCCATACGTTCGAGCAAAATGTATCCTTTATAGAAGGCTAATCCTACCTGAGCGGCGCCAAGATCTGGAAGATACGCAGGAAAGCAGATCAGGAATTGGGCGCTGTCGAGCGAAACATTTTTCGTTGAATTTGTAGTCTTTTGCGTAAGGAGGCCGAATGGAGGAGAATATATAATCGAAAGCTTCACAAGCAGCAACAAGATTTGCATGTACTCCAAAAGACCAATATGCGTTGACTACAATTACTCAGCCACATTGAGTCCATGGAAACCAATGCTCCAGCCAAAAGGATCTTTGAACCCAAGCTCTCATTTTCGAGACAAATAGGAAGATAGAATCTTTGCTTTAAAGTTCAATCTATCGCGCTGGTGAGAGAGCGTTTGATCTTGACAACTGGAACGAGGATGCAACGTAACCCTGTCTCAGGTAGGGACTATTCCTTTCAGTAAGTATTAGGTTCTGACATTTAGGGGACCCAATTATCGGTCGATGCTTGAATAAACAGTTTTCATTTGTAGCGTAGCAAAACTTCCTTCAACCACTGTATCCGTTTATGTATTTGTCCCTACAAAATTAATCACGTATCCTGTGTAAACAAATTACGATACTTAATTCTGCACTCAATTTCCGCTTGCACAATAATAATATTTAATTATCCTTCGACTATAAAAACATACAAAATCCTATAAACACTTATTTTTTATTTGCCCATACCATGCATAGCTGGATGTACAATGTCCATCGAAGGGAACGCAAACGTAACGCAATCCAAGAGGACCAAAAAGGAGGAAAATCTAATCAGGACGTAGTGAAGCATACTAATGGCAGTCTAGTGGGTGGAAATACAGCCACCGCTCTTGCGGTAATGAACGAAGCAACAAAAATGAATGGCATCACCATCAATGGGGGTGGAAATTTTGATAAATCGCGTCAGGACGAAAATGAGGCTATCGCCGAGAAAAGCACCATTCAACAAAACCAGCAACAGCCGAATGGTATCGACAACAAAGCATTTGATCCGGATGCGGATACGGATGCTCCTAAGGCAACTGCCACCGACGCTGCTGATGATGACGATGGCGAAAGCAGAGTTCTGCAGGAGACCTTGGCCATGGTCAAGGACCTCCCAACATTACACGTTGAACATTGCAAGCTGTGATACTTTATATATATTAGCACTGTTTATTATATTTTTTCTTTATTTTTGTTTATTGTTTTTGTGTCCTTTTTTCGTTTCTTTAATTTTGTTTCGATTTACTCTAGTTATGTGAAATACTTATTCCTATTCGTAGAATTTAAGATTTTGAGTATTAAATAAAAAAAAAAAATAAAAAAACAAAGAATGTTGGCTTTGAAAGTGACTTTATTCCGCTTTCCTGCTTTGCAGGGTATCCTTGTGAATTTTTCAGATATCGAACACAAGCAGCAGATGGATGGCGGAGAGAAAAGGATCACATTTGTGTAGACAAATGGAAATGAGAATTTGAACAAATAAATCCTCACAGATGAAAGGACACTCGAAGGCAGCTCAATCAGATAAAGACTTCATGGGTTGATAGAAACATATTGGAAGGTTTTTTGTTCTCCTGTTTGTGCTCCGCAATCCTTTCTTTTTTTTTGGCGTTAACAAAGTGAAACAGTGCGACGATGTGAAAGGCAATAATTCAAAATAAATGTCAGGTAACCTTAGCCAGAGGAGGAACAGACAGTGACGTCAAGGACCAGTGTAGTTTTTCCATGGCGGGAAGGGTTGGGACATTTCAACATAATTTTACAAGAAGATAGATTATTTCCTTTTGATTCAAGCTGGGTGTAGGTTGGTACACGTGCCTGGTTAAGCTGAAGTTTTTTTTTTTTTTCTGGAGGTGATAATGGAATACGGAGAAAGGAAATTCATTTTGGAGTAAACCACTGGAGCGATGCCAGGGGCTTTTCTCTTAAATGTGTGATTAAGGGTGTCAAAGAGACTTCACTTTTTGTTGGAGTGGAAAAGCCAAGGATTTTAGGGTATCTTCAATCACTTCACTTCCTTACGCACTAACTTAAGGGGCTCCCGACCTGTGTAGGGTCTGCGTCTGGGGCTATTGCACTCGAGACCGAGCTGCATAGCATCCGGGGTCGCTTGGTCTTTAAAATGAAAGCTTATTCTTTTTGCATGTCTTGAGCCTGCACCTGGTTGAACGTCTTGAGTGGAGAGTTTTGGTCAGTCTTTGTGCTTACAGTCTAACACTTAAAACAGTTTAAGTTGACAGGAAGGATCGACAAAGAGTTTTGAGTCCAGTTATTCTGCCAAATTGAAGTAAGAACGGATTTTGAGGGTCAACCGTCCTCAGATGTTAAGCTAAATAGGCTCCATGACTACTTCCGAGCTATAGCTGTTGATAGATAAGTTTTGTCCTTGTCGGTGGACGAGATGGATGCTTCTTTGTTGATCGATAGCGTACATATATCTTGTTCTGTCTTCATTCACTACAAAACCGACTTTCATCGTCTACTCTTCGATTGCCGTAGAAAACTTATATGATGGCACGCTAGTAGAGCCCGATGATGTCTATATTGACTGTGTATCACAGCAGAAGATGTGGTGAAGGCGAGTCGAGGTGCCTCTTTAATCTCTACGTACTAAGTGACTTATTTCCTCCTATTCTTTGTCCATACAGCTTCTGCAAAAGTCATTTGAAAGCAAGCTAGCGTAATAACATGCCTGTCGGCGATGCAGTGTCCTGTGATGACATCTACTACTGTGCTATTAAGCGACCTTTTTAGTCTCGACAGTTCGAAGCCTTGTGATCCAGCTCATGCCAATTATGTATAGTGATGTGGTACATGGTGCAATCTACTCACCTACCATTGGTAAAGTTGATGCAAATCGCCTATTCATCGTCGGTTGACTGCTTAAGCACCGGACCTGCAACAAGATCAACTAGATTTGCAGCGTCTTTCGGACATCCGGAACAGACGTGGTGCCAATGTTGGAATGGAACGCAATCCCGATCGTATGGAACGTCCTCGTTCTGCATCCTGTAGTAGCACTTTACGCAGGAATACTACTGACAGACTTCAGGATCATGTAGTGCGCCAACGATTCAGAGCGGAAACGTACGCCTTTCTGGTTAAAACGCAGAGAAGAGGGCCATCGGAACAATTGCACAGTAGGATGGAAACAGTGATGGAACACTTCAGAAAACTATCGGTAGACATCCCAACTGCTGTCGAACATAATAGAGTTTACCAGAAAAACGCTGAAGTAGTCTTTCACTTTACCCCATTCCTGACGGAACATTGAAGCTTCCGAGAAAAACTTCACAAAGATGACAGCGCAGATAACCAAGCCCATAACTCTGAGCATATTTTGCTGGAATACAAAAAATAAGCCATCAGAAATGCTTCAGAGGGAGAGATATGTATGTATGTAACCCCAAGGGTACTGAAATTGTTAATGGGACACTCCCATAAGTATTATTGCGAGCATCATGCAGGCACTACGGCGGGAAATTCAAACCCTTGCAAAAGACCCTTGCAAACCTTCGGGTTCGTAAGAAGAAGAACAGATGTCAAAACCTGCCCTTGGAAGAAAATGCCTTGAACGGCGATACCGCAGGGTGCAACAGGACAACAGAGTTAGCTAGGTAAACACTTCGTAGCACGGGTTACCGAGTATCCATAAAGGAGTTCATCCCATCAGTTCATCAAAAGAAAAAACATGCGCTGGCTAGTAACGGATTACGATTGTGCCTTAGTCCTCTGGTGGTTGGCTTAATGAGCGCCATTAGATTTCGGGGTGAACCAGGGTTGCAACCTACAAGCCTCCCCAGTTAACACGATTCTTGTTTTTGTATACGTCGAGTTGGTTGAGGTCATCCTCCGTATGCGCATGCAATCGTAAATGAAGGTCATCTTCTCCTGCGTAGCCCCTCAGGGATGGTATAAAAAATTCTTGAGCTATATATCTTAGTCGTTGTACATGCATCTTTTTGACAAGAGAGTTCAGCAGCTCCTATACTTCGTGTTTTCCCAGGTGTTTGTGTTTTAGCGCCCTTTTTGCAGGGCATTCGCAGGTGTTCAAGGCTTTCTTCTCCTTCCTCGCATTCTGGGAAAGTGTTAAAAGTAAAGAAGAGATGCGACCGATGTACAGACCGACCACGTGTCTTAATTCTCTTCTGCCAATATTGAGTGCTTTAACAACCTTTAAAGGAACTCCAGCAACTCCTATGGTTGTAACTGTGATCCTTCCTCGCCAGTTAATTCGTGGCGGCTTCCTTCACCAATTTTGAGTTGGTTCTTGGGTTTATTAGTGCCATTAGGGCTGCTTCACTGTTCGAGTAGATATTAATGCCTTGGATTCCGCTACTGATGGCTTAAGAATCCAGATAGCTCTGTGTACAGTTGGGGTCTGTTCGTTGAAAGGTCCAATGATATTGAGTCTAAAAGCAGTCAGTCCGGTATACCTTTTGACTAATATTCCTATAGGGAGTAAATTCAAGATTGTCTCCATAGCTGCTGTGCTGGGGTACTGGATTGGGACCCAGTAATTCCTAGGCATTTCCTCTCTACTATCGGCCATCATACAAACATTCCATAGAGTAGTAGATGGGCATTATGGTGACCGGAAGTCCTCTAGCTTGTATCTTCCCGTGAACAGTACCATGTACCATGATTGCGAGGTCATCAGCACACTTGAAGGTTCCCTTTCCCTTGAAGGGTCCCGTTCTTGACTCTAATTTTCCTGCATTCACTACCTAAATCAGCTGTTATTGTCCGGTTGGATAGAATGTGTTCAATGAAGTTATTTACTACTCTTGCTGCACCTGGCTTCCATAATACCCCTACACTGTATGTTGGTGAAGGCCGTCTCTGTATCTAGGAAGACCCCGAGAGCGGCTTCTTTATACTTGAGGGCATCGGCGATGGTATGAACTACGTCTGTGAGAGTTCTTTCCACGGAATTTCCTTCGGAAATTGCTCGAATTTACTTCAGCAGTGGAATAAAAGTGAACCAAATCTTTAAAATTCGTTGTCACTTTAAATTGTCGCCTGTCTATGTGTGATTTAATTGCATAAAACGAACGGAATCTGTTTTGACAATTTCCATCCACAACCCATCAACTTTTTTTAAATGAAACTTCTTTCCATTGCTGTCAACTTTCCATCACTTCACCCTGTTTGCACACAAGTCAATCCAAAACGGCTTGATGCCACAGATTCAACACCTAAAGTGAAGCACAAAAATTTAATCTCAAAAGTAGTTCCGACCCTTCCATCGGAAAAGTTTGTAAGAAAAAAACAAAAAAAAAAAAAAAGAAGAAAAAATCCATCAACCCCTACGTGATAAAGCAAATTCTCCCCTAAGCAGTCCGTTACGAAAACTGTCTATCAATCATTCATTCCATCAAAACCGAATTCATTCCCTATTTACGGGGAGAGAATTATTTACAAACAGATTCTATCGCCTAAACACATGCAACAAGTGAGGAATGGTTGTTTGGGTGCTTTTAGGAGCCTACAAACGAGTCGATAAGGTAGATCGTTAAAGCAGTACCAACACACAGATAGCCAAAGATGGTGCGTGCTTGTATATTTTGCTCCCCATTTGAATGCTAACGCACGGCTTTACTGCCAACATCCAGTAGCACCCCCAGCAAAACACACATCCGAATGGCTCCCCATAAACTCTCAAGTCTCAGTTTCAGTTTCAGTTTAGGTTACAGCTCGCGCTCTGTCTCTCTCGTTTTCTTTGCGTGTGTGTGCTTTAATAAGCTTTTTTTATGCTTTATGGGTGCTCTTTGGATTTTATGCTGCTCCATGCCGTCACTCGGAGTCTGATAACCGAACAAGACCCAACTGTGCGTGCGTGCGATGGGTGGTGTTCGTGGTGGTGGTGGTGACTGGTCACAATTTACTTCTGCACTGTGAATGGGGGTGGTGGTGGGAGATATAAAACTAGGCGCTGAGGGTTGCAGCGCTTCTATCGTGGTTTGCTTCGCGTGCAGTAAACTTGTGGTCCTTGGTGGCCAATCGTTCGGAACCGTCGACACAAATTTCGTTTGAAGGATAAAAGGTGCACGCATTGCTCAGACAGAAACAGTTCACTTTTGTTGCGCGAACGATACAGATATTCAAAGTTCGGTCTCTCGTTTTCAATTGTTGCTCCTTTCGTTCGTGGGAAATTCTGTTTTTTTTTTCTATGCTGTGGATCCTTGTTTGTATCCTTAAAGTGTTGCTTTAGGTGATGTGTGGTATTTGTAATTTTTATTTTATCGGTTTTTACTGGAATATAAGTGATGCTCAAGCTGTGTAAGACGATTGCCATAAGTGTCGGGTGTTGAAAAAGTGTCGTTGTCCCAAGGCGTATATGTATGTTATAATCTCATAAGGAAGGATCAATTTGTCTTTTGGATACCGGAGGCGATAAGTACCTACTAGGAGGCGGCGACTACCTTGTGCATTAATTAATCTCAATTGTGTAGGTATATTGTGCGACACGAATTTTGAATGCCTCTTAGGGATGCTTCATAAAATATTCTCCACTCCTGGCTGATGTTTGTATGTGTATCCATGTGTATTGGGGTATTTAAGGTTCCATTTTAAATCCTTAACCACTTGTTTGCTGCCGTAGGACGATTGATAGGATCCAATAATAAAAATAAAAATAAAATTGAAATACGATTGTGGGCTTGAAGTGGGAAACGACTTTCTCGTTGGAATTTTTAAATAATTCCACCCGTCATTGGAATTTTCTTTTTTTTTTCCTTTTTCTTCAGAAAAAAAGGGGATTATCCTTACACAGCAGTCAGATGTGTTTTTAGTTTATTTGGAGTCAAGAGCAGGTAATGGGTTTACGGTTGCAGGGTTTGATTTGGAATGTATGGCAGAGAGGGTTACATGCTGTGTGTGACATTTTGTTAAAGCGTTGTAACTAAAAAAAAAAGGAAAACAAAATAACTTATGTAGCAGGACAGGGGTATGGTAGATGTAACACATGCTGACAGACTCGTTAGGCATACGTTTTGTAGGGTCAATTAGCTTTATTTTTGACCCATTCATCTGAGACAAATAACGGGTTGAATTCATTTGGGAAATATATCAAAGGACTAAGAATAATTCTGAAAATTATTCGCAATATATTTGGGATAATTTGGCTTTTTGAGAATTTAAGTTTTGGCTGTGGGAAATGTAACACCTTTGCAAGGATTTTCATTTTTTTGTAAAATTTTTTCCCTGGGGAAAGCGAGCTGGGATTCGTTCATCGTCCGCATGAGGGTTGTAGTTTGTAGATTGATCTTAGGGGTGTTAGCACATCAGATTTATTCTGCTCCCCTTACTTGGAATTCTAGTCGATGAGATGCTCGACTTAGAGTACCTCCTTCAGTTGAATTTCTTTGATGAACCGAAGTGTGTAGACTGTATCCAACGATAGAAGAACTTCTTCTTATAGTTCGTAGGCATCCAAGTGCTTCCTTCTTTTGTGGGTTAGTGTTCCACATTCCTCAAGAAAGTTTCCTCAACATCTCCGCAAAATTTGCAGTCTCCATGTTGCTCTATACCTAGTTTCCTGAGATGTTCCTTAAGTGTCTGCTGGGGTCATGCAGCAGTTCAGCAGCAGCAGTCCAACTGCAGTTGGACTTTACAAACATTAGAGGAAGCGGGTGGGATTTAAAGCTGACCTTGCGCCTCTTTGATAACCACTTTTGTATCACGAGGAAATCATAAGAATCGATGGTAAGGGACACGAAAGGGTTTCAAAATTCGTTTAAGCTTTTGGTTTGAGGGGAAACGGATGAGGATTAGGCGTGTATGCTGTTTAATATACGCCATTTGCCGTCATGTTTTTGCGAAGCCTCCTTTCTTAATTGTCTGAATAACTCCCTTAGAATATATTTTTTTTAAGAATAAGGTGAATTCTGGGCTTTTGAGGGATATTGGGGGGATTTTTCGATGAACCTGTATGATTAACGAGTTTACGTTTTTAAAGACTTATAGCAGACCGATAAAAGTGGACTATTTTAGTGCTCTGTGCGATCGCTAGCGAACCTTCGCGGTCGGAAACCTAATCCAATTCGCCCATCCACTTAGTTTCCCTACAGAACCTAAATATGGCCTCATTTTTGTTCAAGGAGCCAACCTCCTCCAGATCTCTGAAGAAGTATTTACCAAGGTGCTTTAATCTACTCTGAGCAATGGCTTGACATTCACAGAGAAGATGAGTAATGTCCTCTGCGACATGTAGGGCATCGCAATACCTGCATGTGTCCGTGTTCGCTAAACATAATCTCATAGCGTGCTTCCTCAGGAGGCGATGGCCAGAGAGTATCCCTATCGTATTTCTTAACTTTGATCTGCTGAGCTTTATTAATTCTGTAGATTTTTTCCGATCTAACTCAGGCCTTAGAAATCCTGTGCCCTACTAAGTTTGACCATCTTAGGTCGGCCATATTGAATTTTCTTCGAGAATAGTTCTCTTAGACACGGCCTTTGGTGGTCTTATACCATCAATTGCGTTATTTATTGGGAGTTCTGCTCCTTTTTTGGCCTGACTCGGTTCCCCGAACATAATACCCTAAGTATTGCGCTGCAGCTCCTGACTAGTTCAGATTTGGTGACATAGGACTGTAGCGACTTTAGGCTGTGCTAAAGCCTGACTATCAATGTAGATGGCGATATTTTTGCTGGATATTGATCCCATCTCAAGAAGCTCCGCGGTTTTGAGTACAGCCAGAATCTCTGCTTGGAACACACTGCATGTACCCGGAAGTCTTAGAGCTACGTGAAGGTCCATATCTCTTGAATATACATATACCTGACCTCGTACCCTTACTAGTTTTAGAACCATCCGTATAAATTGAGATTTCGTTTTCGATCGAAGCTTTTTTCCTACGCTCATCTTCCCTATCAGGATACATTACTTCGTATGCTATGTCGAAGTCGAGGTTTAGGATTGGACATGCCTGTACTGAGAGGTATGCTCGTCTCAATACTTCGTAGTGCATGTTGAAGTGCTAAAAAATCCCCCACCTATTTCTCTACCCTGTGTGTCCCCTGCGGTAGGTGATTCATTTGTCCTTCGAGTTCTCAGCTGCAAGTGTTAGGGGACTCTGTTCGTTCTGCTCGAATGAATGGTGTGGTTTGTAGATTGATTTCTAGTAAGCGCATTTCGACGTTGTAGATCTTTCTGCTCGACTCTAGTGGACAAGGTACCTGACTAAAAGCACCTCATACATTCCACTTTTCTTGATGAACTGGAGTATCTGGACAGCAGAGCTTCGTCTGATAGTTCGTAGGCATCCAGGTATTTAATTCTTTTGTGGATTAGTGTCATATAGTCAGTCTCAGTCTCTATACCCAGTTTCCTGAGGTGTTCCCTAATTTTACAGCAGCGCATTAGGAAACCTGAAAGAATGCGCTGCTGGTTTTTGTTATTGTTTACACAGACCCTACTACTTTTCCGGTTATAATTCCCGAGAATCTCTTTGATTTGTCTTAGCTTAGGAAGTTCTTCCCAATCTTCCTCCCGTTCTTTTGCAGTCTTCCTCCTACTTTAGCTCTTCTCGTATCGCCCCATCTCGCAGAATGGTTTCGGACCTTTCTTGCTAGTTTTATAGGTGTTTTATTTCTCCCTCATGTGGCCTGGTATATAGTAGAGGTTCCGATTGCATGCTATAAGCCCTCTCGGTAGTCGATGATGTCCTCTCTGCTCAGCCTCGACAGTCTCAGTATGCCATCATACATTATGCTCCACGGGAATAAGCCTAACATTGACCGTTGCAGAACTCCTCCCGTGATTTTGTACATCATAGTCGTAGTGAAGCGTTCTTCACATCAAAGCAGCTGGCGATTGGTCTACATGACCAGTTTGTTAAGAGTAATTCATCCTCCGAACCTCAAGATCCTTTGAAGTACCTTAAAACACTTGCTATGGTTTGTGGTTTATGGAGAATTTTTTACAGCTTAGAGGATTGTATTCTTCGGGCTTTATGACTCTCTGTTCTGAGCAGCATTAGACTGTCGTTCTAAATCTTCAGGCCCAAAGATAGCCTAGTTGACTTGGATCTATTGAAATTCTTCCTGCTGCTGATACCAGCATGGGGAGATTTTTCTTCCCTGTGTCCAGTTTGTAAGACAGGATCAGGTAAATTTTGAGTTAAGTAGAAGTAGGCGCCGTCAGAGGCCACTGTGTGATAGGCAATCATGCAGAACGGCTAGGACTACCTCACAACGACTTCTGTAGGAACTGCAGGAACGAAAGGGAAATAGAATCCATTGTCCAGCACAAGTCACCAGTCAAAAGGAAGGACACTCTTGGGACCCGCTTTCCTGCTGCTGAGCTGGATAATCTAAGAAACATCGAGCAGAACAAACTCCTGAGATTTATACATATACATATCAATGCAGCTTGCGATAATGAAATTTAGGTTCTCAGGGGTCTACGATTGGGCACAATGGACTCCTCGTTAGTTTAAGTGAGCCGTTGACAGTCTTGGCACCCATTTACCTAACCTGACCTAAGGTCAGAGGAAAGAACGGCAAGGTGTCAATGGGTTAAACTTTCGGTAGTGCATATTTTTGACTGCTTTCGACATTGACGTCGTGTTGTAGTCTGTCGGGCATAGTTTGGAACCAAATTGTAGCCGTGAATCGCTTAAGTTTTGAACCCTAAATCCTTCGCTGGTTCCTCTTCAGAAGTACTGTTTGCTTTTACTAGTGAATATCGAGTTATCGTCCCTGAGTGTGTCGCCTTTTTAATAAGTTTTTGCCTTTGGCAGCTTCTTGCTAATTACAGATTGAATGTTTCCCAGCATCCACATGGGAGTATATCCTCGTACCATTTAGCTGCTTTGCTTTCAACAGAATTCGATCTGTTGACGAGGATGAGTTAAGAGTTTTGTTGCTGAGATATATGCATGATAGATTGTTACGTAATTGAAACGTGTCACTGGCACTTTGTGTCAGTTCCATGGAAATAGGAAGGAAAAATCATAAATTAGTGTGTATTTCCATTTTTTTTAAACGCCTCCCATTCAAATGTAAAATATCGTAGGTGTCCGCAAATACGAAGCAGAATTTTCAATAAAATTCCAATATTTTCTCGAACTTTGTTTAAATATTCATTTCGTCTTAAGAGGCAAAGTGGATTTATATTTCTGTGCTATACGAAGCCCTTCAAGGTTATGGAAAACTGCAAAGAGTGCTCAAAGAAATGTGGAACACGAAATACATTTATTCTCCGGGAAAGTCCTTGAAAATTATGTATCTAAGGACATAAGGCTTCCGTGTATCCACTCAATATTACTCACATGCTTCGATGCTGTTATGTTTGAATGCATTTCTAAGTGTTTATTGGATGTGTTTTCGATCTCTTCAACTGTGAGTCCCATTCTAGTTTCTCCATCCATCAGATTGTTTTTAACATGAACTACCTGTGAATTGGTGATGTGTATGCATATTCCATAAAGATCAGGAAAAGGTTGTCTTGAAGTATTCAGAGAAATAATTTCGTGTTACGTAACATTTGATTTAATCTCTACATGGGCAAAGCAGTCTACTGGAAATCCTTCCGCTAACTTGTCATCGGTATGGGCAAGGTATATGTGGTCTTATGTCCTTGGATGGGTTGTTTTCCTATTAGACTCATGCCGTTGCTTTTGCTGTCACGTTAGCCCTGGCTGATACCAAGAAAAACCAGTTGACCATTGAATATCCTCCTGTATCTACATCAAGCTACCTACATATCTACGCTTCTGAGCTAAGACAATTAAGTTAATCTGACTGTTCCACTTAACGACCAGTAAAGAGCGGATCAGCAGGATTGATGATCCCACAGGAAACGTCAAGCAGCGATAGAAGCGAATCCTCAAGCCGAAAGTCATTGTGGCTGAAGCTGCATCTATCGCAGATGTGGATGAGTACAAGCGGTCCAGATAAAGCTGTGGTCGAAAAGCTTCGATATTCCCTCTGTTCGACCGGATCTCGACAATTTAAGAGTTATCTGAATCTCAGTCGCCCTGCTCTAGCCTAACCTTCTCTGAGGTTGCAGCCAAGGCACTATTGGCGGTGATTCATGGACATATTCAACGTACATTGTTGGTTGACCATCGGGCAATTGTAGGCTTATGGAAGTTATTGGGTGAGTCAAACACTGCACACATATTCAAAGGAATAAGTATCATGAACAGGATTACTAAGGTTCATTATTCGGATTTTCCCTCAATTGATTGACTTCATCTAAAAACCGGCACTTAAATCTGCCTATACAACACAAATGGTAATTAAGATCCCAGTGTATGAAGGCTTTATAACAAGCTTATATTATTGGTCAGCATGTACATCCAGAGGACTCCTGGATCGTCTTTGTACTAAGAATAAGGGGTTTGATACCTTTCTTGGTAGGCCTAGTCATTCAGCGTGTGGAAGAGGGATCACAATTCTTTTCTTGTGGTTGGATTTGATCCCGACTCGGTCAAGAGTTTGAAGTCTAGATACGGGATGCATCATTATTTGTATCTTAGGAGATTTTTAATTCTTTGCATACAAAGGAGTATGAAAAGAGAATATGATGGCAGCCCTTGCTGATACGATGGCTGATACTGAGAGCCTTCGCACAGGGAAATAGTTACAGCTCTTTTATGCAAAGTGTTCAAATCGTCTTAATACAAGAACAAAGGATATAAAACAGACGTGGTTGTGGTTTGGTTATGGTAGCTTCTTTACTTCAAACGATCTTAGTAGCCATGATCTGCATGATTATGCTTCACACGTTTAAATCCTCAGCGTTGAAAGAGTTCTGTGCTCAATATATTGTAGCGATAAGTGAAACTCTTCAAACGTCTACGCTCGGGCATACTTTCTACCGGGCCATGTCTAGAGACTATCTGTGCTCTATATATAATACACTAGGTGTGGGCTTTCGGTCAACCCTCTAAAAATTAAGGTTGTTCTCTTTATGAGAAGGAGGAGTGTGAGTAGTTTTTTAGAACCTGGTTAGCAGTGTTAGCACTAAGTCTATACCCTTTTGTAAGAGTATTGGATAAATGCCGTCCGGTCCATGAGATTTATAAGGAGAGAAAGATACGAGCACATACCTAACCCTCTCTCACAGTCGTCACTGCAGACCTCCACTGTTTGCTTCCGCTAAGGTCAGCATTCTACCTGTCCACATGCATCCATGAAAGTGCGTTTTCATAAGCAGTTGTACCCTTTCGAGTATGTGAAGTTTCTATCGGGCTTCCGAAGGACATCAAGTTTGCCATTTGGATCGCCCATGATAACTTTGCACATTTAATCTCCTCTTTGTATTCTGTCTGCGCGTAAGTGTGGGAAACCCAATCAGGATCAGAGCCAGTTTCCATGGCCCTATTAAAAAGCCATCCTTACTTCCTTCCTGAGAGAAAATAGCTTCGCATTCCACCAATGATTTCGTTTAGCGCCGCCAGTCTCCTTCTCTGGGCAAGCAGTGTGGAAAGGTTCAATTATTCCGGCGCTCAGCGTATCAACCTGCCTGTCGACAGAGGCACTGCCCTCGATTATCTCCCTTCCCCGTCCTGTATCGAAGGGGTTGGCTCGAAAGTAGTTTAAGAGAGCTTCTCCTCTTCGAGTTGTATCGGTGTTGCCCCAAACGTGTGTATGGGCGTTAGCGTCGATGCATACGATGTTGGTTATTTAACTTACTTACTTGAAAAATGCTTTACATTTCCTTTAAAATATATTCCATGAGTTATAGGCTTTTTCAAGGATTTTTTTGACTTCATGGCTCGGTGATATGTTTGGTTTTTCCTCTGTTTATTGTAAATCGCAGGATTTATTCTTACCCCTTTCCTGAGTTCTTACTGTTGGCCTTGTACATTGCTTTCCACCCTCTGCCTACATCCGGATTTCACAATCATCCCCTACTAACTCAAACGAAAGATTTAAAGCAATAATTTGTAAACGTCTACCGGCCTTAAGGGCATCAATGAAAGAAAAATCAACGAAGCATCATGCTGTTACCAATAATCTTTTTAAGATTATACAAATGCTTCCCGATCGCATCGCATTTTCTATTGCCGTTCATACTGTAAACATAAAAATGGTTGATTAAGGCAAATAGGCTTAAAATGAGGGATGTGAGGAAAAGCTAAAAAACTTAACTTTTTATTCGCCAACTACGTAAAAATTCTTAAAAATAAATATCGCAGAAAATGGAAACCATCGTAAGGTTCGTGCGAGTACCTACCCCACGTATTTAACCCCGGGGGTAGTTTTTTTCTGTTTGTTTGAAGATTTGAAAGAAATATTTTCCTTAGTCCCGAATAAAGGTAAATGGACGCGGTTTTCCTTAAAATTTAATTACCTAGCCTTATGCGCCCTTGAGGCCTGCAATAAGATACTCGTATAAGCTCAGATGGTTTTACTTTAACTACTAAAAGTACAATTTGCGTCAGATGCTTTCCTACTCCACTCGTATTGCTTTCAGATTTTGTCTTTTATAAATCTGTTTTTTTTTTGTGGTAGGCCACGGAGGTGGGGAATCTTCCTCAGATGCCAATAGCCTAGTGGGCGCCGTGTCTCAGTGGTCAGTGCGTTGTATTACTGAGTGGGACGTTAAAGGTTCGAATCCCTGAAAAAACACGAAAAGAGTTTTTTCCACATTCCACGGTGAACGATTTATATCCTGGCATAGAATTGTCAGTCGATATCTGCGTATGTACTAAACCTCGTCCCCGCATACAGGCTTGTGCTGCGCTTTCTTTCAGGTCTCCTCACAGGTTCTGCAGACTTAAGGAACACCTCAGTAAACTAGATATACATATGTAGAGCAACGCGGAGACTGTAGATTTTGCACAGACGTTGAGAAACCCCAAGGATGTGGAATACTAATCTAGAAAAGAAGGAAATACGTGGCTGCCTATCAACTATCAGAAGATCTACCATCGTTGGATCCACTTCAGATACTCCGTTTCATTAAGGAAATCAAACTGAATAGGTGCCCTAAGTCGAGTATGTTATCGACTAGAACTCCAAGTCAGGGGAGCACAATAGATCTACAACGTCGTAATGCCCTTAGTTGCTTCTGTTGCTGCTTTTAGATTATCTATTCTCCGTAGAGCATTTGAAAGAGTTGGTAGGAAACTATGTACATTTTGCCATTCGATTCGCTTTCGACCGCTATATGTGGTCAAGGAGTAACAACGGACTGGGCAGAGCAATTCTCCCGGCCATGCATCGTTATTTTCATCGGTTGAGGTACTTGCGGTAACTACCCTGATGAGTAAGTAAGGCGGACTATTCTGAGATGGTTCGAAAGCCGCTGATTTCCCTTTCTTCTCTCCTACTGGGCGGGTATTCCTCTTCCTGCGCTTATCTTACTTTGTAGCGATTTAAAATGTGTATCTTTTGATACCCGGACTCCTTTTTGAAGGTGAGTGGATACCAGTGTAGTTTCGGCTAATTCATTGATGTTGTTGCGATACTGACTCCACTGAGTGTTGGCGTTACTAGAAGCTGAATACACTGGGCACAGTGTCTCACTCATTCGCTCATTGTAGTCTCCGAGGATTCCAGCCGAATCTGAGGATTCTTTTGAATCTAGCTACTAGGAGGTAATGTTCAGAGTCGACATTGTGGCCTCTGAATGTGTGCTATTTGATGTGTGGGTCCCAGCGATCAGTACGTCGACCATCTGGAGACAGCCAAGAGTCTTCGAAACTTAGTGCTACTTATCACCGTATTACAAGCTGCTGCACCGTATTAGTCAGAAGCCGTTGTATATTGTCGTGTCATGAAGGCTGTGTTATATACCGCCAAAGATGTTTTCTTTACCGATTTTGACATCGTACTCCAGACAGGCTTCATAAGTACCATCCAGGAGATCAGAGAGTTTCTTCTTGGCATGGTTTTAGACTTGTCGGTATGGGCGTGTACGCATATTAGGCTGATGTTACAGAAATTGATTTTTTTGAAGTCTTGATCGAAGTCGGTTCCCCACGACAAATCCGCGTGCTAAGATGGGATACGTTTGGTGGCAGCTATAACAGACGTCGCATTCCTGATCTACCTTGTACTGTGAGGGGAAATATGTAAGTTTTTGAGTAGCACCCGGAGTGTAAAGCCTGCGCACAATTTATGTGCATATTTGTCACTCCTGTGACGTTCCAAGTGGTGTCGTCATTTGAGCGGGGTTATAGTATTCCGAGGGTCCTATCTTCCGCGTACCAAAATGTGTTTTATGTGGTAACGATGTTAACACATCGGCACAACCACATCCAACCTGGAATGCCGGATATCTAACGTATCTTTTGCAAATCAGTCGGTTGTTCTTTTATGAGCCCTTGTAGCTTTCGCAATATTAACTTTTTCACGTGGTTTCAAGCAGTCGATGCATTTACTTCCGTTTTAAATTGTGTCTGACAATTGCTCTTCTGTTCTATCAGACCATTGCAGTCCTGATCTACGTTATTCTTCAGTTGTGCGCTTAATACATCGGCTTGAATATCCTTAAATGTTCGTAATATTCAGTACGAGTTATTCTCTCGTAAACGATGTCCCATATGCATCCTCCTACCTCCCATGCATATCAACTTTTTGAATCCCAAATAAACAGACAATTTATACCAAAAGAATCTGTTCGCACACAACCAATTCAATGAAAAGACATCCTTTGTGAAACCACTTCTCCTAATACCTTCCTTTTCCCCTCTTAAAATTCACGCAAGGATCTCATTCCGCTATCTCCGACCACTTCCGATATGAAACCAATAAAAGTCACCACACAATCACCCTGGTGAACGAAATGAAACATGTTGGCATCATAAAAACAAGATCGTAAATGAAATTAAGTGGATACACCCACACAATACCCGCTTAAATTCAATTTACTGTTGTCACATACTTTCACTGTTTCAGTGTTTTCATCTTCAAAAAATATTTACGTTGACATTTTCGACAAACACAAGTGCACGATGGCGTATACTTGCTCAAAAAAAAATCACAAATCAATTCAATACACGGTTCATCATCACATGTCCTTCAACGAGTTGAATATGAAGCAGACTCCTTTACCGCACGGTTTATGTATGCAATATCCTCACTATTTCCTACGTAGATACATCCCATCCTATTGTCTACATTCTCTACGTGTGCGGTACACATCCGTACGTGTGCAAAAGGATATCGCACGAGTGTAGTATTTACCGACATCAAATTGGCAATCAAAACTATGAAGCAGTAGTTATTACATGCATGATGACTTAATAAAGCCATTTGTATTTAACTGTTGTGGGAATCCCTTTTCCATGGCAACAGGGATGCTCTCCTTTCGTATCTTTGCGATTTCATGCGTTCAATAAAGTAGCAAAGCCACATTGCGGTTGGGGTTTTACATATGTAGATGTTGGATGTGTGCTTGGTCAGTTCTTGTAATTTCCTTAATAGAAATGGCAAAATACAAATGGAGTCCAGTGAAATTAAGGACATAAATTTAGCAGACCGCCTATAAAATTAAAGCCTACTCTTTCCAAACCTACACTGAGTCACAGAAGTGTAGTTTTTATGAACCAATGTTGAGTGAATGCTTGCAAGGATACTGCGAAAAGGGTTCACATTCCAAGATGCCACTTGATAATGAATGTAACCACAAAACGAGTCCTCAGTAACTGTCAGTCCGACGATGTGAATTTAAATCTCCTTAACGCAGTAAAGGGTATTATGCCACAAGCCTTGAAAGTCTCAGAAAAACTAATGTTCTTTTGAATAGAGCACTTAAGACTCGATAAGAAGCGGATTCAACTCTGCTCCCTTACCGTACTTATTTAGGTGGTGCTGCAGTTCCGGATGTGCCTGGGCATCAATTTTGTACCCATCTAAACCAAAAGGATATAACATTGGGGTGAGGAAATTGATTCCAATGGGAAATCATCTGGTGATGATGAAAATAGTCAGATTGTGCAAAACTCTCAAGGAAACAATACAGCTAAGCTGGATTCACTTTGAAAGTCTGATGGTTCCCACTCTAAATCCTTACAGGAGATCTAAGTAACTTTGATTCCAAGACACTTTCCAGGTTGTATAATAGTCTACTAAAACACTCATTGCGGGACTACCAGACGAAACTGGAATGTTGCGTACCCTATGGTAGTAGACGTCGATCAGGTTTTCCTTTTCATCGTTCTGATGCCATACATTCATTAGAAAGGTGGTGACATCCTAGGTTAGACCCCCTAAGGAGGGTCATAAGGCCTGCTTGTGTCAATGGTATACCCAGCCTCCTAGAATTAGAAAAGTCTGCACCTTAGCTAAAAGTCTTAGACCTGTCAGCCTTCTTTTTGATAGCGAAGTGGGGTGTTGTATCTTCTCTGAAAACTAAGTACGACTAAGTATTTCCTTTCGCCTCCCAGATCATAGCGGAATCATGGCGGTAAAGGAAGCTTGAAAATCGGTAGCGTAGTGTAATATCTGTCAAGGATATTAGCATTTCCACCGACAGCCAAGTGACAATCAAGTTCAAGTTTCAAAGACCGCTATTAACTCCGTTTATCTCTCTCAGAGATGAAGGAGCAATTCGACATTTACCTCTGCTGGATGCCTGGCCATAGATTCATTCAGGGAAACTGCAGGGTTGACGAGCTTGCCAGAAAGGGTGCGACCCTTAGGATTTTGCTTAAATGGGAGAACCTTGGTATGTCCTTCGCTACATGCAAATATTTACTTAAGCTGGACGCTTTCATCAGGACTTAACACAGATTGGGATATAACTCGATGTGTCTTATATGTGACACATCTGGCATAATCTGGATAAGAAACTTAGTACCGGGTTGGTTATGCTAAAGCGATTACAAATCAGCTATGTACATGCTCAGTGACCATCCTTTACCTCCAATCCATCTATTTAACTCTATCCCCAAGAAAACTGTTCTATTTGGGTGCTCTTTCTTCAATGTCCTTAGTGAACTGGCATTCTTAGACCTCATGAGCTTCATTAAAATCCCCGGTTGGTCTTATTTGCTACCCAGGGAGCCAAAGTGGAAAGAGCCATAGTATTCTGGTGTTAACCTAAGTCTTAACCAGTCTTCTTGCTGAGAAGTTTAGAATATGATTGAGAAATGTGTGAGATGGGTTGTATTGAGAGAAAAACTTCTGAGGAGACAAGAAAAGTTATACGAGTAGATCCTGTGAATCTTCCAATCACGTCTGTAAAATTAAGAACTGTTGGTCTTATAGAGCGCGTCTTCACCAAGTTACCTTCAGCTTCAATACGTAAATGTGGCCATCATATAACCAACATGGAAATGATTGAAGATCTCACGTGCTTATCCTGTCTAAAAAGTGAAGATACGGTCTCAGTAGAGTCCTTTATCTCGGTTCTGCGAGAATGGGATTATGTCCCCTGGGATTTTCTCTGTTTTCTGTTGTTGGTTGAAGTTTTACGTCTTTTTTAGAACTGCGAAGAAGTCTGACTACGTCTTTACAGCCCCCTCTCCCATTCATTCATGGTCATGCATGGCTATTGGAGCGTTAATTTCATTTTCGGACCTAGATGTAGTGTAGTAGTAGTGGTAATAGTAGGGGCTTTGCGACTATATGAATGTCGAGTAAATGGATGTATTGGGTTTCCGAACTGGAGCTCTAGTGAATGAGATACCCAAGTTAGAGTACCTGTCTTACTCCACTTCATTGTCTTGATAATTCAGAGTATCTGCAGTGAATTCAATAAAGTCAGATCTATCTTTGATGAACGGTAGCTAGCAGCTTTGATAGCACTTGTTATCTATTGATTCCAACAGATTTCATTATTTCGGGAGTTTCCAATCGGCTCCAACTGCTTTGGAGCTTCACATATGCATTTGCACTTGTCCTAGAATCTAGTTTTAAATGAACTTATTCTCGAATAAAAAAACTTCGGATAGTGAGTTGGAAAGATAAAATCCTTTATTTCAGTCCTAGGATTAAATAGCACTACCGAAGTGAATCAAGAGCTTGATCGAAATTTCAATTGGAGAAAAAGTGTGACCGAGCTTAGAGTCCTTGATTGCGATTTAGTAACGCAAAAGGGCAATATTTTCCCAGTGAGATCTGTAGCCACACATTGCGCACTGATTTTACATACTGGAAGTTAGGCCGGTCCTCACAGATGATATACTAATTCCGACAAAAAAATATTCCATGGGTGGTATGTCTCAGTGTCCTGAGAACGACCACAATAGCGGCAGAGTAAGTAATGCTGCAACAATTGACATCAGCAGCTACCAGATTAGCATGAGAGACTACTAGCGATGGAGAGAAGAATAGAGTTCACATGCCAGTGTTTTTCCGATGCACCTTCACCAACACGCCTTCAGGCGACAAACAGTCAATACCACACAGAGAAGAGAAGACCGCGTAGTCCTTTGCAGCGATTTATTTTGGATTGATGTGGAATCGAAGAAAAAGTCGATACCGCTGTCTTCTTCTCATTTATTTGGTAGCTTCCAGAGCTAAGGTAGCGATCAGTACACGCTGCTTGTCAAGTCCACTGATATCATGGCATATGTACATCGATAGAAAGTCAGCCATTAAATCCATCACATCTAGCATCATTAGATCTAAGGCATTGCAAAACTGCGCCCTATATCTTGACCAGATAGCACAGTAGCCTCATACTTCCTGCGTACTGGGTTATTGTAACATTCTCTTTGATAGTGTAGTTGACGAGTACACACCATAAGGCTATTCTAGTCCAAACAGTATAGGATTGACCGACATCGTACCATCCATGTCGTTTTGTACGTACGAGATAAATCCAAGCATAAATGGAAACATCTCGACCAATGCAGCAGGCTACTATGGCCAGTTGTAAATCAGAAAAGATTTAATGGGCTTTTGTTACTTGAGAGAACTGTCTCACTAGCAAACGTTATAATTGTGCACTGTACTATAGGCAGGCATAGAGTCTACAGAGATGAGGAAGAGGAATAGACTATGTCACAGTTGCTGTGTAGGTTGTGTCTCCAAGAGGCCCATACTTTAGTGGATTCCTAAATCGAGGTCCACCCCAAACAAGCCATCATGACAGTAAGCTTTAATGCTGATCATGATTGTGATTCTCTGTCGAAGCCATAGTTCAGTATGTATCCCATCGCGGGCGTAGTGGTTCTGCAATTTTAGCCTACGAGTATTTTTTATGTTGCTTGTATATATTGGAGATACACACTAATCTGTCAGTGTATGCCAGGTGGCCTTCTACTTTTCTCATAGACCATATTCGAAACCAACCTGTCGTCACCAACACTGATTAATAACTGCCCGCTGCTATCTTTTGCGCTGAACGTTAAGATCGCCTTCAGTACGATCAACTGAGCAGGTATATATTCTACGAGCAGTCACGATAAAAAATTCCTTCTCTGGTCAATATAGACCCATTGTGAGATCTGTTGGGAAAAAGGGTGCATCTCTGCTAGAATGACGTCTACGTACCTTAGGAGCCAATTTCTTCAAAAGCACCGCATAGGTAACAGGAGCTCAGATATCGGACCTCTGCTTTGGTTTATAAGGATTTACAATGGACCATTGGGTCTCCGAGTGAACGTGATGGGTCCTTATCTATCACACACCCTTCTATTACCTAATCCACCTAAGCTTGTGGAGCATAACCTATCCAATAGTTAACTATAAATTAAGTGCACTACTTACTGCGCCTGGAATACAAACCATCCTTTCGATTTCGATCTACGGACGTCGTTCACCGGTTTATCAGGCAGTTCTTCGATGTCCTAGAAGAAATTTTTCCTAAGAATTTTATTTCTTTGGTGGTAGAGGTTTGGACAGTGGCAAAAAAGGGGGCATTGCCTTCATGGACTTCCTGAACACCACAGGTTCTACAGAGGTCTTCATTTAGTAATCGTAATATCCTCATATGCTACCGCAGAGTGTTATGCCCCGTAATCACTCCTACACATAAGGGTCGTTTTGTGTAAGTCCACCGGTTATATCTTTACTAGCACATGTGCTTTTTCCCCGTTTCATGCCTCAATGTGCACGACATGCTCAGAGACAAGTGCTGAGCCTCTTCTAGCCAGTTCATCAACCCTCTCATTTACTGATATACATACCTTCATGATCATACCTTCTGCAATAGATGTCACTGTTATCGCTGCTTGACTGTCGATGAAAATGGAGATATCTTCACGTGGTATTGCGTACATCACAGTTTTACGGGTGACTATTTTCACTGCTAGGACCTCCGCTTGGAAAATGATACTGTAGTTTGGGAGTCTGACTGATGTTGACATGTCCAGCGAATCAGAGAAGATATCTGCACCCATCAGTGTAGACTTCTATAGCTTGTGCGCTTGGTATCTTAAACATTTTTCTCTCCTCGAATAGACACATGTAAAAAGTCTTGTGACGTCCAGGTGTGGTCGGAAATTTTCGAAAATTTTCACCTACCAAATAGAAAAAACAGTCTTCCGCGGTTTTACGAGCATTGGACTTAAGAAGGATGCAATGCCTATCGGTGGCTACCGAGTTGCCCGCCGCAGCATTCCGCATCCTGTGTGACTCAAATAGTCTACCACAAAACCTGGGGAATATCGAACATTCGAAATCGATATTCGAATTGGTTCAAGTCGAAGCTTCTGGATAAAAGAGAAATTGATGGTAAATGTCGTTGTAAAAAATTGGTGAACAAACAACCCAGTTACAGTAAAAAGTGGCATCTGCGTGTTTGTCAAAGGTTATGACAACTGCTGAGAATGGGTATAAATATAACGAGTCGAATCCTAAAGCGACACAGTCGACATTTAACCGCGACAGTGAGTTGAATTGGTGCGCGAAATAAGTCGAAAAGAGAAGCGATTTTTGAATAACGTTGAAAAACAATAAACAGACCTCGACAATTGCGGTTTTTGAAGCAAAGAAAGTGCTGGGATAAACGATTGCTGTTTTGTGGTAAAGAAATATTTTATGTGTGTAACGAGGAATATAAAAAGTGACTGCAGTGCAATTGAAAGAAATTTCATCAGAAACTGATGCAGCAAATTGCGAAATAAAAACAAGCAGTATCGTCATTCAAACAGTAGCTTACGCGACTACACCATACTCGTGGTTTATTTTTTGAAAAATTGTGAATCAGCAAGGATTTTCAGCCATGAATCATCCTTGTGTGAACATATACGGAATTATGTGTATTGAACAGCAAACATAATTAATTTGTTTCGAAAATAATTAGTTTTCATTCAGTAAATACCACGCGGAGGAGAGGTGTGCGCCAGTACGTGGTTTGAGCTTTCTCCTTTGGTTTTTCAGCGTTGGCTGTATCTTGGCATGAATTTGTTTTTAAATTTTAATTTTTGTCGAAGGATTACCGCTTCTGAGACATCTACGAGTATTTATTTAGAAGACGTTCGTAGGTAAATTGGAGTCAAAGGGGAGAGTTAGGAAGAAGTTTGTGGCGTAGCGGTTTGTGAAACTTATAATTTGATCAATCCTCCAAGCCAGTGGTTTATGCTGTTTACTCGGATCTCTTGACTTCGTGAGCATTTTCGGTCCTCAGTTGGAGCGACAAATGAATTTGGTACACCGATGGTTCCACTTGTGTGGGTGCCGCATGTTTTGTCCAGAGCTACATACGTATGTATGTCCCATAGAACGCATTAGAAAAAAACCTCCGAAGGTCACACACAAACATATTATCAGATAGCCCAGCGGCTCCAAAGGCCTTCAAATCAATCAATCATACAGCATTGAGTCAAAACTAGTTTGGGACTGTCTTCTTACGCTCAAGCAGCTTGCTACACACAACACTCTATCACTCACCTGGGTCCCTGGTCACAAGAGCATTGCTGGCAATGAGATTGCTGACGAACTAGTTAGATCTGGCTCCAAACTCATAGGCCCTAAACCCTTTTTAGGCTTACCTTTCATCCAAATAAAAATAGAGCTAGATCGTTGGGAATAGCATGAAAAGCGCCCATACTGGCACCCACAGATTGGTCTAATCCATGCAAGGATACTTATAGACTTTTCCAGCAAAAGATCGAACAGATTCAAGCAATGAATGAACAAATCGCCAATCTGGCACTTATAGGCTATACCTTGAGGGCTCTGAAACTGTTGAGCATGGAATGGAAAATGAGGTTAATGCTACCTTTGATTCCATGTGTAATTCTTCCCATCGCCAAATGGATATACGAGTATTTCAGGATTTCCTAACGGCTGAGATTAAGTAATATGACAGGGTTTTAGTGAAGGTTGAGAGACTCTGTCCTTAGGAAAGAATACTTCCTTCCTTCGCATGGTGCTTTGTTGACGAAAATGCGCATTTTTGTATCTGTCATCCAAGCGTATACAGCAGACATTTGTTCACCAATATTGGGAACATTTTCGAGAGCAGATTGTAATGAACTGAAAGCAGCCATGGATAAGGCCGATGACTGGCGCATAAGGCAGTCCGCATCCGTTCATTTGCATCCGTTCATGCAAATAAAGCTCACAAAAAATGGAGTTTGGCATAAGGGACATGATCTCCGACATGAAGCATTGTTTCATTAGCTCAATGTTTATGATGTCCATCGGTAATATGAGTCCTGTTGTCATATTCAGTAGAAGTTATGAAGTGAGTATCCTGAAGAGGATCAAAGAGAAAATCCAAGTTATCTTTGTCAAGACTTTAATAATGACTTCTTCATAAACGGCTGCAAATTGAGTCTGAACGGGTTGGTATTCAGATGATAGAACCAAATACTTCAGTCCTTCAAATGTAAGGAGCATCAGAGAGGCGTGGTAGAAGTATTAGCATTTGCAGTGACAAGCCTGCTGCATTGAAGGCACTCACCTGGTTCACAGAGAAAGTGAAGGCAACGAGATCTGTGACGAGTTAACAGAGACTATTCGTCTAAGTCTGGAACCATAATTGGTTTTTCATCGACTCCAATATGATTCCAAAACGTAAAGAGTGATGGTCTGACCCAAATCCTTGAGGTCTGATAATAGGATTGCGAAATTTTTTCTTAATCTCGCTGAGAAAGACTGCTGAACTAAGATTGGGTTAGTGACAGGACACATTTCCATGTGGCCATCGTATGACCAACAGGGGAACAATTGAGTATCAACGTGCGCGCCTGGTTTAGAAAGCACAGATATGTTCATATGTCTAGTAAAGGACTATCTCTGTCCATGCTTTGACCATTTGTTTAACTAGGGAACACTGTTGAGGATACATTCGGTGTGTTAGAACCAATCAGATAGTGATATGCATCAGGAGGTCCATTAGTTCCGAGAAGAAGCAACTTCCAAGAATCCTTATTCTTCCGACGAATAGGACTGAGCAATCGCACGTACCTAGACTTTCTGCAATAGTCATTGTGTTGTGCACCGTGGTATTCCATATATGTAAATACTGAGATGACTTGTGTATGGCTTTTGAGAAATAGATGTCGTCTTGCTAAAGGCAGGTCATAGCATCCTGTCTGCTGCATATGTGTCTGGGTTAAACCTGCTTCGTTTTGCTCGACCAGTAGCTTCATCTTCCATTATCCCTCTTAAGGAGCTAATTGGGAGAGCCTGTCGCTACAGAAGGGAGAGCCGTTTCTTGCAAGCTCGTCAGTCCTTTTGTTTCTTGCGATATCCATATCCAGGGTCACCGGAATGGCTCTTGATATCTCGTTTGGATCTAAGTGAGGTTTGAAAGCTAGTATTGTTCGCAAGTACCTTTAACCATACCAGCGAACCATATATAAAAACAGGTCTTACAGACACACAGCTGGTTTGAAGTCCTACTTATTGTCCTTGCCTTCCGAGATGGAAATTGTGTACACTGTTTTCGATGCATTGGAAATGTACTCAGTCCAATCTCCAATCCTTCGTCGAGTGTCTACGTTTCCTTAAGATCTCTGTTCAGTTGGGTACAATGGACTACTTTTGTGTCTGAGTGCTTGATATAAATTAATCTTTATCAGCTCCTCCCCTCCTTTTCCCTCCAATTAAACTATTCATTCATTCGGATGCTATTTTTGATTAGTTCTATGAACTGAGGCAACATTTAATTGACCATTTCTTCGAAAATGTATCTGTAACTCGTATCACATACATTGACATGAGTAACCATGTGAACGAGGTAATTTTCTTTTATCTGGCATCCTTCCTACAAGAGCCTTGGCAGAAGTTTTATTTAATTTGAGTGCTTGAGTTTCTCTGGGAAAGAAAATGTGAGGACTTCACCTACTTCACGGAAACAGGAGCTCACATTCCCTACATGGTTTCCTTCAAAGCATATTAGATGCACGTACATATGTGAGTGGGCGGTGGTACAAAGATGCATTTGCCTGAGTGCAATTGCTTTCTATCAATTGAAACTGTAAGGTTTCATCATGACACCCTCCACCTCGTTAGTGCAGAAACTTGAACATTTTATCCTTTCAACAGAAGTGCTCTTACACTGCAACGCCTCCGAGGACGATGAAGTATTTCTCATCCGTGATTAAATTGCCTTTTCATTTCGTTCTACTCACATGCACTCAACTGCGTAATTTAACTACTTTTGATCTCGTCCTTGATTAAGTTATGAAAATGAAGGAAAACTTTTGCGAATTTACAACCTATTAGACGGTACGCTATCGTGTTTTCAATCCTTGCCTATTTGACTCCCATTAATGCAATCATTTTCACCATAACAACAACGCTAAACTTTTTTCAAAATAAAACACAAAATCCTGTTTAAAGTCGCAAATAGGACTTTTAAAGAAAAATTGCAAAACAACACAACACTTTGCTGTCGAAAGAAAGTTAAAAAGAAAACGAAAAAAAAGAAGAAAATAGGAAACAAAATTTATCCTCTCCTGCTGTGAGCCTATCAAAATTAATTTTGTGGAACATATTTTGCCGCCACCCCGAAATAAATAAATATGTCACCCTCGCAAGGATATTTAGGGAGACAGTGTTAGAAAATTTTCTCCTACTAAATATTTCACGAATCACTTTTCTACTTATCACATATTTACCAACCAAACAGAAAACCGCTGTGCAAATGTGACTTTAAGGACGACGACGTTATCATTCACTATGCTCACCCGTTTGATGCGTTCGCTGTGTATGTTATCTTGGATGCTGTATCCGTGGTCCTTTTTAGTAAACATCCCTTTCTCGCCCCTCCCCAAAAAAGAGACTATCTTACTCGCAGGTAGGATCTATCATTGTGTCACGTTCCAAATGTGGGAGGATGGAAGTGGTACGATAGTGTGTTGTGTATCTGATATTGCTATTAAGGCTCGCAGGAGTTACAGAACATTTGACTTTTGTGGGGGGTAACTGTTCTGTTATTTCGTTAATCCAAATGCAATGGACGGTGAACAGAGACCCTTCTTTGACTGGAATTCTATTGAAAAAACCATTCACACGAAATGAGGGTACGAAGATGAATGACTGTTAATGGATTGTGATTGAATACAAATGAGATTTTTAATCAGTTTAAGTTCGGGTATGGTGAGGTGCCGGTATCCTTAGCATGAGAACGTGAAGTTTCTAATTGTATCGGTAATGTAGCATAAGCTGAATTTAAGAAAATCTTTATTTGCTTTAACTTTAGATGAAGATACGGTCCATTGTATTTTTGTTTTTGTCGGGTTAGGAAACATACCACTGGAACACTCCAACAACTACTCCATTGAACTACCAGGAAGCAAGACCCAGCGTTACCCATTTTACTGATTTCTTTTTTGACTTTTAGAGAAAGCTGAGAAGGCATTCCAGTTATGCAGAGTTTACAGTATCAGCACAGTATCATCTGTCACCTGGTCCGAGCAAAGGCAGGACAATAACAAAGGAAGTCTTCCGAAGCTTCATTGCGCTCTTCAGATGCTTAGAGAACGACAATGAGTTATTTTCAGTTTTTTTTCCTTGATGAGAGACAGCAAGGACGCTGATTGATTATAAACGTTCGGAAGCATTCGCATCCTGGAAAGCCATGCCACACACTTTTATTTTCGAAACCCAATCGTCAAACTAGGCCGTGATCGAGGAGGCAGAAAGATCCACAGCAGGTTTAGTTCCTAAAAAAAATATTCTCCGAGCCTTACTTCGCAAGCTCATCTGAGACCTCATTTCCTGCAATTCCAGTGTGACTAGGAACCCAGACAAGAGTCAGAGGGTATTAAGCGCAGACTGACTGCTACTATAAACACAAATACTCTCCACCCATGTTTTCCTTACAATATAGGCCGTAGCCATTAGAATAGCATATACCTCCGCTTGAAAACTTTGGCACGATTACCTAACGAGTAGTGAAGACTGCAGCCCAGTCTAGTCCAGGCTCAGACTCTGCTCGAAGTTAGTTACAATTAAAGTCGGCTCTAAATTTCGTTGTCGAATTGCATCGGATGGTATATCCATGGAACCAGGGTCTAGGTAAACCCAAACGTATCAAGGGGAGGCAAATTAAGCCGAGCGTTCATTCAAGTACACTTCGCCTTGCAGTATGATTTCTTTGGAATTGTATTTGAGGGTTGAACACTCTTACTTAGCCTTAGCGAGAATAGTCCGCCCTGGATCACACTCTGTTATCCGGTTTCTCTGGCGAATCTGAGAATGAGAAGCGCGTCTAAGGTTGGCATATTGTCAACTGAGAATTGGTACCTACGATGTTTATATACTGGGTTAGTGCCCCACAAGGCTCTAGAATATGCTCTGGAAAGGCCTTCATTTGTTATACCTAGTCTGCAGTGATCCATTAGAAAGTCTGTAAGGATACGGAGTTTGTCTATGCATTCTTTAAATCTTTTCTGTTTGTACTATCCCAGAAATTCTTAGCTTATCTCTTACCAGGAGTGTTGCAGGTTCTCGCTCTGTCTTCTTTCTCCATTTTCCTGAGTTCTTTGTTCGCAGTATGATGCCCTATTCCGCGGAATGGTCAATAAAGGCTTCTTCTGCTCCATATTTTGCCAAGGAGTCTGCTTTTTCGTTACCCTCTAATCCGAAATGAACGGGTATCCAATAGAGGGTAACCTTGTCTTTCATTGAGTTTGTGTAGGCATTCCATTACAAGTTTTTATTTAATGACATGGGAGTCAAGTGGCTTGGTAGCTGCTTGACTGTCTGACTATGTTGCTATATCGGAGTTGCATATTGTATCTTCTGTCGAGATTGAGTTGGACGCATCTTCTTGTAGCATATATTATCCAAATGCACCTTCTCCTGTTCCTTCTTTGGTTCTCGAAGCGTCTATATAACACTTTAGGGTGGCAATGGTGTAGTGGTAGCGTCATCGTTCGTCGAGCTGATGGTTCACGGTTCAATCCCTGATGTCAGTAAGCATTATATGATAAGAGGCAGTCCGATCAATTGCGAAAGTTTGTGACAACACTACTGCGAAGGCATAACACTGGCAGTAGGTTTGTCATATGGCTGGAGAAATTGATCGCTCTGTTGATAATTGATATGCTTATGACATCAGGTGGATCGGGAAAAAAGTACTGTGAATCAGAAGCGAAGGCAAAAAAATACATGACAGCATCAAATCTCCCCAGTTATTCTGGACACCACCCCTGGAGCTAATGTGAAACCTAACACATCTGAGTTTCAAACCACTGCACCAATCTCTTTCTCTCTCTCTATCTACATTTCCGACGCCCGCACCATGTGAATAACATGTAAAAGGGTATTCATAACCCCTTGAGTGCGGGTAAATTATAAAAAAAAAAAAAAAAAAAAAAAAAAACTTTATTGTGTGGTTGTATAGTCCGCGGGTTATGGATTCGTCACTAAAGTCCTTCTTTCTATTTAACCTCGTGCGAAATTTTTTGTCGAACTTCAATTTCCTTGTTCGACCATCCTTAGGGATTGCTTGAACTAATGCATTTCTCCCTCCCGGTGCCCTCTTTTGCCATCCTCTTAGCTTTACGTCCAGCTCAACTACGAGGAGAAGCGGAGTTATCTCAAGGAATACCTCCATGGCCACAGTTGGACATGTTCTCATGGCCCCTTTAATGCAGAGGTATGCAAGTCTTTGTATTTTAGTGAGTGTCTTCCTAGTGGCTAGACTTGTTCGTTTTGCTCACTCTATCGCTCCGTATGTAATCACTGGTCTTACAATGGTGATGCACATCAATCTTAAAATGCTCGGGCTGAGTCCCTAGGGCTTACCCACTAGGCTCCTACCTAACACCGTGAGCACTTTTTGGATATCTCCTCTGTATGTTTTCTCAGAAAAAGTTTACTGTCTAGATGGAATCATGTTTCACTCTTTTTACTTGTGTCACTGGGCTCGACAGCTCTATTAGCTTCAGTTCAAGCTTCTTTCTTCTCGTAAATGAGCCTTGCCGTTGCATTAATAGCTATCCAGGCTCCAACTTAACGAACGTCGACTTTGGCATGAAAAAGCTGCTATAGCTAAGAGGTTGAAGGACATTTTGTTCAGATTTTCATTGGAGACTCAGGCAGCGACTCTTTCTTTGGTTTTGGATCCAGCTATGAATATTCAGAACGCTTCATTGTAAAGGCAAATTCTCTGCCCGGTATTAATTGCTTGCATCACCAAATTCATTACTTGTTCGGAGGGCAGATAGTCAGTGACGGTCAGAAAATGGAAATCTCTCAGCCTTAGCTGATAGCCACTGATGTCGATTAGGTGGAGGTGCAGTATGGTTTAGGCCGCCTCTGTTGAAGAGGTTCTCAGGCAGGCCAATCGCTGCATGTTTCCTAATAGTTCCAATCTACATCGCATCTCTACGCGTTAAGAATATACAAACCAAGTGGATATGCATTAACTCTTTCCTCATTCATGGAACGATAGATGACAAGAAATATCCTTTCATACTTCTCCTGAGTGATTTGATTTTTGAGAATCCTGAACCAACTGTATAACCCCATCAAACAATCAAAGAATCGCATCAATCAAACGTTCAATGAAGTGAAATGTCATTAACACTCTCCCACCACTAATGACACCCCACAAAAACACAGGATATACCCTTAAGCACTTATCGCATCATTAACCCGACCAAAATGAAATACTATTTCCCAGAATAAACCCTTTTATCCTCCCTACCAACACAAAACCTCAGCACTGGTCGGAGATGATTTTCTATTTACGAAAATATCAATTATTATCTCATAATGTGCCGCACATAAACACGAAAACAATAATACTCGTACACTCCCACCCACACACTGCCTAATCCCCAAGTTGTTACTCATCCCTGTGTGTCCTTCCACCATAATAGAGGTTAGACGGGGTGAAAGAATGCCCGAACTTTCTGGATGATTGACATCGCATTTATGGAAGTATATTAAAAGGAAATTTGATAGAAAAAAAAATGTATTTCTCTCCTTATTGTTGTTTTGTTATTGTTTTCGAACAAAAAGAGCAGATACGAGCAAATTACTTCCCACAGGAAAGTATCTTATACACACTGAACTCTGTGACAAATACACACATTCCTTCAGCGAGGAGAGTAACTGACATTAAGTACAGATTCACTTAAGGACCCTGTGACAAAGCTAAAAACATTTTTAACACAATTTCGCCAGCAAATTGTTTTTTTTTTTCCTTTCCTTCTGACAACAAACGACACGCAAAAAAGTCAAACCACTTAGTTATCCTTGAATTCTGTAGATTCTTGTGGGGATTATTGTTGAAATCCCTGGATTAGCATCTTTTATTCATAAAAATAACGGAATTAAGGACCCAACGTGATGTTGCTTTTGTTAAAATAAAAAAAACACAAAGAATTACAATTTAATGCTTTTCAATAGGTAAACGGTAACGGCACGATATGCCTCCCCAAAACCCTCTCATCAAACATCAGATACATTTTTTGATATTCAAATTTTAACAAAAGATCTGACAGCATGTATCGTATCCTTTCTGCATGTGACAGAAGCCAGTTAACACCGCTCCGCTAATGTAATCAGGAGTACAATAAAATTACGCAAAAGAAAAAGATTCGTAGATAAATCGTTGTGATTACAGGGGGTGTCCCAGAAGGACGGGAATGGGAATGAGCTCCAGAAATTTAAATCATATTTGCCAAGTGGCAATATGGGAGATTAATTTCACCGGGGTAGGAGTGCGCACAACGAAGGTACAAAAAACCTTTAAATTGTTTATTTATGAGGAATTAAAAAAAAAAAAACGGTCAGGCAGGGGTGGGTGAAACGAGGCTTGGGTTTATTTATGGAACGTGATGTATCTTGTGCCAAGAAATTATTTATTTCTCAAAAACGCTTTTGGGCATTTTTTGTGAGTTTTTTTCCCTTCTGAGTCCTGTGAGACAAAAGCGGAAATAATTTCATCTCTCTGTGATGTGGGGTTGGGGTTATTTCCCAAGAGACATCTGCACACGATTCGAATCGAATCAAATTCGATGATTGAAGTTATAGTTTCGAATTAGTGCGTTGAATTGCCATAATTCCTTTGGGCGTAGTCATGTGGATAAATGCTGCTGTTCGAGGGGAGCAATGGTTTGGGCGTAAGTGTGTTAAGCTTCATTAGACGTATTGATTTCAATATGTAGCTGGGAGAGGGAAGTGAAATTGCATCGTCAACCACACATGGTACTCAATGGAAATAGGAATACGTTATATCCTGTGTTGCTAAGGTTAAGTCGAATTCGAACGAAGACTGGGATAACTATTGTAGGAGTAGGAATATGGTACCAGATACACGAAATGTCATAATAAACTGGAACCATATATCGCTCCCAACAATTTGGCTACCATTTGACTATCAAAACACAGCCCAAACTGTCTCCCCTGGTATATGCCATCACTTTTTAAAGATCACATTTTGATTCTGAAAACCCCAAGTTTTGCAAAGCTCGTAAATGACAACAGCTAAACATTTCGATGTACATACGAGTACATAGTATGTATGTATGTGTCTTAGATAAGGTGTTAAGAAGTGCTTCACCGAACTCCGAATCCGAAAACAATCCATGGGCCATAGGATATCAAGTCGTAATGGAAAATCTTAAAGACTGTTACAGACATCTACCTACGTCCGCAAAATTTCTGAAAAACGCAGTTACGTCTCGATTCCAGCATCAATCGGTAGTCACTCTTGAGAGTGAGGATAAAGTCGAAGGAAGACTAGGTAAAGTGGTCAGTTTTCCTGCTTGCTGCCAAGAAAATACGCAAGTAGCCCTTGATCTCCGTGAGCGCACTACTCACGAGATCTTGCAGCAAATTGCATCTCCTCCGCAAGAGACGTATGTAGTAATGACCATGCCATAATATAGTACTCTAGGTGGATATTCCCGTGGAGCTCTTACGAGTAGCGCAACAACATCGGCTGGGCTACTGCTCCCACTTATGGACAGAGCTTGTGAAGTTCAAGCTTTAGATATAAGACACGCCGAGTGGTTGGTCCTGTTGAAAGTTGTTGGTAGAACTGAACTGCATATGTATGTACATATGTATATGCAACAGGATTGCCAAAGCAAAGTCCGCACTCCGGATGTTGTCCAAAATATGCCGAAGTATTGCAAGTAGAGTTTGAATACCAGCTATGTTTGTTCCTCTCCAACGTTGAATTTATGCTGTTACATGGATGCAGTACTTGGAGAGTGACTGTCACTATCACGAGAAGGCTGTGAACGTTCATAAAACGATGCCCGTGCAATATCTTAAGGTTTTTTTTTGGCCCAACAGTATTTCTAACGTAAACCTCTGCCAGAGATCGGCACAACCATCCGAAGATGGATGTGGCAGTGGATTGGTCACGTACTTCAAAACAGTCCCATAGCCAACCATATGCTGCCCAAGATAAGACCTGACGGACCGAGGGGAACATGGCGCAAAATAGTCGAGAAGGAGGTACGGCAATTGAGAAAAAGTTGGGTAGAGATGAGCCACATTGCCCGAAACCGTACACGATGGCACGGGTGCAGTAGAGGCCCTAGGACCCACAAGGGGATACATGACATTCAAATATATATATATTGCCGAACATCCTCAACTGTAGTCAACTGTAGCTAAGGTAAAGCGGGTGTAAGAATGCGTGGGCCTCATCAATGTGAAATGTTCTAGTTTGGGCTTTAAAGCTTTAAAGTCGATGTGTCTTGATTTCAAATCCGTTGGTCTTTTCCAGAATTTGCTTTAGTAAGAGAAAATAGAAATCTCCTTAAATTTTAATGGAACTATTTCGTCCTCCGTCAAGCTGCCAAAGAAGGAGAATTTGATGGGATGCGGGAAATGGGAAGGAATATGCGTTATAGAGTGGACAAGAGAAGATCTAGATTCGATGTCAAATAGGGGGGCTTTCGGGCTGGATACTTCTGCACGGATCACAGCAACACAGCAACCTTGTGGACCACCATAGAGCACTACTTCGAGTATAGGTCTCCGCTTCCACTACTGTTCATCGACTTTGAAGTGGACAACGACATCTTACCTTTAACACCTAGTTTAAGCTTACATGACCTCCAAAGAATGGCGCAGAATGTTCAAGCTGAGAAAAATAAAATTTGGAAATGTTTTTAGGACCAAAAACAAGCTGAGATGCTGAATCAGTACTACTGTATAGGTGTAGTACTTGGAATGTTACCAACAAGGTCACTGGAAGGCTGCAATCCTTTGTTAATGTCCACGTGATTTGTTGGTGTGGGAGGGTGAGATAGGCCGCCATGTAGGCCTGTTGTGTTACTATCTAAAGGGGGGATGAAAGTGAAGGTTGATTTAATTTGGGGATGGATAGTCGGGTGGGGTTCCGAGAAACGTTTCAGGATTTTTCTAGTCGGTTCTTGGGTTTATTTGAAGTCTACGTAACATCTTAAGGATATTTTGGCCGAAATGCTCTCTAACGAGCAGCTCTATATGAGAACGGCTGAAGAACCTATAGACGTCACTGTATACAGGAGGAAAGTCGCAATTTGTTGATCAAAGTTTACGGCGTGAAAACAGCTCCATTGCAGTGCATTCCACTCACAAAGTCAGGTAGCCTAAGCAAGATCTGGCGAAGAACAATCGAGGATGAATCCAGGTTACTGGGGAAGAGTTGGAGAGCTCTTAAGCACTTTGCAGAGACTCGAACAGCGCGCAGACATTATTGTGTTGGCGCCCTATACGTCTCGAGGGGTGACATGATCTAAGTATGTAAGTAAGTACTCCATCCTTCAATAACTACATCAACTTAGAAGAGAGAACCTGGGGCCCCCAGTAATTCTCTTAAGACACTATAAGAACCTCGAATTGTGTCCATCCCTCTTTAAGATCGGATTCATTCAATCCGTTGGGTATCTGTTTACGTCTTGATTTATGAAATTCTATTTAATTTACCCAACAGCTGTCGTCTCAATTCACTTTTCAATTTTTTCATCAAAATCACGTAGCGAAATTCTAAGACAGAAACAATTTTCAAAGAATAACCTGGTACCCTTTTTGGCATAAGTACGTTTAGATGTTACCCAAATTACGACAACTTTAGCTTTCTTTCTTTTGACATCGACATAATCCACCATCAAAATATGGTAATTCTCCCCCTTTTTAAGGATCCATCATTTGGCGAGCAACATTGAAAAATCAAAGCAATTCAAATTACTTTTATGAATGACTAAGCAGCTCAACTTTGACTTTGCCAACGGTAGGCACCTAAGATGTTCATATTTCTGGTGACACTGACATACATATTCCGTCCGGACACCCACACGTGTGCTCTGCTCTGCGCCTACCACAGACGCACACAGGAAAAGATAGATTCCACTCACTTAATCCTGAAAATTTTCATAACATTTCACTCACGTAGTAGCCGCCGCCTCCTCCTCCCCCACCATGCCTTGGTTAACTAAGCGAAAACAGCTCAATTATGGCGGAATTTTCTTTTTTTAATTTCCTACCACCAGCAGCCGCATACACGCATGTAATTATACGCGAGCTAAACAAAGAACGTGACTTTGGAACTTTTGCAATTGTTACATTCCACGAGAGTGAACAATAAATCAATTAATCCCATCCATAGTAATATCCTTGCCAGTCAGACCAGACCAGGCCACCAATATCCATCCATCCACCGAAATGGAAATGAAATCGAAAATATTTTCATCCATCAATTTCGGGCGTCATTCTCGTTCCCCGTTCAGGAGGAAAACTTTTCAAATTCCTTTCTACACTTGATATTCCACGGATTAAGGTACTTAGCATAAAGGGACCGAACAGATCCTTAATACACCGAAACCGAATTCCAAAGTCGAAGCCCGAGAGGAGTGCCTATGAAGATGGTTTTCCAATAACGATGCGGTGAAGGAAAATATGGAAATACTCGTATCTTTGAGTTTCTTTGGCGCGCTTTTATTAAACAATTTCAGTGCGTATAAGCTGAATGGTGGGTGCAAGGAGGAGGTGGAAAGGGGCGGCGGATTGTCCTTTACAATCTGTTGGGAGTAGGCACTTTATCATTTAATCAAATCAAGGAAATTACACTCGGGCTACAACTATACACGCATTGAGGACGTTCCTGTCGGCGAAACAATGTCGAGTAATACTTGCTTACTTCTCTGGTGACTGGTGACTGGGCCTCCTAGGAGAGGGGGAAAATTTTCTTGCGATTCGTTTTCAATTCAAAGAAAAAAGGCACGAGCGCGGGCGTTTTTTTTTATTTTCTTTTAACAGAAAGGTTGAATTTGCATAAAGGTTCGTCGGAGATATTCCTTTTGTTTTAGTTTTTTTTTTTTTTTTTTGGTGGGGCCTAGGAATGAGTTGAATTTGTGTTCCTTCAAGTTGAGTGCAAAATTGGGTTAAATGGCTTGAAAACCAAAAACCAGCTTAAGGACACATTCATTTATATTTCATGGGGATTATAAAGGCGAAAGGATTTGCAGGAATTAAATCCCAATGAAAATTGTTTGTCTTCTCGATAATCTGTTTTACATAATGAAAATTTGCGAAAGATATTTGCGAGACGTACAGAGTAATTTGCCAGGATGCTGGGCGGTTTAGAATTGACACGCGAGGGCGGAAAAAAAAAGGGCGGCCTGGGGAATTTCGTTTTCTTTTTATTAAGAAGAGAACAATTTTTCGTGAAAAAAGAAGGTTATTCTGCCAGGAGTAGACCACTCAATTCAGGAAGCTCATGACTCAGCAGTTTTCCATAGAGGAATCTACCTGATGTGGGCCGTGTTTTTCTGACTAGTCCAAGCCGCAACGGATTGCTGTCTTAAAGGTTAATTCCCAAGAGCGTGTGTGTTTTGCTGTACTTAAAGCTCAATGTTTATGTCACGTCACATGAAATGGTCTTGGTGCTTCTGAAGGGGTGGAGACAGTTTTCCTGCTTCTGTTAACAAGGGTAGCTTGCGTGCTTTTTACCAACTGCTTGGAGCTGTTCTCCTGAGTGTGAATAAGAGATTTATGGCACCCATATCCTGTCAAGTCGTTTTCCTCATTTCATTGGTATCTTTCCGAGAAGTTGGAAGAGTCCTCTCGCATTAAAGTTCAACTCTTAATTATATTTGAAGGTTTCATACTCTAGAGTGCTCTTGTTCAGTTTCTCTAAGGAATCTGAGAATGAAAAGCAGGACCATGGATGGCATATCCTCATGTGGTGTATCGTACTTTCCTTGATATTTCATTCTTTTATGGGTCAGAGCCCCACAAGACCCAAGAAGGTGTTTCGGAGTTTCCATAGTTTCCTCAGTTGTGCTTTAAGGTAGCAGGGCCCCGTTGGGAATTCTGTTGGTATGCGTTCGTTGTTCTCGCTTAGGCTGATGCATCCGTCTAATCTTTTCCGGTTATGGCTCTCTAGTAGCTTGTTTATTTGCTCCCGCTCCTTCATTAGTTCTCGATACGTTTGTACATCACTTTAACATGTTTCTCAGTCTTTCATAGTGGATTGAGCCTCGTTGGCAAGTTCTTTTCAAAGTAAAACTTTCTAATACTATCGTCGCTATGGATTTGCTAGAACTGGACTATTCTTGAGGACCACATCAAATTCCTTCGATTTGACGCAGTTTTTGCTTCCTATTCCTTCTTCTGCCATCCTTAGGATCGTTTTGTTTGCACAATTTTCAACCACTAAATGCAAGAGACTCAGTTCCAAGAGCACTTTCATGACTGCGGTTTGGCACGTTCTCATGGCCCCTTCTCTATCCAGGAAAGAATAGATTTATTTCTTTCGTTTCAGGAGCACCTCTAATGGTATACGTTAACTGTTATAGACCAGTTTCTGTAGAAATGCCCGCTCTGCATGCGTGTTGACGGTGGTGAGGAGGGGATGCATTTAGTACGTCTTCTCTTAGACAATTGTCCAAAGCTGTTTCCATCGTTTTAAGAAGAAACGATGCTGGATGTACTTTTGGATTAAACAACACCTTGGCCCGTCTTCACTGCTGTGGAATGTAGCCCAGATAGAGATTACTCTTTGTTGTCTTTACCAGATGCGGTAATAGCTTCGTTAGCCCCTTCTGAATTTGGGCTGGCATAATGCCATCAACCCCTGGTGATTTGTAGAGCTGAAATGAGCTTATTATCCCTTTCAATCTCCCTCTGGAACAAATAACTGCTGCTATCAAATCGTAGAAAAGTTATGGCTTAATTTTTACGCCCACCTAAAAGGACGTGGTGGAGGTCGCTAGACTCTACTAATACACTCAAACCCTTACTATTGGTCGGTTGTACTGACTATGCGGATGCCTTATACAGGCCGTTTTATGTTGCTTCAAGGTAGCATTCGTATAGGTCTTAGGTCAATGGTCTTAAGATATTTCTCCACTTACGGCGACTTCGCTGGAACAGATATAGGGATCTGGGCTCTTTTCTCGAGCTTCTAACCTCTTTGAATGACATCATGACCGTCAGAAGTTCGATTAATTTACGTCTGTGTTCCGATGAGTAGCAGTCTATAGAAGGGTGTGGACCAATAAACCCAGCTGCAGAACCTTACTTTTCAAGAGCGACAGTTCTTTGATTATCATATATACCCACGAACCCAGTGACTCATGTCAGCGTTACAGAGTAACATAGGTCTACCCACGATTTTTACAATAATTATAACGGCAGAGGCGGCTTTGATGGCAACTTAGCTATCTGAAGAGATATACAATAGCCTCTGCAATGTTTCTTAAAGGGCGTCCACTTCATGACCTCCTATTGAAAGACGGTATTTATTCTACTCATGGATGCAGAGCCCTTAATCTAAACATCGGAAAAAGGAACTTCTGCTTCGAAAGGACCGCCAACATTTCTGTAGCTAGCACATGAGTTGCCCTTACTTACTAATTTACTTACTTACTTAGGTGGTGTTACAGTTCAGTGTGAACATGAACACGACTACAGAGATTAGCATGCCTCGGCATCCTCGGGGCTATGCGAACCTTCCCTAAAGTAACCACAGAGGCTCTTATTATACATCTTAGTCATAAAAGTGGCAATACGCAGCGCAGTTAACCTCCAACGTTCTATAGAAATCAAGCCGAATAGACTAATGGATCACCTAGTAATTTCCTCTGACTCTCTAGAGCTAGAAAGGAAATCGACTTTATACCCGAAACGCTCTGGCTTGGCAAAAAATACGAAATCGAAATCTTTTTTTTTTTTTTTTTTTAATTGAGAAGCTTCTTTATGATGACAGTGATCACCCTCGGACTTTTGTCCAAAATTCACGAGAGGTGGAACCATGGAAGAACTTGTAAGCACTGCTTCTGTTGTCTGTGCCAATCACCGTAGTAGAGCCATAGTTTTGCAACCTTTTTTTGCCCAACCCAACCCATCCCCTCGCACTTCCTGGATGGCTGTAACATTTGCTTTGAAGCAGCCAAGGGAAGGGCCACTGCTAATTGTTCGGTTGCATGCTGCCTATTAAGGGTTCGGGAAAGGATTTATTAAACATATCTCCCCTTTCAGTACAATCAGCATGCATACAGAGCGGGCAAATCTGCTGAGAAGACTCTGTTTCAGTTGACGGAAATCATACAGAGAGTCATTAAGACGAAAAAGTTAGTTCTCTGCTCCTTTCTAGACATCGAGGGGACATTCGATAATACTTCGCATGAAGCCTGGACAGAAAGGGAGTTCGCAGAACAGTATCTTAGTGCGAATTGCTGAGAACAAGATCAGCGGACCCTGGGACGTCGCATTGAATTATTAAGGTCAACACAAAAGAGGATGTTTACAAGGAGGAGTGCTATTTCCCCTACTATGGAGTATAGTTGTGGATGAATTACTTAGAATACGCATTTACCTAGGAATCAATTGTCAGTCCTACGCTGATGACATAGAGTGCCCTCTGTGACATCATACAATGGTGCCTAATAGAAACTCAAGAATGGTCTCGGACGGCTGGGCTCAACATAAGCCCGGCAAAACTACAACAGTACCGTTTACGAGAAAAAAGGAAGCTTGAACTGAAGCCAGATCAGTAAAAAAAGAAGTAAAAGAAGAAGAATTATCTAGGAGTAGTAGTAGGAGTCGGAGCCTAACGGGTAAGCCCTAAGAAGAAATGCATCAGTTGGCGAGAGCAATATTGTCAGACACCCAAACTGCTATCAAACCACTTGAATGCCTACACAACCTCAACGAATTGGGTGGTGAATACAAGAAAATCCTCTATTGGGTACCGGGCCATGTTGGAATAGAGGGTAACGAAGAAGCAGACTCCTTAGTAAGAGAAGGAGCGCAGAACTCTTCATTGGACCTGAAAAATTCTGCGAGATAGGGAATCATACCACAAGTGAAAAACTCAGAAAGATGGAAAAAGAAGGCAGGATGAGAACCTGGATTAACACTCTGAGTACGAGGCAAGCTAAGAAACTTTCGGAAAAATTCGAAGCATGCATTTGCCTCAGCTGAAAGAACCTACGTATCCTAACAGACTTTCTAAATCGGCACTGCAGAGTCGGCGCGGCGAGCATCTAAGGAAACTTGGTATAAGTAATGCAGGCTTTTGCAATGAGTCTAGCGAGACTCCAGAGCATCTTCTGGAGTCTTGTGTGGCATTGACCCACAAAAGATTGAAATACTTGGGCCAGCACCAATTATCAGATGAGGATATGCATTTCAAATTCCTCAGAGAAACCGGATTATAGATGGTGCTCTAAGGCAGACTGTTAACGTAAGAGTGTTCAACCTTCAAATACAATTCCGAAGGCATCATATCAAATTGCCGGGGAACTCTAACTGAGGCAACAAACCTCTTCTAGGTATTAGCGCGGTGCCCAATAGACCATTAAGTCGAAGTGATCTTGTCCATGGTTTGTTTGCCAAGCCCTCCAACAGTAGGCTTATCCATATCCGAAGCTGTTGGTTGCTTTGTAACTAATGCCACTTGTCAGAGCAGATTCAAACTGAGCACAACCATCGGTTGCGTTCTCTCTGTTTATCTCAAGACATCTGTGCTGACCTAAAGAGCACTCACAGCCAGAGGCAAAACTACTGACCACAATTCGAAAATTAACATTTTCCTGTTCGCCTATTTGCTGCTCGAACTTAGTTAATATATCCGCACACCATCTAAGTATCTCTCAGTAGCAAAGTGATGACAAACACGTGCGTCCGATTCTTTTCAAGTTCCTCTTCGAATTCATATTGCTTGATTAACTTAAAAGGAATTGTTTGCGAAAATGTATTTATCTGCGATACAAAAGTACTCGGTCCCCAAAAATGGTATCCAATGCAATTTTTTTTTTAATTTTTTTTTATTATCTTTGAACTTTTCCATAAGCAACGTCAAGTTATAATTAGTATCTCAAGTTAGTGAAAGAAATATATTTCAAATCAATTTAAAAGTTTTTTTTTCTCTGCTTTGTATCTCTCAATCTATTCTTTCCATTAATGAATATGCAAATTATGTTCTCTCTCTAGGTTTCCAATGAATTTATACACTCGTATCCGTCGTATCTGTAGATAATTATGTTTTGGCAGAGACAGTTTTTTTTTTTTGGTTTTTTGAAAACGTTTTCAACAGTCCAAGAAATGTTTAGTTTTGAAGAGAATGCCACTTGGTTGTTTTATTTTCGTTTTTGAACTTTAGATACTCGGTTTTGATTTTTTTTATCTATTTTTACTTGGAGCAGAGATTTGTGTTTTTTTTTTGTTCGATGTCACGTTCCTTTAGTTGCGTGTGGGGTGTTTTTTTTTTTCTTCTTAGGACTTACTTTCCAGGCGGTAAAGTGAGTTAATACTTGTATCTGTCGCCTCGAGTAATTCTTTATCGCGTGAACTGAGTGCTGCAGATAAAGGATACTTTTTGTTTGGTTTATCTTTATCTATTCCGCGAAGTGTCCCCAATTGTAGATAATTTCTTTTTAATTGGCCGGGTGGGTGGTTTAATTATTACAAAAATTGGCTAAGGAAATAATTGAATAAGTAAAAGTATCTCATGATTGTGGGTTTTTCTATTTGTTTTTGCAGGATATTAACCCCCTGGATATCTGGCGCTGTCTTGAGTGCTTTCGTGAGGAAATTAACTAAAGGTCTATTAATTTCTTGAATTGAATTCAATTAAGAAACGAACTACAGAATTAACAGTAGCGTGGGAAGCAACCAACAGGCGACAAGATGTACGGAATGCTTTTGGAAAGTGTCCAGCACTATGTGCAGGTAAGCACGCGACAATATTAAAAATGTTCAAAGTCCTATTTGTATTCGTTGTATTCGTATCTATGAAGTCTATTTGGGTTGAGTGCGAGTGTTTATCTTTGAATTTTTATTATTTTTCTACTATTTGTGTGGCTTTACACAAATGGGGCTAGATGATGATAAAGTGCGATGGCATTTGAATAATGAAGAGCGTAATTGAGTTATGGCAGGGCGATGTTTGTATCTATTGTGGGAGGGTAGCATGCGAATTGTATTTGGCATATTTGGAGTGAGAGTAATGGATTTCAGGGATGGGTAGCTACTAGAAGGCAATTCTATTGTTTGAATGTAAGAATTGTTATGGCAATGCGAATGGTAAGTACTATGACTGTAAGGAATTAATGGAGTGGAAGTTAGGGTTATCTATGCACATTAATCTAAAATTATGACAAACAGTTGTGTGATTAATTAATATTTATGAATGCTTGTTGAAATGTAATATATAGTAGTGCGACTCTATTGGCAAAATGTGAAGGGCGATCAGAGCCGTACCATTAAATCTAGGCTGTGATAAAAACATTAAAACTCAAGTCCAAAGAGGTCCACGTCTGGCAACGGACTCAAGCTTATTCACTTTGCTGCACTATAGCAAGCACACGGGTTCTTTATCCACGAGGAGACATTGCGGTCTCCTGACCATGAAACGGTCAACCAAATTGATCACATTGCGATCGACGCAAGGCACGTCTCTAATATTCTGTACGTCCGAACCTTCCGAGCAGCCATCATCGACCCGGAACACTACCTTGTTGCAGCCAAGATATAAATGCGAATATTCCAAGCGCCTCAATGAAGAATTATTGTGAGAAGATTTAATGTTGAAAAGCTGCAATCGCAAGAGGCCGCCAGAATCTTCGCCCGATGCGAATCCCAAAATCTCTCCACGACTCCTATGCCTCCAGCATCAAGTACCGAAGACCTGTGTCAAAGCTGAAAATATGCCATCAGCAACTGATGTGCTGGTACTCTCGATGATAGCCAATACTTCCGTCCAACTGACTAAAACAAAGTGAGGATAGCAATATCTTAGCTTAAATCCAACATAGCTTCTGGTCCTGATGGCCTATCGGCCGAGTTGTGAGTTCCATAGACTCACTAGAACATCGCAGAAATGTCCCTTGTCTTTCCCTATTTTATCGCTTATTCCACAAAAAATGTTCCAACGAACTAGCCACTTGCATTCCTCCCCTTCAAAGTTTCACCCGCAATACGCGTCACGCTACGAATGCACATCAGTTCACCCTCAAGCCCAACTTCGGACGGACTGTCAAATACAGAGATTCGTTCATAAGCCGAACGACACGTATGTGGAATAATCTTCCAGGCTCTGTATTTCCTCATCACTACAACATTCAAGCATTTAAAGCCAACGTGCACCGGTACTTCCTCTGTTCCTCTTTCCCCTTCTTCCAAACGCCCGTGCCCTGAGAATTCAGTATAGGGGTATTCATACCCCCTTTGGCGCGCGCGAATTATAAAAAAGAAAAAAAAAAAAAAAACGGCTGAAAATGACTTGGTAGAGAGCGATCTTGTGAGGTGGCCTGGGACCTTTCTTCAAAAACCTGATCGCCCCCTATCAGTGCGGTCTTAAGTCGGGAAAGCCTGCAAATTTGTTCACTCCCACAGCTCCTGCATAAAGCTCAAGATATATTAACCACGTCTTTGTCAATTTCATAGCCGCCTATGACAACATTTTTAGAGACGAAATGTATAGAGCCATGTTAAATTTTGGCATTCTTGCATCTTGCATCCTCACGGTTGGTGAGGACTTCACCGAAACGTTTAATGTCAGACAAGGATTAAAACAAAGTGGCGTCAGGTGACTTCTACCACATTATCCTTGATAAGATTGTTCGAAACCATAATTTTTCAAAAGTCTGTGCAATCACTTGCATACGCGGACGGCATTGGCATTCTTAGCAAAACACAGCAAGCTCTCACTGGTGCATTTGCGCAGGCACATAACCAGGTACTTAAAATGGGTCTGGTGATAAGCTAGAGCAAGACAGGGTCAGTTTGCTATCAACATGAAGGGACACTCAACATCGAGAAATCGGGACGTGGTCTACCTTGGCTCTGCTATTACATCACAGACTAAGTTTCCACTTTTTGAACCCCGAATCCTACAGTGTCGAGCTTGTTGACATAGACTCCGTTATATATAGGAACTGCGTCTAAAAATTTGATTTCTGGACCAAAATCGACGGTATTTTCCTACTCATTTAAAGATCATACAGAGAAGCACTATCGAAGGGGATGGTCAACTCAACCCTTGAGTGCGTTAGGCCTTGTAAGCCAAAAGTCCCAGGTCTTTACAAAATAATCCATTCAGAGAGGTGCGATTGGTGTTCTGTTGTTAAGCTCTGTAACGGGTTGAAGCTTTCAGGCACACTTCAAGTTTTTCTTAATAGATGCGCCATTGGATGTGGTATTCTGCAAAAGAAGCTAATAGACCGGGCTATTAGCAAGCACGATTCATAAGTCCGAACTATCGAAACTGGGAGTATTGGCCCACTTACTAATCCACGCTCCGCGCGCTTCTAGCACTCTTCCCGCTTATGCTATGTCCTCTGTATCTGCCATTTCGGCTTTCCTAAACTCGTTCAGCATACTCGTTATGAACGAAAGCCTCTCCAATCAGTCGTCTTCTGACTTTGTCATATGGGTTGATAGGTTCATTCTCTGGGGTTGGTAGGTTCATTCCTCCCTCTGCGAAGTGTCTGCAGTGGAACATTGCGTGCTCTATGCCTTCCTCTTACCTTGATTTTCGTGACCAAATCTGTGTACGTATTTCCGATAGCTGCCGTGACTGGACAGGAATTGTGTGAGGTGGTAGTTGCAGTCCTCGTGTGCTCTCTTCGTCCAGGTCTCGATCGTTTTAATCAGCTTGTGCGACCATCTGCCTTTTCCGTGTCATCCCACCTGGTTTGCCGCAGTGCTCTATATGTTTTCCTTTCTTCTGCTTTTAGCCTCTTGGTTCTCGCAGTTCATGTAAGGTATACCCTTGGCATCTCGTTAACGAGAATGTTGATGGGGACCACATTCGCTGTGATACAAGCTGCTTCGTCCGTAATTTTTCAGAAACCGCATATTGTTCTTATTGCCTGTATGCAGACTAAGGCTTTCTTTTTATCTCCTTCATTGTGACTCGCTTATAATAAAGCTTCAGGGGGTGAGTTCAATGCATTTTTGGAATTCTGGCTGACTACAACGCAGTACTGCTTTTTCCCTCCTTCCCGCGTGCAGTATCGCAAAAGAAATCCACATCTTGATAAAGATTACGCGATAGCCACTATGGCCAGTAGGCTAGGCCTGAACTCCCCGGACTACTGAAGGAACGTAAGGATGAGAATTTGAAATAGAAACCATCAAGCACTTGCTCTACGGCTGCCCAAATCTCCGAAACCATCGTTATCTCTTTATGGGAAACAGACTCAGCGAAGGACCAAGCGAGTTCGCACAAGTTTCGCTGACGAACTTAAAGCGATTCATAAGGTTCGAGTAGGAACCAGCACCAGTCTTTGACCAAGCACTCGTCGAAGTATACATGACACCTAATCGAGCCTAACCTAACCTTGGGAAGATACTTGTCTGTATTTTCTCGCCATGTAGCCGATCCAAGAATAGTTGAGAGAGTATGAGAGCGATTATATTAGTCTCCTGTTGAGTGGTTGAAATATGTCCTTTTATGGCGCACCATTAAATGTCTTTCTCACCTCGTCTTTGTGCCCTCTAGAGGCAATCGTTTAGTTTGTTTAGCACGTCCCTGGTTTATCGTTAGAAGTAACTAAATTTGCGTTCTGGAATCCTCTCGTTGGAAGTCTATGAACGCAAAATGAAATGTGCACAGCTAAGACCAATAAACCCGGGTTACTTATGAAATAGCTATTTTTAGCTAATTCCTTCTCAAGAAAGAACACATTTCCATGTCACTCAAGAAGTGTTTACCGAGAGCCTAAAAGGAAGTCGTACATACGTCCCCTGTGTATTTGTCGTACACAATTATTTAATAGCATCTACAAACCTGTCATATATAACATAAAAGTCAATTCACAACAAATGTACAATTTGCGTGCCATCACCCGCACACGCTATAGTATGTACCAACATACGTCTCCCTCGTGATTCCGTGCCACCCCATTAAAGCTTCCAAAATGTCCTCTTTTATTGCGAAATTGAATTTCCTTTTGTTAGCAGCAGCAGATCCCCCTTCCTTTAAATAATTTTCTTTCAATTTACAGGCTGAATACGGTATGGATATATGGAAGCAAATATGCCAGATTGCTGACCTTAAGAACAGCTCCTTCAAGACCCACCAGGTGAGCAGCAAATATCCTGATTTATACATTCTCGCTGTGCCTCTGAGGGTGCCCCTTGAAATGAATGGAATGCATAATAAATCGTTTGATTTACATTTCAGTTGTACCCGGATCATCTGATGCCGGATTTAGCATCGGCCCTCTCCGCCTGCACTGGAGAATCCTTTGACTCGTGCATGAATTTCTATGGCAGATGCTTCGTACGATTTTTCAGTAATTTTGGGTTCGTGTAGGAGGCTTTCAAAGTCAAAGGACTTCGATGAGTGTTTTTTTTTGTTTTTCATTTCAGTTACGATAAAATGATACGAGCAACAGGACGATTCTTTTGCGATTTCCTGCAGTCAATTGATAACATTCACCTGCAGATGCGTTTCACATATCCGAAGATGAAAAGTCCTTCGATGCAGCTGACCCATATGGACGACAAAGGAGCCATGATTGTCTATCGTAGTGGACGGACTGGCATGTCGAAATATCTCATCGGACAGATGACAGAGGTCGCCGAAGAATTCTACGGCCTGAGGATAAGAGCTTACGTGACCGAGAGTCAAAATGATATTAGCGGAGGCACGGCAGGACCCATAAAATTGACAGACTCCCCCAAGACAGTTATTGTTAAATATCGACTCGATTTCGACAACGCTGACTATGTGAGTGGAAATATGTGGAGCGGAAAATTCAATTTAATTTTCGAAAATTATTCCAGATGGCCACGAGGGTAAATGTGATGGCACATCCTTCTCAATTAACCCTACCCCATGTTGATCTGAACATTTTCCTCGAATTGTTTCCCTTTACTCTGGTGCTGAACCACCACATGAACATAACCCATGCTGGCGAGAAGGTGAGGGGAATATTTAATATTTAATTTTTTTCTTGTTTCCTAACCAACACCGCCGCCGCCTTCTTTGTCCAACAGGTTATCGAGATGTGGATCCTTCACAATCCAGGCAAACCACCGAAAAGTTTTATCGGTTCAAAAATTACACAGCACTTCAATTGTCGCCGTCCCAAGGGAACTCCCTTCGAGTGGCAGTCTATCAGGCAAATGCGAACGGTTTTGTTTGAATTGGAATTGATAAGGACGGGAAGGAGCAAGACGTCAGACCTACAGGCGGCTGTTTTAAATTCCGAATCGGATATGTACGATGAAATGTCGCTACATGAAGCGTTCAACTATATTCGTGGTGCTGAGGAGGATGATGATGATCCATCGGGAGATCGAAAAGTTTCACAAGGACTAAAGAGTATCTTGCTGAAGGGACAAATGTTTTACATAGCCGATTTGGATTCACTGATTTACCTTTGCAGTCCACTGTAAGTATTGCTTTGCCTAATTTCATTTTCAGGACGAATAGGTATTCCGAGGTTTCTCACAGGACCTAGCGTACAATGAAACTGTTCTGTGAATCAAATTTATTGCAAAAGTTGTGACTCTAATCGGCGTTGCATCCTTGGAGAATATTTTTACAACACTATCTGTGTCGAAGAGAAAGTTTTGCACAAGTCACAAGGAATGTGGCGACAAAACAGGATGGTGGGATAGAGTAGTCAAGTAGTCCCCTGTTGTAGCTAAGAGGCAAGCGCTGAAACGTGCTATCATTTGTTCAAGGTTACACACGACATATGTACAATCACTTATCACGTAGTGTGGCCTTAAAGATGAATTTATTTAAAATATTCGTTGCGCGGCTTTTTGTGTTAAGTTTAGTTGAGCATAGTTGGGTGAGAAATGTATCTGGTGGGATTTATGGAGGAATCTACTTGAAGTTTTAAATGGTATCTTGGGAACGTAGCTTTCTGCATTTGAGAATATTAATAAGGTTGACAAAGAGCGCCGATATCTAGTAGATGTGAAGATGTATACAACTAAATGTGAAATTTTTGTGAAAACTTTTGAAAGATGTGTGTTACTCACAGCGTCGGAGGTATTTAAATAGAAAAGGAAGTGGATTCAAGGATTTATGATTCATTCACCTGCAACGAGACTGCCGTAATGGATTCTATGCCAATATGAAATTTGGGCTCCTACATAAGTCGTTCGTACTTCGTAGGAAGGGAAATGTTGAAGTTTGAATGCTCATAATGTATCATAAGTATCTGCACCATAATTCTTTATGCCAAAGACATCCTTTGTTCCCCTGACTAGCTTAAATGTATTTTATGCGTTCTTTTAAGCAAGGGTACTTAGGAAGGTAGGACCGTATGGAGTCCAGTGCCTAGTTTTTCTCTACAATTTGTATTGTGCGTGTTATATCCTTTCTTATAATTTGAAGGGAAACCATATCCAAAAAGAGAATTGAAAAGCTTTCTCATGGCAGTGAGTACTCTCGGAGGTTTGCATTCATTTGCGAGTACTAAAGATTGGGCCATGCGCCACGGCAGCTTTGGTAGTCACTTACTTACTTAAGTTTTCGCTTCAGTCCCGTGAGAACCTGGGCCTCAACCAACAAGAGTCTTCAGCCAGCTCGATTTTCAGCTAGCTGTCTCCACTTTGCACGGTAAGTTGGTTGAGGTCTCCTTCCACTTGCATGCGGCACTTGAATCTCGGTCTTCCTCGCCGTCCCTAAGGGATGGATTCGAGAATTTTCCATGAAGTTTTTATGATGAGTATTGGCGTCCAGGTCGTAAGACCTTTACTCTACTGGCTAAGTCGATGTCGCCGTACAGTTCGCCGTTGTATCTCCTCCTCCACCCTCCGTCTATGCAGACGGGACCGAAAATCGAAGAATTTTCCTCTCGAGACAGGCAAGAGCAACCTCATCCACTTTTGATAAAGTCCATACCTTTGCTTCACAGAGTAGGATTTGGATGGTTAAGGTCACTTTAATTGTTCGATAGAGACAGCAATCGGCAAGGGCTAGAGTTGGCGCACAGTTTTGTACCAATCTTTCAAGAGCTGGCATGACAGCGCGTCATCTTGTCTGAATCCTTTTCTGACACCAAAGGTCTTGGTTAGTTCTTTACGGAGCTTGATGGAATAGCATGCATTCCCCATTGTCATCCTACACAAACATTCACTCTGCATAAGCGCTGCCATACGCAGGCTTAAAATCGAGGAAAAGGCGATGGGTATCGACTTGAAGCTCCTGGATTCCGTTCCAAGATCTGCTGTAGTGTGAAAATTGGATTGATGGTACACTCTCCTGGCTTAAGATGTTGTCGAGGAACGGCTTTCGGTTTTCATTAAAAAGATAAGTGCTGAAAACTGGAACCTCTGTAGTTGGCATACAACAGAGGGTCTCCGTAATTGAGGACCAATAAGGTTGTTGAGGAATGTCTTTAGGCATTCTCAACACGGAAGATAAGATGTTATAGGAGATTTTAAGAAGACTGATGCCCCTGTAGTTGACGCAGTTCACAGGTACTCATTTTTTGATGATCGGGCAAACAAGTCATCGCCTGCCGTGAACAGATAAGGTAGACGAAATTGTTGGTCTACATCGTCCAGGTTAATGGTTCATTCTGTCTGACAGCGAGATTCGATGCGCCGTTGCCGTTTTAAGGTTTGCAGAAATTGTTCATTCATGTCCTCAGCATCAACTGCATTTTTACTAGGATGTTCCCTTGATCATCTTTGCCGGCTTCGGTTCGAGCTTTGTAGCCTTGACAAGATATTTTTATCCTTAGGTAAAACTGTCGAACCTCATTCCTGGGAAAGCATTCCCCCATGCTCATGCTCCTCCTTTTTCCCCCTGAGACGCCTGTGTTTATCTCTTCTCTTCTGTTCGTAGAGCTCGAGAGCAACTCTAGTGCTTCTGTATAGCGCCGCTTTGTACACCTTTTGTTTAGCTGTATGTGCTTACCGGCGTTAGAATCGACTTTACTTGCGTTAGGGACTGGCGTTGGCCAGAGTCTGAGCATGTACTTGGCTGTAGTCGAATCTTCACGGATGGCTCCGAAACTGGTGAAGGGTCTGGCGTTGGTCTCTTCGTGAAGACCGACAACGCTAGACTTCACTACTCGTAAGGTAAACATGCCACTGTTTTTTAAGCGGAGGTGGGAGTATTTGTATCTGTAGTGACAGTGAGGCTGCGCTTAAGACCTCGCCCAACTCTTTAACCCGTTGCAAACTAGCTCGAGAGTACAAGAACTCATTAAATTTGGTCGCAAGACTGAACTCTCTGACTCTTGCCTGGGTCCCAGATTATACTGGGTCTGCGGGAAATGAGATTGCTAACCAAGGCTCGGAAGATGTTCTCTCAGGACCTGAGAGATCCCTCGTCGTAAAAGATTGAGTTTATATGCTACCGAACGTTTGTAAGAATTTTTCTGCCTGTCAGCAGAAAAGACTGTATACAGCTTATTGACGTTCTCAAGGGACATTTTCCTTTTGAAAATTGGCTCACTACTTCGAAAATAAATTAATTATTTCCATCCTACCATGCAACCTAGATCACTGTAATGTGCGGCGTACAAATTATCGTTCACGCAGCTACTTTCAGCTAAGAATCTGCTCGCGAGTTCAAACGCCAATTTTCAGTAAAAGTCCAACCGAATTCGGTCTATAAATTAAAAAATGCACATGTGTACATTTTTTAAGTCCTTAATGGCTTCCAGAATGTCCTACGAGAATTGCTCCTTAAACGTCCAATTAAATTCTAATATTACTGCTAACCATACGACTGTATCTGACGTCATAGGTCAATAAAAATATCTGACAACGTTGAGGAATTATAATCACTTTTATTAATGTGCTCAGAAAGTGTGAAAATATTCCTGAGAAAAAAAAAATTGATCCTTTGTCACGGTAAAATGCGTATTATATTCGTGCGACAAGTCCCTTTGCAAACGAAAAAGTTCCTCAGGAGATTTGATTTTGTGGAAATGAATACGTAGTTGGAAAGAATCTTCCCGTTGTCATCTAGTGGATAAGTTCAAAAGTTTGCAGTTAAAAGAAAACTTTTTTCATGTCTCCCTAGAAAATTAGATGAAATAGTTTTTTTTTTTTTTTATAGAAGGAAGGACATTTCTCAGATTTTTCTTCAAAATTTTGTACAACGATAATGATAATGAAAAGAGCATCCTTTCGCACAATTATACCAATCATTTTGCATTTTTCCTTTTTAGCATTGAAAACCTCGATGAGTTACACGGCGTCGGCTTGTATCTAAACGACCTAAACCCACATGGCCTTAGTAGAGAACTGGTGATGGCTGGCTGGCAGCACTGTTCAAAATTAGAAATAATGTTCGAGAAGGAGGAGCAACGGTCCGATGAACTAGAGAAATCCTTAGAATTGGCAGACTCTTGGAAACGACAAGGCGACGAGTTGCTCTACTCGATGATACCGCGTCCTGTTGCGGAACGCATGCGACGTGGTATCGATCCAATGGCCTCGTGCCAGAGTTTCGAGGAAGTATCCGTTATCTTTGTGGAGGTTATGGTATGCATTTCAATTGAAGTCTGGACTTTGCCTTCCTCTGCGATTTTTTTTATTATAATTGCGTACTGTTTTATTTGCCGTTATCCTCTTACAGAATGTTTATACCAATTCGAATAAAATCCAGGATGCAATGTCGGCCGTAAATACCCTGAACACGGTATTCTCTGCTTTTGATGAGGAAATCATTTCGCCGTTGGTGTACAAAGTGGAGACAGTTGGAATGGTAAGTCATTTCGCACCATGGCGAGCCGTTTTATTGCATCAGATTACTGAACGAGGCACTTCTTTTCCGTTATTTTTGTTCGTCCTCTTTTGGGCGACATTATTACAATTTTTTTTGTTTTTTTTTTTCGACTTTTGATTGGCTTGGTAGGTTTATATGGCCGTCAGTGGAGCTCCTGATGTTAATCCGCTTCATGCGCAACATGCTGCAGATCTGGCTCTAAGGATAACAAAGAAAATCAAGGGATTAGGACTACCGGATGTTGCCATAAAAACTGGTAAATGAATAAAATTATTTATTGGCGTTGAATATTATTTTTGTTCCTTTAATGCACAACACAAACTAACTGTCGTTTCCCCATTAAGGAATCCATTCTGGACCCGTAGTTGCTGGGGTGGTTGGTCTTAAAGTACCGAGATACTGCTTATTTGGAGATACAGTAAATACAGCGTCGCGTATGGAAAGCAGCGGCGAACCATACAAGATACAGGTTTCAAATTATACGGCAAGTAAAATTCGCCCACATGGATACACATTGGAGTCTCGTGGTCATGTTAAAGTCAAAGTGAGTCCTCGAATTGAATTTTCATTTTGGCGGGTAGTAATGGTGGATTTATTCAACAGGGCAAAGGCGAGATGGAGACGTTTTGGCTTATGTCGGGACCAGATGACGACGACGAATGAACTGAATAAGTGATGTCGTGTTTGCAGGAGAGTACCTAGTCGTTTTATGCATAAATTGTGATGTTAATAAAAGTGCACATGAAGTTTGTTTGTATAAAAAAAAATGAAGAAAAACCGTATTCTCTGTGGAATGGGGTTAAATAATGAATGCCATCCACACTGCGGACTGATGAAGCGCTTTGGGGTTGCTTCATAAACTATTAACGTATATGTAGGTACATGTGAGAGTGGATTGAAAAATTTGCGACGGCCTGACCAAGAAAACAAACTCGGAAGCTTACAAATTACTTTTATTCGTCCTTTTATTTACCAAGTTATTTACCATTCCTTAAAAATGGTTCTTCCTACATGCTTAGGTTAGGATAGGGTGGCAGTCTGTATTGGACGCAGGCTCAGAGTAGTATTGTGCTTCCTCAAATATCTGGATAATACAGGAACTACTCGCTGAACTAACCGGAGCTGGTTATGAATCTCTGGGTGTAGAAAGCTCACTACACTGAGGTTATCGAAGAAGTAATCTTGCGATTACAGGTACCATACATACGGCAGGTGTAGCATTAGGATTAGAAGCTGTTGTTGGACTATCTCCCCCACAAATTTTCATTAGGAAGTCGGCTACTGGCAGCAGCAGGGCTATCAAATGGCTTCTAGAATATAAGTGCAAATCAGGTGACCTTGTGGGGCACCTGCAAATACTTGACTCAAGTCGTAGGAGACATATTATCTGCACAATCCCCGACATTAGGGACAATGAATACCTTATTAGAAAGTTATTTGAGGTAGAAACAGTGTAAACTAGCCTAAGGGCGAACCGGTGCTAGACCCAAGAAGTCTGGTTCACCGACAGATCGAATATGGAATGTGAAGTTAGAGGCGGCGTCCCTTGGTCCCTTTACCAAAGTTTCGATACCTATGTATGGGAATATGTCCCACTGCGTTTCAGGCTGAAGTCCATGCTATTGAGATCTGGTCTAGGTTAAACCTTCGAAAAGGTAGTGAGAGCGCCAGAATTTATATCTTCTCAGATAGTTAAGCAGCTTTTAAAGCACTACCGCCCATGGTAGTCAATGGTCTCCAAGTCAGTTAAATGCTGCTACGATGCATCACAATTACATCCCAGACATAGTAGGGTAAGACTTGGTTCCATGGCCACCAGAGAATAGCAGGCTAAGAATCTGCAGATATTCTAGCTAGTGCTGTCTTAAAATCTGAAATCTGACCAGAAACTTACTGTGGTGTCAACTGGACCACAGCCACAGCGCTGATTAATGACTGTGAGCACAAACTACATCTAGGATACTGGGAAATCTCTCAGAGCTTAGACAATCATTAGACCATCGATGTTGGCCAAAACCTTTACTCCAGGTATGCCTCACAGCAGTGAGGATTGCACCCTTTTTTAGCCTGTTCACTTAAAGGGCAAAGCATATGTTTGGCATTATCCTAGCTTTGAAGTGATTCTTTTTGCCCCAAATTGTTGTATCCATGCAATTGTTACAAAAGCAATTCTATAAAAATTGTACTCGGATACTTCAACGCGAAAATCGAAAAGGAAAACATCTTTGGCGGGTTAGTCGGTACACACAGCCCCCACGACACGACAATAGGCAAAGACTAATCGACTTTGCAGCAGCTCGTAACACGGTGATAAGAAGCACTAGGTTTCCTAGGCTAAGAATCCACACAGCAACCTGGCTTTCCTTCGACGGTCGAACACGAAGCCAAATCGACCAAGAGGCCATCGACGCAAGACACGCATCCAACATTTTAGATGTGCGTGTCTTTCGAGGGGCAAACGTCGACTATGACCATTTTCTTGTTGGACGCTTTAAATCACCAGAAGGAGCCAGCGCCTACAAAGAGCACCTGACCGAGAAACTCTCTGCAGGGCATTCATCCACTACAAACGCCAACAATCAGTGGACCGAATACCGCGAGATCATTAAGGAGGTAGCCGTGACCACCCTTGGCTACCAATCACCACCAAAAAGGAGCCCTTGGTACGATGATGAGTGCGTCCAGCGTGACAGAAGATGCACACAAAAAGGCGTTGCAGCGCAAGACAAAAGCAGCGAGATAGGATCTGAAGAAGGGAACAGAAGATAGATAATCCTGCGGAAAAGGGACCACACAGTTTCCCAGCTCAAGGATATCAAAGAGTCTCGCAAGCGCAGCAACATTCGGAATTTTTATCAAAAAGCAAGCACCTGGCAGCTGGCTTAAGCAAGGTATTGGACAGAACGTCACTGTTGCTAACTACAACTTCGAGGTAGTTAAGGAGTTCACCTTCCTCGGAACAAATACAAATCCCACGATCCGGTGAAGAATAACCCTAGCAAACCGCTGCTACTTTGGTTTAACAAAACAACTGGGTTCAAAACCCCTAGCTCGAAAGACCAAATTAATGCTCTATAGAACGCTCATCTTATCAGTTCTGCTATATGGTGCCGAATGCTGGACGATGAGTAAGACAGCAGAGCAAATATTGAGCACCTTCGAGCGAAAAATATTTCGTTGAATATTAGGTCCCATATGCGAGGAGGGCGAATGGAGGAGAATATACAACCGCAAACTCTATGAGCTGTACCAGGATCTGGATGGCAAAGAGGATCTTCGAAACACAGCCCCCATGTTCGAGACGGCGATGGAGACCGAACCTCCGGTACGAAAACCAAACTGTCGCGGATGCCAGAAAACTTGGTCTTCACAACTGAAAGCAACGTGCCCGGGACCGCGGAGGATGGAAGGCAGCCATGTTTCAGGCAGAGACTCTCAAAGGGTCGGGACTACCTAAATATGTAAGTAAGTAAGTATAGACACCGTGCACCAAATGTTAAAGCCAAGTACCGCGACGATAATTTGACGGGCAGAGCTTACACCATTGAATATCTATCACTCTGACGCAGTAGAGACCGCCCTTAGAAAAGATCTCCTCAATTGCGAAAAATCGCCTTTTGTCTTTATTTAAATAATAATTTATAAGGCACATTAAATAATCCTGTTCAATCGCACACACAGGATCCAGTTGATAATCGCCTAATCCATGGCAAATACTGTGTCACCCGAGCGTACACGCCAGGTCTTTTCGGCCTTGCACATCCATCGCCCCAGGATACAACACCTTTAATAGTTAAATTGATTTAAAATTGTATCCTTGGAAGCGTTACGTTATGACTTACCTGCTAGATAGTACCGCTTATCCTGTATAATCATGAGAGGACCTCCGCTATCACCCTGACATGCGTCAATTCCACCGGTTAAGAGGCGCCCGGCACAGAGCATATTTTTCGTTATTTTCATACCAGCTAGCTGGCACTGTGGATTGCTGATGATTGGAACCTTAACTTTCCGAAGGATATTCGACAGGTGACCATTTTCACTCGTAGCTCCCCAGCCAGCAACAGTACCCTGAAAACATTTGAATAATACCATCAATTCACTACACTTTATCTGCACCGGCTGCAGGACCACTCACAGTAAGGCCCACGAAATTCATTCCATTTGGTGGAAGGCAAATCGGACGAACTGTAGTGCTTTCAAAGGAAATCGGCCTCGACAGCCTGATTATGGCCACATCGTTGTCAGCGGTCTTTGCATCATAGTTGTTCAGCGAGAAGATTCTAGCAGCCTATGAAAGAAAGAGGTTACTAGTCACTGATTTAGATGCAAAAAGAGGCTCTTACCCTTCTTATCACCAAAGTCGTCTCTGAATTCACGGCGCGATTATATTCTAGGAATCGAATTTGAAATTGTTTTATGGAGAACCCGCGAACGCAATGAGCGGCTGTAAGTACATATCGGTCGTTAATTAGGGTGCCACCACATTGGATTGTTCCATTGTAGGCTATCAGGGCTAACCAAGGGAATTCGTTGATGGCAGCAATTGTTCCACCCACAATGCGTCGAGTAGTTGTTACACCACATTCTGAAAAAAAAACCAAAAAAAAATTAAAATAAGGAAGCTTGGCTTGTGTAGGTGCTTGGGTATCCTCTGTCAACCAACTACTAGATACACACACACTTTACGTTGGACAACACTAGGCACTAGGTAAAACAGACTTAAGTCTAATGACAAAAAAGGTACTTCATTTGATGTAGCGGTAGTGGCATAAAGCGTGATTTAACTTAAAAGCTACCGCTTTGTGTACCCTGTAAGGCTCTGGCGATCGAGTAGAGCTAGTATAACCTCCGATTCATCCTTGGCTGAAGCAAGCCGAAAAATAAAGCCAAGCTCTTATAAATCTTGAAATCGGTCTCAACAATATCTAAAGTAGGGAAAGTCTAATGACCTTACCAAGCATGGTACTACAATACTCATCCAAAGCAATATGCTGAATCTGAGCGTACTTCTTCCATTTTTTGAGCTACTGCTTGAGCTTCGTGCAGTGCCATTTTTGTCGGCCAGATTTGCCCTACACTAAATCTGAAATCTGAAGCACCTTTGAAGCTTACACTTGCTTGAAAGATTAAATATCAGCACAGGTTAAGGTCTCATTGCACGTCACAGCCTTAAGGGTAAGCGCAAAACAAGGTTCGACGGCCAAAATAACCTCTGCTGGAAGTGTAGAGGCAAAAAATTGTATTCGAACAACTTTCGTCCTCTTTGGTGGCCTGGTAGATTCTAATACCAATCATTTAGAAAATAAGCACACCGCATGCAGTGTTATATTCTACACAGGTGACGTCGCTCTGTCAGTGTCGGGCAAACACCCGCAGATACTTGCTAATGTCCTGCAATTTGCTTTCAGAAAACTAGAAAACTCCACTAGTAGTGAATCAATAGCTGTGGTCTCAATGTCAGCCCGATCAAGACTGAGACCTTTAGCACGACATATAAAATCCTTTGCATCCATCTGTCCAAAAGAAAGATGAACCTCTTTGTGATAACTACGAGGGCTAACTAAAGCTTGATTGAAGGCTAAAGTGTTAGCAAAACGTGAAAGAAAATACAAAAATGCGCCCGGTTGCACTTTTAACATGGAAAGGAATAGTAAGTAGGTTTCCCATGGTTACTACAACCAAATATTACGCACTGGCCGTTCACGTCAGTAGTTGTGCCGATCCCCAGATATAGTAGATGAATGTGGTGGACCGCCCTGGAGAGGCCTTACATCACGAAAAACGACCTAGCGAGTGGCATTTCTCAACATTAGTGGTGAACTGCGAACATCTCGAAAGACGGAACTCCAACCCATGCTAAACCTCCTATCAATCGGCATCGTTGGCAAGCAAATCGATTCTAGCTGCAAGGGAGTTGCGTCGATGAGCAGAGCTACGCACAGGTCATCTTGTAACCGTCACTGACTATCTGTCCTTAGAAGCTCTGTCAATTTTAACTAATGGCTCCAAAATCGAGGATTGAATCGGTGTCGGTGGCTTCTCTGAAGATTTAGATGTGCACCTCACCTACCAATTGCACCAAGTCGCCGCCTTTCGTTAAGTAGCTGCCTGGTTGGGTATTAATTCTGTATAGCACACCGATATCGTTAAACCTATAAATTTACAGGCAGGGAGTCATAAAATTCCTCACATTCTGCACCATAAATGAACGGCTGCCGCGACCTCTTAACGTAGTAGCTGAACAATATAGCATCCAACATTTGTGTAACTGACGTACTAGCACGGCAAGCAAGGACATCGTGAAACCTATATCGGTTGGTAGGTATCGTACCCATGCTGAAGTGGTGGATAAGTCTAAACAAAAATGGAAATATCTCGATAAGTACTATATAGGTAAATTTCATCAGCGTTAAATCAGAAAAGATCTAACGGACTTCTGTTACTAAACAGACGACTCCAACCTCTACCCGTGCTGGGAATCCGCCACCGCAGTGACCGACTATAAAAAGAAACAAATAAAGTCTAAGTATCCTCGACCACTACTCCAAAAAATTGGTTACTGGTGGTCTGAGTTGTCTGGGATTAATATAACCGGGCACTATAGGTAGACATGCTCAAAGCATTCAACATACTGACTTCGGCAGAAGCTGCAGAGAGAAAGATTAGCAGATTATATCCCATTTCCAGCGCATATGCCCTACACTCGCTGATATAAGGAAGGCTACTCATATTTCAGGTCAATACCTGTTCAATGGCATAAATGACCTCAGCCCTATAAGGCTGATGTTAGAAAATTTTCACCGAAAAGTAAATGGTTTCAGGAGTAGACCTTATGACCCACCCACTAGGTGTACCTCATCGCGGTCTACTCCAATCCAACGAATGAACGAAGAAAAAGAAATAAAAAAAGAAGTTTGACTTACGGCAAGTTCCACATGATCTTGAAGCAAAGTACTTGTGAATGCTGCTGAAGTTTGGATCCGCTGGCGGAACACTGACTTGTGGTTTCTTTTGGTAGCGCCTCCTTTTCTTTTTGTTGTTTTGTCCTTTAATTGGTCTTCGGTTACCCTGCTGTGGCCTACGCCTTCTCCTTCTGCGCTTCTTCTGAGGTTTTCCACCTTGCTGTGGTCGACGGTTACCTTGTTGCGGTCGACGATTACCCTGAGGACGACGACGTCGATTTGGAGGTCGCCTAACTGGCTTACGATTATTTTGATTGCTTGGATTTCCAATTTGTGTTGCATTCAATGGCCACTCATCACTCGGCCTATTGATCGGATGGACAAATGCTGGTATAACATGATCCGTTAATTCTGTGTTCAAACTGTTGTCGTAGTCAGTTCCGTTTTTTAGATCCACTGGGCTTTCTGTGTCCTCAATCGTCAACGGCTTTTCAGTAGTTGCTTCTGGTGTCGTGGTAGACTGGTTTGCCACCGATGCTGGTTGATCAACATCGTCCTCATCCTCTTCATCATTAAGCGGTTGTTCAAGGATATCGCCTTCGGTTTTTTCATCCACGTCAGACGTTTCACCCTCTGGGACGGAAGTTACATTAGCGGAAGTCTCTTTCGAAGGCTTATTCGGCGTAAACGAGTAGTCATACACATCATCGTTGCTAATTTCAACGAAACCGTTTTCATAGAAAAAGTCCTCCATGCCATCGTCATTATCATCGTCCAAAAAATCATCAACATCCTCAAAGTCAGGCTCTTCTTGAGTTAAATTATACTGAGTGGGAATGGATGGTGGAGAATCTCCCAGATACTGAATAGTATAGTACTGTCGGCCAGATGTATTCTGGTTCGTAGCATAAACCGAGAATAAATCATTGAAATCCTTTCAAAAAACAAAATCCCATCAATCAAACTAATTTCGGAAAGGATAATCTGTGAAAAGTACCTGTGGAGCTGCTCCTGCCACCAAAACCAAACTGGCGACAAGGCAAAAACGAACAATGTTCATTTCACAAAAAAATAAAAAAAAAATTGAAGTCCCACACTATCGTCGATAAATGTATCTGAACCTCGTAGTTTGCACACGTCTTTGCCACCAGAGAATTCGAATCAAACTGGTGGATTGAAACTTTTAAAAGTTCGTTCCTGGGTTCAGCATAGCTGCTCATGAATTTAGGGTAAATCCCTTAGGCAATGGTTGACTGCAAACACTTGAGAGTTCAATGGAAGACGAGTTCTTATTCTTCTGTAATGGCAGTCAATGACCGTTGTACCTACTCGTAGAATAAGTCCATTCCGGCGTGGCGGTGTAATAATATTTTCGTTGTTTTTTTTCTTTTTCGCAAAGCATAACGCTTATTAATTACGCGGCGTGGTTGTAGATACATCACCTCTTACACGTGGATAAACGATAGAACGTTGCCTGAGGCAGTTGGAAAGTTGTGTTTGCGCTGAAAATTGAATTTTTGGTTATTTTTGTGGGTGAGTTTGCCGTGAGTTAATGAAGAGGAGTAACTGTTCGCAAATTTGTCTTTGACTAGAATTTTCAGGGAACTTCTTGTAGAAACTTTCAGAGGGGTGGGTGGAGAGTTGGTGTTGCTATGCATTACAAGGGAGATGTTGCTAGGATCGCAGTGAAAGCGAAGACTTAAGGCAATTTATAGTAAGTAAACAGAATCCAACATGGGGCATTAATTTGGGAGAATTACTGACGACACACTCTAAAAGTATAAATATAAGATTTTATACGCTGGAGAAGATCAACGAATTTTAAGTCGAGCCACACCATCATTCATCGCCTGGCGCTCTATAGTCCTATGTGCGAGGAAGGATGAGAAGACGTAACCGCGAACTCTAAGAGCTGTATCAAGGTTTACACTTTGTCCAGAAGGCCAAGATACGTCCACTACATTGACTTGGCCACATCGAGTGCATGGATAACTATACTCCAGCCAAGAGGATCCTCTAATCCCAGCCCCCGGGTTCAATATGACCAGGAAGACCGAAACTTCGCTTTAAAGACCAATCTTTCGTGGATGCTAGCTGTCTTGGTCTGGTGCTTAGAATCGACTAGGATGAAGGGCTACCCTATCTAAGGCAGAGACTCTTAGCCGGCCGGGAGCCGGTTAACTAACTACCTTATGGTGCACTCAGATTCAATTTCTGTTCCATTATAGAATAAATAAATATCATACTTGGCTTCAGTGCAGTAGGTAGTTTGCTTGCTTGTGGCCTGGTCCGTGTGAGTTTGAGCCTCATTGGTCGTCGAAAGAGCGGGAAGAGGAAGAACACAGCCACTAACCACAACAGAAAAACGTAGCAATGGAGCTGATAGACATAATACGATGGTGGGCAGTATATTTCCCTATCTACTCGTGGGAATTCATGCCTAAAAATAGATCTAAAGAAAATTTAAGGAAGACGCCAGATATCGTCTTGACCCATATGGCTGGTCGACTGGAGCAAGACATCCCAGATGACCATCGTAACGTAAAGCCAGAAACAAGTCGAAGGAGTTTAACCTCGAGGCCGCCGACAAATAAGCCTGATACAAGCCACAAGAAAAGACCTCCAAAGCATGCAATCAGCCATCTGAACCCGGAAGAGGGCATGAAGAGATCCCATGCTGCATCGAAAACAAAACCCCTGGCACCAAAGAGCAAACCTCCAAAAAAAAGGCTAGACGACCATCACAGAAGGGATCTCAGTGGAGTAGGTGCAAAATGGTACTAACCCGAGGAGGCGGGAAAGAAAGCCGAAGAGAGGAAAGCGGGGGCAAAAACAACCAAACCACTTCGCAAGACCGAGAGCAAAGCAAGAGAAGAAGGAAGGGAAACCAACGTTTTCTCGTAATCTCTAACCGCAAAAGGAATGATGTATGTATAAACATGAATAAGAATCGGTTGCGCACCCTACCCGCCTCCTAACGGGTCATTATAGACTTAAGGAGCTCCTCAGGAAACTGGGTATAGAACAGTGTGGAGGCTGCAGGTTCTGCGGGAATATTGATGAAACCTAAGGGCACCTTCTAAAGGAACGGAAGGAACCGTTGTTAGATCTACTCTAGGTACTCTGATTCACCAAGGAAATTAGACTGGAGGTGGTGCTTAAAGTCGAGTATCTCATCGACTAGAGCCTCTAAGTCGAAGGAGCGCAATAGATCTACAAAGGTAGCAGTCTGCCTACACCCCTAAAGTCAATCTAATCCAATCTACTGTGGCGTCAACTGGCCTGCCGCTGCATCGCTGTTGAATGACTGTGAACACGAACAACCTTTAGAGGAGAAGAAGGCATAAAAAAACGGCACATTGGAGGTCTAAGATGGCTGTCGTCGAAGAATGCTCGGGTATAAGTGTTGCGCACAAGTAGAAAGTGGAGTACCTTAAGAGAAGTAGAGGCTTATAAGTTGAAGCCCAGGCTTACTTCCCATTTACATATAGGGGTCCAGCAATAGGAGCAGACTTCTTTTGCTTACGACAGACAGGGCGTGGTCTTCATTTTGTACAGCTGTAGCAGTGATTGGATAAATGCAAAGGCTTTGAATCTACTTGTATTCATTAAAAAAAAAAGTTTTATTGTGAGAAATTCTTTCTCAATTCAAATTTATATCATTTTTACTGCAATCGATTTATTTGTTGCAATAGCACGCATCACCGGTATTCTTGTGGATCCAATCCAAGTATTTGGAAACACGTGTGTAAACTCCAGGAGCATTTGGTTTCGCACATCCAAATCCATACGACACAACGCCTATAAAATATAAAAATTTAGTTTTTGTTAAAGTAGAACATTCAAGGATACTTACCGGCAATTTTCATTATCCTGTTGTCCAATACTCCCAATGGGCCACCACTGTCACCCTATAAGAAAAAAAAATTTGGTTATTGTGTCGGAGTGTTCTACGAGACTGAATAATTTCTTACCTGGCAAGCATCCTTTCCTCCAGTAGATACAACTCCAGCGCATAACATATTCTCGGTGATCATATTCTTGTATTGAGTAGCTCTGCATTGGGGATTGGTTAAAATTGGCACAGAAACTTCCTGTAGAATGGGCGAAACGGAACCATATTCCTTCGTAAGACCCCAACCAGCGACAATACCCTTTTGAGTAGAAAAGAAGGATTTAAACTTGAGTCTGAAGAACTATTGCGACTGAGAAAATGGGCATGAAGCCGGAAACCTCCAACGTCATAAGCTTTTAAATACGCATTCTAGGTATTAAAAAGGCCTCGATAGTAGAATATTTGGGAAATCCTGGGGAACAAGTCCGAAAAATATTCTATGAATTTGTACGACTACTGTGAAGCCTATACTTACATATGACAGTCTGGTGCGGTGGCAAGCCGCAACTAAGCCAACCTCAAGGTCATCAAAGAATATAAAGACTGGCATGCATTGTAGCTACCAGTGTCATAAGGACCACATCAACGGTGGGATTGAAGGCTATGCTCAACTTGCTTCGATAACACCTTCTTATACAGGAATATGCAGTTAGAAGTCTTTCAAGAACTAGCCAAACAAGTGACTGAAAGCCAAGAACGACGGGACATACCCAGATCCTTAAAAATACCTACGTGGTGTTGTAACTACTGACTATACAGTACCCTACCTAGACTTTGAAAGACCTTTCTCCTGTTCATTTTCAAGCAAAGAAGCAATGGCACAATACCAAGCATTTAAATCAATGTCGTCTGTTTTGATGGTTCCAAGATGAGCATTGGCGCAAGGGCAGGTATCTGCGTTGGAGATCATTAAGTAAAAGTCCCAGGGTTTAAGCTTAAACACGAAGCAGGGAATACTTATCTCGCTGAAAGAAACAATGTACAGCGCTACCTAAGCATCTGCAAAACATTCGAAAAGATCCATCATTCCAGCAGCGAGATATAAGACTGACAGACTAAGAGACACCATATTACACTAACGTGCTAGGCACCATCGAGCATAAGGAGCAGGAAAAATTAGTTCTTCCATGCAACCAAACATAGAATAAAACTAGAGTGCTGTTCGTAACAGGGGGAGGATACATTGTAGCTACCCATGCAGAGGTTGGACGTGAGTTTGTATCGTTGTACTACTCGAAAAATGAGGGAAGTTCAGGGCACAGTGGCAAAATGTTTTCGAACACATTGGGATTCAAACAGTCGAAGAAGCAATATGTATATTGTAGATGTAGCTGCAAAACCGTTTGTAGTCCGATGTAGCTTCGTTTGAAGAATCATTTTTTGATCCCCTTAACCTGTATGGATGAATGTGTGATTAAAAGTTGGGTCATGCTATATAATGCCGTAAACTGCACGATTCGCATCTCACTTCCCTTTAAAGACGAGATTATTATCGCGATAGGTTGGCGGCATTTGCATCGACCTCTATAAACCTCGCCCACAACATCCTTATAGTTTCTGGGACTACTCACAGAAAAGATATGATTGATCGAGGTATTTCAGACCAACTATTTAAGTGGAGTATAAGCGATGTTTTTGGTTTCTATATCCCGGCGGGGCTCGAACCTGCACCGGCCATGTCACAGGCAAACGCACTACCTCTAGACTGTGGCCACTACTTCCATGGCAAGTTACGTAGGAGCAAAATGTCATGTGCTGTGTTGGTACTTCTTTCCTGTCGAAAGCTTTTTCGATTCAAAGCGGCGTCCGACAAGGCTGTACACTATAGCGATTACTTTTTCTTGTGGTGGTCTTCGAAATCTTTTTCTTTACAAAGTAGTGGAATCCACTCTCTTTCAATCAAAATCAAGCACTTTGACTGCGGCGATGATATTTGCGTATTATCGTATAGAATTATGAACCTGCTCCAAATATCCACACGGTTTAGTGGCGAAGGTGTTCGCCTTACCGAGAGGCCATTTGCCTCGCCAATATGTATTGCTGGAGAGGCCAGTGGAACATAGAACCACAAGTATCTTTAAAGTAATGTTTCGATTGACAGCGCAACCAAACTGAACGTAAACAGTCGAATTGGAAAGGGAAATGCTGCTTTCGACATGTTATTTAAAATCCAGAAAAGCAGTGCAGCAAGCTGCGATAGCAAGTTGTGATTGCATTCCTAACTTCGGTCATATTGTTTGGATGCAGTACATGGAAGGTAGCCAACAATCTCACCAAAAAGCTGCAAGCGTTTAGTTGTTGGTTGGATGATGCCTTTATGTACATACTTAGACTCCAGAATTGGGACAGTAGAGCAAGAAGATATCGGCTCCAGAGACTCTGCCAATAAAACAACGCTACAGATGTGAATTTGGGTCCAATGATATCTATAGCGGTTAAAGAGCCTTAAAAGTCACAATATGAATTGAATATCGACTTTGTTTTAGCCCTGCCTATTGAAGATGATGCCTTCATGCACTGAGATCCAAGAATCTGGACAGAAGAACAAAAAGATATCGGCTCTAGAGACTGTGCCAGAAGAACAAGAAGATATCAAATTCAGTGAAAAGCACAATACGCTCCACGAGCTGGTAGAAAATAAAACAGGTTCTGAACATCAACAGGCCTTGAAGTCTTTGAGTTAATGTCATGTGTTGCACATCTACCCCACCTTACATAGGCCTTAGAAAATGTATTTTAAGTCTTTTTATAAAAAAAGAAGAGTTATGATGGGACTAACAATGGGTAGACACTCGAAAAAAAAAAAAAAACAAATTGGAGAACTATCTGACGCAAACAACCAAAGAGGGCTTATGGCCTAGCTTCTGGTAGTCATTCGGAAGACAGTATCTTATTTCACTATACTCGTATACTGTCAGATGTTTGTCAAACATTAGCGAATAGCGGAACCGCAAAAAAAAATCAACTTTTTTAGATTTTCAAAAGTCAGCACCCATTAAGTAACCACTGAGTCACGGCACACACGCACAGAAAAATACTTCGTAAATTAATTCAAACCGTAAGTCCGTACGTTTATGGATGTCTTTCGATGTTGACATCGATTTGAGGTTTTTAAGCTGTTTGTACTAAAAGGCGTACCTAGGTTGCTGCTTTAAATAGGTATCTACGCGTATCTTCGCGGAGCAGTAGGAGACAATAATAGCTTCACTAGCTTGTAGACGTCGCGAATTTATCTAGATTTCACTATGTATACTATTTTGAAAGCGAATAGTTGGTAGGGCCTATTGTGGAAAGCGTTAATTGATTCTAGAGATACGTTTTCTCAAATTGCTTCAATATTTTTGGAACTACATTTTCGAACTCTAATCCCCAAAATTAACGTTGCAATTTCGCTTTCTCTTAAAACATACGATTACGTTTGAATGCACTTACCTGCTTCAAGTCAAAGTTCTGATTAAATGATGGCAAGCAGATAGGTCTCATTGTATCGGTCAATGGAATTGGTGAATCCAATCTCAGCAAGGCAATATCATTGACAATTGTTGTTGGATTATAATTTTCATGTACAATAGCTTTAGCTACCTGAAAAGATACACTCATTCTAATAAAAGAATAACTCTATGTAGTTCCACCTCACCTTTCGGGTTATACCAGGCGTAGATGCTGCGTTACGATCAAACTGCAATACACGAGCGGACATTGCCTGCCAATTCATTTTGTGAATACAATGTGCAGCGGTTAAAATGTAACGATCGTTGATCAGAGCACCACCACAGAAAAGACGTTGTTTTGGACCCATAAGCAGTTGAGCCATCCATGGATACTTGTTGTGACGGACCTGTGTACCACCGACGATCCTATTTGCATTCTGAACTCCACAATCTGAGAAAGAGAAATAGTTAGCGCAAGTCCTAGTGCCATGTATCACTATCCAATACTAACTGCATGTAGCGCATTGATTTACACTCGGTTTCTTTGGTGAAATCGATGAGAAGATACTCTCCTTTTGGGATGTTATAAATTCATTTATGTCGAAGTCATTTTGGTTGCCAATTGGTGCATCTGTTCTCTTCGATGGAGGGTTGTAGACGTATCCGGAACCCTAGAGAAAGGAGTTGTTTTCATTCTTTGATGAAACTAAACTTACACTATGATAAATCTTACCGCATTGACGCACTGGTATATAGCACACAAGCTAAGACCTAAGATAATCCAACACTTCATTGTGAGATACAAATTTTATTTATTTTTTTTTTCACTAAACAACTGAAGAGACTTTCTCGATCCCGATTGCACCTGCTGTGGTTAGGGCTTCGGATATCACTGATTGACAGAATCCCAAGACGGCTTATACTTATTCTGATGGAGATGAGGAACTTAAAAAGTATCTTCTTCACAACGAATTGGGAACGAAAAACTTGTAAAACCATATATTTGCGACTCTGTATTATGGGACTCTTGTTATAATTGATTAAATTTGAATCTTCTTCCAATGTTCCCACCTCTTGGTTATTGTTGTTGTTATGTATCTGCGGCTGTGGAAGTATTTAAATTTTTACGGTCTCACTGGCATCGTTAGACGTCATTTAATTATAACTTAATGTTGTAAAAAAAAGAATATTTTGCGCCTTGTTTGACAAGTCTCGATGTATATTGGTTCGTAAAAAAAAAACGTTTCCTTAATGAGCACGGATTTAATGGATTAACGTTTGGCTTTAGCATCTCAGAGGTTATTGGCTTTTCTCTTTGCTGGTTGGTGGTGATGATGGTGTTTTTGACCAAAAACAGCAAAAGACCATCAAGAACGCAATTCAATTGTTGTCAGACTGAAATATTTATTTAGGTCAACAGAAATATCTTTAATTGATCATTTTGCTGGAAATTTGCTTTTTGCTTTTCTCTGACATCGTAGATACATGAGTTGACCTCATTTCGCTCATAGGGTGTACGTAGATATTTTTTGGAACTTGCCAAACCACTTTATTGAGATATTAATCGACTGGCGAAACTGTGAGATTAGTCAGCACGTTTTCTATTACAAGAAAACTGTTATGTATCTGAGGCAGTAATTCAGAGATGTTAACGGCTGTAGTTAAATGCTTTTTAATCGGTTACGGTTGTCAGTAGCTATTAACTTGTTAAAAAATAAACACTGGTAATAAATAATATAAAACTATTTGTAGAACGGAATATTAAGGTAGTTTTGATGAAGAGATACTACAGCATGGTTACAGAAAAGTAGTAGCGATTCGTCATATGTAGGTGGCCTTCTTGTGAGTGTTATATTTGTATATCAGTGGGTATCATGGGAAAGCCGAATTTGCAGACTTTCGGTCCGATAAATGCTGAACTTGCGATTTATATATCTTAGTCTAGAGTTGCCACTTTAACCGAAAACCTAATAGTTCTGGTAGTAAGCTATACTTCCACCTCTTCGGGGTGTCATCTAGGAATATCTTCGTGAATTGCGTATCGAAAAAAGGAAAAGTGGGCCTTCTGTGCCACAGAACAGGATAAGTGTACGTTGGTCTATGATGCCGTAGAAGTAATCGTAACAAAACCCTTATTGCTCCGAAACGCACAACGGATACGGAAGGGTACTTTGTTGAACACTTTTGGCTATCCTACGTGGATAACGATCGGTTTTGAACGTCAAGACCCTCCTCGACTCACTGGAAGTGCCTTGAAACGCTAGATCCTACCAACCAGAGCGTGAGTTCACCTAGTCTCACTCAGACATCTTGGGGCTGAGTGAAATAAGATGGTTCGATGCTGGGGAGTCTACTACCTAACTAAAAGACTGTCATGCTCTGCTCTGGTAGACAAGTTGGAAATATGCGGAGGTCCCAATTAGGACTGATGCTAGTTATTAGCACGAAGCAGCCTTATATCCTGATGAGCTAAGATCACGCGGCTTCCAGAATAGGATTGATGCTAGCTATCAGCACGAAGCAGGCTAGATTCTAGAGCAGAGTAAGAAAAACTACCATCACATAAAGTTATGCCCCGATCGAAGAAGTGACTGAGGATGGTAAGAACAATTTCTATAGTCAGTTAGACTCCGCCTACAACCAAACACCTAATGGGGGCATTGGAATGATGACCAACGTTAAGGTAGAAAGCGCATGTGATGGGAGTTAAAAGCATTGCAGAGCGGAAAAGGACAAAGGTGAGCAGTTTGTGGACTTCTACAATACCAACCGCTTTGTCATTTGATGTACGATGTTTAAGTTTTATACGTGCCCTGAGAGCAACTGACAGGCAGCGAACATCCAACTGAATCGCATTGCCATCTGTCGCTGCTTTATAAATTGTCTCCTAGACGTCCAATACAACCGTGAGGCTGACGTAGGTCAATAACGCGATCACCATCTTGTGTTAGCTATTGTAAGCCTTCGTACGGTTCAACATTACTAAGTTCAATGCTGACAGGGTCAGGGATGACCAAATGCGGCAATACCCATCTAAGAAGCAGAAACAATCGGCAGCACAATGTAGGAAAGCAAGGATGGCTACTGGAATGCACGCACACTTATACATTGAGACAGGTCGATGAGCGTATAGCAACCAAAGTTCAGATTGCAGTGGCCTCAGCAGTGGACAGGGCCCAGCTAGAAGCCGAATATCGCGTGAACAGAAGGGCAGCATAGTGTGCGACTTGACAAACCCAAGTACATATGTAAGTATATCGAATCACTTGCCTCACAGGTTGAAGGAGTAGTGAGCAGTAGGACTATCTACAACATCATTAAGGAGCTTATTGGTGGTCGGAACTCCAAACAACATCCAGCGAAGACTTTTGAAGGTAACTATCTGATTTCAGATGAGGATCAGCTCAAGAGATAGAGAGAACACTTCGCTACAGTCTTTGAACATTTAGACGATGGTGATATGACTCGAACTTAAATGAGCATTCCAAAGCAAATAATTTCAGAAATAACAACAGCAATCAAGTTTCTCAAGAAAGAAAGGCATTGATGGCATCCCTACCTATTTCTAGCGGCCTCGAATACATTGACAGAACTGCTACACCTGCTAATTTCGAGACCGTGGAAAAATTGAGCAATTTGCACAGGAATGGAAAAGAGTGATGATTATCAAGCTTCTGAAAAAAGGAAATCTGATGGATTGTGGAAACTAGAGAAGTCAATGCGCTCTCTCGGCCTTAGGATAATATGTGGAATCATATTAGAACGGATAAAGGAACATTTCCATGCAACTTTTGATGGCGAATAGGCAGGCTTCACACTGGATCCTTCTACATCGATCACATGAACACCTTACGGATTATAATAGCGCAATGCACCAAGTACAAGTCTCCGCTGCATATACTGTGTACCGACTTTGTTCTCAGAGTTCTTCAGCTTGAATCGATGTGCTATTTGGTCAGCCGAGCGCAGAAGAGGCATCCCAGATAAACTTATAACTATTTTCAAGGCCACATACGATTGCAGTACGTGTCACCTCTTGCACAATGGTAAGGTGGAGAGGTGGAGTACGTCAGGGGTGCTTACTGTCAGCTATGTTGGTAGCTATGTTAAGTGCCATTCCAAGGCACTTAACCTTGTTGGATCTTCTTCGCCAATAGCTCGATGGACGTTTTCCTTAAGTGCGTCAATTCTTTTGAAATCGGTGTAGTAACGGACCTTAACAGTTTCTCATAAAATATGTCCCACAGCGTCAAATCGCAGCTGCTAAAGCACGCCTTCAAGACACGTGATAACATGGTTATCGAACTTGGTGCCAACGAGCTGTGTGTCAAAGTGTGCCATCATATTGGACCTAAGCCCCTAGGTTTAAATGGTAGCAACTAACTTAGACCTAGAAGGTCGGACATACTCATACGGTCTGTTGAGCTAAATAACTCTGCGACAAGATAAGTTCTTCGGAAGTGATTCGATATATCGTGCCCCTCTCCAAAAGCCTCGAAGATAGATGCTTAGCTAAAGGAGAACGCCAATAAGTTGTCTACAGTCTTTTCTGCAAGACATAGCAAGAATGCCGCTGATTGCTAAAAAATGTTCGGGATCATTCCTTTATCTCACCTGCATCAAGGAGAGCCGTGCCACATGCAAACTCAGTCGTCAAGGGAGGCCCTGAACGAATACACGGGAAGACTCAACACAGGTTCAGGTCCTGAGAAAACATAATTTTGAGGCTTGCTTAGCAATCTCATTGGAGATCTCATCCACAGTGTGACCTGGAACCCAGACAAGAGTCATAGAGGCCAGTCTTGCGACCAAATTCAAGGAGTTCTTGCATTCTCGAACTATTTTGGAACGTGTTAAAGTGTTGAACAAGACTTTAAGCGTAGTTTGGTATATTGGCCCTTTCTGAGAACTTTTAACAGCTTACTGGTTTCAGCGAGTGTCTCCATCTTTTCCTTACCCAGACCTTGAGCAGAACCCTCAATCTTTTTTTTTTTTTGTTCTAACTTTATGAGGAGCTTTGACAGATTTGTCTATCTCTCTATATCTCTATAACGAAGTTTTTTGCGGATTCTTTGGAAAGCGATGTAAAATTTGAAAGCGATATGGACACTTCCGGCAGAACTCTTCAGTTAGTTATCGAATCCAGGTGCCAGTTAGTTAACTTCAAGTCAATTACCTCCTTTGTTGTCCTTCCCTTAAAAAAAATTGGCCGAGACCTAAAGTATTAATGACCATGTCTGACCATTGTATAAAATCTAGGGGGTAGCTTCCTCCTATATTACATTTACAGCTGCCTCAAATTGTATTCGGAGCATTAGCATCGTAATATACGAGTATGAGCAATCCCATTTCCCGAACGTCACAATACTCTCTGAGTTCCACAACAGCCTTCGTAGGCGGATGCATTATCAAATCATAGGAAAAATTAACAGACCCAAAGGCTGAGGTATTCCATTCTCCATTTGTTTCGAAGGTTATAGCTGAAGCAACCAAATTCTGGCAGCAAAATTTTCCAAGTTTCGACACTGAGTGACAGTTTAGTACAATAAGACAAGCTCTCGAACGCCTCCTAAACCACAGATCATTCCACACCCACAGGTCTTGTGTGGCTGTTAGATGCGATGGGGTCACGGAAGCGTGTTTTTGAAGCCCCTCTCCTCTTGTCAACGAGAAGTCAAATCAGAACTGAAACTAGGCCTTCCTAAAGGGGTATTTAGGTCTAAGTACGTACGATCAACTGCGAGGATGGTAGACCCTTACTGGCTATGGTCTCAAGTAATTTTTTTTTTGTGCATTTGCGTCCAACTTTAAGCAGGAATAGTAGGAATAAGCAAGTATCCTTAGGCCAGACCTATATATGGTTGAGTACTATTGCCCACATCCAGGATCAAACAAGTTGTAGAAACTTAATACTTAAGTCGCATTTTGTAAGCAATAAAAAAATAATGTCAAACGATACAAAGACAAAATTAAACGTTTATAAGAGTTCCATTCTTTCTTAATTAAGTTTTATTGACACTGGCAGATCATTGTACTAATAAAGTGCACTCAAATCGTGATGAATTCAATAAAAAAATTTTAATTTGTATTAAATAGCTTCAGAAAAATAAAATCAAATTTCACAGAACTTTATTACGAAAACGTGTTATTAAGTAGGATGAACGGCATTATTCCGCAAATGAATATTTTTGAGTCGTAAAGAAAAATATTTCAAGAATATCTAGATTATCTTTTTTTTTTTAAAAAATGTGCACATGAACATGTACGAGTATATCACGAGTAGTTGCAGAGAAGCGATCCTTGACACTGCCTGTTGCTTTGGGAGAAGGAAGATACCTGATGTGTTAATAAAAATATCTGAGTTGAGAGCATGTCGTAGTTACTCGTTTTGTTTCATTTTATGGAAGTAAAATGCAATTACTTACATACTTACTACAGTTCGGGGTGAACCTGGGCCTCAACCAACAAGCCTCTCCAGTTAGCCCGGTCCTTACCTAACTGCCTCCAACCTTCTCCTCCACAGCCCGTCAACGCAAACGGGACCGTATATCGTACGAAGAATCGACCAAGGATATCTTCATCCGCTTTCGAAAGAGTCCATGCTTCAGCGCCATAAAGCGATGTCGATGTCGTCGGCGTAGGCTAGTAGTTGCTTTGGAAAGATTGTGCCTCCGTTCTCCATCCATCGTCATCCTGCACAGACGGACGTGTTTGGCAGGGATGCCAAAACTAGACATGGCTATGTACAGCTCGTCTCTATAAATGCTGTCATATGCGGCCTTAAAATCGATAGAAAGATAGTGAGTATTGATTTGGACTTCGAGGGTTTTTCCAGTATCTGCCGGGGTGTGAAAATTTGATCGACTGTGGACTTTCCTGGCCTGAAACCACACTGATAGGGGCCAATCAGGTTGTTGACGAAGGGTGTCAGGCATTCACACAATATGGCAGATAAGATCTTAAGATTCTATCAAAATATTACCCAGATACCTTCGATCTCTAAAATAGTTTCCTCGCCCTATTCGTGATCAGAGGAGGGGCGGGGAAGGTATACGGGTGCCCTAGTTAACAGGAGGCTGTCAACGGGTCACTTAGACTAACATTGAGTCCATTGTACCCACTAGTAGACCCTTGAGAACCTTGATCTCATTATCGACGGCTGAATTGAACCACACAGATATTTGCATGAATCTCAGGAGTTTCTTAAGCTCTATGTTTCGTAGATCATCCAGCTCCACAGGAAAATAGCTCGCAAGAGTGTTATTCCTTTTTGTGGCTAGTGCTGGACAATCGCATAGCAGGTGGCGAATGGATTCTAGTATGGTTAGCTATGGAAATGTCAACTTTTCAGAACGTGGGACTAATCCACTGCCAGTTCAGCCGTTGCATGTTTATGGCCATTGTTCTCTGGTACAGTTGTTCGTTAGAGACTAGAAAATCCTTAAGATGCTGCGGTGGCACCGGTTAACGAACATTTGCAGCTTTCTCGAGATAGTGAGGGTCACTCTTCACGTGTATACAATCATGACTATCGATGAGGCACTTACATAAAAAATGACATCAAAAACGCAAGGTTAATTCAACGAACCTCCACTGATGAAATTTTGTCCATTAGGCACTACTGACGTTGCTGGCATACATATATGTAAATCATGTGACTATTTCTCTTGAAGAGATTGTGCGAAACTTCTCCACCTATTCCAGTGGCACTATCTTTCAGAAGCCTGTTAATCTAACAGAAGGCATAGGACTGCTGTAACTACTCGTTACAAGGCACTTGTGTTGGAATACGAATGACCTATCGTCAGCAAGCACAGATCCTTGAGGGAGACCGTTAAACTTTATTATTTTTCAGCTCATTTAGGCACACATTGATTGAGCAAATTAGATCGCAGATTTCGATGCACGGGATGGTTCTGAAAAGTCTATACAGGATGACTTTCTTCCACACGGTATCGTACGCTGCTGTTGGATCCACAAAGGTACCCTAGTTTTCATTTTCTTTTGGAAACCGTTTTCAGTGGCAATCTTCTAGATTTAAAAGCAGGTGATGCTGATTCTCAGGGTCAATTCTCCATGCGTAAAACATGCCGAAGGCCCAGTTTTTACCCCGGTGAAACGGTGAAACATTTGTCTCCTGCAACATTTTATTAAATCGAAGTGATTTGAAAGCCAGTGGCATATAGGGGCAAGTACGTGCAATGAATTTTTAATGAACAAAAAGTGGATGTGTGTAGATGCCGACATGATCCGTTCCAGGAAGTTGTAACTCACTTTATGTTTAACACCACAAATTTGGTTTACTAAGATCCTTAAACCCTAGCGAACAAAGCTACGCCTTTCTTTCGGATTTCGTTCACTCATCTCCGTCGTCACAAAGGCAATTTTTGTTAACACTTAAAAAAATCAAATTAACAAAGGTCCTTAAAATCTAAAACAAAAAACCAAGAAAAATATTCCGACTTTCTGAGTCTGCATTTTAAGCAATTAATTGTTACAGCATCATTAAATGGAAGTAAAAATCCATTTGCGGAAATACCATCGTTTCACAGTTGAAGTAACTCATCGGATACGAATCCATCAAATGTGTCAATGGCAGGAGCCGCAACGGATTCTCGTTTCGCGTACTTTAATTCATTTTTTATGGCTCTTTACTTTTGGCTTTTACGAGTTATGTATGCACACATAAAGCGGAATCATCCACGTTCAGTTCGTTCAATTCAAATTATCCACGGATTACATTTTATAGACATTCGTGAGTATTTTCAGATTTTATGCATCGCAGGATAATTTACATACGGATACGGGGATACGTCAATTCGTTCATTCTCTGGCCCAATGTTATCCTTGTCATGGATCACATGGATGATTGTTCGTAATACGCAGAGATGAAATCCATTATTCAAAGTCAAACAGAAGATTCTTTTAAAAAAAGTTCTCAAAGTTTAACTTCATGACAAACATTTTCATTGAATATGATGTCTTCCGTCGGGTAAAGGGGGGGCGGTCCCCATGATTTGGGAAGAATTTAATGCGGAATTTATTGTGATGACGGCAAGAAAAAATCCCTATAGATACATATTTTACACAGGAGTGAACTAGAAAATTGCCAAATAGGATATGTTGTTTGGTTACTGTAGATTATTGGGAGATGGCATGCGTTATCCGAAACCCTGTTAACCACTTGAATGTGTTGTGACTTCATCATGGAAAAAATATGTATTTCAAGTCGTATATCGAGTTACTTTAGTGAGCTTCTCACTCGGCTGATGTGAATAGGTCGTCTGTTTTATCATGGATCTTGGGACAGCTCCCAATATATTGCGTCTATGAGTATATGCACGTAGTGCTTCTACTTCCCTTATGTTGGCCAGCTTGAAGTAGTTGGCGGACATAACTAGAGGAGCATGAGAGAGATATCGGGTAGGTAAATATATTCTGACATGTCCCAGATGCGACACTAAAATTAAGTCCTAAGTCGCTAACTCCAAGGATGTAATGGAAGCAAGAAAGCTTCATCCTACCATCATCGCCAGAGACATTAGCACTTGGGCCATAAAATGGGGCTGTAGATCAACGAATGCCAGGGGTCAAATATAAAACTGATAGAAGCGTTTTTTGTACTTAGGATTACTCCATCCAACAAGGTTACACTAGCACCTTTCGCAGGAATGGTAGGGACTCGCTTTGAGGTAATAAGGACTCTTTGTCTGCCTTGAATATGCTAGGAACTGTGAAAATAACATCTCAGCTGCCTCTTTAAGCTGAGAGGGGAATTTCGCAGTAAGGCCCTATCTCGAACAACTAAGGAGATCCAATAAAAGACACTTATCATCCCAATTCTTCTTTTTGGCGCTGAAGCAAGGGCAATTTCGAAAGCGAATGAAGGATAGACGGTCCCGTTTGCGTTGGCGTTAGTATATTTCAATATACATCGACCTAGTTCAAAAACTATGCATCGACCACCCAAAATGGGTATGTACATGTCATGAGCGAATGGACATGAATGATTCGGGCCACAGAGTCTTTGAATCCAACCTGGAGGGACAACACAATAGAAATAGAAGACGGTCTTGCCTAAGGAGACGCAAACAAGTAGAAGGAGACCACAATCAACTTGAAGTGCGCAACTGAAGACATTTAGCTAGGGAACGAGTAACATTGAGAGGCTTGTTGGTTGGGGTCCAGGCTTACTCCCAAATGTATGTAGCACCACCTAAGTGAGTAAGTACGTACTCAGCTGTTCGACATTCATAAGCAGCCCGCTAATGAGAAACATCAAATGGCGCGTTAGTGAGCGGTGCAGACAACGGGACTACCAAGCGATATCCAATATGCTATCCGCAGTTTAGGATCCGGATGGACAGGAAAATCTTTTGACAAAGAAAGTTTTTTTATGAGATTGGAAGTACCTGGCAACGCGGTGGTAATGACGAAAATCATAGGTCATAAGGCTCCATAAGAAAACTACCCAGAATTGCTGAAGAAAATGATCACAACACTCTTGCAACAGGATACACACGAAGGGTACAAATCAGTCATCAAATATCGGAGATTCTGTAAGTAACTGCAGATGAGATTTTAGACGCCTAGCCCCCGGCTATAGGGTTTGCTGACGACGAGTGTATTGTCGTCAGCGGCAGGCAACGCTGATATGTTGCTGTTCAGTATGAGGAGGAACCTACTCCTTGTGAGGTGGGCACCCAGTTACAACTTTCGAACAAATTTAAGTACACGGGAGTCACCTTAGACCTCGGATTGCTTTCAAAGAACACCTTGACACCACGATCTAAGGGGCTCCCAGCATCCCTTGACAGTGCCCTAAAATGTTCAGTAAGACCTAGGGTTTAAGCCCTAATATGCTCCACTGGATTTACATTGGCATAGTCAGACCCTATCTTGTGTACGGTGCGATCGCATGGTGGTCAACTGTGGTGTTTCTTAATCACAAGCTCAATAAACTGCAGCACCTTGTCTGTGTCTGCATTACTGGCATGATGAGAGAAAGCCCGATCGCCGCAATGGAAGCTTTTCTGAGCCTTCCTCCCTTGCATCTCTTCATCTAGTACATGGCCAGGAAGGCAGTTTTCTGCACTGGAACGTGAGGAGTTGAGGCTGAGAAGCTTCTCAGCTCTCTTTCACGCATTTGGGATGGAGTATTGGATATCATGCGAACGGCACTTGTCCTGGAGATTCCGATGGCCCATTACGAAGCGTTCGGAATGGCGAAACGGTGGATGGACCGGGTCTGAACAAGCTAGTACTGTCTCCTATACAGACAGGTCTCTGATTGATGGGATCTCGGGACCAGGCATCTATTCGGAGGAAGCGATTTTAAACAAGGCTATTGCACTAGGTCTTTCAGGTCGAAGTCTAATCTATTACAGTGCAGCTATTTCAGGGCAAAATTACAGGAAAGACACAACCCTGAGTGAAATTCCAGAATATATTTAGATGTCATAGGAAGCCTACTATGAACTTGTACCAATAAAATCACATTTGCAGTCGTACTCCTGCTGTATATCCGCTCATTTAGTTTCATAAAAAATTAAACAAATATCTCAGTTTGAAGATCTATGTATCTACTATCTAAAAATGCATAAATAAATAACTTAATAGATATTGAACACTACAGTTAAATTAATTTAAATTTCTTCACGTCAGAGTGACAGGAGCAGGCATCCTCTGTTTTACTTTTAACCCACGAACCAAAACGATTGACACGGGCATATACTCCTGGATACTTGGGCTTGGCACATCCTTCTCCCCAGGAGACAACACCTATTTGCAACAAAAAATTCATTAAAAAGTGTTTTAAACTCAAATGTCACCCAACGCACCGGCAATTTGATGCTCCTCACCGTCCACAATATGCAATGGACCTCCACTGTCACCCTTAGCAAATGTAATAAAACCATTTATTCTTAAACGAAATTTAAAAATTCACAACCCACCTGGCATGAGTCCTTTTTTCCTTCATCGAATCCAGCACACAGCATGTTGTCGGAAATCCTCGAAGACCCATATTTGCTGCCTCTGCACTGCTCCGGTGATAGAATCGGCACGTGCACCTCTTGTAAAGTGTCCGATATGGGTCCACCTTCACCCGTTGCCCCCCATCCTGTCACTATTCCCTAAAAGAGAGTCTCACAGTAAAGCTACTTATCAAATAGCGTATACGTACTGTCTCTCCGGCGAAATCTTTCCCTGGTGTGGGCATACACACCGGCCTTAGTCTGTCCTTGATCTCCACGGGCTCACTCAACTTCAAAAGCGCAATGTCGCTGTCAAAGTTTCTTGAATTATACTTCGGATGTACGATAGCCTCGGCCACCTGCAATGACAAATTGACCCCATTTACCAAATGGACAACTTTAAAAGAAAACCGCATTTTTACAACCTTCCTGTCAATCTTATTCGGGTCACTCATGCTCCGACTGTGGTCAAGCAGGCGGACAGTAATGTAATCCTTTTTAAAACCCTGGATACAATGAGAAGCCGTCATCACATAGAGGTCATTAATCAAAGTCGCCGCACAATAAAATCGAGTTTTATACATCAGCAACGCCATCCAGGGATATTGGTTAACTTCCGTCTCCTGGCCACCGACAATCCTTTTCTTTTTATTTGCCAGCCCACAGACTGAAATTTTTACTCAGGGAGTAGATCTCTCTGCCATTAAGGATAATCAAAAGGATAACTTACCACAATCAGTGCAATTCCTTTCTGGAGCTGGTGTTGTCACTGCTGTTTCTGTTGTTGGCGTTTCCGTTGTGGTCGTTGTAGTTGTTGTACCGCTAAATGGTGGACGTTGACTTATCAGCGAAAGCACCCACTCGATGAATTGTCCCTGTGAGGCACGTATCAGGTTATTTGTTGTTTTGAGTTCGGCACTTTTATTGGTTGCCGTCTTTAAGATATGAAAATTCATTCGGTAAAAGGTTTGCAGACTTTTAAGCCCCGAGTTAGGTCTAACCTAACTCCTACACTTATGCAATGGTTATGAGTAACCAAAGATTGAATCACCCAATAAGTATGAAGGTAAAATTTTGAGCTGTCAGATGTGGAAGGACTTGACTGTAATTCTGGTTGGAAAATTTTGATTAGGGGTGTGTGGATAATTTTGAAAGCCATTTTGAGGACTAATTGGGTGACAAAATGTTTATTTTAGTGTACTAAAATTTGTTTATGAATTTTTATTTTAATAACCAAGAAGAGCAACAATTTTCGTGGAATATTGATGCTGCACTTAAGAACAGGGTTGTTAATTTGTGCCTTAGGATCTTAATTTAAATATAAAAGAAGTTATTAAGGATTTCAGTAATATTTTTTCTACTGTTTTAAGCTTCGGGCTATGCCATCATACATATAAAAATAATACAACGCCTGTCGCCTGTGAAGTTAATCTAGTTACTGATGAACTTTGTAAGCTACTACCTTAGCAAGAAGCACCATTTTAGTCAGTTTTTTGGTCATTTCATTGTGAGTCATTAAGAGTATACCTCGACCAGTGTAAGGAAAAAAAAAACTCGGTGTTTCTGCGCAATCATTACGTTGGACGTCAAAAACGCTTTCAAGACCGACAACTGAAAAATCTGCGAGCACTTACAGCTAAAAGAGTGCCAGACTACCTGAAGAAGATAATGATGCACTTTTATAGAAATAGGATACTGCTCTACGATACCGACGAGAGGACGAGGTAGTAAAACGTCACTGGCGGTGTTCCCCAAAGCCCCGTACTAGGTCCGCTACTTAATGTATGGTGATGTCATAGAATCCTGAGGTTTTCCAAAATAATTGATTTCGCCGACGACATAGCAATCGTTGTAGTAACTAAACTTCTTTGGATCGTTTGTTTATGACTGCATCGAAGCTATCGGGATGGTTAATAGGCATAAGCCTACAACTTGCAGAGCAGAAGAAACAAGTAGTGCTCATCAGCAGCATGTGAGTCGAAGAGACTATAAGAGTAAACGTGGATGATCACGCTGTAGTTACCGAATCGGAGTTAAAGAACCTTGGCATTACTAAAGCTGCAGAGATTATCAGGAACATTTGCAGCAGCTGGCTCCGAAGGCAGCAAATGTAATGGCCACCTTTCAAATATCGGCGGACTTAAATACAAGAAGAGGCTGCTCTTAACAAGAGTTTGGTCATCGAAGAATGGGGCCCTTAATTTTCATCTGACCCAAATGCTTATTGGGCATGGAGGTTTCAGAGCTTACATACATACATACGTCCACATGTTTGGAAACAACCACAACCACCATTGCCCATCCTGCACGAAGGCAGTTGATAACAGAGCACGTCACCGGCCGATAGACAAGTTGGTCGCGGTCTTAACCCCCAGATGGTTGGGGCGTAGTTAGCGAAACGGTGGCCACCATAACGAAGGAGCAGAAAAAACAGGAAGGACCAAGAGGCGCGGTGCAGAGAGCGCCAAGTTCTGCAATTTTGTTGTGTTTTGCGTAGTCAACTTGTTGATTCTTCAGCACCCAAATTTTGCATATACTATGGGCAGCAGGCTTTTAGTTGATATGTAAGCTGAAAATATCAAAAAGTTTTTTCGCGGTCGTACTTCTAGTGCATGTTTGGTAATCGACCGAGATTTTCATGAACAAACTCCTCAATTGGGCCTTCGGATATGGCTTTAAACCATAACCCGCAGAACACAAATCGTTAAAGGAGCCAGGCCCTGGATTCCGTACGATCCGCTGCTCTACATGTTTGTGTGTGTAATTGTCTTACCTAATGTCAACTTCCTGGCATGGATCAAGGTGTCAACCTCAGTGTACTGAAGATCAATCTGACTAATTGGCCAGCAGTAAAGTGTATCACTGGGTCAGTTCCAAACGTTGTACACAGTCGTTATGCTTTGGATCATAATTGCCTTGCTAGCTTAACCTTCCGATGGCAAGGTTTTTTTTTCTACGTGAATAGCAGAAGTAGTTGGGTTATGGATAACCCCACTTGTCGTCGGAAGGTTAATACGGAGTACTGAGCAGATAGAACACGTTTTCCCAAGCTACTTGTGCGATCTACAATTGAATTAAAAAATAAAAAGCCCTACGAAATTGCAACTCAACTGGTATCGCCAGCAACTGCAAAGACACTTCACGCGTAGAGGAACACTTGCAGAATATCTCCTTAGACAGTGTCGCCATCATTTGCATATTTGCCTCGAATGAAATCGTTCCAGAGCCTAGAACGGTAGGAGGAATTTTGCCGGCAGAGTAGCAAACCGTCTGACCTTGACAGAATGGCACTGAGTCGTAGGACTCGATTCAGTTTATGAATCCTACGTCGTTTAAGCAAAAATTTGGCCATGCGAAGAGGACCGAAGAGGACTCTTATCTGAGATTATTAAGGACAATACGGAAAAATTCTTGTACGACAAGCAGAGGCAACTGTGTATTCAACAGCATCATGACGCACCCCAACTCCCCGAGCACTTTCATGTATGCGAACTGGTACCAAGACTTTCTAAATTGATCGTCTGAGAAGAGCAAGATTCGGAAAACTCCATTACTTCTGCTATCGGCGGTACGGATGAAATCTGGTCAGAAGCCAAGCTCAAAGTAGTGTAAGGGAGTCCCATCCCCCACACATCGAGGGCAAGGATCTAGATTCCTTTCGAACCAAACGAACCCGTCAAAATTATAAGAATTTTAGCACACCAAAACCAAGGGCTGCCAATCAAAGACAGAAAATTAGTAAAAGAGACATCAAGCACCAAACAGACTAGTTCTACTGATACAGCGAAAAAGGCTCCCACGTCGATACCGTCGCTCGCTGGTAGTCCCTCTAATGGATTTCCGTCTTTCAAAGAAAGGCAGGAATACAGCTGAACAATTGCAAATTACTACCGAAAGGAAGCGATAGATAGTCTCTCTTTAATACATGATATAAAATAAAGCTGCTTCCAGTACCCATTCCTTCTTCGATCATTCCTGCCAAGCGTTCAGTGTAAAAACCGCGCTCAAGTTCCGCGCGGTCAATTTCAGCTATTTGAACAGAACTTATAGGGGCAAGCACAATATATTTATTTCCGCTAAGCTATCAATCCATATCTGGATTTCACTGAAGACTCAGTTTGGACTAGTATCGAATCCTTTCCCCCCACACGGATTAAGGAGACAAGCGTCCTGCATCGTGTTATGCTATCGTTTCAAAGGACCAAATGTTCGCGGATGCTAGGCACTTTAATGGAGAAAATTGGAAGCAATTTGCAAAGGACCGAAGCTGCTGTATCTGAGCAGGCTTAGGGTATCGAGAAATCCCTACATGTGGTTAAAAATATTTAAATGACGAAAAGTCGTTGTAATGAAACTTACGACTTATAATCTAGCTTTTCCATGCATCGAATATTAAACAAGAATTTATGCAAGAGTGTTCTATTGTCTGATAGATTCTCCTTGCCTTCTCGTACCAATCATCGACGATGGTGTCAACAACTTGTCACGATTCCACAAAACTTTCTATAGTTTACCCCATTGTCAAAGAAAAACACCATTAATTTACCACCATTCACACTAAATATACTGACTGCCGAAAATATGTCAACCTCACAGATACTAATTAACCCGAAACCTTCATCTGCCATTTCTGGATGCTAGGTCGACGAATAACTATGCAAAAACTCGTACAACAACAAATAAGCAACATTTCATTGGCATAACCAAACTCTAAGTCATGTTCACACTTGACCTCAAACCATTACTCACGCGACTTCGCTGGCAATAACCAAAGTGGGCGGTATTCCACCGAAAAAGTATCTATCAACAAAGCACTTCGTATCCACAAACAATTCGATTGAAAAATCACTTTTCATGAATACCAAATGTATAACACTACACCTTAAAAAGAGATCATACCTCTGCGGGCCTTGATAATCCACATAGAATGACAATGCATACTGTAGCTGCAGCTAATTTCCGTGATTTTTTCATTTTTCCCGAACTTCCACTTAACACTTTGCACAAAAATTCAAAAATTCTATCCGAACACTAATTCCTAAGAGAAGATTTCAAGTAACCAATTCAGTAATCCATAATAATTTGGGAATTTTCGCGAGCGATTTACCATCCAATACCCAAGGTTGACGCGTTAGAATAAGACTTCAATAGCAATACTGCGACGCTGAAGAGGTGCTACACGGCACACCGATCTGAAGAAATAAATCTTTCCAGGCGCGAAAGTTTTATACAGTAACGACAATTTGTCAGTTTTTTTTTTTTTTTTTCCTCTACGGTCTTCCCCGTATACACGACACATGCAAATGAGGCTTTTCTTCCTCGTGAGGTAGTGGTAGATGAAGCAACAATCTGCCAAGAAGCACACAAAGATACAAAACGCGTTCCTCGGAAACAACTTTCACGCACGATCGGTCATTTGAATGCAAAATAAGTTGGCAGTTGGTTGGACAGTCATACATACGGTTGGTTAGGTCCGTGGTGAGGCGTGATCATATGAGTTAACCTAGATAAATTGGATAATTGAATGCTAGCTGTGTGATGTGTACGACGATCGTTGCAAGATCTATCGCTACGCTACATATGGCCACGAGAAGATGGTGGATATACTCGTACATGTTTTTAAGCTAAAGATACATATCGAATGGGGATGCAGAGTACATAAGTACGACCTCTGCATTCGAAATGGAGGGCAGTGATAAGAGCTCCAAATTGGTCTAAATTCCTCAAACCAGTTGGAGAGTTTAGTGCATTAAAGGATACCGCTGTTCGCGTGTGCAGTTAAATTGAAGTCGAATGCAACCTAATAGTCATGCTGGTCACGAATATCCGACGTTGGGATTCACGTTAAATAATGTAAAATTCATAACGGGCCTTCTGAGTAATATTTATATGAAAGTTAGTTTAAAACAAAGCCGCATGCTGAGCACGTTTGAATCGTCTGCCCTTTGGCAAAGCAAATTTAAATACTTTGCAATGAAATAAAAGATTAAACCTGTATCGGAACGGTGGGGCAACCAATCGGTTGACAATTTCATTTAGGGGCGTAACTGTTGGATATAAAAAAGAGACGACTTAAGGAACTTTTCAATGCAAGTCATTAGCGTCAATTCGTCTAAAAGTGGCCTTTTTACCAGTCCCAATTGATAATGAAATCTCGAAAATGAGTAACCGCAGGATATTTCAAATTCTACAAGAAATACAAGATTAGAAATAACTACGTATCTGATCAGCCCACACTTGTCCAGAGAGGTACTAAACATCGTGGAAGCATTATGGAGCAATATTGGATGATGAACTACTGGTAGACCCGTAACAAGAGAAGAGTACATAAAAGAATAACATATTCGGGGGTAAAAAAAAGCACCTAGGCTAGATGATATTCCCGACATACATAGCTCTAAAAACCGCGATTCAGACCCGCCCAGAATTATTTGCGGACCTATACAACACATGCTTGAGAGAGGGAGTGTTCTCAGATCTATGGAAAAAGGAAAGACAAGGGAAACAAAACAAATCCCAGTGCAGATCCGTCGTCATACTGACCAATTTGCATGCTGGACACAGCAGCAAAAATACTACAGCTCATCGTTTGCAACAGGCTGGAGGTGGCCATGGAAAGTTTAGGAGGGAAAGCTCGCTCAATAGTCGACGCCTTAAAGGAGGAGCTAAACCGAACTGCTCCTTCTGCAAGCTGGAAGCACTTCGAAATATGAGAGTACCGTACTAAGTACATCATCAAAGAAGCTACGGACTACTTCCGGCAAAGGATCTTCATTTACATATGACGCAGATGAGGATGCGAAGGAATACGCTGTCAGTGTAGCGTTTTGCCGACAACAAAGCCGAAATAGTAGTTGCGAAACTGCTGAAAGAAGTTTCTATAAATCGTCGGTCTAAAACTAGCTTAACACAAGCGGTTCTAATTAGCAGTACGACGGTAGGTGGACATGAGATAACATCTAAATCGACCATCAAATATTACATAAGCGTTATGATTGATGCGAAGCTCTCTTTTAAGGATCATCTGGAGAACGCAAGAAAAAAGACTTCATTAGTGAATAATGCTCTCGCACGAATTATGTATGTCAAATATAGGAGGGCTAAGACACAGTCATAGAAAACTACTAGTTAGGGTTGTTGCGTCTGTAATACTATATGGATCGCCAGTATGAGCGAGAGCCCTACTTAGGTGGCGCTTAGGTTTGGGGTGAACTCACTCGACCAGCCCCTCCAATTAGTTCGGTCCTTAGCCTACTGCCTCCACTTGTACGTTCCAAGTCGATTGAGGGATCCTTCCAGTAGTACGCGAAGCGGTCTACCGCTAAGTTGTCCCTCCGGGTTAGATTCAAAGAATCTGCGGGCCAAAGCATAAGTGTCCATTCGCTCTACATGTCCTATCCATTTCAAATGTCTAACGTAGTTGATGTTGCTGTACAGCTCGTATAGCTCTTCGTTGAATTTTCTCCGCCAAAGCCCGTTAACGCCAATAGGACCATATATCCACGAATGGTAGAAAATGTTTAAAAACGCGATTCGAGACACCAAGCAGCACAAAATTGCAGGAGTTGTACTGCAAGGATCAGTGCAGAATATTATTCTCAGGTTTAAGATTGCAGGAGCCAGGATCATAGGGTATGCAGACGACAATTGAGTATTCGCAGTTGCAAAACATCGAGGCAAATTGGAACTTGTCTGGAATTATCGAGAAAGGAACATACATATGATCAATCTGTCGCTCTGACAACGAGGACCCGATCCACCCAGTAGTCGGTGGAATAGAGAAAAAGTGTGAAGATGAAAGGGAGATGTTTTCAGGCGCTAAAAATTGGACATACTGTCCGGAATCTCTTCACTATCTTTCGAAAATTTTCACCTAACCTTTGTGGTGGAAAGGACTACAACTACAACTGAATAAAAGAACAAAGTAGAGGACAAAAATGGAGACGATCAGAATTTTATGGTGCATCATCTGCACATTACGACCTCCACAAATGCCCATTTGAATGCTCATATTACGGTTAGCATTCCATCTCAGTCTTAGAATATCCTTACATTCCTTTTCTTGTATGCTGTTGTTGTCATTTCTATAAAAAAATTCTCGATGATGCTGGTAGGAGAGCTGAAAGATTTATCCACCTACACAACACAATTTATCAACCTACTGATAGCCAACATTGGCAATAAACCTAATTTTATATAGCTAGAAGAAGAAGAGGGCTTCCTAGTAATTCTCAATCCCTTGCTGTGGAAAGTATCTACAAAAGCATCTATTTCGAATGACAGAGTGATGGAATCTCAAATTAATACGTTCCCCAGGAAAATAAACTGGAAACTTTTTCGTGAGGAAGGAATTAGGGAAAAAGGCAGGGATATTGCAGCAACAACCACTAGGCAGTCCTGATAAAATAGACGCAACCACGGTAATGTTAAGAGCAACCTTAAAGAAAGCGTACGAAAAGACATGTCCTCTGCCGACGACAAAGAACGACAACACTCCACCATGGTGGACTGAAGATCTTTTCGAGATCAGAAGAAAAAAGGGCTCTCTTTGGGCGAGAAAGGCCACCATTTCCCGAATTGACCGGGACCTCTACAAAGCCAGTAAAAAAAAATTTAAGAGCGCAGTGTACAATGTTAAATGCACTTCCTGGCATGCGTTCTGCGATGCCATAGGAAATATTGCAGAATCAATTAGACTTAGTAAAACCCTTTCTAAAGAGCCTACCATACCAGAGTATCTTAATGAAATCAATGGGGTCTGGACAGAGTTAAGCTCAGAAATCTTGAATGAATGCCTACATTCGTAGCAGACTTGACCGCAATGTCATTTCCACAGAGCAACACACGTATACGAAGGGCAAAGTGCTGGAAAATGTATTACACGACGTCATAAGTACGATAAGAAAGTCCTTAAAAGATAAGGAATACAGACAGAATACAGTAGTTTTGCTGCTACGAGGGAAATTCTTACCCATTATTAGCGAACTGTTAGAGGGAATACCCCTAAGGATATCTGGTATTGCAAAATACCTAGAAATCATTCTCGACAGGAAGTTTACTGGAAGCTAAATGTCAATGAAAGAGTAAGAAAGGCTGCGACTGCTTTCTAAAGATGTATTTTCGTATCTTTTTTTTTTTATAATTTGCACGTACTCAAGGGGTTATGAATACCCTTTTACATATTTTCACATGGTGCGGGCGTTGGAAAGATAGATAGAGAGAGAGAAAGAGATTGGTGTAGTGGTTTGAAACTCAGGTGTTATTAGGTTTCACATTAACTCCAGGGGTGGTGTCCAGAATAACTGGGGAGATTTGTCTGTTGTCATTTATTTTTTGCCTTCGCTTCTGATTCACAGTATTTTTTTCACAGTCCACCTGATGTCATAAGCATATCAATCATCAACAGAGCGAACAATTTCTCCAGCCATATGACAAACCTACTGCCAGTGTTATGCCTTCGCAGTAGTTTTCCCATAAGCTTTCGCAATTGATTCGACTGCCTCTTATCATATAATGCTTGCTGACATCAGGGATTGAACTGTGAACCACCAGCTCGACAAACGATGACACTACCACTACACCGTTGCCAGATGTATAGACACAACCAGTGCAATGAGAAGAACGCCAACAGCAGGGATGGAAACTTTCCAGGAATCCACTGCCACGAGTGCTTTGAGGATTAATCGTCATGGCTGGAACTCAAATCACGAAGGACATTCACAGACTCGAAAGCAACTTGTAAGAGCGGATGTAAGCAGTGACTACATGTCACCATACCTACATGACTTTGAAAAACATTTCCCTGTACTTTCCCAAGTTGAGTAGAATGGGAAACCAAAGAACCAATAAAAGACCAGCGTATATCTACATATGTATGTACACGGATGGGTCAAAGATGGACATATTCTCCGGAAATCTAAACATACACATCTCAATCAAACTTCATGGCTGCAAGAGTGTATTCTAAGAGGAGGTCCCGTCAGTGACAGAGGCAGCTAGTATGATGGTAATACTACGAGATGACATCATCGTTTTCATTGAGAGTTAAACAGCCATCAAAGCAATTTTTGCTGACGCGAAGAACTTCAGATTTATGGCTCGCAGCACTCTTGCTAGGTCCTTGGTCGCAGGGATTTACACTGAAGTAAGATAGCCGACGAAGTTGCAAGTCTGCAATAGACCACTACCGAGCACTTCAATGGATAAAGCCTCCTCTGTAGCCTAGCAAGCGATAGGAGGAACTCGCTCACCAGTGTGATATATCAAGGAATCTTTGGCCAAAATACGATAAAGTCACAACCAACAAATTTTTACAAAATGTCAGAGTATAGCTGTCAATGTTGATAGCTGCGCTCACTGGCCACTACCTTCCAAGAAAACATACCATGAAACTCAAACTCAATGATGACAATGACGAAGAAGCTTACGAGAATACACCTAAAGTCCTCTGCCACTGCCCAAGCGGATGTCACTTGACAAACAGAACTTCAGGAAAACTTTACCAGGATATACAAGAACTATCTAACGTTTCAATGAACGAACTTTCCAGATCTCTAAGGACGTCACGATGATTGGAGAGAACCTAACCATCGAGCGGTAGGTTGGGACCCAGTATAGGAACTGGCACCAACCCCCCCATTGAGTATCACAATGGGTCCACTAGAACCTAGTGAGTCTTTTTTCCCCTTATTACCCCAGCAACCTAATGTAACCTAACAATGTAGCTGCGAAACTGCACCTACTCAGCCTGCGGTGAGCACGTTTCTTTAAGCAATCTCTCAGCCCAATGTATCTGAATACGCGGAATGCATATTGAGTGTGTTTATAAATAGCAAAAGCAGTCGCATAATACAGCAAAACTCAATGCGAAGTTCATGGCCCCAATCACGAAAATATTATCCACAAAATGTTGTAATACCAACAATACTCGTAAGTCACACCCCGCTTATAAAATAAACAAATTTCATTGACATGCAGTTTATTGACTTTAAATGCTTACAACTATTTCATTTACAGTACCTTATTAAAAATTAACAATTAAACAGTGATGTGTACGCAACAAAATCTTAAAAATAATATAACAAGTGATATTTTTTTGCATGATTATGTATCTTATTTGGAGATCAAAAATCTTTTTTTTTCTTTAACAGAATTAATGAATTTTTTTTATAGAATGCGATTGGTGAAATATCTTAAATTGAAGGGAAAAAAATACAGTTTGACTAGAATACAAAAAAATTGTATCTGCTTAATCCTACATTTGGCTAAATTCTGTTCACTGTTCTGCTTAAATTTATACCCAGTGTTGCATGATATAATCCACATAGTTGTTCTGTGAATTTTTCTGTGTACACAAGCATTCATCGGATAATTTCCGCTTGAGCCAGGGCAGATAGTTTACAAGTTTTGTATAAATGCCAGGGAAATTTGGTCTAGCGCATCCTCGACCCCAGGATACCAGACCAATGATTTCAGTACTACCCGATGCACCTTCTCGCAACATTGGACCACCACTGTCACCCTGGAAATGACAAAAGATAGATAGGATTGTTAGGTGAGAATGAATTCCTATTTATCTTTCGTTTTCTACTCACCTGACAAGCGTCCAGTTTTCCGTCATGATATCCAGCACACATCATATTGTCGGTGATGCGTTTCTTGCCATAACCAGCATCTCTACATTGTTCCTGTGACCAAACCGGAACCGATATTGAACGCAGGACATTGGAAGTCTTCTCCTTTTCCCCTGTCTTACCCCAACCAGCAACTAAGCCCAAAACTCCTGTATAGTCAGACTCACCTGGGAGAAAAAAAATCAGTTTAATTGGCCCCCTCTTTGAAGCCACAATAACTACTCACCCCCACTTGGCAAACAGACTGGTTGTACTTTTGGCCCAAATTGAATCGGGCGATCCATTTCAATCAACGCAATATCATTGTTAAATGACACAACGTCGAAATACTCATGATCGTAGATGGCCTTAATCCGACGTATCTCTGTGTAGTCCTTGGAGATTTCGTGTCCTCCAAGATACACACGAATTTCACCCGGACTAAAACTGTATACACAGTGAGCTGCGGTTATCAAGAAATTACGCGAAATCACCGTAGCACCACAATAGAGTTTTCCCTGACGCCATAGTCCAGCCAGCCAAGGTTGATCATGCGGTGTCGAAACCTTCCCACCCACGATACGATTTGATCGCCCCCGAACTCCACAAACTGTAAGAGATAAACCAAAAAAATTGTATTATACATCGATTCGCAAACTTCAAATGTGTCATAGCACATCACTCAATGTAGAGCCTACACTTCGGTCTAAAAGTATCTGTATCTATACTGTGTGTGTTTTGAAAAGCTTCGCCCCCTTTCTCCCCCTTCATAGCTGCAAGCTGTCCTACAAATCTATTACCACAGACATTAGAGTCAAGTGCAAGGTTATACACATTGAAAATTGTTTGAGCCACTGTTTGGGACTTGAGATAGGTTTGGCCCGACAAAAAAATTCCGCTGAATGAGTGCTTTCGACGTCAAGTGCTCCTCAGGCATTCAGAAAAAAATCCATTTCATTGTACGAGTATATTGCGCACGTTGTAAGGTTAATTGTTATCGTAGATTACCGAAAAATGAGAAAGAGATACTTTTTCTTTTATTTTTTTTTTCCCGACTTTTGTTTTAGTCAAGTGGCATAGCGAATGTAATTGACAAATGACAGCGTCGTCGGTGGTTGGAATCACCAGCATTTAAAAGGTGATTACGTGATACAAGTGCTGTTGGCACACAAAAATGTCACCAAAACAGAGATTGTACGAATCTTGGGGGTTCAATGGAGTTCATGAGATGGAATTTCCATGCCCACTTTTAGTGGGATACATTTCTTTTTCTTTTGCATCATGAATCAGTTATGATTAATTGATACGGTAGAGCTGGAGCTAATTAATCATAGTCAGGTGGTTTTTATTTACTCTTTAAAGGTGGGTCAGATGTGGAGGTGGACTTGAAGTGATTGTGAGGATACCAGGTAAGAGGACTCTTTACAGGGGATTGATTGCATTTTTTTTTCGGCTTTTAAGTGTATTTACTTGAATATGAGTGCGAAATGTTGTATCTATTTGAATGAATATTTTGAATAACGGGGTACTTGATATGTCGTCCCATGGCAAATTCCAGTCGAGGCAAATCCATGCAAACGGCGAACATTGGGCCGAATACACAACCAAACGAGTGCTTTCAAAGTACACGAAGATGAAGTTTCTTCCATCAGTATCATAACATTCTATCTGGGAATTGAAGTGAAGAGGAAAGGACTGTAACTAGACCCAATTACCCACCACTTATACGTATGTATCTTGACCAAACCGTGAGGAATAATTCCGGAAAACTTGTTATTTTAGAGGAGCGTTTATCTACAGTCTCTGCTGATGGTCCTGATCCTGTTGTAACCATTTCAAGAGAGTGTGCGAACTTTCGCATATTATACCATGAACTATAAAATAAGCTCAGAACTCCAACGCACTACCCACTGCGCCACGGCGCCCGCCTCACAATTGGTTTGTTTCTCACTTAGCATCCAGGATAACATCTTAATCTTAAGGGTTAACCGACATCAGAATTCACCAGAAAGTAACAATTTGGACTGAGTCTTCTCAACTTTCTTTTAAAACGCTTCTTCGAAGCACTTGAAAGAAAAAAAACCGCATTGAATGATTGAGAACGCCTGGAAAAGCCAATGCCTGCAAAAAGACCAAAAGCCAACCAATCGGTGGAACCATAGTGTCGCAACGCCATCAAAGAGATACCAAACGTGTTATGTAGTTCTCTGAGCTGATGCGCTGGCATTTCGTTTCTTCCATTGCTTTTTGGAACAGATATAACGTAGGGTCACTGTCAACAATGACAATACGTTCAATAAGTCCTCTAAGCTACTGAGCTCTCAGATGATGTTAACATCGTCGACTGCTCGAAGGTTGGGTTAGATTCGGTTCCAGAAGTTGTTTACATTAAACTGCAAGTGCAATACGAGGTCGTACAACCTGACTAGCCCTGGTTGGACATTTGCTTAACTAACTAAGCCAGCTTATCCTTTGCATAAACGGTTTTTAGTTAATTAGTGGTGGTGATTTTATTTCCACTCGTCCCTACGACTTCTTTAGAAATCATTAGCGAAGACTCCGAATTGTCCCGTGATTAAGCAAACGAGTGTTTAGTTGAAGCATCTTCTGACGGAGAGTAGAGTTGCTTTTCTTTTCGGATCGAGCGATGGCTATTACTCTAAGTTTTGACCTAGCTTGTGGTCGGTTGTCATCGTTCATCGGATAGTGTTAGAGTTTCACAGTCTACGAGATTGTGCTGAGGGGGGTACATCAATCGAGAGCGTGTCCATGCCACAAACTTTTATGGCCAATGCGGCCTCTTTTGCCCTTCATTCTACTCTAACATACCCTGCAGAGTGAAATGATGCGAAAATTAATGAAACAATCCTAACTGTGGGTCCGTATTTAGAAGACAGAATTGCCAAGCCGTCTAATGAACGGCATTATTCTTATCAGACATTTACTTCAATTTGTTCACTTAACAGCTCTTTTGAATCTGCGAAAGGAAAGGACCAGAAAACCTTTAGAGGTGGTTTAGACATTCGCTAGGTAGCTATTTAGATAGAAGTGGCGGCTCTGGCGGACTTGGCGAAAACCAAAATAGCACTGGTGACCTGTTTTGATGACCACGTGACCCTGTAGAAGGAAGTTTTTGACTAAAAAGGAAAATGAAGCATCATTAAAACCACCACGTGGCGTTAATGAATCCGATCATACAGCTTTTTTCTTGACAATACTGCAAGGTGATCGAAAAAGGGGTTACGAAGTGTTTGGTATCAGGTTATAGCTAGTGCCCAACATCCGCAGATAAAGTGTTACCTTCTCGTCTTTCTTCTCGCCTAGGTCCCATTCGCCAATGATCTGAAAATGGCAACTACCCTGACAATATCCAGATGAGACAGACGATCATGAATATATGGGACCGTGAACTTGTTGGCAACTTCCCGCCGGCTATCATCCAAATAATGTGCTTGACTTTCATGCAATTTTGAAGTAAGTGTCCGCAGGATAAAGGGCCTACCACAGGCATAGACGCGCTGCTGCTGCATGTGAGAAGTGCTTTTTGGTTATGAATGCAATGTAAGGACTCCCTTGATGTTCTACATACCTAATGCCATGCAGATTCTAGGCAGATGCTAATAAGATACTTCTTGGTTTCACAGTGTCCACAATTATTTGGGAAATTAAATATTCGCAAGTCAGCCATGCAATAAACTTTGATGACATTGTACACAGCTTGGTTAACAGAGATCGCAAATTGTTCCGCTCTGATCGTAAAATTGAAAATCAAAACGTGTCCAAGGCGGACTGAAACAAAGCAGAGTTTTACTGTGAAACTCGTTGTCTGCCGTATGTAATGAATCTCTTCCAGTGGACGGTTAACAGCGGTACCATTTCTGCGTGCCATGCAATTACCTGATTGAATGTACGATACAGGTATTACCGAATAAATAGGTGTTGATGATGAAATGTAATGCGTCTGAGCTCCATGCAGTTTCATGTGCTACTTGATAGTAGAGTTACCAATTTGGAACAATTGTAGGAAGCTTCCTACTTTTGATAACATATTTTAGGCGTTCATTGACTTTTAAATACTAGTGGTGGCACTTGATAATCCGCGAAGTTTAGGACCAAAAAAGGGTACAAAGTGAAGCGTTCACGGAGCTTTGGCAATGAAATGGTTGCCGAATTATTTGCCTGTTACGTAAAATAGTTTCTACCTTGACCGGTCTAAGTCAACCACTACTAAAGCTCGTCAGTGAAGCGAAATATGTAGGAGTGATCCTTGATAGAAAACTTTAATGCGGTCTGACGGAAAAGGTTGTCTGGTTCTATGTAGCTATGATAAGGTTGTTTCAAGCACATGTCCCATGTGACTTTCCTTTGTACTAAACTTCAATATTTGGGCTGTCTTGGCTCCATGGCTGCACGGCAATTTTTCTGTTTACGTTTGGTCTTGTGATTGATGCACTGCTGAACCTTCGTCCTCTTGATACTCATGTTATGTATAGATAACTTAGACGAGCTGTATTCTTTTGAAGAACCTACGCTGCGCGACACACGTTCTGGTCCCATGAATATGCCGTCGGATGCAATGACACCAAAACTTCGACTGTTGTGGCAATTTAAGTTTGACTTTCTATGGGCTGAGGACTGTCTCGGTCCAGAATTTGGGCAAAAAAATGCATTGCAGTCAAATTTTCATGGATTGCCCTAAAATCAGTGTCCATTTAGTGGAAGACAACAGCAGTAAGCTGCGTTTCTCTATAGACAAATATGCGTCTGTTTTCCAAACGGAGACTTATGAATAGGTAGAATGATCGAAGTATCTATGTACATTTTCAGTAACAGTCAGACTTTGTTAAGGGTCTTGTTCAATCCTTCACCATTTCCAAAATACTTCAAGAGTGCAAGAAATATCTATATTCACTCGCAAGGTTGAACATTCGTTCCTCTCTGGATAGCAGGCCAACCTAGAATCGGAGGGAATTAGGTATCCGATTTGATTGCTAGACAAGGCTCATAGGTGAATTTTGAAATGCCTGAACCTGCGTTGCAACTTACTGTATCTTCTGTTAGAGTATCCGTCGACGATTGAGTTTTTTACGAAGAGAATTGTGTGCGACATGACATGACTCTTCAAGATGTCGTTAAACTAAATGAAATGCTGTCAGATGCCTGAAATAAATTCATGAGAGCAGAAGAGACTGCTCCAACGGTTTCCGATACGATCTTCATTTAATACTAGCAATTATTAAAATCCATTTAATTTTAGGATAAAGGATTTGAACAAGTTTGGTTCTAGATGCGCTGAAGGGTATACAGCTGCAATTATTCTTTGCTTCTCCGCAGAAAAAAAAACTTGAAGTAAGTCTGAAAGTTCTCAGTTTATAGCCTTCTTTATTTCGAAGATTTAGCGTCTTAAACATGAACCACGTCAAATTAAAAAAATAATTATTTTTAATAATTACTATAACTAATGTAATTGACAAAGGAAGAATCGTTGCAGTCCTAGTCACCAACTTAGTACTGAAACAGACTGATCGGTCCTTATCAGTGCGGTAGAGGGCAGAAAAAGTCACAATTTTTACTCTCTGAGAGATCATGAATACTTACCACCTTATAATCAATTTTATGGCTGCCTATGACAGTATTTATAGAGACGAGCTATACAGAGACATGTTTTTTTTTGATTTACCAGCCCAATTTGTCCTTTTATGTAGGATGACCATAGTGAACCGACATCTTTGATGGCAAGAAAGTTGTTTAACCAGATGACATCATTTTTGAAAGGATTGTGCTACAAACCAACTAGAGAGGCGCAATCTATTAAAAGTCTGTGTTATATGTATGTCGGTGATATCCACAAAAGTGGTCGACTTTAGCGGACTGTCGAAGGCGCGCGGTTGAAAATATTGAAACAGAAGCGGCCAAAAGATATTTAATGATCAAGTGGGGCATGCTGTCTCTGAATAGGACAGTATGCCAATCGTCATTTCTTCGACTGCGAAGGCTATTGAGTAGTAAGCTCCTTTCCCTAAAAAGGCTTTTTTAAGACCTTAATCCTCTCAGTCCTAATTTATGGCGTTGAAGAATGGATTCTTTTGAAGGTGGATAAAGATAAACTCTCATATGAGTTTAAGGGGATTTGAAGGAGGATATTCAACAACGAATCACACAAATCAAGTACGATGAAAACTGTTCACACGGTGTTTGAAATGGCTAGGATATGTAGAGTGCACCAAAAGTGCATGGACACCAAGTGGACCGCAGTGTTCAAATCCAACGCGAAGTGAGTAAAGGTAGACAGTGGCCGGAATATGTAAAGGTCTTCAACAGACTTAGAATTTGTAGCTGGTCTACGTTCACCCTGAACTGTAATTTCACTTAAGAAAATAAGTACATGTCTATATAAGTCCCCCAAATATAAGAAAACCCTTCACTGTACAGCTTGAAAGTGTTTGTTTGGAATTGTTATCCTTTGCTGTCGTACCACATCAAAAAAAAATTTTTTTCTTTAACGTTTACATATGCGCTCAAAAGAAGTGATTTCGTGAGACAATGGATTAACCTTGAAGACTTTTTCGGGCCGTGAATTTTAAGGATTTTAAGATGGATTACAACAGTACTCCGAAAAGTTCAACAATTTGTTCGGCGATTAAGCACCACGATAAGCCACTGAGGAGTTGTGGATCAGAAAGTTTTAACGTGAATGTGTCTCACTTAAGTGATAGACGTTTTGACATTATCGTCGTTCCAAAACCCATACGCGAAGTGCGGCATATATCCTATGCACTTGCAGGAATATCAAGTCAACATTTGGCGTATCCGTGACATGCATTAAAACAATTTTTTTTAGGTCTGTGCTGGATGTTTACCTCACAATTTGATCTATGTCCAAAGATGAGAGTAGACTGGACTAAGAACTTGCAAACAAGACCGGATCAGTTCCAGACAGTAAGCGACAGTCATTGCAACGGGTCTTCTCACCAACAAAAGTTGAGTATGCACGGACCTTTGGAAAATAGTTGCTTTGCTACATCCTATGGAACTGTAGGTCTTGTTGACACTTTACATTTAGTTGCCGGATGTTTTTCAAAAAAATGCGTGAAAAATGGTTAAAAGTGGCTACGCATCTGAATACTACAGAGTTTCTCACCGTTAGTTAATGAACCATCTGTCTTACAGTCAGGATTTGACGCCTGAACACTTCTTTTTATTCCTTTTTCAGCTGTCAAACAGCTACGAATATGTACGACTTTGTGACGTTTATGGCGCACTCGTCCATCTGGGGCTCTGCTAGTCCAATAAGTGTACTATTTTGCACAAGGACGTTACCCTACATCCATATGAGATTCAGCTGTTGCAGGAGTTAAGGCTACAAGAGCATCGTTTGCGCCATTTTTCGCTGATGTTGTTCTGGAGTTGTTGTGATTGTTACTGATCAATCAACAACAATTGACTACTAGTCCACGTTACCACCATTCCTCGAAAAGTGCCCGGAAATTGAAGGGACAAAATGCGTTTCGTTAATCTTGGTTACAGTGGCCATTAACCTAAAATCGGTGTCAAATTTAATGCATTGAATTGGTCCTTCGAACAAAAAACGATTTTTGATTAAAACTTAGTGTTGTTTTTGCAAATTTAAAGCTCTATAGGGTTGGGAAAACACTCTCTGTATTATGTTTTTCAAAGAGATGTCCAGAATTATTCGAAATTTTTGCGCTATCAACCCAGAAATGTATTGAAGATAACATTTCAAACAAGCACTGTTCAGGAATTATTCTTTTTATTCCACAAAGTCATAGTACAATCCCTGGCACTCCTGTGTACATAGAGATAGTGGCTTAGGACAGGGACTCCCTCAAGTTTCTCTTTGCAATAAGGTGACCATATATAACGTCCTGTTACACCACATTCAATTGTACTCATTAGTCTGACTATTACATACCGAATTGAATAACGTATTGACCAATATACAAAGCACTTTAAATCAAGAATTATAAAAAAAAAAAAACTAGAAAATCGTCTTTCAAATTCTCACTAGTCCAGCGGTTCTATTGTGAAACACATTTTGCACGAATTTGCATTTCCCAATGACTACATTCGTCACGACATCATCATGCCAACTTGACCTCGAAAAACTATTTCCGAACTTAATTACTTTTTAATGTTTGTTTTTTGTCATCAATGTAACAACACTCACTAAACTATCAACTGATTGAGATTGCTCACCAAACAACATCACTCTTAAGATAAATATTCAAATTTTCTGAATAAATTAACAAATAATTGAAAACGTACCACAATTGCAGGGGTTCGCCAAACGCGACGATGGCAACGCGAACGCGCTGATAACACCAAAGCTTAGAAATACAAGAGCTATCTGCGGTTTAGTAAGCATTTCACCGGTTCGATCTCTCGCAGTAAGTTAAAACTAAATTTTATCACTTAAAAAAAAAAAAAAACTATTTCACACGATTTCAACACGATTTTATAGCTACAGATACAAGTTTAATTCCTTTAGTAGAGGATCTCAATGTAGGGATTCTTGTTGACTGTCTCTCCGTACAGAGTGTATCTTTTGGATGTGCAATGAGATCCTCACTGTTTAAAATCACAATTCGAATTGACTTTTATATGGATTAAATATTGCTACTTATGTTCAACGGAATTTGGCGGTTAAAACCATTTAAACTCCGACGAAAACAAAAACCAATTCTCACATACATACTCGTACACTAGTAAAAACGAAATTCATAGTGTATCTGTCGTGTACGCTGAACATCAACGGGCGGCATGCATTGTGTAAATGTGCGAGAGGGAGATACAGATTTAAAAAAAAAAAACAAAAAAAAGCGCGTATTCCATTGTGTTAGGGGTGTCCTTGGCTTTTTAGAGTCACACTAGCACTACAATCTGACGCCGCCGCCGCTAGATATGCCCACTATGCGCGATGAACTTTGTTTTGTTTATTATTTTAGTTTTGATTGTATTTTTACTCGTATATGTGTCACCTTACTCCCTCATGGTAGCGCGAGTTTTTTTTTTTCATTTTTACGTTTTGTGATGTATGGCACTAGTGCAGAGGTACATATTTTGCGATGACAACTCTCTTAGGGTAGGTAGTGTAGGCGTGTTTGCCGTTTGTCGGTCAAATTTGTTGTAAAAAAAAGACAAAAAAAAACCACTTCTATTCGAAGGACACTTGTTATAATGATGAGTTATTCGCACCTCTCTGATGGCTTAATTAGTTTGCCCATCATTGAGGGTTGCATACTGTCATACATGTCACACAGGGAAATGCAATTTCCAGTGACTTTGACATCATTTATCTGCAGACTGGGTCGGTTCTACATGGATTACGGCAATACTCGTAATTTAGTCCCTGACCCAATTCGATCAAGGAGTTTTCTTTTTGTTTTCCACTTTTATTCAAGGATCTCAAGAATGCTGGTATATTTCATGTCAAGTGCTAAGCAAACTTCATGCAGAGAACGAATAGGTGAAAGTCCAAAAAAATGATTTTCCTTGTTTCGTGATAATTAACGATCGAATTTTATTGATTTCGTAATACATAGCAGCATCTTGTAAGGAGATGAGCTGGACCCCTGCTCAATGGCTATTACATCAGATCTGTGATGAGGAGTCATACTGGGTATATGAGGTTGATTTTGATCTTAAATCCGGAAATTATGCAATTCTCGCTAAAGAAATACTTATATCCGATCGATAAAGCGAATTTCAAGTTTTACATTTTTACAGATGCATCTTGATGTGGAGTGTTACACAATGGGAAGTTAAGTAGGACAGGCTGGTAAACAAATTAATAATGCACAACGTTTATATGAATGTTTTGTGTACAAATTGATTGACAGTATCTTAATACTGACAGTTTGCTATGTATTGGCTGTGGGAAGTTAATCATCAAGATTTACAAGAATAAGATTTCTCATGTTGGGGCTTCTATTGTCCTCGTGCCATCCTCAACTTCTGACTGCTTTATCTGCATCATTTCAGATAAGGCTGACAGTAAGCCTCTTTCTTTGCAATGAGTCTTAACTGTTGTATGTATAATGAAAATGCAGACGAGACTGACTCCATGACTTAATTTTCGTAAGCTCATAGCTTCAAGAACTGTTAACGTTTAAATCAATCCTTTCACGTCATATGACATAAAGCAATTTGTGGAATTTATTTTTTTTTATAACATAATTGAACTGTGTACACAACGTCGAAGGAACAAATGAACCCATTTTAGACATTCACACATCGAGGGTATCTTACAGTGCAAATCAAGACTATTCGATTAAAAAAACATAAAATTACTCATCCACGGTGAATATTCTTTTGAAAATGAGCAATTTTTTGTATTTCATATTCTTAAATAGCTAAAGGATACTCCCGAACTCAGGAGAGGTTAATTGGAATCCGCAATAGCTACAAAACAGACCACCGAACTTCCATTTGGCGCCCGAACATGCACACTTTAAGGGAAACTTTATTACTTAGGTGGCGCTAGAGTTTGTGGTGACCCTAGTCCTCCACCAATAAGCCTCTCCAATAAGTCTGGTCTTTAGCTTACAGCTTTCAAGCTGGTTGGTTGACTAGAGTTTGTGGTGACCCTAGTCCTCCACCAATAAGCCTCTCCAATAAGTCTGGTCTTTAGCTTACAGCTTTCAAGCTGGTTGGTTGACTAGAGTTTGTGGTGACCCTAGTTTTCCACCAATAAGCCTCTCCAATAAGTCTGGTCTTTAACTTACAGCTTTCATGCTGGTTGGTTGGTTTGGGAGGGTGAGGATATTCTGATCACATAGGACGCCGTTTGGGCCCGTTGTATTACCCTCTAGAGAAAGTGAAGGGTGGTTTACTTTGGGGATGGAGAGTCGGTGTTGGATTCACTGTTCCGACAAACGTCCTGTATTTCTAACGAACTTCAGGATTTTTCCGAAACTGGAAGGTCTAAGATAACTCAACCGGAGCAGGAGAGTCTTCCCAGATGATTCTGTCTTAGCGCCTCTTTGCAGGGCTTTCACAGAGGAAGTGTTTAAGGCTTACTTCTCCTTCTTCGCACCCCGACCAGGTGCTAGAAGTCACCAGTCCAGTCTGTAGGTTCTCTTGTTCAGGTTGATCTGTTTGGTGTACAGACCGATCATCTGTCTTAATTGTCTTCTGCCTAGATCGACCACCTTCTTTGCCTGACGGAAGCAAGGGTGATCAGTTTGTTGGCAGGTTTGCGGTCTTTTTCTTATGGTAGTGTTTTGCGAACAAGCTGTGGTTTGAACAATCTTTAAGGCTACTGCTATGGTTGGTATTGTGGGTGTATCCATGTCTCCCACCCCGTTTCTCGCCAGTTCATCTGCGGGCTCGTTTCCTGGTATATTGCCATATATCCAAAGCAGGTTGACCTGGAAGGAGGTAGCCAAGATATTAAGTCTTCCTTGCATTCCTTCAAGATCTGTTCCAGATGGACTAAGTGGTTGAGAGGTGACCTTCGGCAGTAGACCTCTGCTCCCGATTTTCATTTCCTCGTTTGGAACGATAGTGCCTTCCTGCCGTTCTTCGCGTTCGGGAAATCAAACTGTTTAGCTTGTGTCGAAATTGTATTCCTTACTTAAAAGGTTGTTCGGATGACCTACGACTCCAGAGGCCGTTTGTTCTTCCTTCCAGATAACCCTGTGCCCCGTTTGGTTGGTTCGTTGAAATTTCTAAAGATCTTGAGTCTAACTAAGAGCAACCAGTCCGGTAGATCTTTTGGCCTACCTACATGGCTGCTGTGGTGGAACTGGATTGGGATTTGGTAATTCCTAGACAAACCAAACGTTGAATATTCCAAAATAATGAAGGGGCGTATTTCCTCTCTAGTAACGGCTACCAGACGAACACTCCATAGAGTAGGATGGACCTGACGATGCAAGTGTAAGTCCAGTATTCTTGCTTCAATTTCAAAACCCGCATCTTATAAAAAGCTCTATGGCATATCCAGTACGACCATCTGGCTTTCGTAATTCTGTTTTCTAGATTTTTTCTCCAAGTTAATATGTTGTACTGGATGAATTCAAGATATTTTCCATTTTTACGCCCTTACGGGGTCCGGAAGCCCTCTAGCGTGTATCTCCTCGTGAGGAGTAACATGTCGGTCTTTTCTGGGTTAACGCAGCGGTCCGCCCAACTTTTCGTGATGTTGAATGACGACTGCATTAGCTCACCCGGTGTATAGAGATGTTTTCTCGTAATTGCGAGGTCATTAGCATAAGCTGTACAGAAGGTAGTTCACCACCTGTATCCACAACAGGGGAGAAAGAAATTCCCCTTGAGGGATCCCGTTTTGGACTCCACCTTCGCTGCTTCACTACCTAGTCGAGCTGTTGCTATCCGGTTGAACAGCAGGGGTTCAATATGTTTATAACCCTCTACGTTCTGTAGTCCAAGTTGGTAGAGATATCGGTCTGCCCTTTTCGCCAATGATGCGTGTATCCTTTTCTTAACAGCATGTACTTGACCTCATTTATGGCCAAACCCATTTTAGTAGCTTTTGTTGCCCCTGAGTTCCGTCAATAAAATTGACATCGTTGGATATATTTTTAAGGATAATGTTGACAAAGTCACACGACAGTGCGTCACCTCGTGTAAATCGTTTTTGATATCAAAAGTCTTGGTAAATTATTGCTGGAGTGTTCTCCGTCGTCATTCTGCCCAGACAGACCGGTTTGGTAAGGATGTCAAGACTAGAAATATTTTTATATGGGTCGCCTCTATAAATGCTGGTTTTAAATTTATTTGTTTTATCCAGGATCTGCCGAAGTATACAAATATTTTGGACTTTCCCCCGCTATTCACTTGCACTGCCACCTAATGGTCTATTGTGCGAGGTGAGATTGATTCAATATGATTCCTTCAGAATTGTATTTTAGGGTTCCCCACTCTTGGCGAGAACATTCCGCCTTAAAGCACCCTCTCTAATCCGGTTTCTCTGAGGAATTTGAGAATGAGAAGTGGGTGTAAGTTTATCTACCTTTTCAAGCAGATGCTCTGGAGTCTCACTGGACTCATTGCAGAATCTGCAAGGCCCTTCATTTGTTATACCTAGTTCCCTTAGATGCTCCTCAAGTCTGCAGTGCCCCTTCGATGAAAGTCTGTTAAGAAACGTAGGCTATTTTTGCTTAAGCGGATACATGCTAAGCACTTATTATGACCTTTATTCTTCTGTCGAAGTAGTCGCCATTGTCTTTCTTCGCAGCGCCGCTTTATAATCCTTTTGTTTAGCTTCGTGTCCTTGCCAATATTTAAGTCTGTGATATAGTTCTCCAATTCCTAGTACGCGCCACTGAAAAATTCTTATGATAAAGAAATACACCCACTTTCGTACAGCTTAACCAGTTGCTCTTAGGAAGCATCATAAATACAAAACTGGGTGGCACTTCCGTCAGCAGAGACATACCGCAAAGTAGTGTAAACAAACTGCTAGTTAATCCGAAAAAAGTTTGGAGGGTTTCGCTTGCACAAATTATGTTACCATAGCTGTCCCCGGTCCTTTCCAGACTTTCTTAACTTCGCGCCCTGAGCACCTGCATGTGAGGCCGAAGGCCGTTCGGTGTTTGAGTCGAGGAAATGTTCATAGCTTTTTTTTAGCGAGCGTAGCGAACTCACTTAGTCCGCCCAAATTAGTATTGAAGTGACTAGCGTTCAGGCTTTCGCCCGCTAGCCTGTGCAAACATTGGGTCCTTTAGACCCTGCCCTTGATGTACTGTCCTATCTGTTATCCATAGATACATATATTTTGCAAGCAAATGGCAATTACTGCATCTTTCGGCTTAATGCCACCTCAGTGCCCAGAAAGCTCAAGCTTACTATTCTTTCTAGTCAGGAATGGGATAGAAATTGGCCATCACACGAGGTAGCAAAAACTTCTACACGAACATGGTTTCATGACCGAAGGCAAGTGGAAGGAGTTGTTTTCTCTGAAGATCTCTTTACGTTCATTGTAGCATGTTCCACGTGGTGATTATGGTCCTCCCATTACGGAATTTGGGTCTAATATTTGCTGGAGTTTAATGAAAAGCCAATCTGCGATTAACTCTCTGGAATCGGCCGCTCCATCTCCAAGACCGATACAGATTCCCGTCTATTTCTTAACGAGACTTACTGCGTTGGGGTACTGACAGGGAGGTTCAAGGTAACAAACGTCCGAGAGTAATAACTGTCATGAGAAGGCTTCTCAATTTGCCCTTTGGATATGGCTCTAAACTGTAGGACTCTTCTATTTGTGTGAAATAATATAACACGCAAAATGCGGCTAGTCACGAGAAGTTAAGCCCTGCACCACATACGGTCTGCTGTGCAAAGTTTTTGTATTTGTAAGACGAACAATTGATCCAGCAGGCTTAGATACTTTGCACTGGTTACTATTAGAGGTTAAGTTGTGGTGTATACTGTGAGCCTTACTTCAAAAATAGGTTAACTCCACCATCAGAAACAAAGCAAATGCCGATTAGCGTCTACTCTGGGAAGATGATGATGTAGACATTTCCAAAACACTGAGCCTCGTCTTTTCCGTGATGCACCGCGATTGGTTTGGCTTTTGATATCCTTAGACCCCCAAGCATTTAAGAAGTGCTTTTCTTTTTCAAAAGAAAATTTGTAAGTAACTCATGTAGTGTGGGCGCCGTGGCTCAAGTGTTTAGTGTGTTGGATCACGTGTAGGCATCGAAGTAATTTTTGTAAATATGGAGCCCTTTCCAAATGAAATAGGGTGGTTATGCCACTGTTGTCATCGGATGATAAGGGTGTTCTTGAAGGTAAAAAGCTAGAAGAAACTTCTTGGGGAGCATGGTGTTACAGTCCCTTACTTACTTCTCGGGTGACACAGATGACATCTGGTGATGTTCCTCATGGCCGTATTTTGCCAGCCTCATCATTCTATTGAAAGTGACACTAAGAAGCCTTGATTGGGTGCTAGTTGGAATGCGGCGTCCTTCTATGCCTATGCTTAGTACTAATCTTATCTCCCTTATCCAGGACGTGAACAGGATTTCCTCGCTGACAGTTGGAGGTTGCGGTCTCTGAGAAATACATACAGGACAGAAAGATCGGAGCTCATAAAGCGGACACGTCACATCCGATGGTAAGGACAGTACAGCCGTCTGCATATGAAACAATTTTGATTCCGTCCAGTAGGAGAGGTTGTTTAGAGATGTAAAAGTTAAAAGGAAGAGGCAAGAGGATACATCACTGTGGTACTCCTTGCTTGATTCTCTGGTGCTGGGACTTGGACTAGACTCTACAAAGGATTGGCTAACACAGAGGTAGTTAGCCAGCCATCACTTGTGGATTTTGCGTAGTGGGGACTGCAGAATATCGCGTTGCAGCGTGGCATGATCCACGGTGTCGACTGCTTTGGATTAATTTAGAGAGATTTGTCTTTCGTTCTTCTCGGTCATCGAGTCCTGAGAAGAAATTATTGCCAAGTGCTGCTTTTCTTTTGATTGCTTGCGGAATGCCGTGTAGCATAAAAGACGGAGAATAGATTCTATTTGTTAAATTTTTACAGTCTCTACGGCAATCGTTGTATCGATGATCTAGCCATGCTGTATGCTTACTTATCTAGCACTGCCTCATCAATATGCCAGTGGATGACGGCAAAACAATATATAAATCCACTAAGGATAGCTCGTGATAGGTTCGAATAAGGCTGACTCGATTGATTTGGTTCTGACCCAAACTACCTTCTAAGAGTGGATAGCGCAGGACATTTGCACAGAGGGTGATTTGTCGTCTGTTTTAGGCTCTTCAGGAATCCTTGGAGGGTGCATACCCAGTTGTCAATTTTCATCGCTTCGGTTGGCGAATAATGATATTTAATCACGTGAGGTCTGGATTGGCACTCTTTTTTGCCAGCTCATCCGCCCTGTTCCCGCTTGAAAGATACGTACTTCAGTGATGTAGTGGTGATTTTTAAATAAGGTGAAGTGGAGAGGACTCATTTTCCCGTATCGTATCCCACTTTTTAACAATCTAACGTAACATATCTCACAGTAGTTGTCGCGTATGCAAACGAAATGGTAACATTGGTATCAGAGATGTTTCCTTCAATAATCAGTGAGATTATGGAAGGTGCCTTGGACAAGATTAGCAAATGGGCCACTGAATGTGGACCCAGCCTTAACCCAAGCAAAACTGAAGTGATGCTCCTTACCACTTAAACCAAAATACCGACCTTCACCTGCGTGGCTTCCTATGCTTGCAGGAAAACATATGGCAAGAAGTGGGGACTTCGCCGAAGATGGTCATATGGATGTGCACCGCTGTGGTGTACATACATACATTTTCTATGGATCGCTAGTCTGGTGGTCTGCGTTACAACATCAAATTTATCAACAAATTGCAAAGAACTGCGGCTCTAGGCACAACGGGGCCATGTCCAACAGAAGCCTTATGTATTTATTATCTTGTTGTGCGGTAAGACTAAGAGGAACAGAATGCTGGGGTACCAAACAGCATCTTGAATCTGTTACCACGGGATTCGGTAGCTAATCCAACCATCCAACCATCTATCCAACCATAGCTATCCTTATTGACAGCCCGGCCGCTATTAAGGCTATTGTTCAGGTTCAGTCTCCTTCGGGTTACAGCAACATTAAAGAAAATGAGCGAGTTGATGAACTAGCGATGCGGGAATTTGCCCTTGATGGTTCTCTTGTGGGTAGAATCCTTGCTTACTATCCATTAAAGGCTGATTGTAGATAGCAGGGGGTGCGGAACTATGTCACATCCAGGCAGATGTGGCCCAAATATGTATGTACCACTTTAACAGAACAGAAGAGCTGTTAAAAAGAAACCTTGCAGATATGGCAATTAGTACTGGCCCATCGGCAATTTTGTTTCAGCATAGTGGGCTGACACAACCACTTCTACCTACCCTGCCTTCCATCTCACAGATCACAGAGTTGTTTGGGATTCTGTTTGGTTCTGAGAATAGCATGATTGACTGGAATCTGTGAGTGAGTCTTCTTGATGTGATTTGGTTGCTCCTAAGTGGCGTTTGGATTGCTCTTTGTAAGCATGTAGATAGTAGTAGTCGAGTTATTGATATGAGCATCGTCATGTCATTGTACGTACTCTGCCTTTGCAACAGCTTTGCCTATGATTTTGAAAATCTCTTTTACTTCTAGTCACCATAGAAGTGCCGATAGTAATCCTCCTTGTGGGGTCCAATAGTACTTCTCTTATTATGACGAAGGACTTTCCTGATATGGCATCGCTACGGCATCTGCGCATTACTACGTCTTTGTAACCGTTTTTGCCTAAGATGTTGAGAATCTCATTTACTCCTAGTAGTTGCCAAAGCACTCCTCCTTGGAGATATTTCTACACACTGCCCCCATCCCAATTTAAGCGAATTTTTTTAAGTTAAAAACTGAAAAAGCATTACCTCAGGCTCAAAATGATTAATGCACTTAATCCGCTTCGATCTGCAGCATTTTTGTTTCATCTTCATTTGCTTTTATTATTTTAACCTTTGAATATTGCGACGCGTAAACATTACCTACTTACCAAGCTCATTAATCACTTTAATTTGCTCCGACAGACCGAACCGAACGCGCAATCACAAAACCACTATAAAACGTTCTGGGCACACGTGAATGATGCAATTTTTATGCAAATATTTACAACAATTAACATTCATGCGATGCAAATTTGCAGTGACATTCAAAATGCCATGCGGCTGTAAAATTTTCCACAAATTGTTAATTAGCAATAACTTTACTTTTTCACTTTTGGTCGTAAAATTTAAAACTACTTTGGCAGCGCTATTTCCCACGCACATAATCAGTCACTCTAATCCGCATGAATATAGTCAACTGAGCTGCGTTTGGGCTTTTTTCCATATTTTGTCTTCCGGGCCAAAATTTGTCGTTGACCAGATTAACTCAGATACGGATACATAGGAAGTGAAATTTTGTGACCAAAAATAAATGTCATTTAATTAACATACATACATATGTACGTGCAGAGGTATGGAACTTTGACAGATGTCGGCGGTCGATGAATGTCGTTGGCTTTTTTTTTTTTTGTGGTAAAGTTCAGAAAAAGCGTGTCACGTTTTGCAGCTCGAAACAGATGTTAGGGCGCCTTCACAATCGAGTTACCGCGTACCGTGGGGGCCATCATAACAAGCGGCGGTGACACAGTTTTGTGCGTCAATGCATCTAGTTAATTATGATTTTATTGCATGTTAGTATGACAAATTGCAGTTAGTTTTGTGATTATATTTGCAGTATAACTGCGCGTCGAAATTATCTATGCAAATGGAACAGTGCAGGGAAATGGGGCAAAAGGTGTGTCTGATGCAATAAATCTTAGTGTTACTGGAGGTGTTAGGAGCTGTCAACTTGGTAAGAGGGTCTATTAGAAGAGTACACAGAATAATTTGATTTGATAGTTGGTTTGGAGTTGCCTTCGAAGAGGTACAATTAGACCAGAAGTGGGACCATTAAGTTGGTTCTACAGTAGGGATGGGTGGGTCGCATCACTCTTCAGACGTGTTCTTCTTTCGCATCTTATACCAGAACTTAGGCATATCTATAGTACTGTATCTAGATATTACATTGATAGAGTTTTGAGATGGGTCCCCTCTTAAGAAATAGAAGTCTGTTCGATATTTACCGCTTTAGCCTTGGTTGTAGTGGTTAAGCGGTATTGCATTGGACGATATGTTTCCTTTGATGATTGGTCTTATGTACTCTTTCGTTGTGGATAGGATAAGATAATGAGGCGGTAACAACCTTTAGATACTGACCTACAGCATGTCGGAATAAAGCCACATCCTTCGGAAAAGTATGATATCACTGTTGTCCCTGCAAAGCGAAAAAAGGACCCTTAACAGACCGCGTGCAGCCGAAGAACTAGCGGAGGCCCTAGACTGCTACAAAACAGACAAAGTAGGCCATCCAGGAAATGCGATGGGATGGGCCGGCACAAAGAGGATAAAAAACTGTGGTGACTCCTACCGAGAGCAGAAGCAGCGCTTATTCGGGTGCATATTTGTTATACGCGGCAGACTTAGGCAAGAAGTCTTGAGCTTTCGACATGTAAGCGACGATATGATATTAAAATCGTGTTAGATGATCTTAACACCAAAATAAGAAAGTAGGACATCTTTGTTGGTGCGATCGGTAAGCACAACTTAGATGATACAACGTTTGGAAACCATCTTAGTCTAATTGACTTTGCTGCGTGATGGCAAGTCACTCCCACCTCAATATTCATAAAGATACATGACCATACTCTGATCAATAAATTGTCAAACAAATTGACCATGTTGCGATCGACGCATGACGCATGAGCCTAGTATTCTTTATGTCATCAATCTTTCGTGCGGCCAACATAGGCTCGGACCACTACCATATTGTAAGCAAGGCACGAATGTGGTCGGGCAGTAGCAACGAAGAATTACTGCGGCAAAAAATTGCTATAGATAAACACAATCTTCGAGGATCCCATACCATAATTTATTGCACCACACTTCCACCGCGAAATCTCTGGTTTAACGAGAAATATTGGCAGGCACACACACCAAAACGAGGGGACGTGAGGAACATCCGACATAAAAACTGTGAAGATCCAGCGACGTGGTTGGGTCATGTAGAGCGTATCGACACCGGCCCGGAAAATCTTCGAATTCACCCTCGAGGGATGGCGCGGTAGAGGAAAACCGTGATTCGGGTGGCGCATGCATGTGGAAGAGGACCTCAACCAGCCAGCTGGAGACAGCCAGCTCAAAACCGAGCTGGCTGGAGACTCTTGTTGAGTGGGGCCATCCTGAACTGTATCGCCACCTTAAGTAAGTAAGATATTCGGTCCCGTTTGCGGTGACGGGCTTGGAACGCGGCATCGACCTAGTCAAATAACTGAACCTTGTACATTTGAGATGGCTACAAGGTGAGATATAAGTGTAGACCAAATAGACTAACTGTATGGGTCCTAGAGCCTTCTAATATTACTCAGAGCGAGGGCGCGGTAGTGGGAGGCTTCACGTTTGGTGGCATGCACAAGTGAAAATAGATCTCAACCAACTTGGAGTGCACGACTGAAGGTAATTACCTAAGGACCGGACTTATTTGAGGGACTTGTTGGTTGCGGTCCAGGTTCCCATGCCACTTGGCCCTTAAGCATTATACCAACCATATTATCAATCACTTGTGACTCACCTCGATTTCTGTTTGGTGCTTCGGACATTGAAAGAAGCAATCCCGGTTTTTTCTAAGCAGCAGGGATTGTCTTGTACATGAGGAACCATCTATACGTCGTCAGGAACTGTGTTCAGTAATAATAATTTCCACCTTTCGATCGATGACGTTATATGTAGGATAGGTCGGTAAGTCCTCTTTTCTTTCAATGAAAACTTTAAACGTCTTAGCCATTCTGTAAGACTTTTCCTTCAGGATGGCTATTGTGGCAATCTCGTGTTTATAGTTTGCATAACTAAGGTGCTTCTCAAAAGACAGCATCGTATCTGTCGTGAAATCTAGATACTTCTCCAAGACGATAGCATCTAAGTCTTTGAGGACGAACGATCCATCATGTGCAGGTAAGCGCAGTATGCGGTATGCTACCCTTGCATCTTTAATTATCGATGCAAAGGGACTGGTGATGTCTTAAGATTGCAGCAGTTTAAACATAAAACTGCACTAAAATTTTTCATTGTTTCGGATCGCATGCGTTCTGAGGTCTACTTTGGCATCTCAGAGCTTACGAGACATCCAGTGAATTGGACGCCTATCGTGAATTGTAATACGATCGGTTGATAGTTTACCGATCAAAAGAGGGGTGTGTTGTTTGAGATTTGGGAATCACATGGTAACGTTTGTACCCACCGTAAAGCCTGACAGAGTTCGTTGTCGTATATGGTGTTGTCCAGGCTTTACTATCCAACTACGCTGGAAAAAAATGCTGTGTTTATGTAGGCTAGCTTTAAAATAAACGAAAGCAATATAGGTATCGTGGCTAATGCATTGCTCACAAGTTTTGTGTAGGGGCTTATAGAAGTTGTCCTTAGCTGGTCCATCGGGAGGGGTATACGCACATATGGGGCTGGTGTTAGTGAACTAAATCTTAAAGCAAATGGTGATGTGGCGTTCGTTCACGTGCCGAAAACGTAAGACTTGCTGCCTAAGTACGTATCTAATAAAGGACGTGCATCTAAATAGATGTTTTCCCGGTTCTCTGTAGCAACCGTAGTTCTATTTATCCAGATTTTTTTCCTCCTTTTGCTTGGTCTATCCCATGACCATATAATGCTACTTTGCCTTTCAGGAAGCCTCGTGCAGACTCGAAGTTATCATAACTTGTTCCTTTGCTAGGGTTGTGCAATCATCCATATGCCAGGCTTCCAGCTCTTTTGTTATTAGTTTTGTGTTTTACGTGCTAGGGAATTTAGATACTTGAATACAAGTTACTTGTTTGCTACCCCTAAGACCATGGGTCGAAACGTACCGATGTCAGTATTCTGCTTCTGATGTGAATGCTGCCATTGGCATATTATGGGCTCATCCGCCACCATTTCTTTTTCAAACATACCGACTTAGGGCTGAAAAATCTTTTCGACCTCCTGAAACCTTATGCTGATGTCACTATTTATTCCATCTGGGAATTCCCGGCATCGTCCTTCTAAGACACTTTCTAGACCGATCACGTTAAAAGTAGATCCAGGACCGAAGATCAGCTAAGCAAGGACTGTGAAGACTCTTATCATTAGTTCACTACCAGTTATGATAGGTATTAAGCGAGCACCATGGTTAGTTACACCATGATTCGATGTGGGCTCACTGACTCAGTGGTTTTTAGGTTGAACTACTAAGCGGGTATTTCGATGCCTGAACTCTTGAAACATACAAAAACTGGGTTTAGAGTTCTTCATCTCGATTATGCCTTATAGGTAAACGTTCGAAAATATTAACTGTCATGGCAAGCTCCATAATCATGCCTTTTAGAAACGGCATTAAACTGTCAGTCCGTTCCATTCGATCTACTGCGAAAAGCTAGGTTCTGGGCTCTATTACGGTTATTTTTTTATCTACGTTCAAGACAGCCAGAGGAGCTTCTCCAGAAGTTTTTTTAAACGGGCTTTATTTCCTTCCTGAGAAAAATAAACGTTCCCTTGATGTGTTGACCATTTAATGGATTTCTATTTCACATTGTTCTACCTTTGCCATGAGGTATATAAACGCTTTGGTATTACCGCATCCCTCCATGTTCCTTTCGCTTGTACGTGTAACACAACAGGAGTATTAAGCTGCCTGATGACTGCTTAGGAGTGGGGAGCATCCCTTGGAGAGAGTCCCACGGACTTCGCCAAATCTTCGTTGATTCTTTTCGCCCGGAGCTACGTTACAAGCTTACTAATTGACTTCTCTGGACCTGTAAGCTCCCAATACTCACCAATAAAACAAAAACTCATCTAAGACTATAAACAATTCATCTACTACCCGCACAACCATCAGTTCATAGTAAATTTATACAACAGAATCCAACAGATACGAGTACCAATTGCAAACAAGGAAATAGATTTCAAATAGCTGACAGACCCAATTACATTCAAGCAAATATTTACGCCCAACAAATATTTACTTTGACAGGGCTATCACCACTTGCAGATACATATGTTTAACGGCACTGTGTGTTAAGCCTCTAAGCGCACAATATTTGTTCGGAAACCAGTTCCAGCGATATTCAAATTTCTTCCGCAAAAAAAAGTGAAAAAAGAAACAAATTCGATATGTAAATCATGCGACAATATTTGGGTCGAATACAAGCAAACTCCCGTAAAGCACACAAGGTCATGGATTTTTCCTTCTTCGATCCACAAGCTGCGACGCAGTACAGATACATTTACATAAAATGTATTTCATCAAACATAAAACACATTTCGGAAATAGCATTGACAATGAAATTGTTCGATAGCGTTTGCCACCTTTCCACCTGACTCACCAGCCAGTGTAAATCATAGAGAAGCGGCCCAAATGAAGAACATCGTGAAGGCTTTAGAACTCTCGCAAAAACAAAAAAAAAAAAAAAACACGGAAAAAAACAGAAATGTACACCGAAATTCCCATTGAGTTCATGGACTGCAAAATGCCGCAATAGGGGCTGCTCCTATAGTACGAGATACATCCCACTACAGCACGTACTTCGCTCATTAAAATCCATTATGAGGCAACCTTACGAGATGTGAGATACAAAGCCGCGTTGCCATTTGGGTAACCTAGACAATAGCCCTGTGTGGCTCGTTCATCTGAGGTGATGACAATCATAATTTGCGCGTCTAAATGCGAACGACGCCAAAAATTTATCATCGATCTGAACTTGGCCTGTTTTAGGTCGATGGCACGTGCATCTAGAGCATTGGCATCTCAGTGCTTAGTGTAGGTAACCACACAGAGCTGTGCTCGAAGCTTTTTACAGATAAGGTGTTTTTTTGACAATTTTTTTTAGACAGAGTTCCCTCGCTTAGGGTGCATAAAATCTTTCGACCGATAGGAGTCGGAATTTGTCATCGTTTTTAGCAATCAGCACTGATGTTAGGTTCGCAACCTTCGAGAGTTATTGTTTGCCAAGTGTGGAGTTAGTATCTTTTGTTTGCGATAAATTGTTTGATGAAAGCCTGAGCATTCAGGAGAAGTTCGGCGAACTTTCAATGACTGCTCTGATGGCTCTGTGACACATATGTTGACGCACATTAATGTGTAGAAACTTATCTTGAAGTTAGAATTTTGAAGGGTAGATATGGTTTATCGTCCTTTCGTACATGCTTTTAGAGATAATGTCGTGTACTTAAATACCTTTCAACTTACGCACAAGTTTTGTTGTGTTCATTTCTGTAGATTCTGAGTCGAAAACCTGCCTTCGTTATCCATATAAACTGCAAGGTACAGGAGTACGCTGCCTGATATCCTCAAATTAGGTAACAAGTATTTGAACTTAGTTTTTGAAAGCAGATGCTGTTAAGTTGGCTCGACTGCTAGTTAGAATTGCCCTCATAAAATCTTACGACAAGGAAGTGTCGGCATATCCAATCGGTTGGGCTGAGTTAACAATATTTGGCACAGATACTTAGTAATTATTTAGCGTATGGCGAAGCCTGTGGCAGTCAATAGCGTTGTGCTAGTTATATTTCTCGTACCAAATTAAGGACCTTAATTCCGTATCTAAAAGGCGTAGTGAAGAAGCTTTTAAGATATTCGTAAAACACAGAACCGTGGATAGTTTCTGAAATTCGAACCTCTTGATGGGGAAGATAGAGATTGATTTATGCCTAACTATCCAGACACGAAAGTGGTCCACCATGCTTAGTTCCAAAATCAAAAAATCCACTCAAACTTCCTTACATTCTTAAGGAATCGTAGAATTTCGACCAAAAATAGAGAGATTGAACTGAGTCTATGCCCAAGACATCAAAGCCTAAAGTACATAATCTCGCTCTCACTCTTTTAAAATACCACATCTCTTTAGGAATGTAGGTTACTAAGTCGAGTTTGGCAAAAACTTTGAAAGACAGTTGCCTAACGGAGGTTTTGGAGTACTTGGTTTTATTATTAAAATACCAACAGAAGATTCAGTTCTATTTGCTGTGCTAGAGCCGGTTGAGTAGAAGAAATTTGTGGAGCCTTGGCAGACATTATTTGGATTTCCCGCCTAGATTTTGACATCTTCTACGGAATACGACAACATGGCTCATATTTTCGACAGGCATCATGAAAAACGAATATTGCCTGCGATATATATGTTTTTTGTATATGTATATGGGTTGAAGGGAATCTTCGAAAGATACTGTCGAATTAATCGGTTCAAAATTATGCCTGATTTTACGGGCTAAAATCACCTCGCCTGACATGTACCTCACTTTCAATACAGTTTGTGCATTGGGGCTTGGGAGCAGTGTGGGCTTCTGTAGAGCTTGTATTTGTTCAAGCAAGACTTGAAATATATCTGCATATATCCCGTGTGGTTGTCACACTCTCCATCCATACGCGGTATGAGCCGGTATGTTCATCTGCCTTTCAGCAAGGTATTCCAGCGCTCTTGTGACTTTTTAATGCTTCGAGCCTTTTTTTGCCCTTTTACCTGTACCGGTGGTGAGGAATACAGAATAATAGACATTACTACTCTTGCTAATAACAGCGTAACACTATGCTTTGTTCCTCTGGTATTTGACATGATGAACGCTAGAGCATGGCTCGAATTTGCTGATTTATTACTCACATTCGACAGATATTCTTTGAATGTTACACGGTTCCAAGGTATTGGATATGCGGTTTCGAAGTTATGGTGTGGTTGCCGACTATGAACTACACTGCCTCCATCGACGGGCTCCATCTTGTGTTCTGCTAAGGACAAGCCAGCCGAGGTAACCCATACCTGGACGGTCCTTATACGTAGTTGCATTGCCAAACTGCTCGACTTTAAAGGCACTACGAAGGAAGAAGATATAGTATCTTATGTCAATATTTTTCCACTTTCCTAATGAAGGCGAAAAAGTGTTGCTGCGGAGGAGTGATTTGAGCCACGAGAATGTGTTTCGCGGTTTCATCGTGCTCTGGACAGGGGCGGCAGATGGTATCCTCATTGAAGCTAATTCTATGGAAGTGGTACTTGAGCTTACAATGACCAGGAAGGAAGCTCACAAGCCTTCCTATGTCTTCCCAGATAATTTGAGGATATCTCTTTTACGGTCAGACGGTTTTTTTATGCCTGAGTCTGTGAATCTTGTTCCAGTGGAATATGCACATATTGCTCGTAACGTATATTTGAACGCAGAAACAGAGATTCTAAAAAAACGGTTCGGTTCAGGTCAGACTACGTGGCTAACAGATCTGTAGATTCGTTGTTTTCAACACCTGCAAATATGGCTCGGTACCCACGAAAGCTTAACTTAGTTACGTATGGCCAATCTTTGCGGATTATTAAAGCAGCATAGGACTGATTTGGAGTTAATCAAGTGGGTGCTGAGAGCTTTATGCACCGCTTGACGACCCGTGAGCACATCGATGGAGGCACCTTTAATGCCCGAGTTCAGGCTAATGCCGGCGCACATATCATAGCGTAAAGCTCAGCCTGAAAAACACTGGGACTTCTCTAGAGTGGTTTCTTGATTTTTTGATTGGGTTCGTATACCCCAGCGACAACACCAGAATCCATTTTCGATCCATCAGTATATCACACGTTTCCTTTCGGATCGAGCAGCGCCCGCCAGTGGTTCATGACTTGATTTCGAACCTCCTGCCAGAAAAAATTGATTTGAGGATAAAATCGGATTTCAATTCTATGAGATCCATGTGGTCGCAGAAATTACTTTTGTCCGACTTAGGGAGTATTAGCGCTCGGGAGAATGCCACGTTTTTGCAAATATATGCAGGGGGTTAGCCGATAATAGTGCCTGTGATGCCAAGGCGTGCTAGTCTTTGAAGCCTTTAAGCCTATTGATGGTTGTAACTTCCTTCACTTTCATCCACCTGACAATGGATGCGTAAGTTAGGGTCGGTCTAACCACCGTGGTGTATAAGTAGTTAGTGACTTAATTTTAACCATACATACGACGACAGACCCACTATGGTCGCCTTTGCAATGGATGGGAGGGAATGGTTCTTACCACTTAAATTTTTCATTAGCACTGATACCTCTACTTTTTGACTTTAGAAACTGGATTTGAAAGGGTTTACTCTATCTTAATGAACTATAGCGCACGATTGAACTCTTTCCTGGATGAAGACACCTGGCACAAGGGCAGCTGCTTCTAGTCTATTCTTCTAAGATACATTTTATACGAGTCAGTGCAACAAAAGATATTTCGTTCAGCGCGCCGAATGTGCTTATGCAGGTCCGACTCTTCAGCTATGTACGCATCGTCAGATTCAGCACAGGCAATCCAATTTTTAATAGATATGACATGGGCTGGCCTAGGCTCACCCCAATCTAGAAATCCTACTATTAGTGTTCATTGTATATGCAGTCAGGTGGACTACCTAGCTAAAGCTAAATAATGAAAATAAATGGTTAATAGCAAAGTATTTAGATACAACAATGGATTTCTGTACATTGCCCGTCGTTACGGGAAGAGAGTGATTCCACTTTCGAACTTGGAACACCATTCTACAAAGCATCATACCAATTGGATTCCGAATGAAAATTGCAAATAATGAAAAGCAATTTTTAATAATTGCCCGAGGACAGGTACTCGCATGCATGAATTGCAGTTTTATTTCTTTCAGATACATTCTGTTCTATATTCTACGCTCGCTAAGGATGATTGTATTGCAATGGGCTCTGACGCTATTCTTGATACCCATAGGCGAGTCGATTGGTGTAAGTTTATATTTTATAAGCTATCTTCAAATATTCACCAAAACTGTATTTTAAGGCAACAAATACAAGCATCGTCAATATTCGTCCACTCTTGAAACGGATTATAAACAAGGCTGAGGATTGCCAATCATGCTGTATGTCCTTATTTAACATTTTTTAAATTGTATCTTTGATGTATCTCCCCAACTAGCCTGTGGAGTATCGAACAATAATCGAATCGTTGGTGGCACCGATTCTGATGTGAATAAGTACCCGTGGATGGCAATGCTTATTTCACAAGGATACTTCACCTGTGGTGGTTCCTTAATAAACAACAAATACGTGTTAACAGCTGCGCATTGTGTTAGTCCTTCTCAGGCATCAAACTATGAGGTTCGCTTCTTGCAAAATCGCCTGGATACATCTCTTCCCATGACTATAACTCGAAAAGTAAACTATTTCATCAGTTATGTCCTGTTCTGTGCTATAATTTATGCATCCTTCCAGATAAGTCAGGTTATCGTACATCAAAATTACAACAGTCGCACCTTAGAGAATGACATCGCCTTGCTGAAGTTGAGTCAACCAATTCAATTCAATGACCAGATACGTCCAGTATGTCTACCAGCGCTTGGTAGCTCCTATGCAGGTCAGAATGTAAGGATGCATATATAAAGGGCGACATTTGTGGTTGTTTTTGATTTTTTTTTTGTTTTTTTGATTGGTTATCAGGGAATTGCCATAGGATGGGGTGCTCTACGAGATAATGGAAAGGTATCCACACAATTGCAGGAGGTCACCATACCAATCATCACCAACAAGCAATGTCAGAATAATGGATTGAAGGTCTCAGCAACTATGATGTGTGCGGGCGTGCAACAAGGTGGAAAGGATTCGTGTCAGGTACATCAACACTTTCGGCGGCCGTAAGAGTAGTTAGTATTATTGTATTTTTGTATTTTACAGGGCGATAGCGGTGGTCCGTTGCATGTAGTTAGTGGCTCGAAATTTACTCAAGCAGGTATATCAATACGGAATAATTTCCATACAAATTCTGGTAGATATAACTGTTAACACATTGGATTTCAGGTATTGTCTCATGGGGTATTGGATGTGGTGCCGCAAAACGTCCTGGAGTTTATACAAAAGTATCGAGCTATGTTACATGGATTCGAAGGAATACCGCAGACTCATGCAGTTGCTGATTAAATTGAAAATCTTTTGCTATAAATTATTATTTCCGGTAATAAAGTTCCATATCGTTTGCAATAAGACCAAGTACAAAAATAATAGGGATTGCTACGAGTCAATTCAACTGTGGATTCTTGTCCTATTCAATTATACAATGGGCGCTCAAAGGTTGTATTCATATAAGAAGACGGCAAACTATCTTACTTGCTTGCTTAAGGTGGAGCTACAGTCCGGGCTGAACCTGGGCCTCAACCACCAAGCGTCTCCATCCTTATCTAGCTGCCTCCAGTTTCGCCTGCTAAGTTGGTTTTGGTCTTTTTTCACTTGCGTGCGCCAACTGAGTTGCGGTCTTCTTCACCAGAGCAGTCTTTCGGGGGTGGACTTGAAGATTTTCGGGACCGGTGTACATGCACTTTACACTCTAAGTCACTAAGTTGCTTCTAGCTAAGTCTGTTTAGCCCGTACAGTTCGTCGTTAAATCTTCTCTTCCACTCACCGCCTATACAGTCGCAGAATTTTCCTCTCGAAACATCCAATAGCAACCCCATCCATCAGCGCCACGGAGCAAGACTAGGATAAAAACGGAACCTTAGTCGTTCGAAAGGAGTTTTTGCTACTCGATTGCGTTCTTAGCTAAAAGAAAGAGCAGTTGGGGTCCTTTCTGAATTAGCGGTGCCTGGGTAGACAAAGTCCCTTACTACCTAAAATCTGTAGCTGTCTACTATGGCATTCAGTCCCAGACGTCGGTGTTGGTTGTCTTTTCTTGTGGACAGCATATGTATACTTGGTCTTGCGCTCATTGACCGTTAAACCCTTCTTCGCCGTTTCGGTCCCAATACTCATGAAAGCGCCACTGATATCAAGCTGCGTTCTTTCGATGTCAATATGGGCGGCGTATGCGAGTAATTGGATAGAGTCTTGAAAGATTGTGCCTCTAGCACTTGCACTATTCTTTAAAGAGCAATGTGAAAGAAGTCCCATGGCAGCTCGTCGCCTGAATCCTTTTTTGACATCAAAGGTCTCAGTGAGTTCTTACCGACAAACGGTTAATCGTAATAATAATGGAGTCCATATTGTCCCCTCGCAACGATCAGACTTTCATAATACTCGAGGAGTGTCTTGCGTCGATCGCAATGCGATCAATCTGACTGACTATTGATTAATCCGGAGATCTCCATGTTCCTTTGTGAATATCGAGATGCGAAATCGTTTCACCCCCCGCGCCGGTAGCCTTGAATCCGGTCTCGGAGTGGTGTCGCGTAGACTGTACTTTTCGCCTGTACTACCAAAGATGCTCCGTCTTCATAGCTTTGGGCGAGAAGATTCATCGACGAAGTTTACGAGCAGTACAGCGACATCGGATTAGTCATGCATTGGTCGCTTAAGATAGCTAGGGCAAGTAGAGTAAACGGACACCAAATCTGATCCTCCAGCTCCGGCTTGCAGAGTCAATGAAACTAACCTAGAGGGACAACGTAGTAGAGGACGACCCTGCCTAAGGTGCCACACATAAGTAGATGGGGACTTCAACCAACTCAGAGTGCGCAACTGGAGGCAGTTAGCTAAGAACCGGGCTAACTAGAGTGGCTTGTTGAGGCCAAAGTTCATCCCAAACTGTAGCGCAATTATAGAGAGCCAGGCTGCTACCGCTTGAATTAGCATGATTCCCGCTTGAAAGTTACTTCAATGATCTCGAAGTCTAGTGTTGATTTTTATGTCAAATGAAGTGGAGAGGACTCCTACTCTCGTACCACATGCCAGTTCGGAACCGTCTGTAAATATTTTATCGCTGAGTTGTTTGGATTTCTATCGGCTTCCCAATCGGTGCTACTTGGACTTCCGGCTTTGAATTTTATCTCAACATCTTAAAATCGAGCAATGGAGTCTCTTTTGTTGGGTATAGCTTGTTTGACTAGAATCCGAGGGTGATTGACAGTAACTCGCATCAAGTGATGTAATTCTTTGAGCCTTAATGACTCTTTTGCGGCCAAAAGTTTCCGGTAGATTTTGACAGAAGCATTGTTTCCATGTAGCAGTGGAGGTTGCTCTTAAGGCAGGTGTTATGCAGCTGCATGCTAATCTTCGTACTCGTTCCAGAAATGTAGTGTAGCATTGTTTATCTAGTTCTGGCCTTCAGACTAGCGCTTCGTATATTTGAATGACTCTTACCCTCAGATTTAGATAACCACTGGCAGCCTTTTTACATGCATAGAATATAGCAATCGAAGTCTACCCTGGACGTTCCTGTATGTCTAGATCAAAGAAGACTTTCTTTTTATTTAGGACTACCCTAGGTATTGGGCATGATCGGCAAATCGCGATGTGGCTATTACTATGTCATCAGCATAATTCTGCTGACCACAATCCATTCAAATCAGGGGCAGAGAAAGCTGTCGTTTCCCAGGTTGTTAAATGCAACTGCTATAGCTTCAGGTTTGACGGTATTGAGAGCACTATTAGTGGAATGAAAACATTGTGAATATTTTTTTTCAAATGATCTTTCAATAGTTCTGACAAGTGAAAGAAGAGCTGTTTCCCTGCATTCATATTTACGGTATGTCTTTTGAGAGTCCGAAGTAAACGAGTTTCTAGAGTTTCATCGCATGGCAAAGGTCTGCAGTCTCTTTAAATAGCTTGGCATGGGTGAAGATTTGTTTACAATTTTTTTTTTTTTTATCCTGAGACAGTCACTGGCCTTCTCTTTATCTCCACGCTACGTCCTCCTTTTAATTTTTAATCGTTTGCCTTTTTGGTTTTGGAGCTTATGTAGAGTCAACTGTATTCACGCAGATTGTTCAGCTCCCAAAGGTGGTTCCCAGCTTTTTTGAATCTTCTGATTCGACACGCATTCACTCACAAAGTCGCTTACTGCTTTATTGAGTGCACCTCCCATTTGCTCTATATCCGATGTTAATCTAGATTGAATTGGATCATAATTTCTAAGGTGAGAATCTAGCATTATAAACCCGCCAAATCATATTTTAGGACTTCTAAAAATTGATTGGAATTTTAATAGATCCATTTTGGCTTTTTATTGTATTGTTCTAGCAACATGAATGTGTTGTGCTGAAATAAGATATTAAAAACATTTTTGTGTGCTAGAAGACCGGTTCTGGACTTACATGTGCTTTTGGGATAGAACAGTGAACGTATTTTTGCTCGTAATTTCGCAGTTTAGTTGGAATCGTCATGCGTCTTGGATAAGAGCGATGTCTTTCTTAAGGCGGAGTAATAGATTGACCGAAGCTACTATAGAATCTTGAGTTTAATCTGTAAAAGCTTAAACACTTTCGCTAACAGGTACAGACACCTTTCTTATCGTAATGTTTTTCTGAGTCAGAGAATGAATCCTCACGGATCTGCTTCCCTGGAAACTTAGAAAACAGATGAGAGATTTAGTCTCCCAGCTATGACGGAAATACTCGTAGGAACCTTTTCTCTCTCAAATATCTGTATGCAGAGTTCTTCTATTCCATACATTCATCGTCCTAAGGTGTTCAAGGGATTCCGAGTTTAATGACAGTGCCACCAATCTGTCAGCCTAACTTCGCTCCTCAGCTTTAATGACCTTCAAAAATCTCTCCAGATGGTCCGTATTTTGGCTATGAGCCGTAAAATGTCCTTAGCGTCGTTAGGACTGGAACTACAACCTTGTGGACAACCGTTGAATTGGATCCTGTCGATAATACACACCATTGAAGCACTTAGGTACTCCAATGAGGATTGATTGCCACTGGCAACGAGGTTGGTTCCAATGTGGTGGCAGATACCATCTGTGAAAATTATGAACTGTATTGTTTAGTCAATAAATACGAATGCAACATGATAAAAATTTCCTTATTAACCGCCGTTTCCCGATGTTAGTCTTAGAATCCTTCTCACCCTGACCGAAATACTTCGCTTGAAGGGCTTGGGACAGAATAAACTTCATAGCCTTCATAGGAATTTTTATAGGATCAAATTCCGATCTGGTATTTTAGAAATAAGATCTAGTAAGCGTATGGCCCTCCAATATCGGGTTGACTCCACACAATCATGCTTTTTTTGCGCCGGTGAATGACCCTCTCTCATCAAGTTGCCTCCTTCCTGCGGTTGAGTTGCTATCACTGGAAAAGAGCTCGGCGCTATCGAGTTAATTCTTTGCTGCCTGCATTAGTAGAGGGTCCTCCAATATTGGATTGACTTCTGTCCATTTCTTTGAAAAAGTTTGCTTTTGAAGGATATAAGTTTCTCCTTTCGCATTGGGATGGGGTATCCTCGTTTCTCGGATTGACTGAACCATGATTCAAGGAACTCCTTAGCTTCTTAGTTAAAAGACTTTCTGCCCGTATCTGTCCAATGTATCTTTCATCAGAAAAGAAGACGACCGACCTTTTTTTTCTCAAAGCAACAACGCAGGGACATTTGTTCTTACAGAGCGTTTTACCACGTACGGTTTTTGCTGGAGGCAGAGTGGAGCTGCAGACTAGGTCTGTTCCTCTGAGGCAGTCTTACCCAAGGAATCTGAATCAGTGTCCATTAATTTGATGGAGCTGTCTGTCCGAACATCGCCTAAATAGCTGAGGTTGCGCCACCTATTTTCATATATAACTGCGACTATACAACTCTTGTGTCGCTGCCTAAGATCTCATTTGTTATGAAATCGTTTGTTTGAGGACCATTTAGCCTCGGAATCTTGTGATTTGCTGTTGGGTTTACTTTAATACATTTTACGTTCCATGAGTTAGCCAGTAGGCAAAATATACATCACAGCATAGGCGACTCTTCTGCGATGGTTTGATTAAACCCTCACTCTTGCATCCTTGGTAATGGTTTTCTATCTGCTCACACCAACATTGGAGTAAAGTGATTACTTTTCGGATCCTCCCCCAGAGACCCCAGAGCTTAGGTGACCCTGCTGCAATCACCCTCTGGAATCGCTAGGATTTGCTAAGCGACTCCACCACGTGAATTAAGAGAGCAATGGATTTTTGTAACTGACTCTTGTAGGACTAGGGAAAGCAGGACAACCTAAGCAAACTCGGAGTATAAAATTGGAAAGATCTGGTTAAGGGTCATGGTGACTGGAGAGACTTCTTGGTTGAGGCTCTAATTAACCCGAACTGAAGCGCTATCAAAAGTAAATTGCGTGGGAAATGGAAAGCAACATCTTCGACAAGTCTGACAACTTTTCCTTTCGGGTTCCCATTTAGAAACAGTTCTCCAAATGGCAGCGTGCACCATAAACCGACGAACATATTAAGATCAGACTTGAAGCTCTTGTCGTACATATGTACATATTAATGCTCTGCCTATGTATTTATAGCTACCAAACAGCTTTGTTTAAGTCGATTGCTTTTAAAATTAAGCCACATATTTACATAAATAAATTTAAATGGATTTTATACCCTACCATCTTTTGTCAGCATAAATATTTAGGTTAAATCACTAAAAGATTCAATTTTACGACGCAGAAAATATAAACTTGCTACTGCATTACAATGGCAGTAAAACTTTCAAAAGAAAAAAAAAAGATTCATCAAGAAGCCAATCCTCAAATTGTCACCTACATAAAAAAAAATGCTCAGAAACACATCGAAATAAAGAAATTCATCTCTTTCGTCGTTGTCTCTCTCAGAGGTCCATCTTTTATCAAATCCACCAAATAATCAATCAGAGAGTCATAAAATCCCAAAAGAAGGAGGCCGCTCTGACCATTAAACTCCAGAAAGACCAACACCACCGTCCATTGTTGGAGTCTCTGTGCCTCACCGGAAAAGGCACACAACATTAGTAAACAATTTCTTGGCTATTACCAAACCGAATTAAATCAACAAAGAAAATAAGGCAATAAATACATCAATTCTCCCTTCGATAGCAACCTCAACACTCGCATATGTAAGTGCTGGGCTAATACAGACACAAAATAAACCGTATTCTGCGTCTCCCCTTTTGGTATGTGTGTGATGGTAGCAGCATGAGGAGTTAAACAACCAATTTACTTTCACTTGATAACAAGGCCCATGTCCACGAGTGAGCAAGCGAAAGTTTTTTTTTTTTCGTTTCACTACACTCTTGTTTTTATTCGTCATTGTTTCTGTTATTCATTTTTGGTCTGAAATGAGTGGGACGAAGGTATTGTTAATTACAGAAAAAAAACGAAAAAAAAAAACAACAAAAAATGGCAACGACTTGACACATTTCTTTTCATTTCTTGCATGGCTCAAACGGAAACTTCATAACTCAAACGTATGTGGAACAAGGCATGGGAAATAAATAAGAATTTACGTTTCTACACCCAAAAAAAAAAAAAAAAATGTGAGAAAAAAAATTTCTATATTCCACTAATCGTTTCGCTAATGAATTAGTTAAATATTCAAAAAGAAATGCCTGACACCGAAATAACAAAGAAAACACACAAACGACAAGAATTTGGCAAATGTGTTTGGCAAACGGACGCTAATGTGTTTTTCTGGCCATCACCGCTGGCCATTTATGTTGTAGTCGGACAGTGGTAGTACCAGCTTTTAAAGATGGTAAAACAAGTGTTTTTCTTTCACCACCACAATCAGCTGAGATGATAATTTCGAGTTGGTCTCTCCGTAGATAGCCGTAAAACGATCTCAGCTTGGCCGACGCAAGCCATGGTCAAGGTCCATAATGTCTTTTAGTTCGTCGGCAAAGACATTTGTTACTGCTGCTGCTAAAGTGCTGACGCCTGTATTGCATCAGGTGTATCGGTAATAAATCTATTCTGTAGTTTAGTAAGCTAATCACAAGGAAGTTACCACCTCTGGTATTAATCTTAAAGCAAAAAATTAAGTGAAAGAAATAACTCGTTCTCGCGGCCGCCCGTTGACGTCATTAAATAAAAGTGAAAATTTCATGTTCGAATTTTATTTTATTTGCATTTTAAGCTTGAAGGAGAAAGAGAAATTGTGTGTGCCGTGGCTCGTCGTAGGAATTTCTATGACAAGATCCCCAATGAACGGAAATAAATTCATCAAATCGAAGTGTCGCTAAATCGAGTTCGCAGCTCAACTCTTTTGTCTTACCAAATGCGTGAATTACTTTTCGTTTAACCGCAGCGCTATCTAATCAAAAAATTAACATCGGTTGAATGAACTGCGTTAGTGCAACATAGATTATACTTAATTGCTGCACTCAGTATTGCTGCACAAATTGAAAAGTGAAAAGAAGTTGTTAAGATTACTCAACAGGCAAAAACACGAGTGTGGGGCTATTATGGATACGAAATCTCGGAGCAGACATACACTTTAACACTGTCCAACAAGTGGGCAATACCAAGCGAATCGTTACCGGTAAACGAAAGTGAAATTAAAGATTGCGCATTTACCAAAGTGCGGTTTTGCGGTTAGACAAGCGAGAAGCGAGCGAACGAACAAACTCATAGTCCGTATTCATAAGCGAAACCACCTATTGTGTCCGGTCTTGATCGGTATACGCTGCCGCCCAATCAAACGAAAGTAATAGTGAACGCTTACGGTATCGTACCGCTGTGCAAGACATCCAGTTCGGTGGTAGCTATCGAAACATTCGGACAAAGTGTGTGTGCGTATCGTTGTTGTTGGTGTTATCTGTCGGCGATTGTAGGTTGAGGTGGCTCATTATTATTTATTCTCCTTTGATGAGTGTGGCCTTTGTATCGTGTATTTACTTTCTGGTCAAAATCCAAAGTTGTAGTTATGTAGTAATTGTCTATTTATTAAAGAAAATGGTTTTGTAATTATAATTCAATGAAGATGCACTTGTGTGCGTGTATTACTTGAGGTGTAATGCATCTATTCAATGTGAATGTCAAGTGGTGGCCATATGATATTTCGTTTGTTTTTCTCTCTCTCGTTAAATTTTTTATTCATTGGAACCGTTAAAAAGGAAAAATAAAAGAAAACAAAACAAAAAATAATTGTTTAAAAAATTTGGAAAAAATGCTGAGTACTATTTGTCGCAGTGTTAACTGGTGTTTTTTGTTAATTGTTTTCGTAGTGTTTTATAAGATTTCTGTGATATCGGCTATTAATGCGACATACGAATGGGGATATGACACAAGAACGCCAGAGACCAACAGATCGGGAAGGTTCTTGTTCGATGCTATTTTTCGTATTGGAACTGGGTTGAGCAGTGCATTCGGGTATGAAGATGGAGACGAGGATGCTGCCGCAGAGAGCCATGTGAAGACATGCGATTGTGGTGAGTGTTAAGTGCCATTTATCTATCTGTTACCCATCATAATTGAGAGGGAAATCTTGTTGACTGAATTACGAAACGCAAGTGGTAGTTAATTATGGAGAGCAAAAGAAAAGTCTGCTCCAATTTAAGAACAAAACGTTAAGATGAAGGATCAGCAGATTTAGCTAAGGACAACATTTTTCGTAGAGTATCATCGTGAAATTTATTTTGTGGAATATTTGTTTATATATGCTTATGCAAATGGTTTCGAAAAAAATATTCCATTGGACTTAACCTAGAATACAATACAACTTCTGTAGCAAAATGCATTCAACGTTAAGGCGTATTAATTTACTTATTTTGCTGAAGTACAGCCTGTACTGTGAGCTTCAGTACTATATTTCAAATGTAAAATGTATTCTGCTCATCTGGTGCAGGTGAACGACTCATGTCATCTGAATGCGCCCCGCATAGGGTCATTACTCGTTTATTAGAAAAAAAATCAAACTAATATTTGGCGCAACAGATCGTATTTGATGCAAGATCTAGCTTCTTGCGACCATTCGTTTGGAGCTACATATATCCGAAAGGTTTTTTTAATTTATAATTCCTCTCGGACGTGAAAGGACCGTGCAAAAATTTGTTGGTGTTTTCTGGGATTTGAACCTCGAGCGTTCTGCTAAGTAGCCCAACGCCCTAACCAATGAGCCACGCTGTCCACATTGCTCGTTTAGGTGCAGTCAATTTCGCCTCAAAATTGGTAAGGTGTTTATACCCTCGTACAATTTGTACCACTTCATCCTGATACGTCCAGCGTTCATTGCGAGAATATATACCGCCGCGTCTGAATATTATCACCAACCAATTAACAATGAAGTTTCAGATTTGGCAAATCACCTTCGAGTTGAATTGTCATTAGCTGCATACCATCTATTGAATCAGGGAGACGCAATGTCATCCGCATATAAGAAGTAGGAACTCTAGCCCCACCATCTACAATAAAATCGTTGATAAACAGCCTATCGCTTGTTGGCGAACGTTTATCTTAATATAATTTGCAATGTCTTATATACAGGGGTTAATTAGCATACCCTGCGATATTTTTCTATTTTTTTGACTGTCTTACTGGTGCAATTCCTTGTTAAATGGACATGGTACGTAGGTTCTTCCATAGGATCCTTTTAAATTATGCTTGGGTTCGTCGGTCCAGATGACAGAATTCCAAAATGGCTGACTGGACTGGAGGTATATTACAACTTCTGGTTTCTCCTCTCTTAAATTTGTTTAACTTTAAAAGTCCACGATATGTGAGACTTTTTGAATATTTCATTGAAGTATGTATGCCCTGTATAAATATTTGTTTAATTTTTTACATAGTCCATGTGGAACTACATATTTTGAGCTTCTTCTATAGTTTGTTCTGATTTGCTCTTGCTCTTCGTGTTTGAATTAGAGTGAAATCGGGTAAAGTTAATATTTTTTTTGATAAAGTATCTCTGTAATTTATCTAAAGTTCACAAATTCCTATAACTTCACTGTATAGCAAAAAATAGATTCACAGCTCCGATAATTTTTCATTTCCGAGAGGTAAATATTCTTTTCTATTAATAAACTATTTCCACGTACTACTCAGACTGGATTTTGCAATTTCTTATCCTTCTTTCAGGTGGGTTAACAGAACAGATGTCAGTGAGATCCAGAGATGTTTGTATCTGATTACCCCTTCAATATCTTCACCGCTGAGTTGACAGATTCCTGGGGCAGCCCTCTTTGCAGATTTTGAAAATATCATTATTTCTAACAAGTCCAAGTTAATACTGAGGTTTTGAAGTTCGCAGTACATTTCTAACCTGTTTATCGTTTCCTGAAATCTTTGTATATCTTCCTCTAGTGAAAAGATATCATCTGCATACATTAAGACTGAGTAAGCATCCTTTATCTAAGTACACCCATGCTGGTTTAAAAAAATTTCTGACATTTCTTCTCCGTCCCACACTGCGGCCTTAAGCTTAGTGTTCGTGTTCTTTTTATTTTTCTTTCATTCATCCAGTTATAAATGTTGTCTATATTTTCGAATATCCATTTTGAAATCCTGATTGAGATTCATTCATTCTTCCTCTCCTTCTTAGACATCATTCCTGCTAATATTTTTACTGCACTATTCATAAAGGATATTCCACGATAATTCTGCACCTCATTCGGATCCTTTTTCGTGTGGATAGGAGATTTGATCGTTCGCAGAAAGCTGTCATAGATTATTTCTTTCGCTAACACGTTTGAGTATGATTCTAGTAATTTAAAGAATTTTTCTGGAGCATGTACGAACATTTGAGCACGTGGGGCTTTATTTAATTTCACTTTTTTAAGAACTTCTCTTCTCCAGATCTGAATCGCATATCTATGGTTCTGCGCACTGGACGGGTGATGATAGCAAATGTGGGTTCATTAGTTCATTGGGCGCCTCTGGACCTTGTGCAACAGTCGATCCTTCTGAGGTAACTTTCGTTGATACTTTCGTAAATTTCGGGCGGTATCTCGGCTATAACTTGGTGGATGTTGATTTTTCAAGTTTGTTGGCGTAGATTCTTATCGGAAATCCAATGGCCTTAAGTCGCATGAGCCTTGGCGGTAAGTTTATGTCACCAGAAAGTGGAACCTGGGAACTTTTCACACAAATCATTCAACGTTGCACCCGTCCTGTGGCTAGTTGTGCCATCTTGTTGGAACCACATATCCTCCAAAGCAATATTTCCCATTTTGTGTCAGAAATATTCGAGAGTCCTTCGCCTATAACCCTCACCATTGACTGTTACAGTCCCGTTACCGTCACTTTTAAAAAAAATAAGGCGCAGTGTCGTCGCATGACCACAATGCGCGGCAAACAGTTAATTTTTGGACATGCAATGGTGGGTGCCGTGGCTCAAGTGGTTAGTGCGTTGGCTCGCTGAGCGAGAGGTTCGACGTTCGAGTCCCAGAAATCATCAAAAGTTTTTCACGTTCCCACCTCTCGCGAACGTGTGATAAACGTCCAAGAGTAATAATAGAAAGCTTCTTAATTTGCCTTTCAGATATGGCTCTAAACTATAGGTCCCTTCCATTTGTGTGGAAAAATATAAGATGTACAACACGAATGGTTGGAGAAGCTAGGCCCTGGACCACATACGGTCCGTTGCGCTAAGTATTTGTATTTGTAATAGTCTCTCATGAAACACATGAGAATTTTCCTTCTCCCATATGTGGTAATTTTGTTTTTCGAATACTCATAGAGACAGATTTTTTTCTGGAAAAATCAGCATCAGGTTCTTGCTACTCTAGCATCCAATCAGTGTGGATTTCGTGTTTCTGGACTTTAGTTCTTGTGTTAATAGAAATTTATCAAGGTGGATGTGTTAGCCCTGGGCCAACATGAGCCAAAGAGAGCCATAAGGCAACCCAAATTATTTCTGTAGAATTGAAAAATCTTTACGCATTGAGGTTAAACGATCCATTTCGTAAATGGTGCTTATTGACAGCTCCTTGATTTACAGTGGTGCCAACATAGAATCGTAGCACGAGTTACGTATAACTCATCCTTTTTGAATTCCATGTGCTGTAAGCCGAACTAATCAAATTCGGGTACAGGAAAGATTTCTAACATGTCATGATGGCCATTACCAGTTACTATTACAGTATTGTCTCTAGCATCCTTTAAGAATGATGCAATGATACCGCCAGCCAAAATTACGTACCATACAGTCACTCTACATTGATGTAATGGTTTTTTGGCCTGTCAATTAATTAATCCTAATCGCGGCTATTCTGTTCATTAATAAATTCGAAATGCGCCCCGTCGCTCCTGATGACTTTTTTGCCAAAAAATTGTGGTCAACTATATCGAGCTGTTAGCCCCGAGCACTCAAATCGCGCCCAAGTTTATGGTAATTTTCCAATATTTGTTGCATTAATTGTTTTTTTTTTGCTGTAAAAATGATTTTTAACAAAATTATGAAGACATTTAAAATTTTTATCACGGTATCGTATAGAGGTGCCCGGATATTTACGAACACCGCCTCTCTGCATCAATAAATTTTGGCTTACTTTGTTGATCAGAATTTGCTTTATCTCCCAGTATGTGAACATTTTCAAAATCATTCATACCACTCTAAATGGTTGACTAGATTGGCACATGGTTAACACCAAAAAATCATGCCATTTTCTTCGCGAATTTACGATTGAAGAATTATTAAGAAAAAAAAAATGTTTTGATAACTTCAAGACGTTATTGTAGAGTTAGGTGAAGCATTATAAATTGTTATCGACCGCTTTTTACGACTATCAAATATGAACTGATAATTGACAGTCAGACCAAAATGATAGTCGAATAAAATCGACGTAAGACATAAAACGCACCGTGTATTTATACCACACACACAGTTTTTTTCACCTTAACCGATGTAATACGTCCATTTTCCATTTCAAGAATATCTGCCACCACCACCTTAAGAATGCAAAGGAATTATGCCTTACTTGCAACCATTCATGGCCATGGTTTTGTTTTGAAAATATTTCTAATCGTTGATGGTTTGCTTGCTGCAACTGCCTTTCTTTCATAATAGATAGTTTATCCCAAATCACAATCCCACGCGTCCTTCAAAAGTGACTGATGAAAAATGTATATCTGACGACTTGTCAATCTCTTGCCCTATTTAATAAAAACGTTCACCAAAATTGGTTTAGTAATCTAAAAGTTAAATGGAAATAAGCCGACCGATTTTCGGACGTTTACATTTAAATTTGTAATCATCTTCTTATTTCTCATGCTTGGCTAATTTTTTCTTCTGTTGACAATCCTTATAGTTAAAACCATAAATCCTGTACTCTACATACGACATTTTCACTTTTTTTTTCTGACATGTGTTGCCCATCGTCATCAGCTTCACCTTCTGCAAAACAGAACGAGTACTTACCTGATATTGCCTTCCATTTGACATCTCTAAACGCTACCAATACAAACGGTCTCTTCAGATGCTTCATTGATTCTAACTCAATCAGCTACTTAATCGCCAAAGGGAACATCGTTGCTGGGTGAAAAAATTGGACCTCCATTCTTCTTGAATCATTAAATTCCTGCTTGTCGAAGTTCCTTGTGGCTTTTCTTTGCTTAAATTTTAGGTTTCTGCGCACAGCACTTCCTGAAGGCGCACAGAAACATCTAAAGGTGTCAATAATTCATGGAATTTTACTTGATTTAGACATAGTATTGCAAACTGGACACTAAAAGTTTTTTCTCCGTCTGAACGCTGGTGGAAAAATGTCCATAACTGATAATAATGGGATCTATAATTAAGATGTTTATGTTATGCTGGAGATTATATTCGTAAATCTTAACAAGTGAAGTTGAGGACGTATGTATGTGTGGTATTAGATATCGAAATATAGCTCTGAGTTGATGCATTTGAGTTCACTGACGTAGAGGTGGAGCAGCAAGCAAGAATTTGTCACTTGTAGCTTGTAAACAAGCGCCACTGAACTTTGCAGACTGAAAATGAGGTTAATAAGTAATACCCTTCCACAAGATAGAAGAGATAACAGGTCCATTTCTTCAAATCATCTCGTCGATAAATTCCGATTTCAATAAATCGATGATTTCAGTCGCCGTACGGTGCGTAGCGCCATCCAGTTGCAAGAAAATATTTTCGAAATCCATTGCATTCAAGACAAGGACTTACATCTCCATTGACCGAGCGTGCTCCGGGCTTAATTTAATGCCACCAACATGGAAATCACCTTAAGCGTTCAATCTTCCTGGATGTAAAGGAATTTGTAGGGTTTCGTCGGAATTGTCTTGTGCCATATGTGACAATTTCTCTTACTAACAAATTCGTTAAGTCAAAAAAGGGCCTCTTGCTAAACAAAATTTTGTGTTTGTGTTTAAACGGATCGGCTTTCAAGTCCAATCAACAAAAGAACGACGCAAATAATGGTCATAGGGCTTTAGATCTTGCACCACCTAAATTTTGTAGGAGTGTACGTCAAGATATTTGCCCAATAGTCCACTTAGTGAGGGGACGGAGCCGCAATTACTGTGGACGATAACGAATCGATAAGAAAGGATTTTCTTGTACACTTTTGTTTCCGGTGCTGATATTCTCTTCAGTACGCACATGTCCTTGATGTTTTGGTATTATTCTATTACTTAGAGAGTACGTGGCACAAAATCTATCCACAGTCGAATGGATGGCATGGTCAGATGGAAGATTATGTGCGTCATATGAAGTCGTCTTTGAGTATTGTGAATCGTCCACCAATTTTTTAGCATTATCTAGCGTAAGATTATTCACAATACTACACATACTTATGAGTTCCCGACCCATGAGAATCTCTGCCTTAGGCAGGGTAGCCGTTCCCAGACTTGCTGCTTACAGTTGTTAACACCATTCTCTCTGGCATCCACGATAACTTGGTCTTTAAAGCGGAGGTTCGTTCTTTCTGGTCGTTCCAAACCTGACAGTCCTGCCGCCTTCGAATTCCTGATTCGAAGATCTTCTTGTGTGAAGCGTTGTTGTTCATGCGCTCAATGTGGCCTAGTCATGGTTGTACATTATCCTCTCCTCTATTCGAAAGCGTCTAACATCTGCTTTGCTATCCTGCTTTTCGTCCAGCGTTTGGCTTCGTATAGTAGAACTGATAGGACTAGCGCTCCGTGAAGCATACATTCTGTTCCTCGGGTAAGGAGTTTTGATCCAATGTGTATTGCCAAATCGATGCAGCACCAGTTTCCACGTATCAGTCGTAGTCGAATCTACACTAAGTTGTGCTTTGTGGAGTTGACGTTGACTGCGAGGTAGATGAACTCCTTAACTAGCTCTAACTGTTTGTTGAGATACCACTTTGTTTTGTCCTCATTCACTGCAAGACCAACTCGTTTCCCATGTTTTTCATTTACCATGAAAACTCGCTGGGAGCAACCAATAATGTCGATGTCATCTACGTATCCCAGCAGCTCTACGGATTTGTTGAAGATAGTGCCTTCTGTGATCACACCTTACCGCCACATTATCTGTTTGAAAAAATACATGACAGTGCATCTCCTTGCCGAAATCTGGTGCGTTTGGAATCATGGATTTGCCCCAGGATTTGCGCAGTGTAAAAATTAAACCGCACTGGTAGGTCCCGACCAGGTTGTTGATGAAAAGTTTCAGGCGTTCACCCAATCGTATACGGGATGCTAAAAAGGCTCATGTCTTCGTAATTGCTGCAGTTAAGTTTATCCTTTTGGATAAAGGATTCTGAGATTCTATTTACCAGACATTCACTCATCTGACCATTGTTGGTGCTTGCTACTGCCATTCTCACTTTAGTTAAGTTAGGTGGAAGGAAGGTTTGGTTGAATGGCTCATCCTGCATGACATTGGAATGAGTTGGTTTTCATCGTCATTAAACAGTTTGCAAAAATGGTTTTCCTATACTCTCACCACTATACTAAGGCTCTGCTACATGGTTTCCTCATTTATCTCTTCAGACTTCTGTTTGAGCATAATTGCTGTGAAATTCCAGCAAATATTGTGGCGATCTGGTTCTCCACGTCAAATCCGCATGCGTATCTTCGTTACAGACCCGTGGTCCGAGACCATATTGGCGGCTTGAAAGGTTCGAATCTTCAGAATACTGGAAGCATGTCTTACGTTGATCGCAACTAGCTAAATTTAGTTGGACTGTTTGTTGATCAGGGGATCTCCAAGAATATTGAGGTATAAAACCATGTACTGCCCATAGTTACGTTTCGTTATGCAGCAAATTCAATCAGCTTAGGTCCATTTCCAAACATTATGTTTTCTCAAAGATGCCCAATATTCCTCATGTGGTACTACCATTACCTAACATGATTTTTATATCATACTTGCTCCGAATACGTCGAATTAGCTCATATCAGATGTTCACCCAGTAGTTCAGCATAACTGGAACTGTTGACACCAATAGTTGACTTGATCTTGGGAATGTGTTCTCAGCCGCCCGAGTATAAGAGATCATCTTACTGTTGTAGTAATCACATAACAATCAACATCGACATATCGAGTTTGGATGGCCCTTCTGCAAAACAAGTTCTGCCATCACATAGCTCTAAGTTTCATTATAGTAGTCGCATAGGTCAAGGTTTTCCATATGGAGGGCTTACTAGGAGATGGATTTCTATTCACCAATGCTACTTAAAACACTTCTATCTCCTTTAAATCCATCTCACAGCTTCAGCGATAACTTAAAAAGGTTAAACGTTGCACACCTTTGGCGTAAGCTCAACCTCAAGTCTTTCAAAAAGTGAGTACATTTTCCATTTAATCGAAGAAATGTAAGTACATACATATGTATATACTATAGCTGTAAAAAATATTTTATCCGTAGCATTAGCAATGCTTTCCTGCCTCGAGTGATTCTATTGACTCCACCATCCATTGAGTGCTTTCAATTTAACTCCAATCAACATGAATCAAATCCAAAACCAAAATATAGTTGCATACTTATTGGCTAAGTTTTAAATCATCTTTCATCTTCATTTCCAGATTGTGGATACTCAAACGAAGAGATACGAATTGTTGGTGGTAAGCCTACAGGCGTCAATCAATACCCATGGATGGCTCGCATAGTGTACGATGGTAAATTTCATTGTGGCGGTTCGCTTCTTACCAAGGACTACGTCATTACAGCAGCACATTGTGTGAAAAAACTCCGTCGATCGAAAATTCGTGTAATTTTCGGTGATCACGACCAGCACATAACATCCGAATCCAAGGCCATACAACGAGCAGTTACTGCAATTGTTAAACATCGAAGTTTCGATCCAGATACATACAACAACGATATCGCACTGCTACGACTTAGAAAACCGATTGTCTTTTCGAAGATCATGAAGCCAATATGCTTGCCAAGGCATAACTATGACCCAGCTGGTGACCACAAAATAAACGAAAAATTTTCTTATAAAGAATTAACTATTCTCATCTTGCAGGTCGTATTGGAACCGTAGTTGGCTGGGGACGTACTTCAGAGGGTGGTGAGCTGCCAGCAATTGTTAACCAAGTGAAGGTGCCAATTTTAACGATAACCGAATGCAGGAATCAAAAGTACAAAAGTACTCGGATAACTTCGAGTATGTTGTGTGCGGGGAAACCAAAAATGGACTCTTGTCAGGGAGACAGTGGTGGGCCACTTTTATTGTCGAATGGAGTCAAGTACTATATTGTGGGAATTGTCTCGTGGGGAGTTGGGTGCGGGCGCGAAGGATATCCAGGCGTATATACAAGAGTTAGTAAATTCATTCCATGGATCAAGGCAAACCTGGACAATACCTGTTTATGTACATAGCGATCGAAAGTAATTTATGAATTTTTATTTAATATTTTGTATTTATTTTGATGTAAATGATAAATGATTGGAAAGACGACTAGTTGTTTGACACCTCTGGTTAATGACATCAACCTGGAGAAGTAGGCTCTCAGACTAAATGACAGAAGGGCGTGAGACCTAAACGAAGAATTTCTTATCTTATCTTATTTTTTGTCATAACCCAATTGGAATACACATTTACTTGTAGTTCGCAATCGGTAATTGAAGGAATGCATCACAAGTGTAAGTATTCACTGTCACCAGTAAAATCCACAGAAAAGGCGAAGAAGCTCAACAAAAATTTCGTTTGGGGTAGGTCAAGTCTTACACTCAACAATTCACTTTTCAATTTAACTGATTAGTATGTATTCGATAATTTAAAGCGTTGATACAATGTGGAAGTTGGTTTTCATTTTAAATGTGTTGACGTGGAATGGGGTCAATTTAAAAAATAAATCACGTGAGAAAAATGATTCACACTTACTGAGTACATAGTAAACAGAGACATGGCTACTTATTGGATAAAGCAAATACCACGAAGCTTTGTAGGTACTTTCTTATGCTTTCTCTCACCATAGAGAGAATGTATTTATAACGAATTATGTAGTTGGGCAGATAATTATCCTAACGAGGCATTTCAATGCCACTATTAGCTTACATTCGTATTATTTGAAATACTGCCACCAACGTATTTCAGATCCTGCAGATCCCGCAGTCAACAATGCACTGAAGGAGTCACAACAATTAGCATTTCAACTTAGCCGACCTTAGACAAAAACTGGCGAGTTGTGAAAAACGTCTTTGCTAAGGCTTCCTTTGAAGTGCTAAGTGTGACGTCTCACACAATGGTAAGGTGTCTGACGGCTTTGAGGCTCAGTAATATGGGTTAAAATATCACTACCGTTATTATTAGTGATAATCGCTGGTGTTCTCCTAAATAATAGCAGCATACAATGGACTATGACATCTTACCTTACATATCTGGACGATATTTGCTTGCCTTCACATAGAATAATTAATTTGCAGCAAATAGGATTAACACGACCAAGATAAAAGCCATTAGTCTCTCCAACTTTGCCGTTCAATTAAACATTGCAGTCGAGAAAGCGACAACTTTCTCAACTTGGGAGTTATTTTCTCGGCCAATGTTAGAACCACACGTGCAGTTAGCAACAAAATCCTTCTTTTCTTGTACGTATCTTAAACAAACAACTTTATAGGAGAACCCACTAGGAACTTATCGATAGTAAAGATCGAAGAAAAAGTCGAAATGAACTGGGCACACCTTGTCGTGGCGAAATTAAGTTCCAAAATGTACCATGCTGTGGAATCGATGCATCCAATTCAGGGTTGCCCTAGACAAATGTGGCACAGATCGGCAGAGAAAGAATTCACAGCCTTAGAAATGAGTTGGAGAGAGCTAAAGTGCGTTGCAGGACTCAAAATACGATGGCACGCAGGCATTGCTAATGTTCTATTTTCGATGAGGGGTAACAGATTCTAAGTAAGTGAGCAAACTGTCTTGTACTGGCAGTGAGTAGAGCAGAGAACATTTTACTTTTTATTAGTTCTTTACCGAAAGTGTGTAAGTTCGTACACCAACTCTTTTATTTCCCATGTAACAGAAAGACCATTGTTCGGCTTTTATCAATTTTTAGAGTAATAATGAAGTAAATTTTACTTGAGAGCATAAACCGTATCTCCTTCTTTCTGTATTATATATATAAAAAAATCAATTGCAGTGCGTTAGTCTTGCACGCGAGAACGGCTCACGATTTGGATGATTCTTTTTTGGTTTTGTTCGCTTCAATACTGGGATGGTTTAGGAAGAAATAAAATTTGGAAAAACCTAAGGGAAACCTGTCAAACCTATCTTTTGACAGCTGCGCCATGTATTACATATTTCTGATTCGATTATTCACACAGTGCGAACGCCAAGTGCACGACTTGAAGATGAACGACAAGCGAAGAGATTCAGAATGCAACAAGTTTGAGCACATTAAACACAATACCAGGGAGTTCAACACAGTGAACATGACCGAGGTTCAATTCGAGGAAATGGTGCATACTGCTTTCTTCTCTCGATCAAGCTGACTATCATGCGCAATAGATTGATTTTTAAAACAGATGCTCGGGCTTCCTGGATATCTTAGGCCCAGGAGCTATAAATGCAAGATTTTCTATACACCCACTGCATACGTCGATCTAGCGTTTTTGAGCACATTCACATCTTGACACAGCTACCTGCATAGCATTTCCTCACACACAGAAGCAAGTGTCCTTTGATTAATTTTCTTTTCGAGAGAACCCACAATTTGCTCAATATTCTTACTCATAGTCCGGCACTCGACACAGAATAATTTGAAGAGATGGAACAATGTCCTACAAAGCATTAGTTTAGTTCTGCGAGTAAGGAATTTTGAAACACGCAGTTTCGCACAAACGAAGTAAATACGGTTACCGAGCATGAATTGCTATCGAGGCTTCACGAGGGACTACATAACATCTGAATTTACTTTTCACGTAAACCTTTACCTTCCATACCTTTCAAGAGGCTGAATGAATGCTGACTTGGCAAAGTACTGATCCCATATGTATTTTGCGGAATATATAGAATAAGACCATCTTATTATCCTGATGCCATCTGGATTCCCCCACTGTTTCTCCTTAACCTTAATTTCCGGCGTTAACGTTGGTATCTTAAAGACACATCGTTTCGCACCGTACGGCATTAGGGCTGTAAACATACATATGTATACCTTTCCAAATCGCGGTTTTTAAGAAGACAAAGTGGCATCCTATACTATCTCCTTTATGCTTTACGGAACCTAGAGTTGATATGACTTTCAGAGAGTGTTCCAGAGGGTGTGACTCCATCAGAATCTCATTTGGTATCTCCGAATTGTCCTCCATCTCTCCAATCTTGTCATGGATAAAATCGGTTTCGAGAAGCATTACTCCAAGTGAAGAAGAAATTTTAACTGCACTTCTTGTATACACAAATATCCGTAACACCCTGTTAGCAAAAGTCAAATCCAGATCCAAATGACTCTACCTTTCGGCGCCACCTTACTATGTAAAAAATTAAAAAAAAAACTCCGCTTTTGGTCATGTGAATGACGCTAATGCGCAAACGAAAAAAGAACACTACCTCATTCGCGATGAAATCCACTTCCGCGTAATTTGTATCTTTTCTTGTCGTTTACCTCTCACTGTCTTAATTTGTTAACTTGCACATCACCTTTTAAGCGCAAGCATGCAAATTTAATTAAGCTAAATGCTCTCATCACACATGCATCACGGAGCGGATTTGCATTCAACTTATAATAACAAAATTACACATATGCACTCTCATTTCGCCGCGCATAATAGCCGGCAATTGCATCGCAATGCCTGGCATTAATGTTCAACTTGAATACCCTTTCCATGTCATAATAGAGCCGTGCCTCTTTTCAATCTATCCGAACCATAACCGTGCAAGATTGCCAGAGAGAAAACCGCAGCTAGCTTGGAACGTTGGCGCACGTTATGCAATAAATAAACCTCACCAACCACGCACACCTATTCACCTTTGGCTGAGCTGTGGCTGCTGATGCCGCTGCCTCAGCCGTTGCTCACACACCAAATATGTGTACATTGGTGAATCAATTGGTATGCGATCGTGTTCGTACGTAGGGAATAACTTAGCCGGTTAACGGTTAACGAGAATATATAGTTTCCGTCGCAAATGCGAAAATTGCGCCATTGAACTTGCACATGAAAAAATAATAATGCAACAAGGCGCTGAGGTATTGCTCTAACGTATGTATCTAAGCAGAGAAATGCGCGCCTGCGCATGAGGTTAGTTTGCTGCGGTGAAACGTACAGATAGCTACTTGAAGCTACGTGAAAATGGGTGCAGCAGCTCAGGTGGTGGACTGTGTAGATACACCGCAATGCAGCGCAATGTTCAAGTGTTGAAATGAAAAGCGCTGACGATTTATTTTTATTTCTATGAGAAGATCAGGCTTTGAGCAAATTGAATGGGACAGCAAGTCGAAGTATTTAGATACACGCCGCAATGGATGAAAATCTAATGCAATATTTATTATCCGCTAAGCGTTCCGTAAACAGTTTGGTGTCGATTTACAGTTCCAGTTCTATGGTGCAGTACTGTCAGAAAAAGTTATCATCATCTACGGGATATTCAATCAGAGGCTGAGCTGTCATTTTCCAAACCAGGAAGAGGTGATATATGACACTTAGATGTGATAAAGCAGTTGCACCGGTTTGATGAATCCCTTGGGGCTCTACTTCAGAACTGTATGCGGAGATTGCCATCGGTAAAGTGTCATAAAATTCAGTGATTTTACTTTAATTGCAATGCAATTGGGAGGCAATTGGTTAAAAGACAGTTACGTTGCACCAAGACCTGATAATTGCTGAGTCGTTAGAGGAACCTGCATCAGTAGCTAGTTTTAGCATTCCTTTGGTGCGCGTATAACCTGTCGGTTAGACCAGATTCCGTGGTCTTGTAGTTCATAATAAATCGAATTACAGACGAAACCAAATGCGTTTAATAGTGTGCTAGCTTATTACGATTCTACAAACCCAAATGGCATTGGAGGAGAGTGTAGGAGAAAAATCCTCATTTCGTGAATCAGTGTCAAAAAAATAGTTTTGAATAAATGAAAATTAAAATATGTTAAACGCAACCTAGAAGTTATCTAATGCCGTGCAAATTTATTCTCGAAATAAAACATCACCTTCTAGTCGAATTTCGTTTAGAAGCGTTAGTATCAGGGAGAGGTTTAAGTAGTTCTTTCAGTTCCGGCTTCGCTTCATCATTTTCAGGATGTTAGTGTACAATACTTACAGTGCGGGGTAGTCCGTATGCCACTCCAGGCAGCTCGGTCTCTAGGTAGGTTCCCCCAGCTTCACACATCGAATTGTTTGATGCCACTCTCTAACTGGTAGCGTCTTCCTTCCACCACATAAGGTAGGGTCTTCCTCTGCTGCGTTATCTATCTGGGTGGATTCAAAGACGTGATGACTAGCGTCCATGCGTTTTACGTATCCCAGCTATCTCAGGCGCTATACTTACTCGCGACTTTTTGACCAGGTCGACTTCGCTGTATAGAGTTCTCCTTCTCCTCCACACTCCATCGATACAAACTGGACCGCATATTATGCGAAGAATTTTCCTTTGAAAGCAACCGAGGGAATAGTAAACCCTCTTTTGCTAGATTCCATGCTTCTGCACCGTATAGCAGGATCGAGTTAATCAGTGTCTTATGTATATAAAGTCTCCTTGGTCGTTTGAGAGAGAGCCTTACTTCCTAAATGCTTTCTTAGCCAACTAAGCAATCATGTCCAATTATGTCAATGCCATCTGCATATGAATGAATTCGCGGAAAATTGTATCTCTGATGTTGGTATTTGAGTTGCATACAATTGCTTCAATTATGAAGCTAAATAGACAGATGATAGCGCTTCAGCTTGTCTTAAATCTTTTTCAACATCGAAAGGCCGACTGATGTTCTTGCCAGACTTGATGGAGCAAAGCGATTTTTCCATTGTGATGAGGCGCATAATGGTGAGATTCCATTTGCCGGGCATGCTTTCATCTGACCCGATTTTACAGATAAGTTATTGTATGTTTCTTACCATGTTGCTGCTTTAAAGACCATCCGCCCCCACAGCCATTCTAGACTTAAGCTAGGACATGGCTATCCCCACTTCTTGTTAGTAGATATTGCTGTCTACTTTGGCCAAATTAAGGGCGAACCTCGCGTATTTTTGTAAGCCTCGTCTGACTTTTCTCCCTTAAGTGTGATCTCTACAGTTATTGTTTTCTTGTGCAGTACTGCGATGGCTCTGATTAGATCCCTCGTGAGTTGATTTATATAAAGTTGGTTCCCCATTGCCCTCCAGGTTGGAGGTTGTGCCGTCGGGGTAACTTCCCTACCACGTAAAAAAATTCTTGTTATGAGAGAGACACATCATGCCTCGGATAATGAACCTCAAATGGCAAGTCGACTACACTGGCTCGGCCACATCGAGCGAATGGACAATAATGCTCCAGTTAAGAGGATCTTCGAATCCCAGCCCCCAGGTTCGAGACGACAAGGTAGACCAAACCTCTGTTTTAAGGACCAAGCTATCGCGGATGCCAGAGCGCTTAGTCTGGAAAACTGGAAGCAGCGTGCCCAGGATCGAAGAAGAGGGTAGGCTGCTGTGTCTCAGGCAGGGACCCTCCACGGGTTGGGAGCCCGTTAAGTAAGTAAGTAAGTAAGTGGTTCCCCATTGCATGTAGTACTCGTTTCTCCAGTGTATATTTACCTATACCTTTAACCATCATTTGGCCCCTCTGTGACTCTCACGGGGCTTTGGTGAGGTCTGCTTCGTTCGTTCGGGTTGCTTCAATTGTCCTTCCAGCTTTAGTTGTGGGTGTGGCTGCTGGTGTGTTGGCCAACTGTTTGTTGATCTTTGGATCTTCAAATTTCTAGTGAAAGCATTCATCGTTGAACTGCTGCTGTCCTGTAGAATCGTTTTTGTAGCAATATCTGCGATAGCAGACAAGTTTTTCACTGCTTTGGCATTGCGGTCACTGTTTATCGACGCTCCGGAGCCAGCTAACTCAATCCTATCGGCCGTTCAGGTACTGGGGATCCCTTTACCATCACGAAGCTCCTCTTCGCTTCTTACATCATTGGTTTGATTTCCGGGTTACTTCCCATAGCAGTTTTCTTCTTCGGCCAGGATTTGCCTCTGCCAAACGCCTCGGTTCATGCGCAGACCAGAAATAGTCTTTTTTTTAGCAGACACTTCAGGATTTTGTTATTTTTATTGGGTATTATTATCCACATAATACGTACATACATATAGGTGGATGGGTGACACTTACTTAAAGCGTGACATCTACTTGCCCTGACACAAGAATTTCATACGGCTTCTGTGTCTTTCCCTACACTCTTCATCGTTGCCACTGTTTGTCGGGGCCCCCCATGCAGCTATCCGCTACATGCTGCCCCTCCCACTCCCCCTGGTAGCCTAAGCTTGGTTCCAATTCCCAAAGTAGATTTACGCCCTTCTCCACTCGTGCACATTCACTCCAGCAAGAGCCCAAGAGGAAGGAAACCCTGGACCATAAGAAGGAGAAGACATGACGTCAAAACCTGCCCCTTCGAAGGAATGCCTTGACCGGTAGTATCGTAGGGGGAATCTCAGGACAGGGTTGGGGGGTGTTTAAGCCACGTAAACATCCAGGAGCATGGAGTCTGGCATAACTCGTAGCACGTTCTACCGAGTATCTATAAAGGATTTCAACCAATCCAGCGCATCAAAAAAAAAAAAACCCCTTTGCAGACGTTTTCAATTTACATTATCTCAAGGTGTCTTTCGAACACTGAAGGAATGCTTTTTCAATTTCCCTATCCAAGAAAAGACCGTAGAAACGTAATTTCAAATATCCGACCATTTTTCTAAACTATTATGCACCCCCAAACTCTTTGAATGTAATCCTTCTCCTTCAACCGTTTTCTTCTACCCTTTAGGACATATTGTTTCCATAAGATTCCTGTCCCCTCAGTCAATTATATCCATAATCCAGATATACATATGTATGTATGTAGTATGCGATAGAGAACTCAACTTCCGTTTGCAGATTAATCACTTAATTACCAGATCCAACTCTACCCTACCAATGCTGGTTCAACGAATTCTCGGATCTCTGCGTCACTAAATCTGATCACGTCGCATTTGTCAGTCCTCTCCTAGATTACGCTAGCCAAGATTGGTCATGTTCAAACGATACCCATTCTCTTAGATTTAAAGATGGACAGCGTAGATTCATTCGATATGCCCTACATATGTGGTCTCCTTACGAAAATTGGCTAAACTTATCAGTTTACAAACTCTAGTTATATATTTGGTGTAAGTAAGGTTAGGTTGAAGTGGCTGTCAGCTAAGAGTCGCCAAAACACTTAGAGCAATGGTAGGTCCATTGTGATACCACGTGGATCATGGGAGAAAGTTTGTCTCTACCTACTATTAAAAGGCCTAGCCTTGTAGCATGCTTGCCTATTAGACAGTGTCCACTGATGACACCTACTGTAGTGCCAATATGCGATCTATTGCGAGAAATTCAATTCTAAGAGCGTTTTAAATCCAGCTTCGGTTTTTCCAGGCATTTAAACTTTGAACCTCCCTCTCAGTAGTCCAACATACTAACCGCTGAGCGTTGTACCCGAGAAATATTTAAACGCCTGCTACCAGTGCGTTTAACACAACGACTAATTCACTTGGTCTTTAAATAGTCTTCCTAGACGACTTGATCCTGGATGATGGAATTCGAAGATCGCCTTGGTGGAGCATTGTTGCCCATGCTTGTGATATAATCGAAACAATGTAGTTGTCAGTCCTTTTTGTCTACATCCACATCTTGGTAGAGCTCCTAGGGTTCACGGTTGCATCTTCTCCTCTATTCGTCCTCCTCACGCAAAGGACCAAATGTCTATTGAAAATTTTCCTTCAAAATAACCCAAAATAACGTATATCAAGACAAGAAGTATCAACCTCCTAAGGAGAATGAATTAAGTTCTTATAGTTTGCAGTTTTAAGCCCACGAGTACTGCCAAATCGAAATAGTGCAGGGTTTTCCAAGCCTCAAACGTTGTCGGATCTCCACGAGGTTTTCGTTTGTACATTGTATATTCCTTAAATACTTTGAAGTTGTAGCTGCCGATAGTGAAATTTTGTCCTAATCAAATGATGGATGGTTTGATGTTTGTGGACAGCGTATGTATATTCGGTTTCGTCCTTATTCGCTTACTTAAGGTGGCGCTAAAGCCAACTTTTCTTGCCTCCTATTTAATTGTCGTGAAATCTTTTTTTGACAAGACTCTGTTAACTTCTCGTTGAAAATTGTGCCTTGTGATGACGTCCATACGCAATTGCTCCAGTACGAGCTTGAAGAATTCACCTGATGCATGAAAATGAAAGTTCTTTGCAGTTCATGATGCTATGTGCGTCTATAAATAGGGGATGCTTTGGAGTCGATAAATAGGGGATCTAACTCAGACCCACACCCAGGCTGACCTAAAGACAAAATGATCTTACAGACATCCAGACCTGATAGGTGATATACGTCATTACTGGTCTAGAGTGAATAACATAGGATACTTCTGCACAACGTGGGCTGTCTGACATATATCGTCCTATTTTCAGCAAAAGTGAAAGAGCTGCTCTCGGTTTATCATAATCAAGCCAGACATGTATACGTTTATGGTGTATCTATGGTTTTAAAAACTTTTCACCATTTTCATACTGCTGTGAAAATGTGTGTTCCTTGTTGCACATTCGATTAAACAGCCCACCCCACTCAACCGATATTCATTACAAAGCCCGGCTTCGTTGACTAAATTCAACAATTAAACCTTATTACCCACGCTTGGTGCGCATTTCACTCACTAGATACGAATGAACCCATTAACTTGACCCAGTTTCCAGCTCCAATTGCATTGCATAACACAAATATGAGCTATTTCAAGAGATGAGGCATGAAATGTTTCCTATACCACAGTCTGTGTGCCTTTTTTCAATTAACCTAGATTATCAGTCCACAATAATTTTACGCCACTTTATGTGACACAGCGCTACTACTGCCCCCTCGTACATTTCTTTTGCTACATGTATCCGTTGTTGTTGCAATAAATTTAAATTCATACCCAGAACAGAAAACAACAAGATTATAAAAAAAAAAAAAAAATATTTCAACTCGTAGTAATCACTGAAACGATCTCTATCGGAAATAAAAATAAAAACAAAAGCTACTCCACCGGTTTCGGTAAGTCGAGTCTTAAAATATTCCTGTGAATTTCCATCAATAATTTTGGCCGCTCGATGAAACCTTATACTCCAGATGGTACAAATAAATTCAATTAGCGAATAACTTCGGGGTTATCTTCAGTCACAGATACCACCGACACGATCCGATGTGAACACGAAAAAAAAAATGTATCTAAAGCGACCACCAATGCTTTCAGCTAATGCAAACGCGAATCCAAATTAAATTATGTAATTTATCGGCTTTCTATATGGTAACAACATTTTTCACGAGTTCACCAACTGGTTGGTATATTAGAAAAGCTTGAAAATTAACATACCCGCTGGGGATCGAACGACATACCCACTGCATATTTAGAATAAATCTCACGTGACTTTCATAGATCACTCCTCTCTTCAAAGGGCTCATCAAATTCATTTTAATATTTATGAAGTCGAATTTTCATTCGTCCAGAATGCATTTTTCTTGGAACTTGATCATGATACCATGAACAGAATGCGTCGCAATTCAATCGTAAATTTCACCCACCAGAAATGGTGTTGAAATGAGATGGTGTCAAATTATGCAGCGCGGGGCTTTTCACTTTTAAAGTTTTGGAGACAAAAAAGGAAAACCGATGCAGATTAACCTAAAGTGATGATTTTTTGATTGGGTCACTAAAATAGAATAGATAAACGATATTAAGCACCGGCCATAAAAGAAGAATACAAATTTTCTCGGCTGGCTACTTCATAGACAGACGGAATGCATTGATTTAAACGACTTGCGGCTGTAAAAAGGTAGTTTATGGCTTTTGGATTGAGTCAAAATATTTTTGTTGCTGTTGATGGTCGTTATCCGGATTATCAGCACTTGGGTCGTTTCACATTGTTAGACCTAATGATGTTTGTTTAGGTGGTTTTGAGAGGTTATAGTCGTAATCCGGAAGATAACACATGTTAATGTGGCTTGGGCTTGGGAATAGTAAAGGCGTTGAGGGTACGCTTTATGGAATTTATATGGCTGTGGTGATAGAACCACAATTCCAACAGCGCGTTATAGAACTGTCACCTGATAAGTCTACAGACACTATGGAGACGTGTTTTACGGTGACAGATGGTGAGAAGTCGTTATGAGGACGTGAGAAACGCTAGACAAGTCTCCAATGGAAGACGGTAGTTCAAAGGTAAATTTCTATTCCACGAAGCACTCATGTGAAAGATGAGCCTTATAGGGTGTATACAGTAGCCACTTCCTCAAGTATCACTATTTCCCAGAGTTCACGCCCATTTTCGAACTGACTGAGACATGTAGCAAATAATGCAAAACTCAATACACACCATTGAGAACTCAGTTGGAACTAGACAAAGATAATGACATTCTAAATTGTGGCCTTCATTCAGCCTTTACCTAATCCAGTTGCATCACTAGAAGGAAGGTAGACAAACGTCCTCCTCGGTGAAATCCTGTACTTAACTGCATCCCTTGTAAGAAAAGAAATAAATTTAACAAAAAAAATGTAACGAGGATACCTCTGCACTAGTAGATCTATAAGGATCGTGTAATACTATTCACATTGGAGAGCACAAAGCCCCTTGTATTTCTTGATGTATATTCCGTCATAGTATTGATGACTAGGCTACGAAAAGTGCTCTAAAGAAAACCTTGGTCAAGTGTGGCCCATTTTTTGAAAATATTCGTGACTTATGACGTTTTATTTATAATTAAAAATTCCAAAGATACATATGCTTGGATTCTACTCAAAGAAATCTTTTCAACGACGTGCCATACGCCTATAAGCAAATGAATTGAATGAATGAATTGAGAATGAGCTAGAGAGACTTAAGATGCATTGCATTGCTTCAAAAACGATGGCGAGTAGATGTTACTTATATCCTATGCCCCACATGGGGTGATAGTCATTTTCATGAGAATCAAAGCTATTCAACTAGGTTCCCCAATTCGGGATACGTCGACTTTCCTGGGCTTTTACGCATAACCTACCGCCCTGAGAGGATTGTTTCAAAATCGTTCTGAAGTTGCAGGAATTGAAGTTGCAGGTTACAGTGTATGTTATTGAGAATGCTGGCAAGGCAAATAATTCCATTTTCCATCAAAGGTCAAAGCAAAAGGAATGAATTTCGGAATGCCTTGCTTCCCTAAGTCTTATTTTTAATTTCAGATTTAGTACTATAATTTCAAGTGTGAACAGGTTATCATTCTCTAGTCTCCGAAAGGTTAGTAGTCAATTTTTGCAATGCCAATCGTAGAATTCACCATGTTTGAGAGCCTGCCTGCCGCAAAAACAGCTAGGTTCCACCTGACGGATACACGAAAAACCTGATCGATAATTTTGTGAAATGTTGCCGATTTAGAAGCTATCTCCGAAAGAGACGGTGAGAAGTCATACGTTTGTAGGTAGGACGCTTAACCAATACTCTATTTTAGCCACTCTCAAATCGCATAGTGCATCAGTCAGCAGACTCCATAATATTACAACAATGCTCAGATACATGATCGACCGTCTAACTAAGAGGAACGTCTCTCACAAGGAATGGATGCAATCAGCAATTAAGTGCCACCAACCATCCAAGAACATTGAAATGCTGTGAAAAATCTTGTAAGCGATACAAAATATGTGGCTTTCTTATACTCAAGGACAAAAAAGCGGAAGACGTCAATGACATACCTGCGGAGCTATTGAATATTACACTCACAGCATCTACTGGGTTCCTGCATTCGTTAAAAAAAAGTCCTGGCAAACTGAGTCTTTTCCTGAAAAGTGGAAAAGGGAATATTCGTCAAGCTTCCTAAAATGGAATTCTTAAGGAGTGCCAGTACTAGAGAGGGATTTGTGTGATAGCAAAATTTACAGCAAATAAAACGCCTTTTTGAAACCCCTACCAGCGCAGAGCAAACATGTTTCCGCTCCGAATCCTCCTTGAACAACCTGGGGATTATCACAGATCAGTGCGTTGAATACCGATCACCTATCCTCTTATTGTTTTTCGATTTCGAAAAGCGTTCCACAGAGAGCTCATTGGGCTCACCGTGCGCGGCAAGTTCTTACTGGACCAACTTATAGCTATTATGAGAGCAACGTACGACAGATCAAAAAGTCATGCTTTGCATACAGAAGAGCTGGCATGTGACAAAGACCTCACACCAATATTGACCTTTTGGGAGAAAAGTTATACGCTCCAGCCTGATGTATCAACGGGCACTAGGGCAAGGTATCTTATGAATGAAGGTGTTCTATGGACCCTAAAGCTAAACATCTCAACCGCGCTAATCACGTTTGTTTACATGGACCTCCAAATGAAAAGGAAAGGAAACGGCATCTTCGAGCTGAAGCCAAAAACCACCAAAACTGAAATCATAGTACCTTATCGTCATCCTCACAAATGAGAATTACAGGAATACCTGTAGAGAGGGTACTTGTACTATGCGGTATCGTCTCGTCTGTTAGCGGGAGTGGCATGATAAATGCAAATGCTATTGCTATTAGCATAACGACCAAGCTACGGCTATTCCGATTCAATGTGGAATCCATGCTGCTACACGGTTGCAGCACCATAAAAAATGCCCGCCATTCTTAGAAAAAAACTGCAAACGTTGTTGAATTGGTGTCTACAAGATACCTTGTTTCTAATGTGGAGCTGCATGAGAGAACAGATCTGGATTCCATATACATACATCTCAATTCGAAGACGAAGGTGGCAATGGTTCCAACAAACATTTCGAAAGGGTGACACATCCATTGCAAACTATGCATTGCAACCCGCCAACGCAGGGTGGAAGAAGAGCGGGTCGACCAAAACATGTGAGTCGGCGCCGTGGCACAGTGGTTACTGGAAACATTGTGTGGTAGGTAGATAGGTAGATGGGTGCCTTGTGTCATAAGAGTCACTACTCACTCAGACCAAGTAGGTCCATTGTGCCCAATCATTTAACACTGGAAACATTGTGAATCTGCTGCCAAAACTCTTCTCTTCTTGCTGAAGGCCGGCCATAAAGCCCTGGCCGTTGCGCATTTTTCCAGATGAACCCAGCGTCTGTTTGTTCGACCAGTGGCTTCATCTTCTATCTTTTTCCGTAAGGAACTGATACAAAAGGAGAGGCCCGCGATAAGTGCAGCGCCGACCCTTTCCTAGCAAGCTCATCAACCTTTTCATTTCCTTCGATATCCTTATGCCCTGGTACCCAGCAGACGGTCACTGCATTGGCTCTAGATATCTAGTTTAAGAGTGACTTACAGGTTCTCACAAGCCTCGACCTTATTACAGCACAGTGCAGAGCCTTAACGGCTCCCTGGCTGTCCATATGCCCGTGTATGCAACCAAGTTAACGGGCTTCCATCCCCTCGAAGAGTCTCTGCTGAGACAGAGTACCCTTCACTGATCCCGAGCATACTGCTTTTAGCTATCAAGACCAATCGCACTAGCATCCGCAATAGCTTCATATTTAAAGCACAGGTTCGGTGTGCTTCCTCGTGTGGTCTCGAACGTGGGTAGGTATTCAAAGATTCTCTTGGCTGGAATGTTGGAATGACTGGAACGTTTTCCTCCAACTAACGAGCTTTGATCCCAATCGTTTCCCAAAATCGAAGTAGCACCGGTTTTCAAGGGCCAATCCTTGTCGAATCCCCCAATAAGTTGCCATTTGTGGAGTAGATATTGACTCTGAGGTAGCTGAACTCCTTAACCACCTCGAAGTTAAAGCTATCAACAGTTTTGGATGTTTTGACCTAGGAGATGGACAGATGGTGTTTGTTGAAAGCGTAAGAGTATGGTTGGTTTTGTCCTTGTTCATTTCAAGATGAACTTGCTAAGCCTGTTCATCAATTGCCGCAAAAGTCTTTACTATGGCACGTTGGAAACGACCATTGATCTCGATAATGTGAGATAAGATAATGTGTTTCGACTTGAAATTCGTTGGAACCTTCCAGGATTTCCTTTAGTGCTAAGATTATGTCCATCGTCAATCTGCCAGGATAGAAGCCTCACAAGGAATTTCACGATCGGTCTGCTGTAGAAAAGCAGTGGACACGATCTTAAACAGGGATATACCTCCATAGTTTGTACAAGAGGTTGATCTCCCTTCCTGTGGATAGGATATATTGAACTGTCATCCAGCATGCTTAGTTATTAAGATACCAAGACGCTGCCTTCAGAGTTGAATAGCTACTCTAATAAGCCATCAGATTTGGTGGTCACAGAGGAAATAGTTGCTAAGTAGGTAAGTAACGATACCTGCTTTCCTCAACTTTAAATTTAGTTCTATCATTCTGTTGATTTATTTTAAGTTTAACCTCAGTTTCTTGAAGTAAGCATTTTTATAAGCAAATAAATGTAGTTTTAGTAAAAAAAAGCTCTTCCCCCAACCGTTCGTAGTTTCTGGAAAAAACTAAAGACTTGAACCTGATATTAAACAGGTTATAAGCGTTCCGAATACAGTGACTCTTTCCCAATGCCGCTTCTACGAACGCACACACACACACAACCGTGAGACACTAATTGACAATTCTGCAACACCTTTCGCCCTTATTAGCTACCGATGTTGTATAATTTTAGAAAGTTATCGGATACGAAACCTCTCCAACAAGAAGTGCAAGAAAACCAATTAACCGTCGCGTCGTGTCAGCTAAATGCCTAAAAACCATAATGCATCGGCAATGATGATGCATTGCCACGGGCCTAAGCACGAGGACGAGTGTCAAATCATCATACACGGCGGCATCACAGACTAATGGCACTGGTCTTCCTGCTAAATAATTAATGTTTTCGTAAGCGATATCACGTTCCTCATGGAATTGGCCACAACGTCGCGTCGCTGCCCTTTGACGTATCTACGCAATTTTTCGCACGCAAAAGTAATCTGCTGCACACGCACCCATCACACGTTCCAAATTGCCTTTCCTAATGCAGGCTCTTCTACCTGCAAAACCCCAACCTAACCAAGTTCTAATGCTAAGTCATTGTGCTATGCCAATACCAGCCGATCATATGGCCGTCTGGTGGGTCTCATGCACAGCTTATTGGACATGTATCTACGAACTAATGGTCTGAACGTGTGTATATACACATTTAGTACGTGATTTAGATATTCCTGTTTAGCGCGTCGCTTACGTTACGTATGCGATACTTTTATCGAAAAGCGATCCACATCCACTTGTAGAACGTTTGTTGTTTTTCTTCGGTTTCGCTTTATGTATCGCATTGTTATTGGATTCGCGGTTGTCGTCGTATCTCCACCACTGGGTAGACGCGACACAAATGTTGACAGAGTTGTATCGGTTCGACCATGGTATTGTGGTAACTTCAACTCTAACCATCCGGCTCGGTTCAAGATCAAGTGCGAGTCCAGCTCAGTGGCGTATAAAACATCCGCTGGTAATGTCGAGTTCTTATCGTCGCGGTGTTTAGACCAACAAAAGAGCGATAGATCGGTGTGCCGTTCAAATTTTGCAGATTTTTTTTTTTTTTTTACTTTATTTTTATTTATTTATTTATTTTTTCTGTTAATTAATTCAATTTTTTTCAAGCCATCAGTCGAGCGCAATTAATCAATAAAGTGATAGTGTCAATAGCTTTGGTGAATAAATTCAGATATACCGGTCGTTAACTTGCGAAATTGGTGGTTCTAGCAAACTGTTTGTGGATGAGATAGTTTGGTTAACACACAAATATTTCTTTTGGGGATGATCGAGAGCTTGTTTTCGGTTTGGCATTTGAGAAAAAAAAAGTTAAAAAAAATTGTGCTTCAAGGAAATTAGTGCTGCCATCATGTGCCAGTGTTTGCATAAATTTTTGCTGTTATCAGCTTTGATTGGAATAAGTTTTAGTGAAGTGTTAACAGCAAACGTATCGGGAAATTTTGAAGTGTATCCCCAGCAAAAAGGATTAGAATTAGCGAAGATGCCAAACCCGATAAAAAATTTCTTTGGCGTATTTAACAGGAATACGAATAAGCCGCCAATGAATGATGGCCAAGCGAAAGGTTGCCAATGCCGTGAGTAGTTTTTATTTTTCCAGTGCATACTCGTATTTTCAAATTTGAGACCTCGTTACAGTTATGTTTTTGAGAAAATCCATTGATTTTTCTTAGTTCTTCATTCAATGCATTTAGTGGACCTTAACCCTGCAAAGCAAAGTATCTTATTTGAGTGATTTGTTAGATAAGTCTTATCGCAGGGCCATTAGATCCGTTTCTATGCATTAATTATCCGTAGGCGTTTCTTTGTTTACGACACATTGTGATTCACGTGCAATAAACTTGCTTTGAAGTGCTTGGGTATCCGAAACATTGTGGTAGACTCCCACTGCGATTTGAATTCAATCAATTTGGATGACTAAAGTCGGTTGATAGTAATTAATTTTTAGCCTTGTGGAATTTCGACAGCTGTGTCGCTGTTATTTGGGGAATTTTTGTTTCGCTTACATACATATTTGAAGGTAAGCGTAACCTTATTGAATATCCTCGTCCAATTTTCACACACGTACTTGCATTCACATCGCACATTCTTACTCATGCATCGCTATAGTTCGAAGTGATAGTGGATAGCTCGGTTTTTGGCTAACTGCCTCCAGTTGCGCACCTCAAATTGATTTCTTTATTGTTTACTTCACCTAAGGCTAGGCCTGTATTGCATTGTCCCTCCAGGTTGGATTCGAAGACTCTGTGGGTGGTCGGGGAGTTGATATCCATTCGGCTACGTGTCCTAACTATCTCAAATATCCAATACCCACTTTTGTGGACTTGGTCGATGTCACTATCCAGCTCGTGTAACTCGTCATTGAATCCTCTCCTGCAAAGCCCGTCAATGCAAATTGGACTGAATATCTTATGAATACTTTTTCATTCAAAACGACTAAGGACACCTTCACTTGCCTTCGATTAAGTCCATGTTTCTGCATCGTAAAGTAGGTCTGCGATGATGAGGGTCTTACATATACATATATTCGGGACATGGGTTTACAACTCAATTGTTTTCGTAGCCTGAATAAACAACAATTGACAGGAGTTATTCTTCGATTGATTTCTGAGGTTTTTGTCAGATGTTATGTTATAGCGGAGATAATAAAGACAAAGTCCCGTACCACATCGAAATTTCAGCTGTACACTGTGACATTCGGTCCGGTTCGGCAATGTTGCCTGCGCTTTGTTATTGACAGCACGTATCTTGTTTTGCAATCGCTTATCGATAGTGATTTTGAATACACCTAAATCCTTTTATGACAACAAACGCCTCGATGAGATCCTGACTTTAATGGAGCGTTCTCTATCGTCATCCTGCCAAAGGGAACGATTTTAGGTACCATAAGTGGCTTGTAAATCGATAAAGAGATGGAGGGTATTCATTTGAAATTCTCGGGTCAACTCCAGGATATACCGGAGTGTAAAAATGTTGTCAATTGTAGGCTTTCCTGGCTTAAGAGCTCGCTGATAAGGGATGATCAACTTGTTTATGAAGAGCTTCAAATGTTTATACGCGATGTAGTAGAGGCCGAAACCTTTTTAATATGCGTGATTACGGGAATCTCGTTCCTTTCTTGTAGATCAGGCGTTTGCCCAATTTTTGAGATTTTATTTCTCGGGCATATACTCAGCTGAACAGATTGTTGAAAAACCGTGGAATAGCATCCCATCCGACAATTATTGAAACTGTGATTGAACACATACCTCATATCGATTTATGTATTAAAGACGCAGCTACATATATATGTATAAAGCAATGTGGCTTAGGGAGCATGGACACAGGGCCGCTAAGCCATATGATACCTTTTGTCAATCGAGCTCCCAACTAGGAAAGAAAGGAAGAATGGTAAAGTTGCTTTTTAAGGCTTGCAAGCCCTGAATGAAATCGTCTTACTAACTGTGCTGTATCAAGTAAAAAAAAAAGTGAATTATGAAAAATAAAAGCAGTACTAAGCAGATCAAGATTGCAAGAATCGTGGCGGCAAGCACAGGACACTGGCCAATAGGAGACCATGCAGACAGGATAGATATCTCTCATAACGCATTTTGTCGTAGCTGCAGAGATAATAATGAGAAGGAGGTTTCTTTTCTTAATTGCAGATTCCCAGCCGTACTCGTAAACCCTTTTGTCGACTGCCTCAAGGAAACATATGACAGAAGGATAAAGGAACTCATCTTTTTTTCGGAGCTCCACTGGCTGGTTTTAATAGCTTTGTCTTTCCTCTAGTCTGAGGACGATTTGTTAGCCGCTTAATATATGTATGTATGTATGCTTACCGTATTCCATTTGGTATCTGATTTTAGCACCTTCGCCATTAAATTTGGTATTTAATTCACTATCTAATCTTCGTTTTTCTTCAAGGAACGTTTGGCAGTCAAACACTACATGTTCCGCGTCTTCATGGCATCCAGGACATGCAGGACATTCTGGCAAGTCGTTGAGTTTAAAACGATGAAGGCATCGTTGATAAGTGCTATGACTTTACTCCTCCATGACTTTTGCTTCTTATTTAAGGTTCTACCTTCGGAATGATTTTATACGTCCATTTACTTTTTTCTAAGCCATCCCATCGGTGTTGCAACTTTCTCAGTGATGTAGCCTTTACATGCCTTTTTATTTCTACTGCTGCAGTGTTCTGTGCTCTTTCGTCTTGAATTTGTTTTACTTCGTCAGGGAACATGCCTGCATCCGTCCAGATCTGGGGATGAATAGAGCATTACTGAGCTAACAACTCTAGCCAATAACAGTCTTCTTCAACTCTGGGCCTTCAAGATTTTTCAATATTCTCGAAAGCGCCGAAAATACTTTAGATGCATTCTCGGAAATATATTCCACAAGCCTTACAAAATTTAGTCGGTCGTCTAAAAACACGCCGAGATATTTGACAAAACCTTTGGATTGTACTATGTAGCTTTAAACTTTCACTTTAATATTCTCTAGTCTCCATTTTGTGTTTTTGCAATTCTAGACCCCTCGACTCTAGCCAATTCTTCGATGGTCTCGTTTGCAGGTATTTAGTCGTCAACTTTATCTTTTTGCCTCATCGGAGATTTGCAGTTTCAAAATACCATCGTACATGGTATTCCAAAATATGGGTCCGAGCACAAAGCCCTGTGAAATGCCAGCGGTACTAGTATACTTTTTTGGTCCCTTCGTCAGTTTTATATTGTAGCCCTCTCTGCTGCAATGCTACTATTCGTCATTTATGCAGGGGAATTCCTAGCGCTTCCATTAGGCTTCTCCAAATTTATGTGTTGAATGCGTTTCTTCTTTCCCGTCTTCCTTGTCTCCAACTAGAACCCTATAACGAACTTTGTACGTGCTTTTGCTTTCAGCGAGGTGTTTGTGAAGGTGATGTTCACAACTGACTGTCTACCATTCTTGTACGAAATGCACGAAGGCTTCTTCTTCTGTGACCCACGAGTTAAAACTTCCGACAATAATAACAAGATGTTGTCTTCTACAGCTTAACGAGGCATATGAACTGTATATAGTATGCATGAATATAAGTCTTTAACTTTTACGCATTTTTCCGCTCCATTTATCCCTGAGGAAGACAGTTACCGCGCGCCCATATTCCTGCCTTACCTGTATTGTCGACGACCCAAACAATGTTTTCTGGAATTTTCTATGGCTCTGATAGTACGGCTACTTTGGCTCTCAGTTCTTTGACGGATTTGCCAGGAGATCCTGGGCTGTCAAGCGCTACTTGAATTTTTCCCGTCCTCGCCTTCGCTGTAAGTCCTGTGAACAACACGAATGATCTTGTTTGATCGCAGTTTATGGAGATTCCGTGTGTCTATCCCAAACAATTTCTTCCAATAATGAAGGGATCGATGGTGCCCTTTAACCTCTAACCGACCTTTCCACGCAGTTTTTGATTGATTATTCTCTCTAATGATGTTTTTGAAGGAGAACGAACGCGAAGTTTCTATTCGTTTCCAAATTGGAAGCATCTATCAAGCATCTACTCGTATCTAAGTTCGCAGATCATGACAAACAACAGACTTAAGGCTAACCATTCAACATTCTTTTGTTGTTTATCTTTTCTATGTACGAGTATGCAGTGAAAACAATTCCGCCGTTGACGGAATCAGGAAGTGCTACATCTAAAGATACTTTCGCTTTTTAAAAGAATGCAAAGTATCTTATTGTTATTCTAGGAAGTAACCAGAAAAGATAACATCCATTATTGTAATAAAAACATCGAATAAAACAAGCCATTCTCACCTTTCTCTCAATTACACCCAAAATTTCGCCCATAAACTTATCAAAACCAAAATTGAAAACCAACCGATAATGTTGATGGCAAACAAATTATTCCGCAAACTTTTCGATTGAATTCAAAAACGTGACAAAGGAAAAGTTGGCCTCTTGCGAAAATCCACATGAGCTTCTCATAGTGCTAATAGTAAAGCGATTTCAAGTATCTCACATCGTGAGCAAGAATGTGTGATTAGAATGCCTAATCAGAGTGCGGTGTTCGTGTATCTAGTGCTAAGAAGCTAACCGGTATTTGGCAATCCGCCAATTGTCGCACTTTCTTTATCATTGCCTGTCATCAACCTGTGTGCGGTATAATTTATGACGTCGATAAAAATTTACAATCTGCTTATTAAATTTATGGTCTAATAACAGACAGATACATAATTGAATGACCGTTTCCGCTGTAAGGTGGTCCTGCTTAGTCAAAGATACACTTAATTGAATCGTGAAGTTTTGTGACGTTATTTATAGAAAACTGGAAAGGAATTTGTATTTCAAAATATTTATTTATTTCTGAGATAAATGTGAAAGGGAGCTTAAGTAGAACCTGTAAATCTTGAATTTTACATTTAAATCTGTACGCCGGTGTCTTCTATATTCGTCATACCACAGGAAGGCGCTCCTTAGCTCTTTAACATTTAGGCTTTAAATTAATGGATTAAATTATAAAAATTCACGCACATAAAGAGGCTTAAAACAACTTTTTTTAAATTGAAGATTTGTTTTTGCCAACAAAATGACTTAAAAGGATAAAAATACTCTGATTCTGTCATGATTTTGGTTTTGAGTTCACTTTAAAAAGGGCAAACTTGTGGTTTAGTGGGCGTTGTGATTAATCTTTTGATAAAGAGTTAGTATCTCCCAGACGAGATGGGCTTAATATTTTCGAACGTAGTACTGTACCTGAGGTATTTAAAGAACAAAGATGTTTAGATGCTTTTTATAAACTGCCAAAAATACTGAAATTCTTACCCTTTGGTGGTACATTTTGAAATCCATGCTGTGAGACTTCGTTGGAACTCCGTGTCATTATACGGCCGGCGTGTATTTTAAAAAGTATCTAACTTAAGAACATATCGCTAGGAACCAGGACATCCTAAGAGTGTGCCAACTGAATTTTCACCATAGCGAGGTGGTATCAGTGATAATGTACAGATGCTTTGGAGAGGATTCAATCGTTGTGCTCTGCTGCATGAGCATTAGATGTTTCAAGGAAAGGTCAGAGGACTACCTTGGAGCGTGCCTATATTGCGCCTATAGAGTGGGTATATCCCCAGAAAGACGATGGCTATAGGAAGTTGTCCAGTCAATCGCTCTATAGAACACTGCTGTAGACTCTCTCATAGATAGACCAGAGAAAATGACATCCACGCAGACGATGTTTCAATAATGGCAAGGGAAAGTTTATGGGCGTCATTACAGGCATCAATGGGAGGGCAATCCGTATGGCGGAGCAATTGTGTCTGAAACAGGGTTTTTCAATTAATGCGGAGAAGACAGATTCGTTGATTTCCACCAAGAAAAAGATAAATCTGAATTTTCGATCGGAAAGGTGTCTAAGAGAGTAAAGTATTTGGAGGTAAGCATAGATGCTGGACTTACTTGGAGTTATCACATTGAAGAAAGGATCCAGATGCCTTGACAAGAACATTCCCCCAACGAGCACGCTCTTTAATCCAGCTTTTCTTAGAAATCTGAGAATGAGGGTCTAAGGTTGGCATATCTTTATCTGATAATTGGTATTTGTCCAAGTATAGCAATCTTTTGTGGATCAGTGTCCCACAAGATTCAATAAAATGCCCTGGAGTCGCCCTGGACTCATTGCAGAATGTGCAAAGCCTGCATTCCTTATACCTAGTTTCCTTAGATGTTCCCCCGAGTCCGCAGTGCATCATTAGAAAGCTTGTTAGGATACGTTAGTTCTTTTTGCTGAAGCAGATGCATGCTTCGAATCTTTTCCGGTTGTGTTATCCCAAAAGTATCCTAGCTTGCCTCATCCCCGGAGTGTTAATCCAAGTTCTCGTCCTGTTTTCGTTCGCCATTTTCGTAAGTTGCTCGCGTTTGGAATGATTCCCTATTCCTAAGAAAGGTTCAGATCCAATGAAGGGTTCTGCTGCAGTAATAGTTAGATACATGATCGAATATGTATGCCTCGGCAAAAAAATATCAGACCGCTACAGAGTATCACGTAATACAGGTGCGATAAGAGCCACACCAACATACGTACATATGGAAATGATCTTAGGTATCCTGCCATTAGACTAATACATAAATTAAACAGCGGGACAAACAGCACTTCGGTTGCAGTCATGACGCTAGATGGCACAGATGCGATGCCATCCATAAACATAGAAGCGTTCTGGATCTGATGAAAACGAGATTAGAAATCTGAATGCGCCTCTGAGTGCAATTAAAAGAGTTATTGTAACTGAAAGGTAGTTGGCAGCAGAATCGACCGTAGTAGGTCAAATGCACAAATAAACAACTCTTCAGGTCTGATTACACAGAATAAATTTCTTTTGAGTGCTACATACGAGTAGCGTCAAACCATATAAATCAGCAGAACCGGATGGCAATTTACGTGCTGCTCTGCAAATGACACCAGATATTATCTTGCCTAGATCTGTCCAGATTCCACTCTTATGGCGAAAAGTTAAAGTGGTCTTTATACGCAAAGCTGATAAATGGTCACACGTGAGTCCAGAAGACCTCAGACCTATCTATCATCTCTCCTTCTAATTGATATCCATCTGCGCGGCGTATTGACACACAATTTCTGTCTGTGGCTCCATATGTAAATCAGTGGAAACAGCTTTACATAAGCATTGCATTAATACTCGTACAATGGTAGCATTCTTGGGTATTGAACGTGCTTTTAATATCGTCAATATATCAGCGATTGTGTTGTAAATGCACTGGCGAGTGAATTAATTTACTGCTTACGAATATTTACTCAAAGCGGGATGGCACTAGGGCCATCTGTCATAGGGCTACTCCAAAAGGTAGTGTCGTATCCCCACTTCTTTTGAATTTGATGGTTAAAGAGGTATTAAAAATTCTGAAGGGCGATCACATGCTTTGTGATCGCTTATAGAGATGACGTTCCTGCAGCCATCTCGAGAAAGCACATAAACACCTTAAAGGAACTCGCCCAAAACGCTTAAAATATTCTATCTAGTTAGGCAGTTTCATTTGGTTTTGGTGCCAACCCTTTCAAAACTGTTCTCCATAATATTTAAGTCATTGACCTCCATCCGCTAACGGTAGCACTATTCTCTTACAAAGAAGCTATAGTGAATAAATGCGGCTTACAACCCCACATAACTCACTGAACTGCCTTAGTCAGAACTATAGACGTTGAAAAATTAAATTGGAACCAACGTTCGGTTTTTTTTTGTTCATAAGAGGAGCACTTCGAAGTCTGCAGCACTGGACATTCTGTTTCGCTATAGTACAGAGTGGACTTAGAAATTACAAACAGCTGGACAGCTAGTTCAGTTATTAGTGAATTCCCTCCAAGTACAGACTTGGAATGTGGTCCCTTTCCATTTCTACGCGTCACCCGAGGCTGTCCTCTATAGTTCATTCTCGCCAGATGAGTTCTGATATATATATAATAAGCAAGAACAAAATTTATTTAGAAAGTTCGTACCGCTTTATCACTTTATGACCTTCTCGACTCACTGCTGATTTCGGCTGCCGTCTTGGCAGTCGTTCCTTTAATTTTAGTGCCCACCGCTACCTCCATATTGTAACCATGAAAGCCTGATGAATTAGACAATTGGGCATGTTTTCAATGATCTTCCTGTTCAGGTGCAGATGCGATGTGAGGAATTTATTTAATGAACCGTTGATGTTCACTCACTCTACAAGTCTCAGCGGCCTTCTTAATCGCAGTAAGTGACTCATCGTTATAACTCCTCTTCTATTCAGTGTCTATGCAGACAGTACAATAGATCGCTCAAAAAATTATTTCCTCACAGCAACAGTGGCAATTCGGGATGAACTTGAGCTCCAACCAAGGTTACGCACTCTAAGTTGATTCAGATGGCTCTCTACTCAAGAGCACCATAGAAGGAGCTGCCTTCCTCTACTGCGCCGTCCCTCTGAGATAGATTTGAAGACTCTGCGGCTTTCTTGACTTGGAATTATAGCTTCTCACTGTGAAGAACTTTTCGATTCGTCGATGTTAGCCCTACTGCCACGCGTCCATAGGGACCATCTTCCATCCATCTTGATGGAAGAATAATAACTATATCCACAAACAGCCAGGCAACAGTTAGGGCTCCAGACTTCGATATATGTAATTAGATCAAGGCTTTTAAGAACTTGTAGTGAATATTTAAATGAGATATCTAGAGCCAATGTGCTGACCCTAAATTGGATACCATGTGGATATAAAAAAAGGCTGATGAACTCGCAAGAGCCGGCGCTGGCCATGTCTAACGTCCTCTCTTTGTGATGGTTCCAATCAGTATCACATCGAAAATGAAGCCATCGATAACCCAATACGCGATGGGTGCAGTTCATTACATACATAACAGTAAGACCTTATGGTCAGACTACAACAAGAAAAGATATCTTTCTGTGGTCAGACTTAGTCGACATGATGCATGAATTATCTCCGGTATAAAAACGACTACTGTGGAAGGCTGCAGGAATGAGGAAGAAATTGTCATCTGCTACATATGCGAATGCCCTACCTCTCTCAAAGAGAAATCTTCTTTTTTACTTTTCTTCGGCGAGGTTATGATCAGGACTATAGGGATCATAACTCTCCCACTTTACTGCATTCCTACTAGTCCGCTTGTGGGGTCCGATTCAAGCTCAAAAATGTCTGCAGATCTCCCGGTCTCGGATCACTTTGTCATTGAGGCCATTCAAATGTTGTTGTTTTTGCATTTGTGTGATCGAGGAGTTTTTTGGCCTGTCTCTCTTCCGCGCTTGTATGGGAAAATTGATCGATACTGCCTTTTCGACGGGGTTCGTAGGATCACCCCTTAGAACATGGGGAAATACCAACTGAGCTGGTCGTGCTTCAATTTTTTCGAGATGAGTTCTTTGACGTGAAGGCCTCCTTGGATTTTTAAACTTCTAATTCGATTAAGCTTTGTTACTACTCAGCTGCCTATAATTTGCCCTCATACTTTTTGTACATTATCCAGCATTGTAAGCCGTATGTGAGAGCCGGACGATGTAAAGTCCTCCTTTCAACTTAGGGGAGATTTTTCGGTCACAGAAGATAGCAGAGTTTTCCTACCACTTCATTCACCCTACGCTTATACAATGATTGACGTCCTCAACAATAGTTGCTATTTAAATGGTAGGTCGGAGTGGATCAGAGAATAGGCAGTACAGATACTCTGTCTTTTTTGGACCAATTCGATACCCATTTCCCTCCAAAACATCCACCCATACATCAACTGCTCGTTGCAGAAAACTCATTCAAAAACAAAAGCCAAACACTCTAGATACATTCGTCACGAATACAATGCGAATAAGTAGCAATTTGCATTCGTCGCTGGAATGTCTTCAGAGAACTTTTTATACCCGGGTGTGTCCATTTATTTATTATTTTTACATTGTTTGCGTTGTTTGAATTAAATGAAAAACAACCAGTTTGAATTTGACAAAGGAGTGATTTGACAGTGAGGGCGTACTGCTGGTTCTACATCTACAGGTATTTGAGGAAGTTTTCCCATAGAGAAGAAATTATTGGCTCTCTCTTTGCCTATTTTTTAGAACTTTTGCTTTAATGTGCTTTAATGAAGGGATTTAGTTTTATTTTATTACCTAGATTGTGCTGCAACCAAAAATCCGATCGGATTAGCTCTGATATTTGCCAGCCACCTCCAGTTACGTACACCAAGTTGGTTCAAGTAGATGAAGTTAGATGAAGCCTTCTTCTACTCATCCATTCCTCCAAAGTTGATTCAATTACTGCCTGAGTTAAAGCGGTGTTTTTATCCGCTTTCTACTGACCAAGTCAATGTCAATGTCCTCATTGTAACTTCTCCTTCATTTACAAAAGGAATCAATCGAAGCAATTTTTTTATCAAAATAAAGAAGGGCCTCGCCATTGACTGGAGCAGAACTGAAATGATCAAGGTCTAATACTTACGTAGTTTACTTAGATATCAAAGAGAGAGAGCTTTCTTGGCACAAAGACATAGTACTTGGCAAGGGTGGTACCTTGTCTCTGAACGATTTCAAATTCTTTGTCTATAGTGCACAATAAACCTAGGCCTTAATGAACAAGTCTCTTTAGACGACTGTTAAAGGGGGAAATATGATAGATTTCTCAGCACAATTAGTCAAGTAATATAAACAAAATTGACAACACACAGTAAATTTGCAGAAGACTGAGGACTTGGCGTCACTCCAACGAAAACAGAATCAATCAAGTTCAAAATTCTACCGTTCAAATTCAATGGTATGGAGTTGACACTCTTGAATGGTATCACATATCGTGAAATAATATTATATTAACTCAACGGGTTCCTGATCCTGGACGAGACAGGGTAGTCTTCTATCCTCGCTGCTTCCGAGCACGCTGCTTCCAGTTATCGAGGCCACAGCTCCGACATCCGCGATAGCTAGGTTTTCAAAGTGGTGGCTCGTTCTCTCTGGGCGTCTCGAACATGAAGCCTGTGATTTGAAGATTAACTTAGCTGAAGCACTGTTTTTCATGGGCGAAACAAGGTAGCTTCTTCCAAAGGACACATTGCATTGCTTATTCTCCAGCGTTATTAGACACAGATTGAAAGAGGCAACAAACATTGCCCTATTTGACGATGAATGCTATCATATGAGGCTTTAAAGTCGACATAAAGATGATATGTCTCGACTTAAAATTCTTTGGCCCTTTCCGGGATTTGCTTCAGTGTGAAGATTAAGTCTACCGGCCAGAAAATTGTAGACGTTCACACTGTAAGTAGGATCTCATGCCAAATTAAGCGGGAATATGCATTCACATTGGATAGTGGTTCTTGTACGAGTATGTAGATGAAGCTAATGGATCTCAAATTCCAGTCATCGGATACATTTATATCCACCAATACTTAATTATGATTTGGTGAATGCGCCCTACCAAAACATCATCACCTTATGTAAATACATAGCTCCGATGATAAGCCATCAGAGTCCGCGGCTTCGATGTTCTTCAGCTTATGAATATCTGCACCACCCTCTTCTATATTGGGGGAGAAGATTACTTCTTCTTTAACTCTAAGTGGGTTTTCTTCCGGTGCTGCTGGACTTTCTTGTAGAAATGTCAAATGTTGTCCCTAACGCGCGACTCCTCGATTTCGTTGGGCTGTAAGACTGTCTATGCCCTCCTCTTCCTATGCAAGTTTTTCTTCTCTTTTCTCCTGTCTAGGTATTCTTCCATTGGAGTGTTAAATGTTAAGAGTGTATCTTCTGCCATCTTTTCCGGGTTTTCACCAACATCATCCGATTATGTACTCCTTTTTGGAGGTAGTTGGTATCATAGTGTAGTATGGGGTAATTCTTCGATGATGTTGCGATACTGGGTCCACTGAGTGTTGACGTTAGTAGAAGATGAGTGTACAGAGTAGAGCCTCTCGTTCAAATGTTTTTCGTAGTCTATTGAGATTCCAGGTTCAGCGCTTAGTCTCCTTTTTTGGTCCACTTATTTGGTCCATATTGAATAGTTGATATCTGAATCTGGCTGCTGGGAGCTATCTAGCACAGTTGAACTTGCGCCTTTGAATACGTGTCGAAAGCCGTTATCTGTTGTCGTATTGGGGAGACTATGCTATCTAGTATCCATTTAACCCGCCAAAGATGTTTCTCTTACTAGTTTTGGCATTAAAGTTCAGGGCCTCTGGCACCATCTAGGAAGTAAAAAAATACCTCCTTGACATTGTCTTAAGCTTCGTCGTTAGGTACTTATGCACATATTGGGCTGATGTTACAGAAACCAGCCAATCACTTGCCAGCTTAGAGTCAATGACTCCTGTCCTGTGCGGGATCCACAGATATAATCTTTTTGTTGTTGTGTACCTGATCCCTTCTATCGAATGTCCTAGATTGCAGTAATATCTACTGATGGTCAATCCGCCATCGTTACCATCAAATAATATCAAATGTGAAATTATCCAAAACAGCCGCACAGTTCTCAAGATATTGTGAGTTCAGAGCCTCTTGCGACTAAGTAGGTTGGGTGTAGGCTTTAATCAACGAAACCGAAATGATGTATCAAAGCTGGTCTACCATAAAAGGGCACACGAGCTGGTTTCACCCCACAAGGTATGACCAATCCATTGCCATTTCCTCCTTTGTATGGTGACGTCTATAGGTTCTTGACCCATTCCATCAAGTCCGTCTTTGGCAGCTTGATGGTCATTCCTCTTGTCTTCTGCTCCGGGAATCGCTCATTTTTCTAAGCTCATATTTAGGAGCGGGTGGAGTAGCATTGCCGATGTAGTTGGCACCGCTTAAAAAAGATCGGCAGAGATACCATCAATGCCTTCTGATTTATTTCTTTTGAGGGATCTGATAGCGGTTACTATCTCTGTGTTGCTGGGAGGTCCAGTATGAATTCAGGAATTTGTTGCTGCCATACGCTCGTTGGAATTTGGGCCTATGACGTTGACTAAATTATTTAGCATTGACGCGAAACGTTCCCCCATCTGTTGAGCTGATCCTCCTCCGAAATCAGTAGACTACCATCTAAACCTTTCTCCGGGTGTTGTTTGGATACGGTCTTACTGTTACACCAGCTAGCTGCTTCTTCTGCCTTCCAGGCAAATGCGTTGATGTGTGAATGATTGTCATGTCTGACAATACGCTGCACTTCCTTTATCTTCACACGATACTGGGCTTCTAGCTCGGCTTTCTCTACTGCTGAGGCCGCTGTAATCCGAACCTTAAGTAAGATAAGCTCATCGATCTGTCTTCACGTACCTGCTGATAGCTGCCTGCTGTGACTTCAATATCTTTTACTGATTTAGGCAACTGCCTTAGCAACAAAAACATTTTTCACAGCATTCCAGTAGTCATCCATATCTTCTTGCGCTACGCTGAGCTACTAATTTTTACTGCTTCTGTGGCCAGATGGTCCCTGAATTGCTGGCGCACTAAAGGATCCCGAAGTCTATTGGTATTGTACCTGGTGATTCAAAGCAAATTTGAGCCGTTGCTATGGACGGATTCAGTACGAAAGCGTATATGTAGTAACTAATATAAAGTAATGGTCCCGCATGCTGATGTAAGTATATATGTTGCCCTATATATAACCCACATAGGAATCATTGAAGACCTAAAGATGTTGCCTAAAAAGCGAATATAAAACAGAGCACTTTCTCCTCCGAGGTATCCTACTTTTGCGGACGAGGATTGTTTACTATGGATATCGATGACTTGGAAATGTACTCAGTCCACTCTTCGTTTTCAGTATGACTAAGCGTTCTTCACTTGGGTAAGTTAGTACAAAAGATCACTTTCGTATCCCAAACGCAATTCATACAATCATGCCGCAGGGTTCGCTACGCTTGCTATTAGATCACATGGCTTGGCAATTGAAAGGAATGGGGACATCCTTTGTGATAATCTTGTATGTGTGTAATCTGTAGGCGTTTCCCATAAATTTTTGGATTACAATAAGCCCTCGTGAGGCATGATGGTTTTTATTATTATTGTGGATAAATATGTCATTACTCTTCGATTGGCTTGTTGTGTGATATTCTTCGCAGGCAAATGACGCATCAAAAGCTTTAAAAACTTCAGATCAACCTCACAGATGGAAACAGAACAATTGAAATGAAATAAAATTGAAAGGAGGCGGGGTGGGACAATGGAAAACACTTAGACACAGAGATGTACATTGTACTCCTACCTCAGGAGAATTCACCAAGAACCTTGGGTGCTCCAGGTGAACTGCAGAATTGCGACCAGTGAAAGGAGTGCATAGAATCCATTCCCATAACATCATGAGCCAAGGGGCGCAATAACGTTCTTTCAAAAGATAGGCACTGACATAATCCTCTGATTAGATTGGTTATAGGCGAGAGCTACCTTTGTAGATCTATTGTGCTCTCCCGACTAAGGGCTCTTGTCGATGAGATACTCGACCACAGCACCTCTTCCAATCCATTTTTCTTGATGAATCGGAGTACTTGGAGTGGATCTAACAATAGTCGATCTTTTCCTGATAGTTTGACAGGCATCGAGGTGTTTCCTTTGAGGATCAGTGTTCCGCATTCCTTTAGAAAGTGCTCTGGGGTTTCCCCAACATCTCTAAAGAATCTGCATTCTCCGCATTGTTCAACACCCAGTTTCCAGTTGGGAATCTTATAAGTATACGTGGGATCTGCGAGTAGGCTGGTTCTTGTTGATGTGTATACAGACCTTACATTTTTTCCGGTTATTTTTAGTTTTGCTTTGTGTTCTAGCCATGAGAGTTCCTCCGAAAGTTTCGCTCCTTTGCAGTCTTCTTCTTTGCACCATCGAATTCGGTGAACAGCATGTGAATTTAAACGCCCTGCTCGATGATGATACGCTGTGTTGATGTGGTCGACACAGGAGGATCCAGAGCGGAAGCCTTCTTGTTCGATATCAGGTGTGTCTTCGAGATATTGAAGTATGGTGCAAGTGTGGTGCAAGTCTTGCGAAGAAACAATAATTCAGCAAGTGTTGTTGACGCTGCTCCTAAGAGCTTCGCGGGAATACCGACAGGTCCTACCGCCTTGATGTTTTCCAGTGCTTTGCTCGCCATAGTGAATTGAATAGTGAATCCTTGCTGGAGATGGTGGCACATATTCGGCCAATTCTTACCTCAGGCAGCTCAGTATGATTTGGGCACATACATATCTCTAGCGAATACATGGTTAGAAACAGCTGAAAAATGCTTCCGCTGGTCCTCTTTCGAACTCAGCGAAGAATCGCCTCGGTTTTTTCTGAGTGTTAGCTGGAGCTACGACGATTCTGTAGGCGGTCCTGCTGTTGCGCCTACGTACAGCTACCCCTGCTTCTGTAACCAGCGCATTAACGTAGTTGCACGCTACACTGTACGTCTCTCGTCTCCATGCGATATAAGACCTCTAACTGGCTCCTCCCTACTGCTGGAGTACTTGCAATACTAGCTTTTGTCGATCCATCCCCAGGTCTCACTATTACCTAAGCTTTACTACACACCTCTCGCAGAAAAATTTCAATCCAATAAGATACATCCTATGGTAAAATATTTGCGTAGTGAATCATTAAACAGATAAATCTCATCACAGAAACCAATGAAATTATCACCACATTAGAGTCAACACTAAGAGAAATAAATGTAAATACACTTCGCAACAAATTAGTGTGACACTATCAACGTCAATCAAAATATCTGCATGACTTCTGATATTTCAGAAATACACTTCCCGTTGTAAAAGCTACAATAGTACCGTACACAGCCCTCAGGCAAAAAAAAAAACTAAAAGAACTAAGAATAGCTTAATATTTGATTTGATTTTACATTTAAATCGCAGTCCTAATTTACATGTCACGACTCTGGCGGGAACACGCAACATCCAATTGCTAATTTCACGCTTGAGGTTTCTCCAGACCTCAGTTACAGTTGCGGAAGAGCAAAGAAAAAGTGTGAATAGCGACTGGAGCCATGGTAAGGAGGCATAGAAGTTCAATTGCAGATTTTAAGCTGCAATTGCAGTGAGGGGCAGCATGGTCGGTTGGCTCATGTGGCAATGGAATTTGCCATTTACTGTCCAATTTGCATAAGAAATTTAGATTAAGAGCATTAGGCCATGTGTCGAAGAAGTCGAGCGTGGTAATAATTTTTAAGTGCGGTTGTGAACTTTTTGACTTGAATCTAAAACAATTTTTTTTATGGTTTCTCTAGAAAATCGCAGGTGGTCATGTTGGAAGTATTTACCATCCTCATCAGCTGGTCTTGAGATTGCTATCGAATTCATTTAATGAATTTCGATTTAAGTGCATATCTATAGAATGTACATAGATAGTAAGATAGATGGTATCTTTTGTAGGATTTCAAATAAGTTAACTGAGAGTTGAGTGCTCTTTTCAGCAGTTCTCTAAAATGCATCAACAGCTAGGGTGCACAAGTCACAGCGTTTGTTGCAGTGGTATTTAGTGATATGAACGTCGCTACATAGGCAGGTGCTCTGTATCCTTATGGCCTCAAGGAGTCCATCACACCAGTGTGCAATCGGGTACAAATAAAATAAAAATATTTGGCGCAATAGACCGTATGGGGTCTAGCGCTTAGAGTTTTCGACATGTGTGTTTTTTTTTCACACAAATGGAAGGACCTATAGTTTAAAGCCATATCTGTAATGTGGAAGAAGAAATTTTCACATGACATGACAACTATTACTTTCGGCCGCAAAGGGTGGGGACGTAAAAAAAAAACTTTTTGATGATTTCTGTGACTCAAACAACCTCACGCTGAGTGGTCCAACACACATACCGATGAGTCGCAACTCCTAGAACTCACCTTTGAGTACCAGTTCCTCCTAACTGCCAAGATTCGTTTCTTCACCACCAAAGCTTAAGTAGACAACAAGCTATTCTTCCATACTTCTTCCTGCTCCTTAGCAGTCCAATGACACATTCCGCACAATCGCGTCTGAACATTTCTGATCCGTTCGCTTTCTCGATGTAATCACGTTGTACTGATAATATGATTGTGTGACGCAGCCCGAGATGAGTCTGACTACTCTGGGAATTCGTTTCCCTTTCTAAAGAGTGGGCCATTTGTTCGTTTCTTTTTAAAGTGATTCCTATTTTCCCGATAGCAACACTGATGCACTTTAAATACTAACAGTGCATACAATCAATTCTCCATGGTAAGAAGTATATCGTATTGTGCTTGAACAACTCTCAGAAATATTGAAAATTTATTTCCAAAATAAATACGTACTGTATGGCAGAAACTCTTTGAATTTTTGGTCAAAGTGTAACCACTTGAGTGGCTGATGCAAGAAATTTAATTAAGAAAATTCATGAAGTTCTTGAAAAGCTAAGCGCGTGCTTCTCCGGTGCAAACAGACAACAGAATTAGTGATGTTGACCAAAGAATGCATGAAAGCCCAAGAACCCTATCGCAGAGCTCAACAACTAAACTCAGTCCTACTTCTCTGAAGAGAATATTGCAAAAGGACCTCAGATTATTTCCTCATGATCATCCGTTTGGAGAATTGTTGAGCCTAATGTGGTAGAGGGATATGATAACTTATTTTGTGTGGCCGCAGTTGGACGATTTGCACGTGGACGTGCTTCGGTTTCAGCAGAACTCGGCAGACCATAGATAGAAATAGCATACACGGCCCCACTATCGTACCGCTTCGCTGCATCTTCTGCCTGTACAACTAAAGCGTTCATGTGAATTCGCTTGACACATCTCCTATTAAGCTTTCCTTTATTCCTTTTAACACAGTACTGAGTTTCAAGCTAACATATCTCTACTGTAGAGGCCGCTGCAATCCAAGCTTTGAATGAAATAAGCTCTTCCATCCATCTCTATGTGTCTGCCGATAGTCTTTTGCTGAAGTTCCTCTGCCTCTATCTAATAATCATTTGTGCTAAAAATTTGTAAGGAAGTTGATTGAGACCTGGACATGGGCAGAGAAAGTAACTTCCTCGAGATAGGTCTTCATGCATTAGTTGTAGTTTTTTCATGTAATACTGCCGGGTATTATGCCCCGCGATGACTCCTATCAGGGTAGAATTACCTATCCTTTTGCACAAACTTCGGTTTATCCTCGTTTTGTCAAAGAAATTTTCTGCGCCTGGCTGTCGCTGAAAAATGTGATACCTTCTTGTGGTATTGCCCTAGACGCAGTTTTACGGGCAACTATTATCACTGCTAGGTCATCCGCTTGGAAAACACTCCGTACTGATTTAGCTATGCGCAGCGGTTTGGAAAAGATACTTGAGCCTACGCCTCTGTCCATCTTAGGTATATTTGTGTAGACCGAGATTGATTGCGTGTTAGGCAGCTGTCCGTTTTTTCATTCTTCCCTGCTCGGGTATATGCTTGACAAAGGTCTAGTGAAATCGACGGTGTCATATAGTCCGTTCTAGGTACATTTCTTTAGGATCATAGAACGATCACTTGTATTTGGTATCCGATCTGTCTAATTGACTTATTCTTAGAGCACTAATCCACTCAGAGTTCCACCATCTTATCTTACACCGCCCCCAGATGTCCATCTTGTATCGCAAGAATTTTCGCTCAATTTGGATGAATCTGATGTGTTCAGCACCTTCTTCTTGTGAATCGGGGAGAGCTTTCACGCTCCAGAATCTAATCGTCGTCCGTAATCGACAGCCAAAGATGGTCAGCAAAGTGTCTGTTCGTATCCGAGGCATTTGTTTCCGTTTCGGAGCATTTTTGTTTTTCAGGTGCAGTTTGCTTTGCCACAGACCCACCGGCACTATCTATTTTGTGGCACAGGATGCTCCTAAGCCGTCTTCTTCATTTGACAATTTCCAATGAAGCTCCCAGATGGCGCCGCGAGGAGAGGTATAAAGAAGAGCTTACTAGCAAAGCTGCAAGGTACTCATCTGAAGAGTCCTTTATCTTTACTTAGCGACAAATACTCGGCAGATGCCACTTCTACTAGGCCTAATACTAATCATTACCACCCACATCGTAACGTTGATGGATGTCGTGCCTAAAACAGTGCATGCATACGCACCACTCTGAAATGCCATTTATGTATTTTTCCCTTTCATACAACGTCGAAGCTCCCCTTAGCTAAGACCTCACGAATTTTATAAATACGCCACTGTACAGAGCAACAAATGGGCCATCCCACCTACCAATTCATGCCCTACATTGCCTTCACCAATACACTACATGTCGTACATGTAAACATTCGCCATACCACACGTAGATACATATTTCATTGCCCAAATATTTACTCCAAATATCTGCACCACAGTAGGCATTTTATAGCAGCTAAAAAGGACCGACCTCATTATCAGAGGCCCAGAATCCAACAATCAGCTCTGCCCACTCCATGAATTAAATCTGATTTGACGTGACACACAATCCGGCCCATAAACGAAATGGCCTTTAAAATAAAAAAATAAAAACGTAACTGTAATGAATTTTGTATTTTTTTTTTTTTTGTATTTTTGATTATTTATCGCATTATTTACCTCCTGTCCAGGGTGTGGCGAACCAAACGATGAGACACGTATTGTAGGTGGCCAAAGCAGTGGCACCAACGAATATCCATGGATGGCACGTCTGAGCTATTTCAACCGATTTTACTGTGGCGGTACTCTCATCAACGATCGATACGTCCTCACTGCTGCTCATTGCGTTAAAGGGTAAGTACCTCTTAGCTTGGCCAACAGAAAAATAACCCATAAAACTCACACTTTACTACTCAATCAGAACCCAGAAGGCAATTAGTATTCAATTGGAGATCTGGCTCACAGTGCAAAACGTGACGCTGGCATTACGTTTATTATGCTGAGGGCAGCACAAAACCAAATCTCAAATGAGGTCTCCTTGCCCCAATCTCTCAGCCTCTTAATTGCTGTTTAATAGTTTATAAATGGCAAAGTCAATAAACGCCGGCAATAGATTAGCTATTAACCGTTGGTAAATATTTACGTCTAGGGGTGGTGACAGAACGATACGATACGAAACGAAACCGCCTCTCAGAGAGTTGTAATGTGTTTGCCAAGCATTATAAAGCTCAAGTCCCAAACGCCACAGATTGGTAAACACTTCGTAAACCATCGAAAGAAAATAAGGCACGACAGTGTGTTGATTGAGTTCATTGCATTGCAGCGCGGTTTACTTAGACCGCGATGTTAACCACTCACAGATACTCGTTGAGTATCTAAATGTATCTCAATTAATTAAACCTAATTTCCATTGCCAAAAAGATACTGCAAGACTTTCGTTTTTGATGACCAGATACCCTTTTGCCGGTGAAATTGGATTTGTTAGCAATTAAAACGAACATTAAAAGTGCACGTGAGTTCTGTTACTAGATACAGAAACCCCGGGTCTTGCGTACGTATTCGTTTCAATGAAAGTTGTTTGAAGTATTTATGACATTTTTCGTAATTGCATGGCGAGTAATTAAGTGGACTTGAACACTTTTTCTTTAGGTTGTTTTACATGTGACAGTTTTTGGCTGACAATCCGAAAGACTTATGGAATCCGATTTGGCCACACACCATGGAAATGGGCTACGGGGTATTGCTGCATTTCACTTTAGTTATCTGTCAAGATCTACGGCGCGTGAATTTTCTACATTTTTTCCTGAACATGGTAAGAAAAAAAGATTTTACTTTTCCATGCCTGAAGTGAACGGCCTAATAATGAGTGAGAATCTGTACACAGATGCTCCAACCAGTCTTTCGAATAACGTGAAAGCTCTCATGATTGTGAAATTCACATTTTTTAAATAAATTGTTTCGATCGTAGATTGAGTGCGTTCCCAGGATTCACGTTGGGTCACAGGAGTTTTGTACTCATTTTACCTTAGCCAGCTATCAAAGTCGCCCTTATACACCCAGACCACAGTCGTAAAGGCTTTTTCATTCAAAGCTTGAAATTTGACATTCCTGTCATATGGAATCTGTCAAATCCATTTTTCATCCATAATGACAGATGTTTAGTAATTGCCTTGCCATTTTACGTGGTAGACCACTTAATTACCATTGAATGCATTAAATTGTTGCAACTCACTATTAAAGTCACAGTCCTGTAATATCGGTTTATCGCGATTTAAGAACCGATTATGGTCGCTATAATCGCTCAACTAAGCAAACAATTCGAAGCACAATCACCAAATTCAAATGGTGTAGGAGTGTTTGTATTGTCGTAGAGCATATGCATCATAGTTACGCTCGATCAACCGAAAATAAAACCGATGTGAGGATCTCAGAGCTCAAGGACTCGGCCGCGCTCAGCAATTGGACATTTCCTACAGCTCTGTTTGGGATATTTTGCGCTTGGGTGCGTGTCTTCATCCCTATAAGGTATAACAGGATGCCGACGCACTTAGAGCTATCCTTCTATTGCACTAAAAATTCCCCTGCCGTCCTCGACTTCTTCCGTTGTGTAAGCGGGGCTGTCTTCATATCCAATCCATTGGAGGTAGGCTCTGAAGCATCCGTATCCAGTAAGCAACTAGATCAGGTGAGAATTGTGCTCCCTATGCTTCTGCAGATCAATCTATCAGAGAGACACCACTTCTCTTGCCATTCTTTTAGGCCTGTCCTTCGTGATGTCCTATCATTTTTACTCGATGTTGTTGATGGTCTTGTCCTGCTGCTTCTTTCGCAAGAAGGTCTATTGGTATTGGTATGAGAGCCACTAAATATATCATGCAGTGGAAAGTTATTTCTAAGGCGCTGTGTACTCTTGACGACGTAGAGCATTTTAGATGGCGAATCTGCAGGCAGGCAAGTAGGAGAGTTTTAAGTACCTGTTTAAAAGTTCCTGCAAGAACCTCAAGACTGTTTCCTCTGTTGCGAAGTAAATATCTACATATGTATGTATATATGTACTATGTAACTGCCCACAAAATACTTAAAAGTAGAATCACCTTGAAGGTTAGTGTCGTTGATGCCCCATTGCGAGCTAGTGCAGTTTTTTCAGTGACGGTAGCATTTAAGTCATCAGGGGATAGTGGACCATTATCTGGGGAAATGGGGTGGGTCAGGTTGGTTAATTGACGGTGTTCGCGTATGGGATTCGGTTTGACTTCATACTTTAACATGTATTTCTTTTCATGAAGCAATGTACAGATTTGGCCATTGGTGAGACCAGCGAGCTATTCATTTTTTCGGTTTGACGCTTTGCAGTTTACGACAAATCCGAAGCAGGCAAAATTTTGCAGTCCTACTTACTTAACAGGCTCACGAGTCGAGAAGGGCCTATGTCAGAGACGCTGCAGATTTCAATTCTTGTCGATCCCGGCTCCCCAGACGAAGCCCTATGGCATCCGCAATCGCATGTAAATCATCTTTCTCAAAATAAAGAGACTGTTGCCTCTAGATCCGAGATATACAACCTAACAGAACGACCAATAACTCTCAGTACCTTATCGTGATTTTGAGAATTCCGCGTCAACGTATCCAGAGACCTTTAGCGGGAAACTGTAAGCTCTATCCTTCTCCCGCCTATATTCTCTCTGTTCCATGTCCCCCAAGGCGTTTGAAGTAATCTTTTAGAGTAATACCCGTCATATCCCTACCGTTGACCAATTACTGTCACATAACTTCATCAGGGGTAATTTATCTATACAGACCTTATCCGCTAATGGTGTAATTTATTTTACGTGTGCTTTAATTAAAAAAAAAAAGACTAATCAAATCCATTAAAATCACGTCGATCATCAGAAGAAACTGCCCAGTTAATGGCCCCCACACTAACAGGTTTCCACTGGCAATTCACTTTGCGAATGCAAATCTCGTTTCACTGCCAAAACTGCAGACACCCACATCAATCATGACGTGAATTGATTTGCATTCATATTGACTCTGCTGCTCCTCCATTTATGTCGGCACACTTAGAAATTACATGGCTTCCATCTTTGCAGGTTCATGTGGTTCATGATCAAGGTCACGTTCGGTGAGCACGATCGTTGCAACGACGCCATCCGACCTGAAACCCGCTTCGTGTTGCGTGCCTTCAGCCAGAAGTTCAGTTTCTCGAATTTCGACAACGATATAGCGTTGCTTCGACTCAACGATCGTGTCCCGATAACCAGCTTCATCCGGCCGATCTGTCTACCCACCATTGATGGTAAGTGCTCACCTACAAATAAGATAAAAAATTGAATTGTTCCATCTTTTACTGCCATTAGATGCAACATACGTTGGGACAAAGGCTGTCGCTACAGGTTGGGGTACCCTGAAAGAGGACGGGAAGCCATCATGTCTGCTGCAGGAAGTCGAAGTGCCAGTTATTGCTAATGACATCTGTGTTCAAGAGACGAACTACACACAGAAGATGATCACCCAGAATATGATGTGTGCTGGCTATCCGGGTGTTGGAAAGCGCGATTCGTGTCAGGTGAGGAGGCAATAAATCTAAACGTTGCTAGCAAATGAATTTATTTTTTTTTCTGTCTTCCATTTACAGGGTGACTCGGGTGGTCCGTTAGTTGCATTAAGAATGGATAAGCGTTACGAGCAAATCGGCATTGTTTCATGGGGAAACGGATGTGCTCGACCTCATTATCCTGGCGTATATACGAGAGTAACAAAGTACCTCAAGTGGATTAATGAGAACTCGAAAGATGGATGCTTTTGCAACGAATGATGATGATTGGTGCCCGCCCTACAAATGATTTAAAATTTTAAGTGATTCTAGTTAAAGCAGTTAAATATGATGTAGCCGTAGGCATATTATGTATATGTGTGTGTAATTTAATTAAGATAAATAATTTTAGAACGTTTACATAGTTTCGCCTGTAAATTTTCTAGTATTTAACGATTAAATTAATAAAAATCCCTTTTTTACCGAAATTTTGTTGGCGCTATAAGGTTTGACGCGTTGTATTTTTTGCACAAGCCTACGTTCAATTCCATATCCGAAAGGCGTATCTCAAAAGCTTCTCATGACACAGTGATTACTCTTGAATGATTGGCAGACGTTTTCGAGATGTGGTGCCGTAAACATTTTGGTGTTTTCTTGGATTCAAATGTCGAACCTTCTGCTCAGTGTTCACTACGATCTTACAACTCTTAATTTGGTGACGCACAGTGGTTGTAAGCAAAGCTTGAAGATTTTATAGTTTGATGTTGGAATTATACCTGCGGCATACTAAAACTCCCCAACTTGGACAATTGGTGAAAGAACTGGAGAAAGAACGAAGAGGGCAGCGACATTTTTCTGTAAGATATTTGGAAAGTTTGCTTATCAAATACCGAAACCCTCTCAGAACATATGAACGAAGAAATAAGAACCAATAGGGCCGTTCACCCTGTCCAATATATCTGACAGACTTGGTCGGATGGATTTTGGACGAACCGATGTCCTTAGCATACATATTGACAAGCACGTTGTCAGACTTCACTTTTTAAGTGAATTTCAAGGATGGTGAAGGTACTTCTAGCAGCGCTTGTGACAGATAAAATCTATCAAATATGACCTTTTGACCAGCAAAATATTAAAAAAACAAGTTAGTCATCCAATATTCCTGACAGACCGCCGTTTCTTGCGTTCACACTACTCCTAATTGGGTTGGGGGATAGGGGTTTATTTATACCAATCACCTGAAATGTGCGTGCACTGTACACTGAGGGTACTACTCAAAAACATGTCCTATCGCAGTAATGGGCAGAAATTACTGAGATTCACAAGATATGATGGATAGGACCAGGTATGTATACCAAAATGGAAGAACTGCGACATCTGTTAAAACTACTTAATATTAAAGGCAATGCGCGGGTACCCTTGATTAGGCGCTGGTTATACCTTATCCTTGTGGAGGAGTTGGATCGAAAAATGAAGAAGAAGACCGATTTTAGACTTCTGGTCTTTATTAATTAATAATTAGGGAGCTCAGTGTCTTACCTCATTGAGAAACTGTGCTAAGACTTAGCGAAGCCAAACTTTGGTACGCTAAACCCTATGGTCACGCGTCAATTCTGTACCGGTGGAATATATCGACACTCCGGACGGAAACGGCCTACATTGTCCAACTAACAAACAGTAATCGGAGATTCTCTATCAGAATTTCTAGCAGGAAGGAGTGAGATGAAGGTTTAGTCTGTACGGGAAATGAACTGGCTATCTGTGCCGATGGATCCAAAATGGATGTAAGTACTGGTATTGGTGCAGTATTGTTCAAACCGAAGTAACTGTTATAAAATAAGCTGTGGGCATGATTAGCGAGGGAAACATCTCTGGAAAAACAAACACCATCTATGTGGTACACCAGGTAACGTACCAGGACCACACCTCCGCGCCTTGCAAGCCCTTCCCGAAGCTAGCACACCGCCTAGTACCTGGAACAGAAAGATAGAAATTGCGTCCAACCAGAAGGCTAACAAGCATTGGTATCGATTAGGACCTGCAGAGTCAAGTCATGTATGCTTGAACGGTAGAGAAATGGCAATTCTTTCAACTGGTACGACTGTCATTATTTAAGTCTTAAGTTGTTTCTTGTGGATGTATCTCTTGTATTTCTTTCGATTCGCGGGATCCAGACTTCGCACCGAATTAATCGAAAAATCAGCTGACTACCCCCGTGAATTGAAAGCAAATAATAAAACTTTACAAGAAGTGAAGCGATTATTTGATTTTTAGGAAATCTTTCACTATATGAGAGCGTTGAGCAAGCTACGTATTATCCCAATGGATTCGACCATTGGATTCAGATTCAGAGGGGAACTTTTTTTGGATATATGCGTAGGCTCACCCTGTCTTAAGAGTGTGTATTCATCGGGATAGTGAAGATCTTGGGTACTTTTAATAATAAATAATTTAGTTTTTGGGATTTCGAGAGTTTCGAGAATGGGTTCGGTGGATAAAACGCAACGCGTAACACATCACATGAAGCATTCTTGAATAAGGTGAAAATCTTTTAAATATTGTTTCAATATTGCGAATGAGCACAGTAACGTTAGCTTTGATCGGTCTTTATTCTATCTCTTGGAGAGCCTGATTGTAGATTGCAGTCAATCGGATTCAGACGAAGACTTATGTTGTTTAAATTTGAGTAGACTTGCTTTTCGTGGACGTTATTCCAGTTGAATGGGAACATGTTGCTTTGCGGACCGTAGATCGCATATTTGAAAGCAAAAATTAGAGATTCCATAAAAGAGTTCGAATCCGATGATGAAATCGAAAGAAGCTATTCTTGGAGAGCAGATCTTCCAAATTCGTTGCCTTCAACTCCTACATGGACCAGTTTCCTCTACGTTCTACAATGGAGAACGGTCGCTACTGCATCAAAGTCGGTGAAAACCTCAATCTTGGGCAGAATGACGGGATACAATACTGGAATATTCAGAAGCCATGGTAACATACCCCGGTATCATCCAAGCGGAACTCTACACAACCGAAAGATGTCCCCAATTCAATCTCGATAGACAGTATCACGGACATCGCAATACTGTCGTGCAGCCAAACCGCAATCAAGGTTTTAAGCTCCTATAAAAACAGGTCTACACTGGTGTGGGAGTGCCTTGGTAAGATAAACCGACTAAGTGAAACAGCTGAGCCACCCTCTACTGTGTACCACGTCGCATGGGAGTAGAAAAAAACGGAAACGGTTTTTACCGACCCGGCACCATTCCGTGGGTTGGGACCTCATATGGTACGAAAAGAACTAAAGAAGAAAGAAGACTGCAAAAGAGCGAAACTTTGGGATGAACTCTCTAGACAAAAACAGACCAAGGAACTACAACCGGAAAAGAAGTAAGGTCTGTATAAACATCAGCAAGTACCGGCTGCGCATTCTTACAGGCTTCCTAACGGGTCACTGTAGACAAAAGGAGCGCAGCAGGAAACTAGGCTTAGAGCAACGTGGAGACTGCAGGTTCTGCTGAAATGTTGAGGAAACCCCAGAGCATCTTCTAATGGAATGTGGACCACTGATCCACAAAGGAAACACCTGGATGCCTACCAAACATTTGAAGAAGATCTGCCATTGTCAGATCCACAATAAACCTACAAAGGTCGCTGTGCGAATAAGCCCCTATAATCTACAAGTCGTTTTCAAGTTCGCGCTAACGCCAATAAGATTGGCAGAATCCGAAAACTGCAGGGGTCAGTAAGACATTTGAGACAGTAAGATGGGCTTAGCGATGAACAAAAGGACGTTCAATAAGGACGCCTTTACAAAAGCTTAGGTTAGATTATGTCAAGTAATTGGGTGCCTTGTGACTTATAGAGTCACCGCTCAATTAGACCACAAGTTTAGGTCCATTGTGCTCATTTATTTAAGCCGGGAGCACTGTAAACGATATATTCGCTGTACTAGAACCAGCCAGATAGTGATATGAATTTCAGGAGCTCCTCCAAAATTCTTCAGGTCCGAGAAAAAATAAACTAGCAAGAGTCGCCATTTCTCCAACGGATAGGGAGGACAATCACGCGGGCAGGTGATGAATAGGTTCAATTTCTTCCTCGTCCCCGCAGCTTCTGCTGTATTCCGAAGCGTTCCGCAGGAATGACATTGGCACAATGCCCAGTAATTGGACCGGAAATGACCTGTGTGGTATGGCGATTAAGTTTCACCTGAGGAATATATCTCTTCTTGCTAAAGACCGGCCATAGCATCCTGGTTTTCTGAACGACCGGTGCCTTCATCTTCTACTTTCTTTCCTAAAGCGCTAATTGGGATCGCTGCAAACGGAAAGCCTGAGATTTATGCAGAGCCGACGCCTTTTTTGCAAGCTCATCAGACCTTTCGTTTTCTGCGATAACCATATTCCCTGGTACTAAGCAAAGGGTCCCCATCTTGGCTCTATCCTCACAAGCCTCGATCTAATTACTGAAGCATGGCTAGCTATCTATACAGTCAGCATCTTTCTGCATGGTAGATACCCCTGGTTGTTTGGAAAGACATATTCTTCGAGTTATCTTTAGTCTCATCTACATAGCTAGCTTGGCAGTAGGCTATCCTCTTGACTCTGTCTTGCAGTACGTTGTCGATTATTTACGACTCTATTTTGCGAAAAGCCTGATGGACGTTTTCCTTAAGTGTGTGACCTATTTGTTGATCGTTAGAGCGTTAAAAATTACCCGTAAAAAAGTGTAACACCATCGATTCGCAGCGGAATGTCGCTAAAGATCGATTGTTTGACAGCTGATGTGGAACGTTGTGGTACCTTGCCCATGCCTATGACATTGACATAAGTCTCAGACCTCAATGTTCTGTCAGTGGAGCATTTCCAGGTTGCCTTAAGAGACATATTTTTCAAATGAAATTTGGTCCTATCTGCATGGACGGTATCGATCTAGCCTAGTCACATACTGCGACTTAATTGCCTGAGGCTTGTAGAGTGGCTGGACATCAACGCTCTAACCAAGCGACGGCGCAGTGAAGGAATTCCTTCACTTGTGACATACAAGTGAAAAGTGTGCAACCGAAAGCAGCTGACAAACAATCGAGCTAGCTTTTCGTACCCATTTTAGCCTCTAAGATCGGTATCTAGGTGCGTCGTGTGCAAACAGCGGAAGCTCTAAATACATGTGTATCTCCTCAATTCGTAGAAAGACTCAGGGGGTGAGCTCAATTTATAGATTGTGATCAAAACTTCGTGGAAGGCATAAGGTGATCACCAATCTACAGGCACTCCCGCTGCGTTCTCAGCAGGAAAAACGCCAGACATATCGTTTCGTATATAGAGGTACTCTGACTAACCGTCTTTGGAACGAGATGTGTTATTTAAAGTATCCGCCATAGCCCGCAATTTTCATCCTCTCTACAACGTAATCAGACGCACTCCACAGAGGAGTGAAAAAGGCACACCACCTCTGCATACTCATAACATTTGTCAAAGATAGCCTTTCAGTAGAAACACATGTTTCACCTGCCACCAGTTATGATGTAATACATGTCTATTCCCCTATACCTGCGCCACGATAGCCTCGCACGTCATAGTACAGACTGAATCCGTAATAGTCCCACGACTCCCATCGAACGACGACTCTCTCATTAACCACCCGGGAATGTTTCCAGGAACAAGACAATGTCCAACTACGACAAAAACAACCGATGACTATGACGACTATGAGGCCGTCTCCCCATAGTCCGTTGCACGAGTAAGTGCGTAAATGCATTCCGAAAAGTTGAATAACACGATTTGTAGGATTGGTAAGTGCGCAGAAGACGCAGGACAAGAACAAGAAAATGACGACGATGTACATATAAATTGCTATAGCTACAAAGCCAGCAATTCTCAAAGGCACACGATGGCATAGCTGTAGAAGAGCTCTACTATTCCAATCACAACCAGATCCGCCAGAATAGGAAAAAAATACTAGTTTCGCATACCACGTACACGAAATGAATGAATGGAACCACCGATGCGAACCAGAATCCCGCACAAAGAAGAGCCTTCTTCCTTCCTTTTAATTGAAAGCCCTAAGTGGATGAATACCCATCGAAGAAGGAACAAGATGAGCGCAAGGTATGCGCGCCTCAGAATAAAGCGAATATCGCTCCCAACAAAATTACGGAAGTGTTAGCCACGCTAACCTGGCACAAGGTACAAGGTACCAGCTCTAGCACACCAGGTATTCAGTTAATTGCGTGAACGGCCAGATTCTGGGTTGTTCAACAGTAAATTGTGGCAGAATCTCTCGCGCGTTCTATTGTTTGCAATAAAAATTAATTTAACGACTTAATTACGTTCCAAGCTAGCTGTGTGTCATGAGAGAGGAGAGTTTTATTGCAATTTTATGTGCACTTTGGGAGATGCACCTGTTTGGGAACGTATCTATAGAGTTGAAGTATTAAATCGGGATTGCCGATCCAACAGTGGTTAAAAACATAAATGAAAGAAGCAATTACTCCGCGGGTCTGTAGGCGAACCTACCAATCATTGAATGCATTAAGTCTCTGCATTACGTGATGCTTGTCTAACGCTTTAGACAGGCGTTCAGTTTATGCTTAAGCAATAAATGCTACTGACTTCCGATCTCCAAAAATGCATTGCCAGAGGTGCGAAATCGAATTTCCTGACACCTGCGGATCTCGGATGCTTGGTATTTGAAAGGAAGGCACAGTTCTCCTTGCCTTTGCGAGCAACAACAATTTCGATGTCCCTCTTGGGAGTGACATTTTTGTCGAGAAAGCCAATTTTACGCTTTCCTTAAAGCTAACTGCTGCGGTGTCAAAGTTTTCTGTTCTTTTGTGAGAAACATTTAGCTGCAGTAGGCTAAAAGACGGGTACTAGGTCAGGTTCGATTGGGGGGTACGTACAGAGTATACTTAGATACAATTAGACCAATGTAACACGATTTCAGGTAAGTGTCGGCAGAAGTATCTTGGAGTAAGCTTTGACAAAACGCTTAAGTGGAACTCGCACCCGAATAAGGTTATCAACAGGGCGACTAGGGCAATGTTCATGTGCCAACGCCTCTACTGGAAAATCTGGGAACTATTTTATTGGCCGTATAATGCCATAATTAAGCCAATGATCAGCTCCGCGCCATTAGTATGGTGGCCAAAAACGCTCCAACTTAGAACGCGGGAACAGCTGAATAAAATATGTCTCCTAGCCTACTTGGAAATCACCGAGGTAATGGACCAATACTTAGTCTAACGCCGCTACATATGTATGTATAGCGAAAGCTATGCTAAGTGCTCCCAGGCTGCTTCAGATACTTGACCTTAAAGCCGGTGACTTTGACAGTTCACATGAGAATACTAAAATACATTCATTATGAACCAATTCTCCAGATACCATGCTCAACCGTTTTTTGAGTCATGTTGACCGCCGAGATTGGAGCAATGAAGGTCTCACAACAAGGTTCCAAATTGGAAAATGGCAGCACTAGTGCTGGAGCACGCGGTCCATAGTTTCCAACGTGCGAGAGCGCTTGAGAAGTCACAATCAATCTCCTCCAAAATCTCGCATCGAGGAATAAGGTAAGCGTATCCCGAATTCCAGGTCATAAAGGTCTTGAATGTAAAAATCGTGCGAGAAGATGCGCTTGTCGCCAATTTGTTGATCCTGACCCTATTATGGGGTACCACCTAACAGTAACTTATCCAAGATAATGAAATGGGAGATCGACAGATACGTTGACTACTGAGCCAAACTTCAGCGTCTCAGCCAAAAGAAAAAAATACTTACGACACAAAAAGGCGTTTTATTGCTAAACTTCTGAGGCGCTTTCAAGCTGGTCAGGTCAGCAAAGGATACCTCGTTTGACGCAGCGTGTATTCGCTAGCGATGTACATACAAGTCAGGCTGAATTGTCCAAGTTAATAAATTCGCGAATACGCAGCACAAGTAAGGATGCAAGCAACAGATGAAAAGCAACAAAGCGGTAGGGCTTGACAGCATTCTTGCAGAGCTTCTACGACAAGCGCCAACAAAATCGGCGTCAAATACTGCTCGTTGTAGAGGGAGCTTGGGAAACTAAAAGTAAAAGAAGATGATGATTGTTAAGCCTAACATTAAAAAAGGAAATCTAGTGCAGCGTGAAAATTGTCTGCTAGTACCTAAGTTACAGTACTTTTATACCAGAAGCGAATAAAGGAACATCTTAGAGATACACTCTATGCCGAACAAGCTAGTTTCTAGTCTGAATCCTCTTGTGTCCACCACATCAACACCCTGCGGATCGACAGTGCGTTGAATATCGATCGGCACTTTACTTGTTGTTGATCGACTTCGATAGTGTCGACGAGGAGTTAATTTGGCGAGCTCTATGCAGGAGAGTTATTCCCGATAAGTTAGTTGCTACTATCCAAGCTGCATACGATGGGTCCAAATGTCACGTTCTGCACACAGGAAAGATGTCTGAGAAATTCGAGATCCAAAGTGGAGTAAGACAAGGCTGCATTCTTTCACCAATGCTATTCCTATTGGTGATTAGCGATGTGCTTCGTGCAAGTCTTTTTTACGGAGGAATTGATACCAAGTAAAACATCTTGACTGCACTAGCGGTGTATGCTTACTCTCACAGAAGTAAGTATGCATTGATGGACAATCGGTCGAGAGATTAGACACTTTCCAGTAGCTTGGGCGTATTGTCTCAACCGATGGTGGAACCAAACGGGATGTAGCCAACCGAATCGACGAAGCAAACATTCAGAATGTTGTCTAAATTTGGCGAAGTAATGCTATTGGCTCAATCACAAAGCTTGATCTGTTCTGCTAACGTTGAGTGAGTTCTTTTATATAAATACAAAACCTGATGAGTGACCAGGTTCACGAGAAAGCTGCAAACGTTCATTAAGAGGTACCTGCGCACCATCATGAGGATTTCCTGGACCGATTGTATCATGAACGAAGACCTCTACCAGAGAACGGGTTAGGAAGCAATAGGCACAACGACGGAAATGGCCGTTGATTGGTCACAGATTCCAAAAATGTGACAGTTCCATAACTAACCACGCGATGCAATGGAACCCGCTAACAGAAGACATATCGGTCCTACAAAAAGGGATTATTGAAAGTGCGGATGGTTTGGGGACATATTACCAAAAACCGTACGCGATGACGTGTAGGCGTAGCAGAGCCCCCCACCTTTCAATTTAACAACACCATCCGCCCTCTTTATAATAATATTCACATTGTTGCTCTAATTTCTTGTCTCTGGCTGTCATACAATGAATCTGCAATACCGACAAAGTCCTCAGGTTTTTATTGCTCCTCACATATTTCTTAATTTTACCTCACGTTCGTATTTTCAAATTGTTTGACGTTAACTAACATTTTACGAAAACAATACAAATCAAGAATTCAAATATTTTATATTCGAATCAATGTTCGGCATAAGCAATTGTTAATTGTTAAATCAACCGAAACTACATTATCTACATAAAACCGAGTCAGGCCTTTAATCGGTACTGTACCAATGACATTCCATTCTCGTTGCATACTCGCAGGAGTTTATGAATTTTCTCAACGGAAAGTTGATTCAAATTCAAATGTTTGTGTATACTCGCTGTTTCCTTCTTTTTTATATGCGGGATTTAGCACAAGAAGATATTGTATCTGCATCGCTTCGTGTCTTATGTGTTTAAAGTCGGTAATTGCTGCGTGGCTATCTAGGTATTGGACAATACAATTGCATTCTACTAAAAGTCATGTCGCACATTCATCTGGTAAGCGATTGGTAAAGAGAGTTTGAAGCCTGTCGACCTGAACCCTTTTTTTTGATGCGCTGAAGGGATCCTTTGTAAATACTCGGTAGACCATGCTACGAGTTATGCCCGACTCCATGCTTCTGCAGGGTTACGTGGCTGAACCCCCCTCACCATCGTTGTCCTGTTGCCCTTGCGGTATCACTGGTCAAGGCATTCCTTCTTAGTGTTAGACTTTCACATCATGTCTTCTCCGTTCTATGATCAAGGGATTACGTCCTCTTGGGCTCTCAGCAGCAGCAACTCTGAGCATTGAAATTTCCATGAGATATTAAATCTCGAACGTGCCAACGACCCAATCGACTAATTATACCCACACTGACTTACCCGCAGTAAGACAGACTACTAATCAATTTGCATAATTACAACATTGTATGTGTCAACACCGCCTTGTTTGTACCCTATCCCATAGGGTACGTTAGGTTTAATATATAGATTGTACCGTAAAGAAATAATAACGATAGACCTCGTAAGGTATGCAAATAATCAGTACAAACAGCCGGCTCAAATAAGTCATATCCTTCCGTCCACATGTAGTCACTTTCTGGGACTAAAATTCTCGCGCAGCGAAGATGCAGTGTCTTCCTTGAGGAAATAGCCAAGACTTCTGCTCGCAACACACTGCTCTGATTCGGTAGCCTAATAGCACGAGTATTGCTTAAGTTCAGGGCGATGGAGAAGAAACCAGCCCCTAAGCCATCACCTGTCTTAGACCCGTAAGTGGAGACTTCCAACGCATTGCCCTGAGTCATAACATTTTCATTCTGATGATTCTCTTAGTCGCAACGCTAATTTCAGTGATGTGTCCCTTGCGCAAGTATCCAAAGGAAGAATGGCTCCCAATGCCGTGATAGGAGTTGTCCGCTTAGCTCCGGGTACACAAACACATGCCACTCTTTGAATTTTATTGAGTAGCGAAGCCTAGGAGACTATGATTCCTTACAGGTGTATCGGTCTTGCTACCGCAGTATACAGCCAATGGTCGAATTTTCCAATAGACTTTTCGCAGGAATATAGTGCGGCATCTGCTCTCTTGACACGCTCTTGTGCATTCATTTTCCAGTTCAGCTTCCTATCTAGTACCAAACCTAGCTACTTGGCGTGGAGGAGTGCCACATCTATTTCATTTTTCTCAAGTAATCGACAGATGTAGTCCCATTTTGCTGTACTAATTTTCACCTCAATGGCTTCGTCAATAAACAACCATTGCATTTCCGAGGCTTGGAAAACCCACATAATTCAGGAGCGGGAAATGCATCCACTTCTAGTCACGCTTTGGTGTAGTATCTCGGTGGAAACGTCGTAGAGCTTAATTTCTCTGAAACGCAAATGGGGACGAGTATAGAGCAATGATCCAATCTTTTTACATCTGCAGCTGGGTCTCCAATTCAGCAGCACAACGTTCCTAAAGTCGTTCATCAGCAACCTGATCGGTGCATATCAGCTTAATTTAAGGCCAGGAATGTTCACCGCCGGTCAAATATTCACAATACGGCAGAACTTGAAAAAAAAAACCAATGAGCTTCAAATCGATGATCACCATCTTTCCATCGATTTTAAGGCCTCCTATGACAGCATCTTTTGAGAGGAGCTATTTTGAGCTATGTCTAATTTTGGCATCCCTGCTAAACTCGCCCGTTTGTGCAGGATGGCGATGGAGAATGCATGCTGCTATATCATTGTCGGTAACGAACTCACCGAAACCTTTGATATCAAAAAAGGATTCAGACAAGCCGACGCGCTGTCGTGCGACTTCTTTAACATCATTCTTGAAATAATAGCTCAAGACTCACGCGCCAACATCAGTGGCACAATCTTTCGAAAGTCCTTCCAATTCATCGCATACTCCGACGACATTGTCATCGGAAGCACGCAGCGTGATGTCAGTGGCGCTTCCGTGTGTATTGAGACGAAAGGGCAAAGGTGGAGTTAACGGTCAATAAGGGCAACACCAAGAAAGGACAACCAACACCGACATCTCGGGCTGAGAGAAGCGTATGTGGTCCAGGGCCTAGCTTTTGTTGTACATGTTATATTTTTCACAGAAATAGAAGGGCCTTCTGTAGAGCCACATCCGAAGCATTTTTTTATAAGCTTTCTCAGACAGTCGCGAGAGGTGGGACCATGAAAAAACTTTTTGGTTCTTTCTGGGAATCGAACCTCCTGCTCAGTAATCCAAAGCACTAACCACTGAGCCACGGAGTCTATCTAGGCTCCACTATTTATCCAGACAACGACGCTAGCGCTGGGATCAAACGAGAATAACTCTTGCCAACCACTGTTTCTTTGCGCCAAGAAGGCAATTGAGTAGCAAAGCCCTCTCTCGAATAACTAAAGTGACCTTAATTACTCCAGTCCTGCTCTATAGCGCAGAGACATGGACTCTGTCAAAAGTCGATCAGGTTGCTCTTGGATGTTTCGAGAGGAAAATTCTTCGGGGGATTTTCGGTTTTGTCTGCATAGACGGTGAGTGGAAAAGGAGATACAACGACGAAGTTTACTGGCTGTACAGCGAAATCGACTAAGCCAGAAGATCCAGAAGACGACTGAGGTAGATGCGTCATGTAGAGCATATGGCCACCAATTACCCGACCCGAAAAATCTTTCAATACGCTCCCGAGAGCCGACGAAATAGAAGAAGACCGTGACTCAGGTGGCGCAAGTAAGTAGAAGAGGACCTCAGCCAACTTGGCTTGCGAAACTGGAGAGAGCTATTTAAAAATCGAACTGGCTAGAGATGCTTATTAGTTAGGGCCCAGGTCCATCCCGGACTATAGTGCCACCTAAGTAAATTCCTTTGGTTTTGTTAAAGTCCGTCAATCAAATGGAAAGTCTTTCAAATTTTGAATCCAATTTTGGACCACCCTTTATTTCCATAGCGAACCTCGAACTTTAGAATCCACCCTCCTAATCGAGGAATAGGGTATTATACGATCCTATTCCGAACGACGGCGGGCTTTCCGTATATTTACGGCCAGAAGTTGCACAAGAAAGGCGGTTCCACTCCGGAAGCATCAACTGATTAACTTCATTTTCTTCACTAATAGGAGCCAATTACTCGTACTTACTTGAAAGTACTTCAATTAAAGTACTAGTATGTGACATGAAATAATTTGTTACTAAGCTAACACTTTGCACTTTTATGCATCTGTTCGTGGATGTTTGTTGACAACAAGTTCATTATTTCTATCCGTACATCTCAGGTTAGACATGTTGACTGTGGATATGAAAACTTTTTCGTCACATGATCGCCTGCATCAAGTTAAGGTTGCCGATTGAGACGTAACATTATCTGGTAGATACTGGTTAATGGAGATTGTCTTCATGACGGATAAACTTACATTTTCCGGAAGAACTTAGAACTTTGTGTACCCTTCAAGCTATTCATACCTGAATCTATTCGTTGGCTCAAAATTAGGTCATGGGCGGAGTAGCTTAGTGATTGGTGCGGTGGAAAAGACTGACGGCTCTTGTCTTGACCATATGATTCCCTAGTCGCACTCTATTCACTTCGGATTTAGGACTGCGTATAGTTCTGGGCAAAGTGGTTTAAGAAAAGATGTGATTGTCCATTATGCTGCTGTTTACCAAAAGAAATAAGAGTGATGTAAGTATGCAGCCTTGATGCACACCTCTTTGGACTTCAAAACAATAGGACACCTTGTCATCAAGTAAATCTTGACGCTTAGCACGTTTCATAGGCAATTTTGAAAACAGCGATGAGCTTAGGTGGAATCACGATTGACTCTATCGAAAGTTGCTTCGAAGTTGATAAACTGCAATTGAATCTAGAACCTGCATTCGACGCATCCACGTATGATGATTTGCAAGATACTTATGTTGGCGTTACAGGTACATCCCAAGGGGAACCTATGTACTTGTTCAACATTGAGAATAGAATCAAGTGTTTGATTTAAAAAAAATAAAGAATACAAAAAACTTATTGTGTGCAACAGACCGTACGTGGTCCAGGGCCTAACTTCTCGCAACCATTCATGTTGTGCGTGATATATATTTTCACACAAATGGGAGCAGGAATGACGGAAATGCCTCTCAAGTCTCCACACTCTGCTAGGTCTCCTTTTTGGGGAAATTCGATGTTCATTCCCATTTTCCACTCGTTTTCTTATGCACTTCGCATGATAAGGTGAAGGGGGCCTACCGATGTCCTCGGCGGTTATTGGAAAAGCTCTATAGAGGTGCCATTCAGCCATGTCGCTTAAAATTTTTTGAGTTTTTTGATCGCGGTTATGATCCCGATGTTGCCGGCGGCGTTCTCTTTTCTTCTCTGCTAGTAGAGCTCAAGAGTATCCCTAGTCCTTCTATACAGTACTCTTGCCTATACGCATACCTGCCAGCATTTTTCGTCAAATCAGAGATTTCGTTGTGGTGGCCGAGAAAAACACACAGGCGGCATCTTGCTACGATGCCACTGATCTTTAGGATTGACGCAGTATTTTGGTGGATATTAGGCCCTACTAGATTGGTTAGAATTCTGTTGAACCCTTCTGCTCTATTCGGCGTGAAATTTTTATTATAGCATTTCGTTTGTCCAAAACGGCTCTCGAGCTGGGCAGTATTCCGAGTCTGCGTTAACCCTACGAAGAGTCCGGCTGCGGATGTCCAGTGGAATTGGCAGGGCCTTATTTCAATCGCAATATGATGTTTTTGGTTGGCTGTTATTTGGTCAAAATTGAGCCATTTGTAGGTTTTGAAATTTGGGAACGTCGTGCTAGCTACTATAAGGTTTTGACCATGCATGGATGACTAGTCTGAATTCGTTGCCAGACATGCTGTCCTAGAAGCACGCTATCAAAAATATCCTCCAAGCTTTGCCTTTAAATCGCTCATGGACATTTTAATAAGGACATTGCCTTGAAGTTTTATCTAGAAGCTCGTAGAAGTTGTCCTAAGTTGCGTCTTTGACCTTGCGTAAGGGACGTGTTGACGTATTAAGCCCTGATGTAGATCATCATAAAGCAACGGAAAGCAAACAATGTCTCAGACATAGACTCTTCACAGGTTGGGAGCCCAATAAGCAACTAGGTAGATGTCCATTTTATATCCGACTATTGCTTTGGGAAGTTGTTTCGCCACACATGGTCTGCAGAAGGGCTTAACATTTCATGTGCAAATTCAAAAGCTATTGTCTTTTCTTGGTTGCCAGGGATATCAACAGAGCAATCATCCATTTTCAAGGCTTATAGTTACTCTGCTCATGTTTTTTTTTGTTGGTAGAGAAGTTACTCTAATGGAAAAATCCCAGCATGTATCTTTGTTAGATACCCTTCGGACGACGCGTGGAATGCATAGATGCCAGTACATCATTTCGATAGTATGGGAGATCCACTTGGGGATCACCAACTCCTTTCCAAAATACTCACTTAGTGCTGAAAATACGTACAAACCCTAGGCCCAAAAATGTGCTATGTCGAGTGAGCTAATATAAGGTGTCTCTAAGGTGTCATGTACGAAGCTTTACTACGCGTATTAGAAGGACTTCCACCAATCCTTGTAAGACCGTTGTAGTGTCCTTCACGAAAAGAAGATAGGTCAACCTCGGACCTTTTATCATAAAAACACCATTAGTCCATTCCAGTGCAGTAAAATATCTCAGTGTCAACCTAACCTAGCGACTGACTTAGAATTCACACATCAAATCTGCCATCCAGCATGCCACTAGAGCCTTGTGGGCCAATAGGCGCCTATACGGCAGAACTTGGGGTCTCAACCTGAAAGTCATACACTGGCAGTACACAAAGATGGTTAAACCCTGGAACGCGGCCATTGTGTGGTGGTCGAAAGTTCTTGAAAGGACAACGTCAACTAAGCTACAGCGGCTTCAAAGAGTTGCCTGTCTCTGGTCAGGGTGTATTGTTTCGGAAGATTCTTTGAGGTCAAACAATTTTAAAGGGCAATCTGATGTAATGGTGTTCTAACACTAGACCCTAGATTTCTGGTCTGGTTCATCGACGAACATGGAATCCGGAGATTGAATTAGCATTTTCGGACCCAACACAGTCCCTGTGGGAATGTGTCCCCCTGTGTTCCAGGCTGAAGTCCGTGCCATTTAGATCTGGGCTGGGTTAGACCTTCGAAAGGCAATAAGGGCGCCATACGTATCTTCTGAGAAAGTCAGACAGCGCTTAAAGCAATATCGTCCAACTCAATGGGCCTCATCAAAGTTGAGTGCTGTTATGATGCATTAGAATCTCTGGCCAGACATAACAGACTGAAACTCGGGTTGGTTGCTGGTAATCAGGGGATTGCAGGCAACGAATCTGTAGATGAACTAGCTCACCGACTCAGAATCTGCTTTTATAGGACCAGAACCTACTGTGGCATTAAGTGGGTTGGTGTCATAGCACTGGTTAATGACTGGCAACAAACGAGCCTTATTCCTACAAGGAAATCCTTAACTTAGATAAGGAAAAAATTAAAGAGCTGATGAGCTGATGATTACAAATTAAATCTATGCTCAGAGGCGGAATGTCCAATATCATCAAGAACACATTCTCTGTGAATGCAGGGCACTACATTGGTTCCGCAACGAAATACGTTTGGCAGTGGAGTTTAAAAACTCTGCTTCTAAGGACATATTAACCTTCATAAAGGAGGGAGTAAGTGTAATAAATTAACCCCACCTTATTGGTAGATAGATCTTTAGGTTGCAGTGTCAGCCATATGGGCAAGGATTCAATTATGGAAGGTGTCTACAAGATTATCAGTGTTGATTTAGTCGGGGGAATTCCCTCGGTGGCATGCTTCTTTTAATGTACTTTTGCTAGACTTTTGAGACGCTTTACAAGTCTCTTTAATCAACAAATGCTTCGTCCAATACGTATCCATCTACGCCTAGAAAAGATTACCAGAGATCATATAAAGCCTTCTAATAGGTGAAACGACAAAGCTGCAATCGAAGTACCATCGAAAACCATTCCTTGCAACTTCAACCTCCTGTCAGTGATCTTCATTATTGGGAATACCAGAGCTGCGATCCAAGTACCATCGAAGCCTAAACCTGCCAACTTCAACCTCCTGTCAACGGTCGTCATTATTGCCAACCCCATTATTCAAATTATCACTTTTCTAGACCGCCCATTATTTACAACTTATATGTCACGCATGGTAAAATACTCAACTTTAACATAATTTAGAGTTCAACATCATCAAGTGAAATCTTAAATTCACTTTGAAGAGCAAACAAATAAATATTTATCTGTGCGCCAATTAACATTTCTTAAACTTGACACGATATCCCCGTAAAATGGATGCGTGCTCTTCTTCCGGTAATTTCGATGGTATCCATCGAAAATCGAAAGCATTGAACCAACGCTGGTTGGCTGAGTGAAATGTAAACCACTGACCGACAACACAAACTCAGGCTATTTCCTGTATCTTGCCCTAGAGCCGTGTGGGCTAGGTCAAGGCACTCGGCCAAGCAAAAATTATGTAAAACACATTTTACCATCCACACGAGGGAGGTACAACTTTCATTCACGACTGGAATTCGTCCGCCCTAATCTTAATTTCAAAACGAAAAAATTTTAACTCTTCTACGACAGAGTACGTTCGACTGAGAATGATGGCACAAAAGAGATCCAATTATGCGATGTCAATAACACAGCATTCGTCACAATGTGGAATAAGGTAAGACCGATGCTTGGGCTAGTTCCCACCTTGCCTTGACTGATATATAACCATGCTGACCGAGAGGTGCGCGCTAATCGATACCAACAGACTGCATCTAATTTCATGAGATACGTACAATCCACTGCGGGTTGACGATCTCAAATCAACCGCTCTTTCCATTTCGATACCACTATCCACTGGCTGCTGTATGTATCTGTATCTCTGTGTGTCTATTGTTTTCAATTTCAAACTCGAATGAAAGCTCGCTTGAAGGCTCTCACTCTCTCATAGGCCAGCTGGTATTCATGCAGAGCGCTCTTAATTATGCGCATAAAAAATTAGATACTTCTTTTGTGGATTGGAGCTATCTACATTCAGCCAACACTGAGAGCAACCATGAACTTTACCTTGATAAATTGTTCACACATAATTTTTGCGGTTAAGCCGATAGATAGGTAGGAAGCGGTCAGATGGAAATAGAGTCCGGCTTGCGTGAGAGTGATCATGTTAATTGCAGATGATGATTTGTTATGCATTCGATTGGATTGAATTGATGAATGCGTCATAGATAAATATGACGTGGTCCATAGAACTGGAAGGTGAGTCATATAGAATAAGATGCGAAATTCGAAAGGCTATACGAGTACGAGTACGTATATCTTTGGACGGGAAGCAATTAACATGATGCGACTAATTTGGCCTGTTCATGGACTATTTACCCGCCGATAGCTGGAGGTATCTACACTAAGAAATGGGCCGTAAAATTGGCCCCTGAATTGTTTGCACAATAGGTTCAGTTTCGTACGATAGTTAAACTGTTTACGGTTCGAAGCAATTATTTGAAGTAGGCACTTGTAATTGTTTTTGTGTTTAACAGAAGAGAATGGATTTGTTATTGCCTAATAACCTGCAGAGCTTTGAACCTTATAGCAGGTTGCTTGTAAAAATAGAAAATTGTTTAGCTCAGCGATTGTAATAGGTCTTAAAAGAGTTTAATTGTTTTCAGTACTGGCGCTGCTACTGAGTGAACTAAGTCGCCTATTGCGCAAGCTTTAGTAGGACGTAGTTTTGACCTATGGGAGTCATACTTAGTTCAATGCAACTGACATGTATTAAGGTTTATCGGTTGGTTTGAAGTGGGGAACGCTTGGACCAAAAGTAGGTTTATTGTGTTGACACTAACAGCGTAGATTTTATAATGTCACCTAGACGTTATTGGGATCATTTAGATCTTTGCATAGGTATTCACTTAAAGTAGCTTTCATTATGTAAGCGAGCGCAGGGCTTAACCCCTAGAAATGGAATATATGGTCTCCTTCTTTTCCCCATATCTGCAATTTTAGCAGAAGTTTTCAGCGGAATGCGTAGACTTTAAGCATTTCTATCTACAGCACAGGGCTGGATTAGGTAAGAGTTAGCTTAGGTTAGACTGGTTGGGTAAGAACACACTCAGACCAATGAAGTTCCATTGTGACACTGCTGCACTACCAGCGAGCATTGAACCAGCAAAGTATACTGCGCACGCTAGTATTCGGCAATTGAGTATTCCTCTACGGCGACAGGGCTGAACAGCTACGAAGTAAGTGGAGAATAGTTTACTCCTCCTCACCATTTGATCTAGCTGCTTAGCATGCACTCCTATCGGAGAGTGCCCAGTAAGAACACCGCTAACGGTGCTGATCTGAGAAACCAGCAAAGGCAACGACGACCCTGGCAAGAATCATGTCAAATATAGGTGGGTATAGGTGGGTAAAAACACAAGAAAAGACTACTCTTAGCAACAGTTTCGACATCGATAATACTCTACGACTCCCTGATATCCTTTCTCCCTAGAAGACGAAATTTAATAAGAAGAAGACCTTCCCAAAAACTTCCTATGATGCGGCATGTGTAGTGGCTGGCATGGTACCAATAAACGTTTTCGTGAAAGAATCACAACAGAAATAGCTTGCCAACAGGACAGCAGCATCAACAACGAAGAGTCAAAATGGTACTGAAGCACAACCAATGACAAATCTGGAAGAATGCAAAGAGAGATGCCGCCATTCTGATAGAGACAAGTGGACGCGTAGACGTTTGGATCAACAGGATGAGGATCTCAATTTCTACCTGACTCAGATGCTTACTGACTATGGATGCTTCAGAACCTACCTCCACAGGAGACAGTCGAGGATGCGGAGCACGACGTGCTCTATTGTTCGCAATATATAAAGAGCGGCATCGGCGAGTGAAAAAACTGGATGAGAGCCTTACACCGGGAAACATCACCTGAAACATGATGAGCACGGAAGATGCTTAAGACGTAGTTAGCAATGCTGTGGCAACCATTCTGAAGGAGTAGCCAAGACAGGAACGATGACTAAACTCCGCCCAGCAGGCTGCCAATATAAGCGAGCCGAACAACAAAAGATTAAGCCCCCCCTCGAGATGAAATGCTTGGCAGCAGTGACAAGAGGATAGGAGGTGGGTTAAGCGAGTGGTAATCCCACACTGTTACTAAGTACGGACTGAGTTTCGTCTTTAAAATATTCCCACGCAAAAGAAGGTGCGGTCACTTAAGCGAGCCCAATCCATCGAAGCATTTCTGGTCGGTTTAAGTTTAAGTCCGGGTGGTTGTCTATAACATGATACAGGCAATCTTAGACCAGAAGAGGTTCTTTGTGGTACTATGGATCTTCCCGTTTTGCCTATCCAGGAACTAGCAAAACCAACCGGAGCTCTAAATGCCAGTTCGGTGAGGTCATTAAAGAAAGAGCCCCTAAATGGAGCGGTCTTCTCTAGGACAGCGTTTGACAAGTGCATATGATATGAAGGATGATTTTTTCCTTCTATTCGTGCCTACAGCTCGTACAGATGTCATTTGAAGGCCCAACCTTATAGCATGTTGGCTCATCAGGTTGTACCCCGCGAGGACAACGATTATACAGCTGATTTGTGATCGGTTTACGTTTCCGATTCAATCTAGGCCAAATCTGTCTATGTAGATATATGACACATTGAGCCAGTTTCCTGTCTGTGATTGCTCGTGCTAAAAGCGTCCAGCTTCAGTAGATGATTCTATGTGACCAGGTGCATACCCAGGATTTTCCATTTAAGCAGAATCCTGAGGGTCATATCCTCCGTAGTAAGCTCGGTAGTTCTGTAGTTTCCCGGAATGTCTTTATGGCCAGGCACCCAGCAAAAGTGAAAGTGAAGTGAGATTGAGTTTTTCTGATCAAGTTTAGGCCAGATCTGTCTGGAGATTTGACAAGTCATGCCATTCTCCCATCTGTGATGTGCTTTGCTGATTGCAACCAGCTTCAGTGAAAGTTTTGAAGCAAGATGTATACTTAGACCATGCCTATCCCGCGGAATTCTGAGGAGAGTGCCGATTCGGGCGAATTCATCAGCTTTGCATGGCTCTTAATATTTCTCTATAATCTCGCACTTTCCAAAGGCGAATGCTGAATTGTTTTGCAATCGCTGTGAGAGACGAGCGGCGATTTAGAGTGGTCTCGGATGTGAATTAGCAGTAGCACTATCCCAGGGACTTAACTGTTGCTTGGCAGTTCTTGAATATGTAGCCAGAAAAAGACATCCTTCATCGCCTTTTCGTCTTTTCTTCGTAAGATATTCGATTCCGTTTGCATTGACGGACTTTAAATATCTACCTAGTCAGAGAAACTACTCATTAGATTTTTGGGATGGCGAGGACACGAAAAGCAAATGGACACCGATGCTCCGAACGCAGCAGAGGAAGGACTCGACTCGCAACTGGAGATGTTTAGCTAAAGACTGGACTTATTGGCAAGGCTTGTGAGTGAAAGTTCGAGTACCCTATACCTAGGATATCTAGATGTCCATATCAAAGCAAATAATTTACTTTCATTGTAACCCGCCTTAATATTGTTCTTACGCCCAGTAGTGTACGCATTCGCAAGAGCATTACTTAATTGCCCGCGTAATCTGCTTAATAGTATCGAGAATAATGCAAAATCATTATTTAAGCAGCAGCAAGGGCATAATTGCCCCAAAGCCTGGGCATTAGAGGCTGGTTCTAAAAATTTTATTTAATTGCCTCCTCAATTATTTGCTAAGGGCAGTTGCGGTTCACTGATTGCAATTTTAAAAATAATTGAAAACTATTTCATTAATTTTCAATTACGACTCATGGTAATTGTTATTTAATTAAGCTCTTAAGTATCGATTACTAAAGGCAGATACTTCTCGAAATAAGTTGACAAATAGGAATTTAAGCATCACAACCGCAGTTGGTTTTCGCGATCGGGCCCGATTTATTGCCCATTAGCAATTCTGTAATTGATTACGTTTCTAAGAAAAAGATATTCTACTTCAGACACTAATCGTTTCATATCCAGTTTTCAGATTACAATATATTCCATCCGTCTGTCTCTGGATTTTGACAGAGAGAACAGGTGTAAATATTTGAGGTAAAACAAACCAACTTGTAGCATAACTGTCTGTGAGGATGGTAATTTCCAATTACTATTCTGTCTAATTCCTGACACATAGATATATCCTGGCAGGCAATTTGCAACAGAACCAGGAGTGCTAGAAAAGATTCCTATGCAGCCGATTCAAGCCGTTCTTTGGCATGATTCGACATAGAGTACAGCCACGTTTTCCGCATAAGCCTGAGCTAAGATACCAGGAGCGTTGAGAGCGGTTAACAAAGAGTTTACTACCATGCACCATAAAAGACGATACAAAGAGCAGCCCCTGTTTACCCCCGTCATGTGCCAATGTGTTTGCACAATTCGCTTCAGCAATCAGCGTCCTGTCCATTACCAGTGCTTTAATCCACTAGTCTTGCATATATTCCGTCTATGCCTTGTTGTCTGACAGAGTTCAATATACTATCAAAGCTTGCGGTATCAAAGGTACCTCCAATATTGACGAAAATGCCTACAGTGTTCTCCTTCCTATCAAGCGCGCCTTCAATCCTTCTAATAAGGTTGTGGAGGTCGTAGGACTTTCTGCATTGACAAGCATGTCCACTGGAGCACTCAGACGCAACTGGTCCATTGTACAACCAGAAACAAGACAAGACAAGAAATTACTCATTTTACTGGAATTTTTTCGACTTTCGGAAGAAAGCTGAGAAAGCATTCATGGTGCAGAGCTTACAGTATCAGCACTCACGACATCAGCACCGTAGATCTTTCGCCTGATCCGAGCAAAGGCAGGACAATAACAAAGGAAGTAATCCGAAGTATCGTCACCCTCTCCACAAGAGTCACAGACAGTGTTGTCGCTTAAGCGCAGCACACTTAGATGCTTTGCAAAAGAAAAATGCCCCCTGAGCACGCCAATAAGTTGTCTACAGTCTTTTCTGCTGGGAGGCAGCAAGAACGCCACTGATTTCTAACAAACTTTGGGGAGCACTCGTTTAGTCTACCTGCACCCTGGAAAGCCGCCCCACACACAATTGTATTCGTAAGAAACTCAATCGTCTATGGAGGCCCATATCGAGGACTCGGGAAGACCCAACGCAGGTTCAGGTCCCGGGAAAACATCCTATAAGCCTTGCCTAGTAATCGCATTAAAGATGTCATTTCAATGTGACCTGGAACTCAGAAAAGAGTAAGAGAGTTCAGCCTTGCTCAAAGAGTTGCGACAAGCATCTCCTAAAGAGGATGCCTTGGAACAGTAACTTCGTCCACATGTGCAGTTCAATCAGTCTGTCCAGGATTCTAAGCAACTAATAATTGGTAGTCAACCTTTCCAACATTTGATATGGAAACATATTTGACTATACACTAACAAGAAGGTATATAGGCGAGTGCTAGGACGGCGAAAGGAACAATCAAAGAGGGCTTCTGGAAAGGACAATGCATGCAGCGAGAAACACTTTCCAAATCAATGCTCCTTCTGGCTGCAGTTGACTTGCATTCTCTTAGGATCCGTAGAGAATTCCACCGCCGACTTCTGCCCCTTAAACGTTAAGTCCTTTTCAGAGGGGTCAGGGATGGGAGACATGGGACAATCTTTGTTACCCAGGCCAGCGATTCTGCTAATGAAGGGAGAGCTCATTCTGCGGAGCGCTGCCGTAATGCTCTAGAAGTCTAGACGCTGTGCGGTGCTCACGGGAATTCCACTTTGAATTGCTGATATTCTGCGAATTCGAAGCAGTACGGGCCCGTGCGGTATAGAATGGAGGGCAACTCTACGTGGCTATTTTAATGACTGGGACCAAGTTTGGTGTCCAAAGTCTTAGCCTTCAGCACTTCAGAGGCAGTACTCTTACCCGATGGATTTAGAGCATCGAACTCTAAAAAGTTTTGGTTTTATAAATTTTTGTTGACGGGATACGTGACTAGTTCCCACGAGTAGAGAAGAAAAAATGCCCATTCGTGCAGAGATCCGTCGTACGCAGATAAGGCTAATTCGGAGGTCGCTAGGAATCCGAATATTCTGTTCGAGGCTGAGCTGGTTTTGAGATGGGCCTCCAGAGCCAGGTTGATCCTCGGCACGAGTCGCGAATACCTTGACCCAGCCCACCAAAGGCAAAAGGGAGGAATTGGAATAGGAGTGGGGAGGAAAAAGAGTAAGAAAAGGGGGACATCGACTATAGCTTAGCTTCGTGAATCCTCTGGAGAGTAACTGCCGAGAGTCATTGACCTCTACTTGGACCCCAGCACCAAAACCTAACCTAACTAGGGAACCTTTTTATTATTTGAGCTGTCTTCATTCAATCATATGTGATATAATCAACTGTGAATGCTGATAAACCACTAGATGTCCTTGATGAACTGCGTTTTTAATAAAATTATGAATAAAATGCAAGTCATTATGACGTACCAAGAAAATATTGCACTCATACTACTCGTGCGTTCTAGCAAATGTAGAAATGTAAAACACTTAGATTTCCCACTACGTCCAACCGCAAGGTCTCATTGGGTATGCCTGACAATAAGTGCAATTTTCTGCCTAGCCATTCCGAATCCACACGGGCATATTGGAGCTTCTAACACGAATGCAATTTAGTCTCGAAGTTTTGTTTTTTTGTGTTTTGCGCTCCTTGTTTCAGAAATGTATTTAAAATGAGGTGAATCTCTTGCTCGTCATGAGTTATTGAAATTTTTAAGACTCTTCAGCAGAAAATGTGAACTGCGATTGACAACAACTTTACTTCAAAAATCTACACTACTACGTGTAGCTTGCTAATATGTTCACTTGGCATTTCTCTGTTTGCTTATGTGAAACACAGACGACTAGAATTTTGGAATTCTTTCGATATCATAGGATAATTTGAGTTAATAATTCGAACAGTCACGGGTAACATATCCAGAATAGATACCTAGACCGCGCATAGATACCTTGAAAACTACTTAGAAACGGACAAGGAACCTGCTGAAAGTGGTTCATTGTACAATACTTTACCTCAAGTGATGAATACTTAATGGGATGGGTGTAAGATGGCGGTTCGGCCAGAAATAAAATATTTGCGCAACAGACCGTATATGGTTCAGGGCCTAGTTTCTCGTGACCATTTCCCACAAATGTAATGGGAAGTCATATCAAAAAGGTTTTTTTTTTTTAAATTGGGAAGCTTTCTCATGACAGCTATTACTCTCCAATGTTTGGCAGATATTCTAGGATTCGAATCTCGAACCTCCCGCTGAACCACGGCACTCATAACCAGAGATGAAGATGGAACTATTTTCTTTAAGTAATTCTTGGCTATCCCAATCAGCATAACGGTACTGTGACCAAGAATGATGTATCGTACCATGTGTCAGTATTATTCCAGCAGCAAGACACAAGTGGATATTTCTTTAGAACTGTTTATTGAGATGGCCAAAATTGTAAAGGGCCTTCCGTGGACTCTTCCTATATGCATATTGACTAGGGTGCAGAAGTATTTTTTTTCTTTGAGAATGCTTCTAATATGAAGGTCATGCAGTCTTTTGATGGTTTTCAGGAAAAACGATGTTAATTAGACGGTAAGATTTGAGTCTGAAGGGTTTCCCTACAATTGGATGTGTGCATATGTGCCGTCACCTTTGATGAGCAGGCCCAATCCTTTTAGATTTTTCTTCGAGAGAGCCTTTGGAGGTGAGCTGCGGCTGGAAAGGACTGCTCATCTCTTCGATTTCTTTAAATTAAATTTGAATTTGAAAAACCGGGATTATTTTACTTGAGTTCCAGGCCAGAGAACTTAATGCAACGAGATCTGTAAGCTGCTGGCTTCAAAGTTTGGGTAAGCATTTTCTCTTGGATCTCGTGTATCAAAACAACCAATGAAACGCTTGTATAAGAAAATTCTAGCGAAGATACCAACGTCAGCATTCAATGTTAGGAGTAGTAATGGTACTTGGGCCGAATCACACCGAGGAGATACCGAACATCTTGATAAGCACTCGATCCATCCCTTAACAACTATCTCTGAAAATAATCTATCTATTCTGGAGAAACTCGACTGGAATGAAAGTGGAAGAAGCCTGAACTGTATTTCATAAGTCAATCCAGCTACAATATCGATATCATTGTAGAGGCTTTCACAGCAATTGAAACAAACGCTTTAAATATTCGTCTGAAGGACAACGGGGACAAAATCAATTATTTCCTGTCAGCAAATAACCAGCATCTGTCCATCCTTTGAACAAAACGTCATTATCAGCAGCTACAGCTTCGGAAAATTTAGGAGTTGACCCACGTCGGAGTACATACTAACTTTACGAACTGTCATTGTTGTGGAAATTTAGCTCGGCCATATCGAGCGAATGGACAACAATACTGCAGTCAAGAGAGTCTTCAAATTCTAGCCCTCAATTTCCAGATTATAACGACCGCCGCTATACGGATCAAGCAATCGTGGATGCCAGGATACCTGGTCTGACGAACTGGCAGCAGTGTGTCTGGGACCGAAGCGGATGGCAAGCCGCAGTTTTTTTATTGCGTGGGAAGGTGGAAACCTTGACACTTCACGGGTCGGGAAGCCGATAGGTAAGTAAGGCAGTAAATTCTGGAACATGTATAACTGAAGACACCATCGTCCGTTTAGAGCTCCAAGGAATTGTATGATTTCAATATGTGAGATACTCCCTCAAAGAGAAATGTGTTCGCAGTGGCAATCAGATAAAAGAACGTAGAAAGACTGTATCGCTCTTAAAAGGTTTAGAATTCATTGGATTGGAATCTTCAAAGCTTCATCTTAAACTGTGTCATTAGTCTTTGTGATATTTTCATAGAAAAGATGCCACGCTCTCTTTTCGATATTTGCAGGTTGTCCTTGTATAAAGTCCAGTCCCCTACATCTCTTGGAAGAGATCCACTCACTCACACAACTTTAAGGTTGTTTCCCAGCTGTTTTTCTATAAGTACGCTCACTTTTCAAATAGTCTCCACTTTCTAGTGAGCATTTAGCAAACATAATGAACTGTTTATTCAGTTTCAGATTTTTATTCAAATGGAAAACATCAAATAATCACTATGCGCCATGGAGTTGAACTTGCAGTGACAACCCTACATAGAAGCGGAAATTGAATCTAGATCACCTGAGCAATATGGTATGAGAATAATTAATTACGTTGGGCATAATAATTGTCCACTTTGTTTTTACCGCAGCAGAGTATTTATAGCTACATAATCGCCGCATCGTAAATTAATTCATTATTGCAGTCATTACAGCAGACAGTAGTGAGGAAAAGTGTTGTCCACCTTTAAATGCCTTAAAGAAGTAAAATGTGGAAGCACATGGTGTACAAAAGTTTCCTACTACTGGCAGCTTTGGGAATGTTTTCAAGTCTGGATGAACTTCAGGTCGTATATACCGCACCGCATGAGCCATCTCTTGTTCATAGAAGTCTAGCGAAGAGAACGTAGAAGGAGGACGGCGGCAGAACAATTCCCATGATGGAAGGAACGGTGACATCAACAGACTTGCAGAAACAAGGCCAGTGTATAGGAAACAATTTGGTGGTGGATAAGCCCTTCGTGGACTTACGGCAGCACTCATACCCCCTTTTAGGTTACTGAGGCCCCCCGACCAGGGATAAAAGAAAAGATCTTGCCCTACAGGTTGGGGCTATAATTTTCCTACCACGTAAAAAAGGATCTAGTAATGAATCAATCAAGGGCCTAGGATATGAATGGATACACTGCTTACTACTCTGCAACATGGAAAAAGGACAACGACCTTCAAGCTTGCACGTTGAAAGATAGGTCCCACTACAGACAGCAGACAGACAAAAAAGGATGAGAGACTGCGATATCTATTCCAATCGACAACCAGGATAGCATCTATCCGGGTGCGGATTTATCATGTGACGTAAACTTAGGTAACAAATCTTGAGTTTCACGTAAACGAGCGCCTCATAAGGCTCACCAGCACTAGGCTCATATGCACTCACGACTCCACGATAATATCGACGACACAACTAAATACAACTTCTACGAGCTCCTGGACAAGGCATATGACCAATGGACCAGCCACACCGTTAGAAATGTTTTGGGCTACGTTAACGCAAAGCAAAGAATAAGGAGGATATTTTTGGTAGCGTGATCGGAAAGCACGGCCTGCATGTAACTACATCCGGCAACTGATATAGTACAATACCGCCACCGGCAAAAACGGAATACCAATGCACTGGGGTTTCTCGCAGACAACAAAAATAAAAAAGTAACAGAATTTTTTGCAGTAGAGAAAAGTTAATTATTTACAGTTACAAGTATTTCGTCACAAATATCACTTGGTAACAGTTTTGTTTTCACATCTGAAGTGAGTGTATTACGTGTCTCCCCATATACCAGAATAAGTGAACATTAATTGATCAATTTAAAGTGCAATCTATTAGTTAAACAGTTAAATTTACGCAAATTATTTAAAATGGAATTTCAAGAGCAAGGTATGCACAGTACTTTGCTACCTCGTTAGTAAATATGTATTTGTTTTTTTATTTCAATTTTATACTGTTACAACCCAGTAGACTTTTAAGTTCCTCTTTTCCCTTTTTTGTAAGTTGACGTAAAGTTTTTGTACATCCCTGTTCCTTGCTGATAAAATGGTGTCTAAAATATCGACATTAGGTCCAGTTATTCGGGAAAACCAAACTAACCACCCACAATCACACACTAACGGTACAATTTAAGTTGTAGTGTTGCGCAGGCGTATACTTATTCCTGCATAAATTCTGTTATAAAACGCTATGAAAAAAAAAACAAATTAACATTTTGTGTTCAATATTATTTCATTTATTAGAATAAAATACTGATTATTGAAAAAAAATTGGATTCACTCGAAATGCCTGCCTTTTGTTTTAACACGAGCTTTCAAACGTTGTGGCCATTGGGCTATAGTGTCACGCACAGTTTCCACGGACATCGTTGACGCTGCTTCGGTCAAAGGAGTCTTGCATGCCATGTTGTCCAATTCTGACCACAACCCGTAATCCAGCGGATTCAAATCTGGACTGCCCGACGGCCAATATTCTGCTGCTATAAAGCAATTAGTATTGACCCTGAGCCACTTCTGCGCGGTTTTGACTTTGTGCACTGGAGCAGAGTCTTCCTGGAAGATCTCCATTGAAATGGGTATTAGTCAAACCCTTCGCAACACCCTCTAGCACATTTTGTTGGTAAACTTATGCACCAGTTTTCACGTCTTTTTTGCAGAAATGGAAGGATATGAAACCTTGGTGAGAGACTCCCCACCAAAGCATTACGGAAGGGGAATGATAGCCACGTTGGAACCTTGGAAAAACTTTTTTCGCATAAATTTTATTATTTTGTGAAAATTGCTTCCATGTAACCGCCGGGGCGGTCTAAGAATTTCCTGATGGAAGGCATGGTGGCATTAACAGACTAGCAGAAATAAGTAGGAAAAGAGTAGGTGGCAGATGAGCTCTTCATGGCCTAACAGCAACACTCATACCCCCTTAGTAGGTTACTGGCTTTGGTGAAGTGCGGCCTCCAAGTGAGGACCATACACAAAATGTAAAAAGGAAAACGACCTTCAAGTTTCCACGTTGAACTACAGACAGACAAAAAAGGATTAAAGACTGCTATATGTATCTATTTATTGTGGTACATATTGTCACACAGCTAGCGGCAAACGCGAAAGGCCAATGGCGCCCTCGGAGATGCCACTGGATTTCACGCAGCCACCACAATGACAAGAGCTCGTTACAAGCTCTACGAACAGAGAAAGAAATAGCGGCTTCTCAAAAGGAAAAAATACAAGCATGAGAAGCTTTCGACCGAGGAGATAATTATTACAAATACAAATATTTGACGGAACAGACCGAATATACTCCCGAACCTAGCTTCTTGGTTGGGATGAAGTTTTGTATTTTAGCTTTGCTAGACGCAAAAGGGGAAGAATGTCACGTTCTTTTTTTGAAGAATACAAAGAAGAATAGTGCTGACGCAGAAGTACTAGAAATTCTTTCGCTGTTCCATGTATTCAGATACACATGTTCAATAGGGCTCAGCTCACGATCAATTTAGTTCGCTATCAGATAGCTATCCATCTGTTGCCATGAAGAAGTGATGATGCAGCACTAACTTTAGCAGACTTTATCTTAAGCACCGCGGAACTGCGAGCATATACCTAACAGGCGAATATCCTACTAGCGCAAGTAGAGCTGTCCTCATCTAAAAAAATTCATCTTCCTTTTAGAAGTTCTCTCTTGGTTGGTTGGTTGGGAGGTTGGAAGGGTGACGATAACCTCATCAAATAGGCCGCCGTTTGGGCCCGTTGTGTTACCCTCTAGAGAAACTGTCTAGTGGAGAAAGGTTGAAGTGGGGGATGTAAGGTGGGGTTAACTTTTTGGAGAAACGTGCTGTTCTCCAGAATTTTCCCAAAATTGTAACTTCTAAGATAACTTAGCGCGGGCAGGACGTGTCTTGCCAGATGTTTGTGTCTTAGCGCGCCTGTTGCAGGACATTCACGGAGTAAGTGTCCGACGATGTATTTCTCTTCCTTGCATCCCCATCAAGTGCTTAAAGACATCAGTCCAGGTGTGTAGGCGTGTTTGTTCAGGTGGATGTGTCCGTCTAGTGAAAAGTAGTCCCGATCTGTTCCAGATTCACTGCGTAATTAAGATATAGCATTTGGCAATAAACCCCGCTAACGATTCTCCATTGATGTGTGACCCATCGGTGTACACTTCTATTTAAGTTATGATCTGGTAATTCCTAGGCAAGCCACACGTTTGATATTCGATATTAGTGAAATGACGTACACATTTCCTCTCGACTATCGGCCACCATATAAACACTCCATAGAGTAGGATGCAAGTGTTAATGCAGTAGATTTGCTTCGGTTTCAAACCCCACGTCTTACCAAAAGCCCTAAGGCATATCCAGTACGCCCTTTTGGCTTCTTTTATTCTGTTTCCTAGATTCCATCTCTAAATTAACTTGTTATCCAGGATGACCCCAAGATACCAATACCCCTGAAAAATGGGACCTGGAAGTCCTGTAACTTGCGGCTTCTCGTGAAGAAAACCGCAGCAGTCCACCCAACTCTTCGTGCCCTTCCAAGTATTCAGATGTTTCGTCGTAAACAAGATTGCGAGGTCATCAGCATAAGCTAAGTATATATTTGGATCCATTTCTATTCAGTTATATCAGGAGTTCGCCCACCGCCATTATCCATACCAAGGCTGAAGGAATTTCCAATTGAGGGATCCAGCTCTGGACTCTATCTACCTTTCCTGCTTCAGTACCTAAATCAGCTGTTATTACCCGGTTGCATAACATGTGCTCAATGAACTTATTTATTACCTTCCTCTAGCTGTACCTGAAGCGGGATTCCATAATACTCCTAAACATTTTGTTGTTGAAGGCTCTTGAAGACAACGAAAGCCCCTTCTTTATATTAAGGGGATCTTCCATGATCTCCTTTAGTTCGATGTGATTTGTTAGGTCTTTCCTGGTTCTTTCCTCCTCAACTTTACCTCATGGTCAGAATGTGGAAGTCTCAATCCCCATACGCATATGTATACTATGTATGTACATGTTAGTCATAATAAAAATTTGCATCTAATTCATTATACTCATCTACCTATGTAAGTAAGCAAAAAAAAAAAAAACACATTTCCATTTGCCGTAATTTGCGTCTACAAATTCTAGCCTTTGAAATAGGGTGTCTACCTTCTGACACCTTTTATAGATTCAACTAAAATAATTTATTAGTTACCACCAGTACGTATGCTTACATGTAAGAATAAATTTACAAAATTTTAATTAAATATTCATAGCTCCTGAAATTGCGGAAGAACAAACATTAATCCAAATTGAAAAACAAAACAAAAATTAATTAATGCAAATGCCTTATCGATCCCCAAACAAATCAAATCAAATCACGACAAACAATCTCCATGCACGTTAAGTACACAGATTATTTAAGCCCACATTCATAATTCGCAAGCCACAAAAACTTTGAAATTATTTCGTCATCGAACTCTATCGGATGCAGTAACCTACAATAATTGGTTTCTACGACAAACTCTACAAAACAATTTCCTGCATACTCGTACACTTATACACCTTTAACCCATTTGCCGGCGTGCGCTTATTAATATTTTTTTATTTGTGTATCCAAAAGCTATGCAGCACAGAGCATACATAAGTTAGATGTATCTAAAGACCCAGTAATCAAGAAGAAAAAAAAAATAAACGCGGTTGAGGACTAAACATCCAAATTCGAAGGTAAACCATCCGTGAGATCCGAATAGCCACACCACTAAAAAAAAATTCAAACTTGAACCATCTCTGATAACCGCCACACAAAACCTCATCTTAAAATCTGAAGACAAAAAAAAAACAAAAAGCTACAAAATTTTCAATCTTTTTCTTCTTTCCGCATTGAGTTTGGGTTGGATTTGAGTGGGGGAAAAGCAGTCAAACACACACACACACGCACCAAAAGCACCTTAGTATCTAACACACCAAACTGATCATATGCTGCTTCTGTTGCCGATGATAATGATGATGAATACATTTTCATTTTTACTATTCGCATGTTGGTGCTGTTTGTCACTATACGAGTAGTAATCGATTCTTTTTCTACTTTTGCCATAGTACGCTGTGGCAATCACACCACAAAACAAACAAAAAAAAAAGTATCTCAGCAGGCGACATAAGTATCTGTTGTCAAACTGTTTGTCTCTTTCGGGCAATTTAAATTTCTAATTCATCAGGATTTAAAACTAAAGTGATCTTTAGAAAACTGTTGAGTTATCGGTCGTCGTTCAAATCGAATAGATGGTGAATTGAGAGGTTCATCCTTTGGGAACAAAAGTGATATCGTGTGATAAAACGAAAAAATATTATTTTCTTTTTTATTTTAGTTTAGTGTTTGTTTCCTTTTTCTGAAAAGTGTTTGTTTTTATTTTGTTTCCTTTTTTATCGTTTTTTTTTACTAAATAAAAGTGTAACTAAAAAACCACATATATACAAAAATTTTAAGTATATATACATACGTGAACCCACTGAGGGAGGATTAAACGAAAAAAATCGAATTTTACGCGTAAAATTTAAGAAAATTTAATTCTCCAAGAAAGGATAACAACAATTCCTGACTGATTTGCGTTACTAAATTTATTTAGTGAGCAAAAGTTTCGGTTTAACTTTAACAACTTAAAAAAACGATTTTTTTTGGTTGTGTCCTTGTTTTATTATTTTTTTATACAAAGTGAGTAAAGTTTATTTTTATTTTATAAACTTCTGGTGAATTTATTCAAAATAGTGCTGCAAAACCTCATTACTGGGTCCTCAGGGACTTATGGCTGTATAAATTCAGCAGATCCATGTGTGTACGATCTTTAAAGGGACGACATCACTAGGCTGCATTCTATAAGAAATCTTAGGAATTTGAAATTACAGATCTGCCATTTGAAATAAAGAAAAGGATTAAGTAGTTGTGACTTGAATTAAAATTCCAGTCAAAGGAACTGTGCTCCTTTCATGCTTGAAAAGGCATCCTTTCTGCAACTGACGCTCGTTTGCACTATTTGCCTTATTTTCAATTAATAGCATTGCAATTGCATCCTTTCTATTATTTTCAAGTCCTAAGCGCATGTTTGTACTTTTCAGCAAATTAAAAAATACATTTCAAAAGGATGATAGTGCATCCAGAAAGGGTTATCTGTATTTCACAAACTCCAGAGAATTTTTTGCACCCAGACAAACATTTCAATATTCTACGGTGAACTCGCAGAATGTCCTTCCGGCACAAATTTTGAGTAATGATAATTAAATTTCACGTACATCCCTCCTGATTTATACTTTTGTCAAATATTATATAAATTGTACAGCATTTCTGCGCAATTTAAAACACTAAAACGAAAAATGTCAACTGAATGATAGAATATCCTTTCATTCAAAAAGAAGACCTTTTTGTGCGCAATTTTTGACCAATTCGGAATCAAATCAAGTAAATAATAATCCTGGTCTATGAATCTTCTAAGTATTTTATAAATTTCAAAACATTTTAGCACAATCTAACAAAGTATGACCAAAAATGTGGACTAAATGATACAACGTCGTCTCATTCATTCAAAAAAGAATACTGTAGAATGCTTTAGGATAAAAGATAAAAGTACATATGTATGTACATATATATAAGGATTATAAGGGTGAAATGCTTTAAGAGAAGTGGTAAATTCGGCTTAAAATTCAGTTAGAATGATACTCATACAGCGAAATTTATTTTTATGAATTTATTTAAGTACAGCTTCAAGTCAGACTTACTGAAACTTGAGCCTAAATTCCTTATACAGCTAGCTTCTCATATTTTTAATTTGAAAAGAAAAAATAAAAGGGGTTTGCAACTTAGCAAGTTTTGACTGAATGCCTATTTACGATCAAAACTGTAGTTAATTTTAAATTAAATATATTAAAACTTGAGCCTTACTTATATCCCCTATAAAGGGAGTCTTAGAATCTTAACAATATTTGACTGAGCGCTCTACAAAACTAAAGATTGTCAGAAGCTTGACTTGAAATTATGTTCGTGTGGCCCTTTAGTCGAGTTTTACTTAAAATTTAGTTAAACTCGAATCTAAATTTCAAATAAATGCAGCTTTTCACATTTTATACTTAAAAAAAAATAAGAAAAAATAGCCCAATTGCCTTTGCATCTCAAGAATTTTCGACTAAATGTCAACTAAACTTAAAAACTTTTGTAAGTTTGGCTTAAAACTCAGACTTAAATCTAATATTGAATTCTAACCGTGCAGCTTCTTAATTTTGCCAATGCACCTTAACAATTTTGTTACCATGCAGCTTACCTTGTTTGCCTTTCTACCATTTCAGTATTTGACTAAAGGTCCAATTAAGCTAAAACAGCCAAGACTTGTCGTAAGCTCGGTATATAATTCAAGCTTGAAACTCAAATTATGCAGGTAATCAATTTTGTCCTTGCGCCTCAAAAATTGTCGGCGGAATGCCTACAAAGTTAAGAACTCTCATAAGCTTGACTTAGAGTTCCATATTCGCACAGCTTCTGAAGTCCTAAAAAGTGGCCCTTAGTATTTTTGAATATAGAAATTATAATGCTAACAATTTTTGACTGAATGTCCAATAAAGCAAAGAATTGTCATAAAATGGGCTTGAAATTCAGATAAAAATTATGCTTGTGGGTAATCGAATTCTAGGTCAGATTTAGTCAAACTTATTACTGAAAAAAACACAAATTTGTTACGGGCTGTTTCTCCTGTCTCACTTTTGCAAACCTTTGACGCGTGTTTATTGAAAAAATAACATTTTTATGCTATCTCCAAAATAGAATTTTACGATAATTTTCAATCAAGAAACCGTGATGTAACCTTTTTACAAAGTTCTTAAGCAAGATTTCCTTATAACCAATTTAAAATAAATTTTCATCTGGTACCGCAGCTAAAATTCTTTAAATTACTTTTGCTTTTAGTTCCCGCGGCGTTTAATTATTTTGTTCTTCTTCTTTTCGAATATTTCCTTGAAATTTAAATTAATTTCTTATTCATTTATTTAAATTTAAGAAACACGTTTTTTTTTATAGATTCGATAGTTTGTGTGCTTTTTTTTCCATCTTTCTTAAACTTGATCCGCAAATAAAATTGAGATTTAGTAATGCATTTGAGTTGAAGGTTCTCTTAAAGGTGATTTTATTTGTTTTCTTCTTAAAAGAATATAAAGACAATAGACGATATATAAATAGTGACACTAATAAATTTAAAAATTGGATGGGTTTTTTGATAGAAACTTGTAGTAAATTTTAGTTGTCGTTCGGAGAACTATCCAAAATAAAATATTTTGTTATCAAAGCGAAGGCATTTATTTCATAAGTTTGAGTATTTTTTGTTACTATGACTTACTATGACTAGTGGAGGGGAAAAAATAGACACAAACAGTCAGCAGAGGGTTTAAGGCCAAGCTTTTCGAAGCCATTTTCTTTTACTATGACTCAGTGTATAAAAAATGTAAATATTTGTTCCAAACAGCTCGTAAATAACATAGGGCTTGGGTCAATTTTCTTGCTGCAATTCGTATTGTGCATGTTAGACTCGTGTTAGATTTGTTGCATACTATAGAGAAGGTTAGGGATAAAGCCAGTGTTAGAAAGGCGGAACCAGAAGCTTTTTATCTCAATTGCTACTCCCCCAAAGTAATTAGACATTCTCAAGAGACAATGCATTTTTACCAATTTTTTAGGCCTCCCTAACAATTCAGAATGATAGGCCTAAATTTTTTCCGCAATCATATTCAATATTAATATGATTGGAAAATAATGGAAGTTCTTCAGTCCTGCTTCTAGATCTGCTATAACTCATGAATCGACGAACTGTCAAATAAAGTTCTTTTTCTATTCTTATTCGCAAAAAAAATAGCTAACAGAGCATTACAGTGTCTGTATCTTCCTTATTGTTATCTATACAACTTCCTCATAAATTATTTAAACGAATTGCCACAGACGAGTACTTGTATGCCAGCTTCTTCGAAACTCCTGCTATTTCTTAATAACAGATCTAAAAAACAAAGTTCTTTTCAGATTAACCCAATTGAATACCATTTGCAATGCATTCGACATAATGGTTCTCAATTTTGTGACGAACTTATAGAATCAGCCTAGTTTATGGCTAAATCATAAATTATCCATGGTTCGATACATATTCATAGAAAAAATTGTTCTAGAATATGAAACTACTGAATAATTTCTACCGATGGTATGGAAGTGTATTTGGCTCAAGAACGGCTGAATGAATTTGAATAAAATTTTGCAAATGGGAAGTATAAGACCTAAAAAGTCTACGATGGAATAATGTCTCAGCATATTCTGAAGTTGAGTAGTCTGGTTTACCAAAGAGATTTTTGCAAGGCAAAGGCCTACACAAAGTGGTATGTTCTCTAAGTTGGTAAAGATCTCTAAGCAATCATTATACAACAAGGCAAAAAAAAACGTATGAACTCTTAACCCAAGGTACACAGTACAAAAGGATAATGTGTAGTTTAGATGGTAGAGGCAGGAAGGTGCCATGGTGTAGTCACCGTACCTAGCTATAAGCATAAGAAACTGTCAACTCTCATAGCATACTCTAGCCTATGTCAGTATCAAAATAGAAACCTATAAAAAGCTTCAACACTCATTTATCACCAAGTTTGAGTCATAACGACTAATAACTAATTATGCATGGAGGGTAGCCTAAAGTATCAAACAGATCTGGTTACTTAACTACACTCTTGTATACTCGTTAGCCTCGCTGGGTATGTTAAGAGAAGCAGTGGCTTAGCTCATGGGTATGTGCCATCTCTTGATGTTGTCTTAAAGTAATTTTCATTTCCAAACCAGATAGAGATGACTATGCTGTGAGTATTCATGCCACCGTGGCAAAATATCTAGTAGTACTCCTAATTCTTTATAGTAAGCTGAAGGTGTACACACATGTTGAACTAAAATCGACTGGGGATATCCAATCTGTAGGCTGATTTACAAAATCTCTATTTCTAAGTCCTGAAGGAATCTCGGTCCTATTCCGCCTCAGAAATCGCAAATTAAATACCAAAATCGTTCTGACACATAATCTGTCTGCCATTTATCTATACTATCTGCCATATGTCATGATTGACCTAAACTTTGCTACCCAGCATCGCTTTCAATTACAAGCAATCTTTAGCTATTTTAACCTTCGATATCACTTTTTTCACTTCTCGATATTACTTAACGTATTTTTTAAATTGCATTTCCTCTCACGGTCCAGGGGAAGTCATTAGATGACGTTACCTTTTACATTCTTTACCAATTAGGTTTGCAAATCAAGAGAATAAAAAAGACCAAACTAAAACCACCTCTTTGCCATTCCTTACTGTTGCACATCGTTACAAGCCGCCGCGGTCTTTTCTTTATTTTTTTTATTTTTTTTTTTTTTTGCAACACCGGACGAAAGATTGATTTGTCTAGATACAAGTATTTTCTTTAGGAATCAATGGTTTACACACGTCAAAAAAAATTAACAGCTTTGTACAAAATCTTATGGATAAAGCGCAAGCCAGACTTAATTAAATTTCCTCACCTTTTCAACGAAATTGGTTTCCTACTGAATTGCAAAATTTTAAGTCGGCCCTGCGGTGCAGGAAATATAGGTGATTAGCTTGAATTAATGAGAATTTGTTTTTGCATTCATAAAAGCCGTCTCGTTCTTTTTTTGTCATGAAGTTGTTTTAATAGACACCCGACCGATTGACTTAGTTTGAAAGGAAATCGTTTTAATTGATAGTTGATGGCTTCATGCATGCATGCATACCTTTAAGTATCTTTTCGGTTCTGCGTACCTACGTTCTCTTGGTAGATTCTTTTGAAATATTTTTAACGCGCTTAACGACTGGATGCATTTGTCCTAATCTAATCTATATTTAATGAATTTCACATTGAATTTTTTAGGTTTCACTAGAAACCATCAGTTGACTCTTAGGCTTACGCCACATTGAATGACATTGGAATTTGTGCGGTTATTCTAGGGAAATCTCTTTGGAAAAGTCATTATGGGAATGAATGCATCCAGTCAGAGTATTTATAATTGACAATTGATTCTGTCATCTCTCTGACGTGAAGTAGGAAGGTTCTGACTTAATGAGAATTTAGTCATCACTTTCCTGAGAAAATATTAATGCGCCTTGCTATTTAAATTGACTGCATTGTCACTCAAATTGAATTTTGTTTTTCCATTCATTTAGGTTGGGGATTTTTAAGGCACAAAAGGGTTTATGCCAGTAATTCAAGGGATTGACGTAGAGCTAGATGCGTAAGCTAAGATAAAAAAATATTCTATCTGACGGTTTGATTCAGGAACTACTTGCATTTCACTACGAAGAGTAGTAGTAGAGGAGATGCTAACAGCTTCTTCCCTGCGGATTTGCTTAGAGTCCTATTGTTTCCGCATTGTGTTGCAGTCAGTTGGTCAGTGAAACAAATTCCCAGCCTTGTGTCCGCTTTCTTATGTGAAGGAATGCGGAGCATTCCGTGGAAATATGAAGAGGTTTCGTCACTCTGAAAGTATATTTATTGACTGGATCATGTAGAAGGTTGAGTCTGTGGAGATGCGTTTTTAGGAAGCAGTATCCAATGAGGCTAGAATTTTAAGCTTGTACCTGTCCACATTCACAAAAGAACTTTTTTTTTGTGTTAAAATAAAAAAATATTTATTTGTGCAGAACTGCATTGGAATATTAACCCAGATAGTGTTGGACTTTGTAAGAGCCAATTTTCTTGGCATTTTCCTTGAGGATACCGACTAGAATTTTCAGGACCTATGAAGGGTCAAGTTGCATCAATTATACCGGTTTGTCAGCCATCTCATTACCCTTATGTTCATTATGAACTGGGGTTTAATTAAATTTGTTTTTCGGTCTCTAGGACTAGCTTGGATTTCATCAACACTGATCCTAATTCTTTTAAAGTTGCTTGGCTATCCGAGTTGTATACGGGTAGAAGTAGTGATGCCACATATGCTGACGAGCATTACGCATTGGTCAATAGCACTGTGTTGCCATCATCGGTGGATACACCAAAAATAAAAGACACAGATCCGTCGTTCATCGTAGAATCGTCAGTGATCCAGACACGGTTTACTGTGCGGGGTTTGTAAATATCCCACTCTTCCCTGGTCAGCTCGTAAGCCTGCTTCAGATTGGGAGACGGTATCGTTGAGAGACCCCTAAATATATGATAGATGGCCCTTAAGTGCGTTTGAATCTACTATCCTTTGATGATCTCAATGCATCAAGGAACGCAGTTGAGCTTAATCTTGGTCTTTGGAATAAACTTACGCTTCCCCTACACAGGGCAGAGTGCTCGGTGAAACTTCTTAAGATAACCAATGCTTCGAGGGATCAACGATTGGGTGGAAGTGAAATTTAGTTCACTTGCTCAAGGGTCTGTACGAAATGAAAGGATCGCCAAAATCCCAAAGTAACCCTCACCTACCAAAGCAGGACTAGAACTTCCAATTGCCTTATGTTTCTAGAGCCTTAGAGAACACGAAACCAAGATGCATTTCGGTCCACATTAAAACCAAGCAGTTATGTACCAGGATTTAGAAGGCATACCAGTAAGATGTAGAAACTTCGATTTCATTTGTTTTTCCTTTATAGTCGATGGCTGTAGTTGCTGTTCCCCGATAGGGCCCTACACCATGGATATCTCTAGTTATGATAAAATTTTGTGTAAGTACGTTGTCATGCATGTAAAGGCAACAGATTCAAGCAATTAAGCTCCAGGCAAGAACTGCGTGGCAGCTAACGTGCATTACAGATAATAACGACAAAAAGTATCTGAGAGATCTTTTGATTTCTTTCAGGCATCCTTGTCTTCAAAATCCACTGATGGTCGTCGATAAAAACCTGTTTAGTGCAACATGTTTCAGCAAATCCCATTCATAATCACAACACAGCCTATCGTCAGACAGAACATAAAATATTTTGTATCTCTAACCAACTGTTGCTCCGTGCTAAGACTATCCAAACTCCACTTAATTCATAATTAGCTCCCGTACCAATTTTAAAACAATCTCATCTTCTAGTCAAATTTTATACAATTATATAACTTCAAACACTAGCGCATAAAATTATCGAATACGACTCATGGCAGATTGGCTAAAATTTCATTGTCAGCCGAAACCCAATCGGTATTCGAACCACGTTACCATATGACACGACTTGCTGTGCATAAATTTTTCACATTTTCATTCATTCATTTTGTTTCATTTGGATGAACAGTCATATCCGATACTCTTTGACGGTTTGCTAATTACAAATTGTATCCATAGATACACATTGTATAGATTTTGATTTGTCTCCTCTTCATTATGATGATGCTTTCGAAACGCGGAAGTATCTAGATTGCTACCTATCTTCGTGTTCGCATATGATTAACTCTGCCAATTGATTGGCTATGAATTCTTAAATTTTGATAATTATATCTCAGTTTTTGGTAACTGATCGATTCTTGAGTCACCACCAATCAAGGGGATATCTCAAGGTCCAAATCTATGATGTATCTTCGACAGTAATTTTCGTTTCGTCTGATGTGTGCTTTCACATTTTTTTCAAGAGGCATTCGCCTCTCTTTTTTATGAGCAACAAAAAAACTAATTGTAATTCCATATGGAGAGGCCGCACGAAATCGTATAAAATAAGGATAACCGCATCAACCTTTTGTACCGATGATGATTTGCTATTCAAAACTGACACCCAATTGACGTCATTCGTTACTAAATACCTGCATGAAATGTCCACAAGTTGCTTAGTGATTTTCAACACGTTTGAAAGTTCTTTGAATGTTTCGAGTCACACATTTTTTAAGAACAGCAACAAAACAAAAACTATTGAAACCCCAAGATGAACAGCACATCGCTCAAATGTTATCGAAAAAAAAAATCCAAGAAGTAGAAGGCTTTGTGGCCCCGCTGTCGGTTATTCTGTGCATATTAATGAAAGGCCCATCAGAAGTACGAAAATTAAAATGAGAAAATAAAAGTATCTGTCTCTGGTTAGTAGATTTAATGATTTAAAGATATTAAGCAAAAGCATGGAGTTAAAAATAGTCATATAGGCAACACGTTTGATGGCATAGTGGAATAATTTAAGCATAGGACCGGTATGTTTTACATACACATGATCCACAACAGTCGCTATATGACCGAGGTGACCATGGAAGATCAATTTAATTTGGATTCATATGAAAAGCTTGGGAAGAAGTTTTGTTATTTTTTTTCTGTTGGTTCTCTGTCTTCTGCTTCAAGTCATATGATTGTTTTTGAGGAAATGTATAGGAAGAAAGAGAGATATCCAAATTAATTGGAGACGTCGAAATGAGTTGTAAGTATCTTTTAAGATTATGGACACGAGCTGGCATGGGAAGTCGGCTGGTGGCCTATTGTTTATGGTAAAATTTTGTGCGGAAGATTCCATTCTATGTATCTAGGAAACAGAGTGCGTCAATTTGGACTTGTAGAGTACTTTTTCATTGGCACGCTATAAAGCCATTCGACTGTGTTATCTTTCGAATTAGAACAAAATGGTTGTCAAAGTTGTCAAACTCAAGGAAACCTTAGAGAAGATATATACATACATGCATACATTAGTGTCTTCCGTAGATTGTTCATTGGTAATGCCAATCTACCGTCTGTCTACCCGTTTAGAACTAAAACCTTGTCAAAGTCAAGGAAGTCTTAGAGAATATAAGTGTCTTCCATAGAAAGGGAATTGTTCTTTGGCACTTTATAAAACCAAAGTTGAAAGTCTTGTCTAAGATAGCCAAGCTCAAGGAAAACCTTAAACTCTCTCCAGAAAGAGAATTCTTCGGGCACATTATAGTCTCAAGATACTAATTCCATCTAGGATAAGTGTATTCCATAGAGACACGATAGTGCTTTGGTACATTGTACCTCCAATTTACTATCTACCTATTTAGAGCCAAAAACTTGTCACCGTCGAACTTAAGGAAACCTAAGAAGATAAGTGGCGTCGATAGGGAGGTGATTAACGTGTTTTATATTTAAAAGACATAGCTGAGCCGTTGATCAGCAGCGTGTGAGTTTTTCATCCACTAAAATCACATCCTGGCACCCTTCCTTAATCTATATTTTACTACGGTCCGCTTGACGCTTTTTCGTCAAAAGCTTGTAAATAAAACACTATCTGCTCACAATTTTCCTGCCGTCTTGTGTATAGGTGACCGTTGGCTTACATGGCCCTAGTGGCATGCTCGGCGATTGACTTAATGTGTGAATTTCAAAGATGTTAGATGCACTGGTCCTTTGATTAAAAGCTGCAGTGCTGCCATGCCCTTTCTCGAACCAGTGGCACCAGTGCATCGATTGATAGTATTCATGCAATGACACAGACTGCATGCAAGCCGGGGAAAATGTGTCCTTCGATGGATACGACATAAAAAGCGAAGTTGGTGCGGGAATCTCACTTGATGCTTTCAATCATTTTGTTAGTTCAGTTCAGCAGTCGTTGCTGCTGAATACTTAAGTTTTGTGGATGACAACGAAAACTTCAAAAAACCTGTTTTGCACACATTTTTGCATACGTTTAAACTAGTCCGACAGGGACCTATGAAACAAGCCTTTCGTATGCCGATACCACTGATGTCAAAACATCTTTATCTAGGCTCGGCTCAGTCGATGCTGTGCCTGTTTCAAATAATGAAATGCCGTTGATTGACCAATTCATTGTCGTCTTACAATAGACTATAAACCTCATCAATAGCCACACAATAGCTTTTCGAAACCCTCCGTTGTTTAAAGGTTAGCGTTTGCCGACTATATCTAAACCGCAACCACTTTTAGAACCTTCGATGTAAATTTCAACTGGAGAGGATTATATCGACTAGGATACTATTGTTGCACCTTTATTCAAGTGCTGCTTAAGCTGAGAATTTTGGTGTGCTCTCTATGTATGGCGTACCTCCTAGAGCTAAGGTCCTCAAAATTTAAAAAAAGAATCTCAATGTGAGACAAAAACAACATAAGGACTCCATCAAGCCAAGGAATTTGATAACTTCTATGAAAAAAGAAATGTCACTTACAATCTCAGACCCAAAAGGTCCCTCAAATCATTCCAATCCAAAGTTAAGAAACTGCCAAGCAATAGGGACCGGAAGTATTCTGGTAGAGGCTCTACATTCCCTCTTAAGATCGAGAAAATTGATCATCTCATTCGCAGACAACATCTAGTCTTTCTAAGATTCAATTCAACTGCGTTGAGAACAGTCGTGTTGTCTGTCTGCTTACACAGGCATCTAGCATTCGATCAACTAACATCCAGTGAATATTGATCAGCTCGATAGTCCGTGGCTGGCTATATTTTTCAAGAGATTTTAAAAAGCCCTCTGCTGATATGTTCATCTGTGTGCAACTCTATGCTCCCTTGTTTCTAGTCGCCCTTCCAACGATCCATCGAAAGTAGTTATAAGCCCTCGTAATCAAAGCTGAACTTATTACCTTACCCTCATAGCAAATGGGAGCACACAGGGTATATCATCACTGACCGCATTAAGACTACAAAAAGGTTCAAATGGAAACCATGGAAATGTATCTACGTGCGGAAGCTCACGTTCTACAGCAATTTCTGTCGAGGATAATGCCTTTTTTTCAACGGCTTCTGTCTTAAGGTGGCTCGGAGCCATCAGATAAGAAACAATTAAATTTCTAAGAATACTTTATCACTGGCTGTCTAAAAATAAACGCTTCAAGTGTATTTAAATTATTCAGCGGTCTGACGTCTGTCGACGACAGATGTTGAATTTCTAATTTCAAGCTTCGCGTTTCGATATAAGTCGAATATAAGATCAACAACCTGAAGTAGCCTTAAAACATGACTGAAATAAATAAATCCAAGATACATGCTTATATCTGTCGTCCGATAAATAGGTTGGTACTGTCTCAGTAAAACAAAAAAAGAATTATCTGAGAAAAATATGATTTCTACGTTGACCAGACTTTGTGATTTTTTGATTGGACTACCAATACTATGGAGTCCTGTTCTTTGTATCCTTCCCTTACTTCTTAAACGTGTCATTTATTATTCGCGGTAATATTACCAAGTTCATGGTTGTGTGTTTATGACGGATAATCCTACGGAGAAAGTAGAGTGGAACGTGGTAAAAGAGATAAAACAGGCTACTATTGGTTTTGATTTTAAGAACCTTCATAAACATTCTTCGAAGTAATCTCTGACATTCACAAAAGGAATCGACATCAGGATCAAACTTTGATGAAACCATGGTAGTAGAACTGGTTAAGATGACTTGTCACGTCTAAGAAAGCTAAAAGTGGTCGAATAAATATGCGGGTGGTTCCCAAAATATCTAGCATCTCCTTGTGCAAATCCTTAAGCTTCCATTGATACTCTTAATAAAAAAAACGATTCTGATGATCTGTCCATTTCTTAAGTGAAATAGAACAGTCGGGGATCTCTATCCGAAGATATTTCTCCCAACAGATCTTTGTTTCAAATCTCAACTCTTTTTGGAGAAGTTGTAAGCAGATCACTCCAATCTTTTGCAAGATTTTATCTCACCCAACAACTACGAATAAACTCCGGGATCTTTGCTATTTGCAAATGAATTCTGCCACTGGCTCAGGCAGGATGAGCCAACTGTGTTGATCCGAGTCTGTGCGGAAAAAAATTCGCATCAGCAAAGATATCGTTTCGAGAGAAATCCTCTGAAAATTTATTACTTACACTCAGCTATGAAAAGAGATCGTGGATATCTACGCAGTGGGTTCTTATTCTATTGATTCATCTTCTCTAGGTAAAATGGAATATCTGCGTGCATGGCTTGCATTAGATACAAACTCAATACTGACGGATTGACGGATATTGTAAGAGTAATTTTTTCCTTACTTACACTTGGCCACAGTTGACCAGTTTCACCGTTCCTTTGTCTAGTGTAGTACAAGACTCTCCTATCGCTGCGTATCCCTATACACAAGTCAGAGTCAAGACATTAAGGATTGCACACATTCCAAAGCCGATAATGTGTTAATACCAGGCTGTTCTTTACGTCTGATCGCTGCTTATACTTCATCGTTTAGTGCTATAAGGATATTCGTCCCGCACAACGCCTGCACCACGCCACGTCTGTGGATTGGGCCTTAGGGTGTAGCATTGGTATATATCACCCCTTCCTTGTAGCAGGATCGTCAAAGAACACATGTTGTATAAATTTAATGCCACTGATGCATGTTAGGTGTTCGCTCATGAGGCACGGCGCAAAAAGTTTATTCATGACCACAAATTGTGTGTCTCAATCCAAAATTTAGATCAATTTTTAACAGTGAAATACTCATACGTCCTACGTACATCGTTTCGATCGAAGTTTCATTATTTTTGTGGCAATTTGCAAAGGTTATGAAATTCCTTGGCACATTTAAGCTACCACATCCATCAAAGATGCAATAAAGTTTTTATTTACGAGTCAAAGCAGGCAACGTCTTAAAATATTTAACTTTATCGCTATGGATAATGTTCGCTATGCACTAAAACTTAACTCTCTTGCAGCTACAATCTGTTAGAAGTGCTAAAAGTGCTCGCTGTGCTCATGCATCTGCACATAAAAATTAGAAAGGAAACAAGCTAAAAGGGCATTTTTCATCATGCATATGGCGACGTTGAAATACGTTACAAATTGCGTTAATAATGGGCATTCTTCAGCGGCAACAAATGTATCTAGACATTTTTTTAACTACCTTCGTAGTATTACATCATCCACCCAGCCTATGAACTATGGCTTAGTGTTAGCCTCGAAGTGATCCACTTTAAATCTGTCTTCCTGTTTATCTAGCTAAACTGTCTCACTATCGGGTCAACAATTTTCAAATATGTATCTTTCGCCAGTCAATTCTAGGTGTCACCGGTTATTTTTGTTTACCATCATTTCGTTTGTCTTTCATGGTAAGTGAGGTGACATAAATCTATCTAGAGCTAAGAGATAATCCACTGTTTAGCAAAGATAAATATTTCTTTTGACCAACTTTGAGGAGGGAAAAAAATGAACCTAAGGTCGTAAGCCGGCTGCATGATCTATTGTCTCTTTTAACGACTCCATGGATAGGTGATAGGTTATTAGTGACACATCACTTTGTTGAACTCCGCGGTTTTGAAGCAATGCAATTTAATTACCACCACGTAATGAGTTTTTTGAAATTAACTCGTAAATAAATACGTTTGTGCAAGATTTTTGCACATTTTACTTAGAAAGGGGCACGAGGCCATCTGTAATGAGGTGCTGCTGCGAGAATTGCAACCCATTGTAACCATTAACAATAAAAAGATTCGCAAGTACATGCATATTTGTAATTTTTGTATATTTTTTCTGTCTTTCCAGAATAACTTAGAAGATGAGTCCCGAAACCGAAACAATTCTTGTGCATCGTAATAAAGCGATTGAGAATTTGGAGACGAATTGCACGTCGACAAAGTATCCGAAGGAAAAGAATAACAATTGTGAGAACCTGTCAAATGGAAAGGTTCTAGATGAGAGTGTTCTTCAACAACCTGCCAAAAGTAATGGATTTATCGAGCAAATTAACGTCAAGGAGGAGGCACATCATGCTAATGCCCAACAGGATATCGGAACTGATCCAAATTTTAAGAGACAAGTGGTTTGGTTTAATGCAATCGGATTCTTAATACTTCATATGGCCGGTATAGTGGGCCTTGTGATGATGAGTCTGGGGCAGGCCCACACTATTACGGTGTTTTATTGTGAGTATTGTGACATTTGTGTTGAAATTTTTAGTACCACCCCATGTTGAAGAACTTTTACAGAGCTGAACCCTTCAAGTACACTAAGAAAAACCCCAGTGAGGTTAGGTCAAACTGAAGCCAAAGGATGTGTAGTCTTCTGAAGGTACCGGTAGCCGAGGCTATTGGCACTCGAAAATTTAAATACTCCATGCCAGGAATATGCTTACGTACAAATACGCTTACAATACTATCGGGAGTTGGTATTTCTCAAATTCTTTCCTTTAGTTCTCGGCACTCTATATGGAAACCTGGACACTAGGCTAGTCTCTCACTAATTTAAACATATAGGAGATTCATCGATCCCAAATTTGTTCAGATACGCTCGATAGCAGCCTTATCCGGTTAGCATATAGTATCATCTGACACCGTCCGAAATGCCCAGACCACCTTCAGCGCTGGATATGCTTGTTAGACTGCACTGAAATCAACAGATTACAGCCTCTGCTTAAGATGGTACTAAATGGCTAGGAGTTCTCAAAAGGCTTAGTCGTCTCTTTTCGCCCACAGACTTGACAAAAATCTATCTGGCATTCTTTCGAAACTCGAGGCTAACTAACCTGCTTGAGCGGGAGCTCCCGCAACTTGTATGAGTTTATTGATCGAGGCCAACATGCTGACTTATCGGTAATCAGCCTATTTCCTACCGAATTCCTACATCACCAGAACTTCATTTCTGTACCGAATGTGAAATAACTTTGCCTCGTAAATTTTTCCTGAAACTTTTTATCTACGGAGATTCGATCTTCCAAAAAAAATTTTCAATTGTTTGTCCAGTTCACGCAATAAAAAATTACCGAAAGTCTTCCGGATCACTGAAGTGTATTTCAAGCAATATTAACGGCTAGAAGCAGCAGCCTGGAGCTATACAAATTGCCAATAGTAAATAAAATAATATAAAAACCTGTCTATTTTGAAGGCAAGATAGAAAGCGTAAGCTCTACAATTTGATAGGTAGACATTCAAGAAAAACAGAAGCAATTTTCGAAGAAATTGTAAAGACGAGAAAGAATCTACAGCAACTCACTTTCTATGCACATGTCCTACTCAATCCATTTTAAGAAGACAAACCCTTTGCGAGCACTTTTTTAACGACCTTAAGGACGAATTTGAGATCAGCAGATTTATCTTCACGTCCTAATGGTTTTCAAAATCAGGAAGCGATTTACGTCCTGTTTAAATGCGTTCATCGTGAAATTAACATTGAATACATCCATTCGATATTGACAGCCAGGAAATGAATGACATTTGTACTAAGTTTCCAGCAAATTTGACAGTAGTAATTGGTCTTCACAAGCGCCAATATTGAAAACAGCCATATTTTCGGACCCTGTGATCACTTGGAATCACCTAAAACTTTGTTCAGTACCCGGTAGGGTAAATGACTTCCAAAGATCTCGTGGTCAACGCATTGTCAAAACTTCACAGACGATCAAAGCTGTTCCAGTCGGAAAATACAATAAGAGCAGCGTTTACCTTGTTCTAGTCCTTTCCATCTTATAGGCAATTCTACGATCGAAAGGCTCCCAGTCCAATCTCACTAAGTAGTAGGGAGGAGATGCCGAATTTCTCTATGTAGACTCCTATCATTAGTTTCATGAAGGATTCATTCACCAAGTATTGAAACCTTCGATCTTGAGGCGAGAGTGCGTGGCGCCTAAAACTCTTCCTTTGGGAAGTTGAGAAGTTTCCGTTGATTCAAGTTTCTAGATTCGTATTGCCGCCCCGAGAGGTCCGACATAGGCCGAATAAAACCAGAGCCTTATCCTTCGTCCAGAATTATTAACTAGGCTTTATTTCATTCAGATTTATCGAGACTTAGGTCCCGACTATTTCGCACTTCTTAGCAAGTACATCCAATTTTCGGATCTCATTTGCTGAATTTAAACGAAGATAGCGCGTGACAAACATAAATTTTTTTTTAATAGAACAATTTTTCGATAAAAATTCTTTACAACAATCGTCAAATTCATCATAAATTATTTATATAAATCTGCTGGGTTGGCTGGTATTTTAGTAGGATTACACATTCATGCTTAACTACATCACAAGCAGGCACTAAACGTCATATGTATATGTGCCATTCAATCAAACTCCTTTGCTTTGACTAAGGGAATAAATATCGTTTACAAGCCTTGAATGGACGTCACGAGACGTGAGTAGTTACGTAAACACAAAGCCAGCCACACGCCAATGAGCCGGTTTAAATTAGCATAAATTCCGCCTATTTCGCTGTCGATTAACAAATTTTGCTTGTTGTTGTCATCTTCTGTTAAGTTTTTGATTAATTGCTAAAGTTGAATTATCGAAAACGAAATTGAAATTAATACGGTTTGTCAAACTCACTTGAAGCTCTCCGAAACCTCACGCCTTGTAGTTCAACGCACCTTTTTTTTAGCGAGCGTAGCGAGCCCACCCACCCCAACTTAGTTCTGAAGGTACTATCGGGCAAAAGCCTGAAAGTCGGGATGGGTGAACTGCGTTTACATGCCTTTACCTAAGCCGAAATAGTGCATTTCTTATTTCATCTGACTCTCTCTTGGGTAGAGTGCCTTGTCTGAGGCATTGCGTCGTATAATACTTTCGGTTCTCTGTAAATGGCTTCCAGTTCGTTGCTTAGTATCCGCGATCGTAAGTCTTTAAAATTTAGGTTCGATATTTCTGGACGTCTTCAGCTCTGGATCAGTGATTCTAAGATCCGCTTGTCCATCTGCTTGATGCAACCGAGGCAAAGCAGTCTCGCAGCCTTGATTTTTTAACTGCTTCCACATTTTTAGTCAGTCTTCATAGATTTCACGTTTTTACCTTCTCTTCCAAATAAATGAACTAATATAATATTCGACGAAGGATTTTCTTTTAAAATTACCGCAAATTTGCTCAGTCTTCCTGCCTTTAGCACAGCACTCGCCATTATGTGCGAGTAATACAACAGAAAGTATCCCAGAAAGTAAAAATTCCTCCTCCTACAGATCAAGTACTTTAAAAGTTTTTACATCAGCTGCTTTGTCAAACCAAGGTTACAACGAGGGCCAATCGTCAGTGGATCTCCTCGAGGTTGTCGTTTATGTTTACCACTAGGTAGTGTACATGCGTTTTGTCCTAGTCGGTGGGCAGTTGCTTCTTTATTTCACGATAGCATGTACCTGGTTTTATTGCGTTTCAGGCCAACATTTTTTGACGCATCTTTTGTCTTTCCCCAAATGTACGACCCACGCCGCAGCACTCATGATGTCTAATCGTCAATAAATGCCTCTTGACTATTGCAACATCGCAAGCGTTCTATAGAGAGTCCTAAACACATACGGGTCTAAGGAGGTACTATAATCCAAACAAAATTCTGTCCTAAGGACTCGTCTATTGGGTGATTGTTTGGGGGACAGACTTAAATAATGCCATAAACCGCGATTATCTAAGTCAAGTCCAACGTTCAGCTTGTTTGTTCAGAAGCGGAATACTTCATTCAACTCCCTCTGGAGCACTGGACATTCTATTTCACCTGATAAACTCGACATCTTTAGCAGACAAATAGGTGGTAGTGCAGCCGGTCGGGTTGAAGCAATGTCACAGTGGTCTAGCATAGATTTTGGCTAAGCTTCCATTCTGAATAAAGTCAGAAACTCTTCCAAAAACACCGCCAATACAATTTCTTTGATAAAAAATTCCAAATCACCATTGTTGTCAGATCATTCTGGAAGGAGGATATGTTTTTACCAGAAGAGTTGATTCATTTCTACACCGACGACTAAGAAACCAACGACGGGGTTGGTCAAGGTGTGAAACTTCTCTTTTTGCCTTCCAAATTATTATAGCGTATTCCAAATAATGGCGAGCCTTGGCTAAAGAATAATGTGATATCTGCTAGGGATATCCACACCATTCACAGCATTCATATCCAGTAAAAGTTCTAGACTGCCTATCGTCTCTCATAGAGATGGCGGAGTGGTTCAATATTCACCTTTGTTGCGTGCCAGAGCATAGGGATATTGCACGAAATTGTAAGGCTGACGAACTCACTAGATATGGAACAACTACACCCATCCTTCTAGGAAAAGGTACATTTAGTATACCGATCGCTACTTGCAAGCTTAAATTTAAGCTAGATGCTATCAAGAGAATATATCTTAGGTAGACAAGTGACTTAGCCAAGGCTATATCTAAACCACTCTAAGAATTTGATTTCTCTCAGCATATTGGCACTGCAATAGCTGTCATCACTAATAGGCAAGAAGAAACCATTCAGTACCCTCTCTGTACCTACCCAGCTCTCTTCCAAAAAAGGAAACTTCACTGAGGAGCTTTCTATTACAACGTTCCAGGCGATCTGATACTTCAGCCTTGTAGCTGCAGAAAACATTCCCTTTAAAACCCATTGTCTCATGATGCACAATTTTGTTCCAAAGACACCCAATTCGTTCTAATATTCACGAGTGATCTAATAGCTCCCAGCATGGTCTAGCACCCAAGGTCTTCTACTTCTGACAATACGTAATAATCAAAGGTCTCCTGCTTGCGCAATAAATGGATCGTAAAATAGAATTTAGTTTATGACTAATGAAAAGGCCCTTGAAATAAACAAAAATCTATCAAAAACCGGTTTAGTCTCTGTCTAGGTAATCCAAACTACCATAGGCCTGTTTCTCAAACACTTGTTGTAAACCAAGCCCCAAGGGTTCTCCAATGGTCCTCATTTTAGCACAAATATTAAATAGTATCACGAGCGATTCAAACGTATTTATGTAAATATTTATAATTCATTCGTTTCAGTCGTAATGTTAACATTTCTGAGTGGAATGGGCATCACAATGGGAGCGCATAGATTATTCTCTCACCGTGCCTACAAAGCCAAGACATGGCTAAGGGTTGTTCTATTAATTATGCACACAATGGCTGGTCAGGTAAGTTCATTGCTCTATTGAACAAACAAATTTGTGCCTGAGATTAAAATTTTGATTTTTTTTTTCGATTTTTTTAGAATTGCCTGTATGTCTGGGTGCGAGATCACAGACAACATCATAAGTACTCCGACACTGATGCCGATCCACATAATGCCACCAGAGGCTTCTTCTTCTCCCACGTTGGTTGGTTGATGTCCAAGAAACATCCAAAGGTAGATAAAAAAAAAAATCTTTTTAAACTAAATTCACCACTTCAATAACAACAATTTCACCACACAGGTCATTGAATACGGCAAGAAAATCGATATGACCGACATGGAGGCTGACTTCTGGGTTATGTTCCAAAAGAAGTATGTAAACAAAAAAAATATTTTTTATTAAATTTATTACTTCCTATAAATTATTAAAAACTGTCTATATAAACGCATAGAAGTGCCTAACACGTGCTCAATAGAGTTCCTCAAAACCTGATTTGGATAGCTTGCATAGTATCTAAGCCTAAACGACAGTGGAATAGTGCTCAAAATGAAAACAGAGACTGTGTTGTATGTGGAATGTATTCGTCTCTGCATTAAATTCGATGAATTTTAAGTTATGTTCTTCGGATTCGAATTACATAGACACAGGCATACACAAGCTGATCCCAAACTTGTTAGTTCAAGGCACTTTGTCAATAGAATATTTTATTATTTAAAAAAATCTAGCACTGTTCCCAGCCTAATTGGAATTTTTGATGAGCGGACGCGCGCGCGCGCGCTTGCCCGTTTCAAACACAGCTCCCTCGTGTGAGTCAACAACGTTCACGCATTAAACATCACCATCACCATGATCATTATCGACATCATCAGTGGTATGAATGATTCTCCGCACGTACCTAGTGCAGCTGCTTTTGGATGTTTAGATACTAACTTGCACACTCAAGTACTCAAGTTTACGACATCCCTATGAGGGGGTAGTCTCTGACTGTTGTACGAGTATTCGAAGTTCATTTTTGGTTAGAAGATGAGACGCCAAAACAGTTGAAAGCTCTTTTACCTACAATTGACTGAAGGAGAATTCCTTTTGAAAGATACTTTTGTTTCATTAATATTCTAGATGCGAGTGTTTAATTATCTGCTTCATTATTGCTTTGAAATATACTAGTGAGATAGTTGCATTGATGGAGAACAGGAAATTAATTCTGTAGACATTTGCCTACTATTTTGGAGGAGCATTTAAAATGTGTTCAGTGGTTTCGCAGATAGTATATACATATTCATATCTAGAATTTATTTCGTATGTGTGCGTGCGGATTTGCAATTTATTTGCAAATATTTAGCACGTGTTGATTGGTTACATTTGTGTGTGAGAATATAGAGATGCCTCATCCATAACTAGAAAACGAAAGTTGATTAGAATTCAGCTTTGACGGATTTATAGTGCGATGGAGGCAACTATGGGTGGTGATGTTATCATTGGAGATGAAAGCGGTTTTCGATAATGTATGCTTATGTATAGCGTGGATTGGGTTAATGGTCTTAATTCAAGGTCTCAGGGTAGGATTTTAAAAAGATCGGAGTTTCAAACTGATTTATTAACAGACCACACACTATGAAAGGCTGTTTTATGGACTCTGAACATATCTATGTTTTAACTGCAAAATCGGGTAAATTCTCGAAAAGTAACTTTTGCCATAAAAATTGGAATTTTTAGAAAAACTGTTGACAAGAAACCAATCATACTGAAATGACGTAGCTAGATTTAAAGCCTAACTATGAAGAGCCGTATAAAACGTCGGGGCACTCCGCTTCGGATCTAAATTTGCTGTCAATATCATGTACCAAACGGGTTAAGGCCCCCCATTACACTAATTTGCTTTAGTATACCTTCTCTAGAGTCGATTGGAAGACAACCCAAACTGGATGCCTGATGTTACACAAAGTATCGCCTGACGTCGATATTTTTTCAAAAAAAAAAAAAATTCCACGTTCTTTACATCACGTACACAGTAATCGTGGACACACACGACAGAGAATTGCATAACACGTTGAAGACGCACTATGCACGAGCAAAATAAATCTTAAATTCTTTGGAATTTAGCGTCAAGGAATGGTTTTTAACCAAGATTTAATCCAGAAGGACATCTTTATTGAGAATGAGGGAAAAGTTTTTCTTTTTCTTTCAAATCCAAATGCAGACTCTAAACAAGATAAATGGAAGGCCTCTACTTAAGTCTTCAATAGAACGAACTTAAGCCTACGAAGTCTTTTACTACTTCTCCAGTATCCTTTTTAATTAAAAATAGAAAACATTCGCTTTGTCGTCGCCTACCTATCTTTGTCTGAATGTTTACGAATATACAGTTCCCTGCGTTTTTCGAGTTATATCAGTATCTCCGGCTAACTGGTCTTTACCTAGCCTCTTCAAGTTGGCTAATTCCATTCATCAACGTTTTGCCTGACAGCTTTCAAACACGCTAATGACAGTTGACTGCGTTCTCTGTCAGTCTGCCAGCGCTCCAATGCCAGCGATTGGTTGGATATATTTTTTCTAGATTATTTTGAAGGAGACACATGACCATGTATCGCTAAATATAACACCTTTTTATGATAATTACAGCAGTCAAATCGGTCCTTTAATAAATTCATGATTCAGATCAGTATGCTCGCTTATTCGAGAAAACATAGTTTTGCTACTATTTTGGGAACAATAGGGAGGACGCAAAGGCCTTTACAATTTCTGTTCTATTTCTCTCCTTGTGAGTTTAACAACCAACCCCATATTCACTTCTTTTAAAAAGCTTTCGCATTCCCAAGCACTCCTTACTCTACTGTAAAATTTGAACGACAACATCGTTAGGACGAGTCCACTTTTGCATGGGGTCAGCAGTAGCCCCACGACAGATTCGGAATTGCTTTCAGTTAAACTTTCGGAGTATGGGCAAGCAATATAATTGCCAGAGATTCGTATTCGGGTGCATCCCCTCATCCTATTTGACTTTGTTGCGTCCAAATTAAATTACTGCCAGGCTCTGGGAATGAGTTCTGACGCTCCTTAAGGTGAACAGATATACACTCTATCGTTCTGGATATTCCATGTACAAAACTCCTCTGCGGATATTTTCCATGTACCGGTGGTGTAGATCTTGCAGTCATATCCTCCGTTTCTGTTTTTATTGGACTGTGAGCAAGTGGCGATTGTGTTCTTGTATACACTGAGTGCTAGATCTAAGTTGTTAATCTAAGATATGGAATTTCTGTGATAATTTCCTTTCTCCTTGCAGTCCGTTTCACTGAATTCTAACTTGAACAGCTTTGATCGCCTGTAATGTTCTAACAGTGCGAGAAAGACATCTTAGATGGTTGCGGTAAAAATATCCTGAGTCGTTCCGAAAGGTCGTAGGTCGTATCTGTTGTATCTGTCTTCAGGTTACCATCCTTCTCTCATAGGAACCACAATGTACGAGTATCTGTGATCTCCGACTGGAAAAAATTTAAAAAAAAAAACCGTTTTTGTGACAACTCGCACGTACATTAAAAAGTCGTCGGCAGTGAGTCTATGAAATTTATGCAAACAATAAAGCGCACTATTGTTCTCATCCATTCAACCTATTTTTTTTGTCTATAAACAAACCACATCACACACTTATGTACGTGCAAAAAAAGCACACTCAAACTATACAAAAACTTCACGAGATCCGGTATTAATCACTTCCTACTTATTAGCGTATCGAATTTATCAGCAGGTATAGTATTCCACGGTTCCTAATCTCCACATGATTAATTATTTATTCACGAATGCGGCAATCAAACACACAAGGATCATTTCACTTTCACATTCGAATAATGCTGCACACTTTTGCATTTTAGTCAAAGATTTTGTCTATCAAACAAAACCGATACTAAACTAGCTGATTAAATAAAACAAAAACAACATGTATTTGTGTGCGTATCTATGAATAGAATTTCATAGATAATAGCAAAAAATCCTGCTTGACTACATTGCCACATGTTGCGGTTAGACCATGGTTCTTTCTTAATTTTAAAATAAAAACCTAAAAAAAAACGACACAAAATCATTAACCCAACGAATTTGTGTTGATTTTTCCTTCGGGCGCTTATCCGAAAACGAGTTAAACCCAGCACACTCACCAGATACAATCAGTTTTAGTTTTCCCTCTTATCAAAACCCAATAATGCTAGGTATACCGGATAATTGAACAAATTTTATGCAAGCACGTTTTGCGTTTTTGTTTTATTTTTATTTTGATTGTAGCTATATTTAAAGATATATTCGCCGCATGTGTTAATATGTAAAGTTATGTAACGATTCAATCAATAAAAAATACAAAAAAACAAAAAAAAAAACAAAACAAAAAAAAATCACTTCCTATATCTCATCTTTGACAACGACTGCGTCCCATGGTCATTGGGTCATTGTAACGCACAGATACCTCTGGTATCTGTAATAACGTTGACTTCCTTTTTCTTTGCACCCAGAGCGCATTGATTTACATAATTGAAGAGCTTTTCTTCTGCCTTGTGACTTTTTGCGGTTTTTTTTTTATTGTTTTCCAATGCATGAAGTCACCATGAGATAATAATACCGGCAATCATAATAATTTTTGCATTCATACCTTGGCATCATAAACAAAAAAAAAAAAAAATACAAACTTAACCTCAAAGATCGAAAAGTAATTTCTTATGTTCCACAAAGTGTTACTGGTGTTTGTTATCAACCGGAAATGTGATTTAAAGCGTGCCAACATTTATGCAAAAAAAAATTTATCATCATTGGTATGGGTTAAGTTAGTGCTTTGTTATAAGCCTAGCTTTGTAGTGAGCCAGAGAGAGATGTGAATACATTTTTAAATATTCATGAATTCCAAGCATCAGTTGAAAAAAAGCTAACAAAGTATTGAATAAAAAAGACACTGACCTTTAGATTGACATTTTCAAACAAGTCTAAGCATCGAATTTCGATTCTTTTGCTATTTCAAGGCTAGACGAGGAAAAGCCGCCAAATTATGAAATATGGGCTGTAGGGCTTACGACAAATAAACATGATTTGGGGGATCCCTGTCAAAGTGGAAGTTATGTCAGAATACACATGAGAAATATAGAATTAGCAAAAGGGAGGAGTTATTTTGTAAATGTGCTTCTATTTCCTACATAGCACAGCTGGCGGAAGGTTTTAATGGAGACTTAAACGGCTTTCTTATGGGCTATCGGAAGCTAACAAGAAGTTATTGTAGGTTGTTTGCTTTTTCGTCCTTCAGTGACTGATTAGCAAATGATTGTTTGTCGAAGCTTCAAGTTACATATTCACACTAAATAGAGAGTTGGTACGTGGTTGGTTGGGTTGGGTGGTTGTTTCCGTTCAGACAGAGATGCACTTAGATTAGGAGAGTCTAAAGTCCATTGTGATTGCAAGAGAGAATTGGATTAGGGCAACCAGTTTCGGTATGAACACATGCCTTAAGGTGATTCGCCGGTTAGGTAGGAATTTTGAGATAAAATTTTGATCTCATATAAGTCGAGTCTAGCTAGATCACTAAGATTTTCCTTCTCAGAATTGATTGACCAGGACAAGTGCACAGAAGTGGGTCAAAGCTTGTTCATTTTCCTCGTTTGCACAGATTCTACAGAAAGTGTTGAAGGGAGCACCCAGCCACCTGGCATGTCTGCCTACTAATATATTACGTGGGAAGACCCAAGGTGGGAAGACCCAAGGTGGGAAGACCCAACGCAAATTCAGGTCCTGAGTAATCATTCCTCCTGAGGCTTGTGAAATAATTCAAAGAATTCTTGGATTCTTCAACTATTTGCAAGTGGTTGATGAATTGAGCAGCGCAGCTTAATAGGCACTTCAGAAGGTGATCATTTCGACCCTCCCTCCTACCGCTTACAATATAGTTTATGGCAATAACGGATTCCGCAAATCTCCATGTGGGAGATAGATGCAATTGTTCTAGTCTTCTCTAAAGACTCTACTATCAAAACCATTCATTGATTTTTGAAACCAGCCTTCAAAATTCAACTATAATCCATTCCTGGTTCAGATTATGCTCGAAGGCCGTTATGATCTCTGATCTGAAGAACAATTTTTGATTAAATTTTTTAAAGCAATTTACGATTTAACTGTTTTCGAACTCAAACATTTTAAACTAATTTCTATTCTTCCTTTACTCCTTTTCAGACATTATAAACTCCTTTACGTCATCTTCACACTCATTTTGCCGACAGCTCTGCCCTGTTTCCTTTGGAATGAAACATTGCTGGTATCCTTCTTCGCCACCTTCTTTGCTCGTTACATTGTTCAACTTAATTTCACGTGGTCAGTAAACAGCGCCGCTCACATGTTTGGCAATAAGCCCTATGACAAGTAAGACTCTATAAAAACGCATTTAAAAAATAAAAAAACCTTTATTAATCGTATTTCCCTCCAATCCAATAGGAACATCCTCTCAGCTGAATCAACCATTGTATCCATCGTTGCCGGTGGTGAAGGATGGCACAACTACCATCACACTTTCCCATGGGACTACCGTACCGCTGAATTGGGAATGCCCTACAATCTTACAACCAAAATCATTGACTTCTTGGCTGCACATGGTGCCGTTTACGATCGTAAAACCGTTAGCGGAACTGTTCTACGTAGCCGCATTTTGCGTACTGGTGATGGTACCCATCATGCTTACGGAACTGAAGCTATGGCCAGTAAAGCAAATGGCGATATCGATGAAGGAGCCACTCTCGATAGCAATGGCCTGAGAAAATATATCGTCGAAAAAAATCGCATCAACAAACTGATGATCGATGAATTGGAGAAACTTAAGCAAGTCAAAGGTGACGATTTGAATAACAACAACAACAATAACAACAACGAAAGCTGCTCAAAAGCGAAATTAAATATCAACGACTTGGCCAAGAGCACGAGTACGAGCATAACCAAAGATAAACAAGCGTTAAATATTTGAGTTTCAGTTCAAAAACCACAAAAAAAAAATACAAAAAACAAAAAAGGACGAAATATTCAAAAAAGAATATTAATTTAATTTAACACTATTGATGGATGTAAATTAGTAGTTCTTATTTCTTTTTACATTTATATATTATTCGTGTGCATAAGACTTATTCCAAAAAGTATATGTTTAAGGTTTTACTTTGTAAGTGAGTGTATTTTTAAGGAAAACAAAAAATAAAAAAAGCCAAGGACGAAGACGGTGACTAGTAAATCAAAATTTGAAATGAGTCCAAGCCTAGTCCTTCGAGAAGGCCTGAAGTAACCTCAAGAGTCAGAGTCATGCTAAGCTATGCGTACTATGTTTCTCCAAAGAGCGTGGATGGTCATTAGAGCTATAAGGACCGTGTAAAAAAATGTAAATTTTAACCTTAACAATTTAAGAAAATGTGTTGTGGATTAAGTTAACAAAAACAAAAAAAACAAGTTAAATTGGTTTATATTGATTAATCTTAAGGGATACTTTAGTTTTTTACCAAATAAAAAAATAAAGTTACAAAATACGATTAAAAATTAAATTGCATTTGTTAATAAAGGTTTTGTAGGATAGGGCGAGATGAGACGTGCTCCTCGTCATTTGCATATTTAACTGAAACAAAGACACTTCTTAGTTGGGGATCTTGTCAAACTAAACTGGAAAGTGAATCTACGAAAACGAGAAAGGAAAGTAAATGAGCTCTCTTACTTTTACTTGACTTTAGATGGGTGAATCATGACCCAATCAACATACATCTAGCCAGCTCGGTCCCTAGCTAGTTGTCTATAGTTTCGGACAACGATTTGTTTTGAGTTCACTCTCCAATTATGCGTGCCACCTGAGGTATGGCAGTGTGACTGGTGGTGTACCACAGGGATACGTGCTGGCCCCCCTACCGTCAAACATTATGTATGACGACATGCTGCGACTCTTAATACCCGAGGAGTGGGAATGGTTGGTTTTGCTGAAACATCACATTTGAGATTACAGCCAAACTGTTAGCAGAGGCCGATTGGCTATGCATGTATAAGGACCGTCCAAGAATTGTTTACCTTGGTTGGCTTGTCGTTAAGAACAAAGCCAAGTCTTGATTGGAGATCTTGTCGAACTTAGCTGGAAAGTCAATCTACGAAAACGAGAGAGGAGAGTAAATGTAGCTATCTTACATTATAGTCCGGGGTGAACCATGACCCAACCAACATACTCATCCAGCCAGCTCGGTCCCAAGATAGTTTTAAGTTGGTTGGTTGGGCATCACAATTGTGGCTATAGACACATAACACGTGAACAAAGCATTAGGGTCAACCCATAGAAAATCGAGCTAGTATTGTTCACTAATATCCCTACCCGAATACTTCACAGCACCAGGGCCCAGTGCCTGGTTCTTACCCTCCCCCTCCACCCAATCAGCAATCGCAGCCGCCACCACAGATGTATGGACCTCCGGCTGGAGCGCAGGCGCCACCGGGTCAATATCCACCACAAAATGCTAGTGGTCCGCAACCACCCATGGGTTATGGGTACGGTGCTCCGAATGCCGGTCCTAACTACGGTCAGGCTACCCAACCGCAAGTCCCACCACCCGGACAGCCAGGATATCAGCAAACAGCTGGCGGGGCTCAACCACCATATCCTCCCCAACCGCAGCAGCCGCCGTATCAACAAGGACCCGGTGGATATCCACCGTCTGCTCAGCAGCAGCAACAACAGCCAACTGGGATGGGTCACCCACCATCATCACAACCAAATCAAGTAGCCCCGCAGCCACCACCCACCACCGCACCTCCTAGTGGCGCGGCTGGTAGTTCATATGGTTCCTCGCCCAGCTCAGGGCAGACGCCTCCACCCAATCAAGTGGTCGTGACCAATAACGGTCCAAATACCCCATCCAACGCTCCATCACAACCTCCCGTCTCACAACCTCCTCCCTCGCATCCACCCACATCGTACGCTCCCCCACAGTCTGTAGCAAGCGGGCCGCCGACACAACAACCGGCGTACTCGTCGCCACCGTCTGTCGGTCCGACTGGGCCTCCAACTCCCTACACTCAACACCAGCCGCCACCACAACAGCCTCCGCCGCCAAACTCATCGGCCAATGCACCATCGAACGGAGTTGCCGTTCCAACTCAGTATCAGCCACCACCTGGGGCTCAAACTTATGTTGCTCCGCCAGCTGGGCAGCCGTACGCACCGCCGGGTCCTGGCGGATACCCTGGCCACGGCTATTATCAACAGGGTTATCCTACAATGCCGCAGGGACAGTATCCGCCATCACAAGGATATCAAGGCTATAGGCCAGGTGCACAAATGCCTCCTCCCGGTGGCCAAATGCCACCACCAGGGCCACAGGGACCACCAGCTGCTTTCTCATACGGCTACCAACCGCCGCAGTGAGTTCATAGCTAATTTCCAGTTACTATCAGAGTATCCTAGAACCCATGATGCGTTTTAATTTCGTTATACCCCCGTCACTGACTCAGAACGTAACTTCCTATCCGTGAACTTCGTGATGTCTTATTTTACTCTTAAAACCGAAACGTTTTCTGTTTTTATAAACAATTTTAACTTAGATAAGATTAAAGATGCAAAAACAATTATAAAATGTATTATGAAAGAAGTTTTTGTCTGTCGAATGGTCCGCCTTGTTATTTCGCATGATGACGACATTCACATTCTTCCGATATTTCAAATAAAGACAATTTAACGAACTAATAAAAGAATAATACCGCAATTCAAACTACCGGTTATTGAGGTAATATCCCGAAAAATATCCAATTGTGCAAAATACACAGGAATCATACTCGACAGGAAATTTAATTGGAATGCCAATGGAAGAGTTACGAAGGCGGCGACTGCTTTTTACACAAGCAACCGTATCTTCGGCAGAAAGTGGCGACCAAACCCTATGATAATACCGTGGATGGAAACGGCAATCGTAAAACTTATGCTCACATATGGCAACGCCATCTGGTGTTAAGCCACAGGCAAAGTAGCCAATCTTACAGAGATTAGCATAGGTAAAGCCAGTGTAATGAGAACAATGCCAATGGCAGGGTTAGAAACAATTCTCATTATCCTAACCCTAGACCTCGATATGCTGGAATTCTCTACCAAGAGGGCTTTGAGGATCAGCCAGTCCAATAGCTGGAATTCGAATTGCGAATCTGTATACAGGGACGGGTTAAAGATGAAATCAAGTCTAAGCTAGTTCGACGCAACCGTGAAGAACTTAGGCTTCTTGGCTCGCAGAACAATATCTCTCTCTGATGGGACCCTGGTCATAGGGATATAGCTGGAAATAAAATAGCGAACTTGCAAGATAAGGATCTGTAATAGACTGCAATCGAGCACTTGAATCGATTAAGCCTCCGCTCTGTTATCAAAGCAAACTCGCTTACTATTCTTAATATAGCAACGAGGCTTTAGCCAAAATACGACAAAGCTGGCCACGACCTTCTAAAAAACCGCAACATGAAACCTAAACTCAATAATAATAATACATGTAGACGAAGTGGATACACATCACTTTCACTGCCACTGGCCAAGCCTACATATTTATATCACTTAAGAAACAGAACTTTGGGAAACATTACTTCCAAGCCATACAAGAATTATCTAATGTTTCACTAAACGAATTTTCCAGGTTTCTGAGGACATCATGCGGCAAGATAGAATCCAGTACAAGAACTGGGACCAACCCCCCCATTGGGCATTACAATGGATCAACAAATACCTACATAAGTGGGATGAGCCAAGTCTTTTCTCCCCTCATCAACCCAGCAACCTAACCTAACATAAAAAAGGTCGAACAAATTGACAATGCAAGTATAAGGATAATCCAAAAATGACTTACCTCGGTTCGCTTATCGTTAGTGGAATACAAACAGATCGGGTCCTAATAACCAACAGGAAGACGATGGGGACAGTGTCGTTCACAGACAGCGACCATAGTATCACTTCAAAACCGCACATCAAATACCTAAAATTCAAAGAACATATGCTAGCTGAGTTCTCATGCGCATTATGCTAAGCACCAGAACACCAAGGCATTCGGTCTGTTCCCGTACTTTCTGCACCAAAATTCGCAGATATATTAAGGAGTGGGGATGAAAATCTCTCACTGAGAGGTACAAACACCAAAAAGTACGGGAACGCGTTGAACAACAAAAGCTGCCCACTTTTAAAATGTCAAAATGTACTTACTATGTACTTAATCACGCGTGCTGGAGTTAACCCGGCTGAGCTTGCGCTGGTCCGAGTGTCCAGCTCCTTGACTGTACATGTCCAGCTCCTTGACTGTACATGTCCAGCTCCTTGACTGTACATGTGGAGCTGGACACTCGGACCAGCGCAAGCTCAGCCGGGTTAACTCCAGCACGCGTGTGCCAGGCGAGGCATCTCTTGCTGACCTGACCCGCACTTTGTGGATCAGATGTCTAACAAGAGGTCCTCAGAAGGAGGACGTGCAGCGGAGGAATTCCAACGGCGGAATCAACGGTGACGTCCACAGACAGACCGGCGAAAGCCTTACTCGAGCTACTCCGACATATTTGGAGCTCAGGTCAGTAAGGAACTTTCACGACTGAGGCAGGGTCTTGAAAAAGAGATGGTGGCGGAGGAGCTCTTAATGGGCCAACGGCAGCACTCGCATCCCCGAAGTGGGTTACTGGCATCGGGTTAACCGGCCCCTTGTCCTAGGGGTTGTATAAAGGGACCTGGCCCTCCAGGTTGGGGGTTGTGCGTAGGGGCAACTTCCCTACCGCGTAAAAAATTCATAGTTACGGAACAACCAATTGCCTCGGAAAGGAATGACCCTACTGTTGACGACCCTGGCGAACGAAATAAGGACAACGATTTTCGGATCTGCACGTGGAATGTTCGGACTCTTAACAGACCACGTGCAGCCGATCAATTAGCAGAGGCCCTAGACTGCTATAAAGCAGACATCACAGCCATCCAGGAAGTGCGATGGGATGGGCCGGGCAAAAGGAGGATGAAAAACTGTGACATCTACTACGGTGATTGCTACAGAGAACAGAAACAGCGCTTATTCGGATGCGGATTTGTTATACGCGGCAGACTTAGGCAAGAAGTCTTGAGCTTTCAACACGTGAGCGAGCGTCTTATGACAATCCGCATCAAGGCTAAATTCGCCAACATTAGCCTAATATGCGCTCACGCCCCCACAGAAGACAAGGACGACACTACCAAAGATTGTTTTTACGAGCTCCTCGAAAAAACCTATGAGCAATGTCCTAAATATGACATTAAAATCGTGCTAGGCGATTTTAACGCCAAGATAGGAAAGGAGGACATCTTTGGTAGAACAGTTGGTAAACATAGCCTGCACGACACCACATCTGGCAACGGACACAGGCTGATTGATTTTGCTGCGGGGCGAAACGTCACAATAGCAAGCACACGGTTTCCTCATCTCAATATCCACAAGGGGACCTGGCGGTCTCCTGATCATGAAACGGTCAACCAAATTGATCACATTGCGATCGACGCAAGGCATGCCTCCAGTATTCTGGATGTCCGAACCTTTCGAGCAGCCAATATCGACTCGGACCACTACCTCGTTGCAGCCAAGGTACGAATGCGGATATCCCGAACGCCACAAAGAAGAATAACTGTGAGAAGTTTTGACGTCGAAAAGCTGCAATCGCAAGAGACTGCCAGAATCTTCAGAATCTTCGCCGATCGCGTATCCCGAAATCTCGCCACGACTCCTATGCCGCCAGCATCAAGTGCCGAAGACCAGTGGCAACGTTGCCAACATGCCATCAGAGACGCCGCAACTGATGTGCTGGGTTTCAGTCGACCACCACCAAGAAACCCCTGGTTTGACGAAGAATGCCGGCAAGCACATGCAGCTAAACAGGACGCGTACAAAGCGGCGCTGCAAAGAAGGACGAGGGCTGCTCGTGAGCTCTACGAGCGTAAGAGACGGGAAGAACATCGGCTTCTCCAGAAGAAGAAAAAAGAGCACGAGAAGCGCGCAATCGAAGATATTGAGAGATTATACTCCAGGAATAACGTACGGAAGTTTTACCAAAAGGTAAAAAGAACGTGTCACGCCAACAAGACCCGTACGGAAACCTGTAGAGATGAGGAAGGAAACCTGGTAGTAGAATCACAGTCGGTGCTGAGAATATGGAAAAACTTTTTCTGCAGACTGTATAACGGCGATGAAGACCAACATACCGCTGTCAGGCAGAATACTCCATTCAATATAGACGACGATAGCCAAAACTTCCGTCCACCTGACCAAAACGAAGTGAGGATAGCAATATCTAAGCTTAAATCTAACAAAGCTGCTGGACCTGATGGCCTACCGGCCGAGTTGTTTAAGGCAGCTGGAAATGACTTGGTAGAGAGCATACACCAACTCATTTCCAAGATTTGGTCAGACGAGTGTATGCCTGATGAATGGAACCTCAGCATCGTTTGCCCGATCCACAAGAAAGGAGACCCTCTCAACTGCGCCAATTACAGAGGCATCAGTCTCCTCAACATCGCGTACAAGATCTTATCTGCCATATTGTGTGAACGCCTGAAACCCTTCGTCAACAACCTGATTGGCCCCTATCAGTGTGGTTTCAGGCCAGGAAAGTCCACAATCGATCAAATTTTCACACTCCGGCAGATCCTGGAAAAAACCCAAGAAGTCCAAATCGATACTCACCATCTTTTTATCGATTTTAAGGCCGCATATGACAGCATTTATAGAGACGAGCTATACAGAGCCATGTCTAGTTTTGGCATCCCTGCCAAACTCGTTCGTCTGTGCAGGATGACGATGGAGAACGCTCGCTGCTCCATCAAGGTCGGTAATGACCTCACCGAGACCTTCGATGTCAAAAAAGGATTTAGACAAGGCGACGCGCTGTCATGTGACTTCTTCAACATCATTCTTGAAAGAATTGTGCGAAACTCACAAGCCAACACCGGAGGCACAATCTTTCAAAAGTCTGTGCAACTACTAGCTTACGCGGATGACATCGACATAATTGGCAGAACACAGCGGGCTGTCACTGGTGCGTTCGCTAGCATCGAAACAGAAGCCGCCAAAATGGGCTTAGCTGTAAATGAGGGCAAAACAAAGTATATGCTGTCGACAAGAAGGGACACACAACATCGACGAATTGGACAGAACGTCACAGTCGACAACTATAACTTCGAGGTAGTAAGGGACTTTGTCTACCTTGGCTCTGCTATTAACTCTGAAAATAACATCTCATCAGAAATCAATCGAAGAATTACTCTTGCCAATCGCTGTTTCTTTGGGCTGAGAAGGCAATTGAGTAGTAAGGCCCTATCTCGAACAACTAAGGAGACTCTGTACAAGACCTTGATCATCCCAGTCCTGCTTTATGGCGCTGAAGCATGGACTCTGTCGAATGCGGATGAAGATATCCTTGGTCGCTTCGAGAGAAAAATTCTTCGGAAGATATACGGTCCCGTTTGCGTTGACGGGCTTTGGAGGAGAAGATTCAACGACGAAATCTACGAGCTGTACAGCGACATCGACCTAGTCAAAAAACTGCGCATCAGTCGCCTCAGATGGCTAGGACATGTAGAGCGAATGGACACCAATGCTCCGGCCCGCAGAGTCTTCGAATCTAACCCGGAGGGACAACGCAGTAGAGGAAGACCTCGCCTAAGGTGGCGCGCACAAGTAGAAAGGGACCTCAACCAACTTGGAGTGCGCAACTGGAGGCAGTTAGCTAAGGACCGGGCTAACTGGAGAGGCTTGTTGGTTGAGGCCCAGGTTCACCCCGAACTGTAGCGCCACCTAAGTAAGTAAGTAAGTAATCACAAAAGTAAGTATACACCCATCGCTTCACTATATTTGAATTGAAAATCAAAACTAATTCAAGACAGAAAAAAACAAAGAGTATTTTTAAAGAGCTAAAAACTATTCACAAAAGAAACAGAAATAAAATTGTAGAAAAAACAAAACTTAAATAAATATTTAAAGTCAAATAAAAATACTATTCACATCACAAAAGTAAGTATACAGTAGTTAAAAAATTCACTATCTTGGAAGTTTCATGGATTTTAGTATTTTGTGGAATATCCTTTTGCTTTCAAAATAGCTTTCATTCTCGAAGGTATCGAGTTGACCAGATTTTGTATTACATTTGGATTGATTTTGTACCATTCTTCTCGAAGAACACGTTTTCGATCATCTCTTGTTTTGAAATCGTGTTTCCTAATTTATCGCTCAAGATGCTCCCACAGATACTCAATTACATTCACATCAGGTGATTGAGGTGGTGTCTTTAGCTGGTTTTGTACGTTTTATAACAGTCATTCCCTAACGACATGAGAGGTATGCTGCATTATCATTATCTTGCTGCAAGAAAATTGACCGATGCAAGTCTAATTTTGCGAACTCTCATAAAAACAGTTTTTCAGAATGTTGAGGTATCCGTATCAATTCATAATAGAGTTGATAGAAACTAAATTACCAACCCCAGATACCGCTATACACTCCCAAACCATTACAGAACCACCGCCATGCTTCACAGTTCCCGTCATATTTCTTGAATCAAGCTCTGTGTTTGCTTTTCTCCAAACCTTATCACACCCGTCTGATCAGTGGATACTGAATTTGCTTTCATCTGGAAATATAACTTTATTCCAGGAAGCCGGTTCATCGTTCTCATGGTCTTTTGCGAATTGTATACGCTTTTGGCGATTGACCTTATTAACGAATGGTTTTTTTCTGGTGCTTCGACCATGATAACCAGCATTATACAGTAGACTACAGTAGACGACGTGTGGTTTGGGGATCTCTAGACTTACCTATCTCACTCATTATCTTCTATTGAACTTTTGGAACACTCATCTTGGTTTTTTGTTCTCCTTTCGTACAATGAGTAGCTTTTATAGCTCTGTTAACTTGCCAGGTTGCCCAGTTCGTTACTTGTTTCTTGTGTTTCCTTGAGTTCTTTATTTTTCTATAATTTTTTGAATAGTTGCACGTAAAAATACCCTCAAGTACAACAAATTTAAAATTACAAAAGTTGGCTCACATCATTGTATATGAAACTTTGCGCATTTGTCCTAGTGGCGCATCTTTTTATACGCTTTTCAAGTAGTTCATTGTTTGATCTCGGGGTATTCCAACGGTCGTTTCTTATTTACCCTTAAATTTTATGACTTCCTATTGGGAAAATATGTACCTGTTCACAGGTAGCAAAAGTTTCCGGGTACAAAATTTCCAACAGGTATAAAGAGTGAAAATCGATTGCAAAATGTATGGCCTCATCCTAATGATCGCCAGTATATATGTATATACATATGTATATGTGTAAAGCCTACGTTAGAGTCTTCCTCTGCTGCTTTGTCCCTGCTTAATGTATTCAAAGACTCGACGGGCCGATGATGACTCTACGCTCTACGTCTCGCACCCATCTCAACCACTGCACCCCCAACTTTTTGACTAAGCCGACGTCGCTGTATGCCCCGCAATGAAAAAAAAACAAGGTCGCCACACCACGTTGATGAGGGTCAATTAGGTTGCTGATAAACATGTTTAACGCTTTCACTGCCACGTGGGGGCCATGTCCCGTCATACACATTTGAATGACACGGCCATTGTGGAAACATTGTATGGCTCTCATATTTAAATGATGTGACCTGCTCGGAAATGTTAAAAAAAATTTAATAAGACGATTAAAAGACATCCAAAAAATTTTAATTTTCAGTTTTAGAAATGGTGCTAAAATTGGCTCGGCGGTGAATGTGTTAAGTGTGACAGAGAACTACATTGTCGGTGTCATATCAGAAGAACCAACCCCGTGTCTAGTATTGTGAAACATTGGTCTAATATGCTAGCCAAGTATGGTCGCCCTATCACAATATCTATATACTTTAAACTCACAGATAAAACATTCATAAAAACCTTTTCTGCTGGCAGTGTAGGTATAAATGGCTATTTTTCCTATAATGAACGCAGTATTTGCTATTCCCCAATTTTGTGATTGCGAATGAGGAGGTTACATATTTATCCGTGACCACGTTTGTCTTCATTTTACGAATGACGTTCGTTGTTGAAATTCAAGAACATTTATTTTCACCACATCAAACTAAAATTCTTTTACTGAATGCATCCACTTAGTACAACTCTACACATTTCTCTGAACTCTCAAACAAAAGTCATCTATCAATTTTAGCTCTCCACTGTCAGTGTCAATTCGTGCTGTCATTATAAAACGGCAAACATTCCGTAGAACGTTTTACCGTGCAAATGACTGCGTTGTTCGTGTAATCAGTGAAAAAAAAAAAAAAAATCGAAGATCAAGACCAAATTCGCACCTCAACCCCAATAAAAAATGTTCACTTTATTCCTGTCAATTTTGTTCTCAACAAGTGTATTAGCCGCACCAACGCAATCAGACCATACAGTGCCATGGAGCAGCTTGAAAAACGACAAATCCCTTGCACGCTTCCAGAGCAACCTACTCAATCAGAGTCTGCTCACGTTTCTAAATGACTGTTATTCGGAAAATGTCTCGACCATAAAAGTGCGAATCCCCTGTTCACGCTACTTCGATGCTATACTGCAGTTGAACAGCACCAACTTCGTAGTCTCACAACCCATGATATTGAAACTTTTCAACGAATCCAGTAAAGATAAGGAGTTTTGCTACCAAAAGCATACCTTCCCGGACATAAAGAATTACCCCACAGTAGCTAAGAACTTCAGTGATCCTCAGACATGTGGGTACCTCTGTTTACAGGAAAATACAGACGGCGATTTTGTACCCAAGCCAATATGCGCATTCCTAGTATGGATGGGCGAAGAAATTAAGAACTCAAGTAAAAGTGCGGCTATACCAGTACAAACTGCAGCAGCAAATGTCAATAATCCCAGCAATATTAGCCCTTCGCATATGGCGGCAGCAGTTAGTAAAGAATTGGGTAAGCCCGACGTGGCTGCCGCAGCTGAAAATACGGGTAAGTGCGTGTCTAAAAAAAACGAGCAGAAATAACCTTTAGACACTTGAACAGTCAAGTGGATGCCGCGGGGTATATTTGTTTTGTTTTAAGCGACTCGCTTTGGATTTTCCTTGCCTAGTAGCGTAGTTACATACATAGTTTCAGTCATTAATATTTGACGTGAATTTAGCTTTTATTACCTGAGGGGTATGATAGATCTGTTTTTCATTATCAATGAGCACAAACCCTTTCGTGGACGATGTGACTGTGAAATTTATGTCCATTTATTATTTATGACCGTCATTAACAAACAAAAGAAGCCTATCCTGCTCTAATTTAATGATTTACGGAGAGAAACTTTGATATTTGACGTCGTGCCCATTGTCCAAGGACTTAGCGTGGTTATAAACACGAAATGGAAATACTTAGGTATAAGCATGTGGAGTCCTACAAAACTATTATCCACTGATGAAAAGAATTTTAACTATCAAGCACTGCACACTTGACTCAGTCTATAGTGGGTCCAAAGGCTTCAACAACGCCTGCGCACCAAGATTTATGAGGCAGTCTAATTCTGTGAATGTTTTCCGATAAAGCGATACCATCGAATCATTTCTGAATCAATTAGTCACGCGAATAACTTGCAAAATATCGTAGTGACCACAATTGTAGCAAAAATTGACGTTGTACTTTCTGTGGACGTTGTTTGATATCAGTTTTATTATTGATACAGATAAGATTATAAGTTAGAGATTCTGCATGGTATGCGAACTGCCTTCAATTAGTCTCAGCACTGCTTCTACTCTGCTTATAGGCTTGACTACTGTGGCGGACCACAGAATTTCGTATCGTATCTTTTTTACCAGTCTTTCTTGGATTTGTACGTTGTATTACCAAAAAATCCCGCTTGCTTGGAAGTTTTCTCAACGATAAAACAACACAAAGACCTTCTCGTTGACTTTCTTAACATTTTGAGCTCCGCCGCTGTAATTTTACTTGTCGCCGTGGCTCAGTGAGAGTTAGCGAGTTGTATTACTAAACGAGATGTCCGAATCCCCGAAAACTCCAACAAGTTTTTTCACGATCCCACCTCTCGCGAATGTCTGACAAACGTCCGAGAGTTATAGCTTTCGGAAATGGCTCTAAACTGTAGGTGTCTTCAATTTTGTGTGAATAAATATAACGCACATAACACGAATGGTCGCGAGAAGCTAGCCCCTGAACCACATGTGGTCTGTTGTGCCAAGTACTTGTATTTGTATGCCTCTAATATTGTTCTACAGTGGAACTCAAATATTTAAAATGTGAGCTGTGAACAATAACTTTTCAGTGCAAAAGCATATCTGGTATAGGTTTTATGGTGGGAACATTGTTTTTCCAGATCTAAGACAGCATACTCAACAAGGCCTTGGGTTTTTTGATTCTACTTTTACCTTTGACGGATATAATACGTACTTATGTAAATAAAGCTGTCAATCTTCACAACACCTACTTGAGCGGTGAATGCTTTTCTCTCAGCAGTTTCAATCCCACTTTGCTTACTTCGTCGACCAGTTGATGCAGGTTCTTTCTTTCGTGCAATTAAACGATTATGTTCCCCTTAAAAATGCACAGTGTTGAGAGCATGTGACCCTGACGTACACCACTTTGTAGTTTAAAACCTTCAGACCGTTGCTCAAGACGTAGCATTTAGCACCTTCGCAGGTATCCTTAATTATAGCCAACACTCCTACTCCGCAACATATGCGAGATTAAAATCACGATTCAGCGTGGTCAAAGTCTTCTCGAGAAGTCGATAAAGAACTGGTGAAGAGTAGCGGGTGTACTCGATGTATTGCTCTGTAATTATCCGCAAGGTGTTGCTTACTTTTCTTATTCTTCTTTTAAAAGAATCTTCTCCCGCGAGATGCCTGTAAATTTTCGTCTTAAATTTCTGGTGATTGAATGTACTGGGAAATGGATTTTACATCAAAGTGAATTTAGATAGAGACATGATTTTGTTAGTTATCGCGCTTGTCGAGTGAACATGGGGGCTTTAGTATTTCTAGAGATCATTGCATTGAGATCTTTCTGGATGCTGTTGAGTGTATTTAAATGAAGTTTTTGGGGCAGAACTTCTACCATAGGAGCAATACTCAGGCCCTGGTTTTACTTATGATTTGTATAAAATAAGAGGCTTTGCCGATTTGAAATATTGGAGAGAGTAGGCAGTAATTTTGTGACGAGTATATTCTTCTTTTCTTTGGATTATTTACTGTTTTTCAGCAATGTACGAACATTTTCAAAGCTTTCAAATGACGCATGTTTTTGAGAACTATGACTGGTATTCCGTCTAATCTCACTTCCAGAATAGCAAGCCAGGGCCCTACTTCTGTCACTTATAGGCAAAGGTGTAGTCATGTATTTAGCGATAACCACCGTAAAAGGGTGGATGAATCAATAAATGAATTAGGGTAGGAGGATAAAAATTAAAATATCACAATCATCGGATGTAAAAGTGGTCCGTTGAAGAAGATTTCGTAAAACCAGGGATAAGAATTCAAGAGTTCATTAACAAACCGTCAAAACCCAAAAAACTCAATCGCTTTCTCGCACAAGCAGATATCCTGAGTCCTGAAAGTGATCTGTTTTTATCTTCGCTTTGCAGACATGCATGTTGGTCATATGCGATTAGCTCAAACAGAGTCCTTTAGTTTTTTCAACACAGACTGAGAAAAAATTTCGCCATGCTATTTTCAGAGTCTCCCACAAAACCGTTGTGGTTTCGCATATATACTTAGCTTGACCATCTCTCTTTATGAGAATTTTACATCCACTCTTTGAAATTTGGCAAACTTCAATGTGCAAAAAGTACGCAAAGGGACCTAATGCTTATCGTGGGAATTGTCCTACATGCTTCAGAGACTTAATTTGTGATAGAGATTTCGAACTGTGAACTTGGCCTGTTTAGCTCGAAAAAATTCCTGCCAAAACTGTGGTCCGCGATTGGCACCATATTTTTTTTCTTCGCTTCGATGTTTACTCGTCAAAATTACAAACAAATATCAAAAATGCTCTGAACGACATACATATGTACATACATATTTGTCAAGCCAGACAAAAAGTTGAAAAAAAATTCAATTTGAACCCCGCTCTTGAACGAAATACTCATAGTGCTCCATGTCGGGAAGTCATGTGCCTCGTGCCAGACTTCGTCTAGGCGGGCCATTATTTTCATTGTCTCCTTCTGTACAGCTAAGTTGCGTTGTCAAAAGTTAAGCAAAACGTTAAGAGCATCGACAGGACTGATTCTTATTGCACCAATGATTCCGAGAAAGACTTCTCATCGCAGTCTGATGAGTACAGTTAACCTAACTTCCGTCCTTGGCCACCAAACTTTTTTATTGCGCTGTTACAGTTCTACTTTTCTCTAATCATTTTCAATGTTTTTTGATGTGTCACGAAATAGCTTGCATGTGGATTTTTTATCTATGGTGATAGCAAAATGACATATATAAATAAATAACTTACTTTAAGGTATAAGCAGTCGAAAGTAATACATTTAAACTTTTATTTCGAATCTGTTTTTCTGTATTCAAGTCTATCAAGCAATTATGACGTTGAAATTATATACGATTTGTGAATGATGTAATGAATTATGTATGTCCAATTGGAAGTTCCCCATCATCAGAAATTATTTGTACAATTCGGCGAACAATTATTTATACAATCTTAGGTATACTTAAAGCACATATTTTGTTTGTGATCGATTAAAAAGAAATGTAGAGATATGTTTGTAGTTTGAACGTACGCAACTAATAATTAAAGAAATTTCGATGGATTGCTGATAATTAGAAATCACAAACTATTTATAGAAGTCTATGGTATATGTAGTTATTCATACATATGTATATGTATGTGAGGGCAAGGTGAAAAGTTCTCGATCTAGCGCTACCGTATGTAGTGTGAAAATTGGAGAAGTATCTGCGTATCATGTGCTCAGATAATTCATTGTATTATTTTCCGTTACCTCTTTAAGTGTACAAGGTAAGTCATCCAAAAGTCAGACCATAGTAGAGGCGAGATGACACAGTAGTGGCACAGAAACCCCTCCTGAAGTTGATGTTTTTATGGGGCTATCGAGCATCGTCGTAGCCTATCTGGTTGTTGGGTAGTCGATTAATCTGCGTCAAATGGCACTAGTGATAGAATCATTACCAGAATTGTCAAAAGCACCCTTAATCTCAAGGCGCCTGCCTTGGGCTGTCTCTTTGAAACGGTAGGTGATTTTAATTGGGTGACCAAATAATGCAGGTCAGGTTGACTAGAATGCAGAAATATTGTTTTTTTCGAGAATGCCTCTTACATAAATGTCTACACATGTCAATGTTTTGTTTCGAAACAGCTAAGGATAACTTCACCCGCATTCAATTATATCCATATTTCGGTGCCGTAAAGTAGGATTGGGATGATGATAAAGGTCTTATACATATATAGTTTCCTCAGTTGTCTGGAATACGGTCTTACTACTCAATTGTCTTCCTGGTCCGTAGACACAGAGATTTTTTATTTAGTTATTTTTCGTTGGATTTCTCTACTAATGTTACATCAGATGTTAGAACATAGACAAAGTCCTTAAAGCCCTTTACTATCTCGTAGCTATAAGTGCGGAGGCTATTTGAAGACAAATTTGAACTAAAAACGAAATGAAGGTCATAACTTATGCAAGGAAAAGTTTATTAGAATAGAATTCAGTATCCTTTAGAGCTTAGATGGTCGCGGGGATATTTCAAAATCAGTGCCACACAGAGTAATCGGATTGATGACTGGTGAGTAAGGTGAACATGAGTTTGGTGCTCTGTGCCCGCGGCTTTGTGCGTTGAGGCAGCAACGAATATATATATGATTACTAAAACTGTCTATCAATGGCTTAAAAACTGCCTCTTGCACCTCAAAGAGCTTTTTGGACAAAGTAGGGAGGTATAGAATGGGCCTTACTATTCAATACTCCAAGGAGCATCTCACTGACACGAAACTTAGGCATATACGCCTTTCTTGTTATCCGGATGTGTTGAATGCTTTTTACTTTTTGAAACAGGTGAGATTTAAAATTACTTTAAAACCTGTACGGCTGTAGTCCGGTTATGTTGATACATACTAATGTTTCTTCCCTAAGGAGATTATCAAATTTTCCGTAGGTAACTATGGGCCTGGCGATCGCTGGTATAAACATATGTATGTACATCCAGTGGATTGTGAACGGTCCCTAGCCTCAATCAAATGTTTTCGTGCATTTTTAGAATGCACATTTAGCCTTTAATTCTTTTTTTCCTTTTTCGTTCCCCTTTCATATATGTATGTAAGTTTATATTCAAGGATAGTTCCAAGATACTTTCTTCTAAAGAGAGCTTTAAATAAATTCCATTCAGCTTCAGAAGATCAAAATCTTCTAGTATTCTCGTCGGTGTATTCCACTGATGATGATTGTTAAGCATTTACAGTCGGGTATCTCTGTTTGTATTCCTAGTTCAACTGATGGTGTTTCTATCCACTCCGTTTTCGAATTATTAAACGAGTCTTCAATGTGTAAAAATACAACTAGAGAAAGAGGTGTTGTAGTCTCTTTATTGTTGAGACCATTTACGATAAGCGTGCTGGGCGTACATAACTTATGTTCATCGAATAGGGTTCTCACATGTTTTTGTCCGAAGAAAGGAGGAGAAACTAATCTTTTTGCGGTTGTCTAAGTAGGCCTAAAGTTCTAAATTTGTTTGTTATTTGAGGACTTATATTTCAGGTACATACATATGCGTACGTTAACATCTTTAACTCTTTTGCGAGCGTAATTACATAGCTCTCCACGGACTCCAGATAAGACAGGTGACAGAAACATTGGTTTAAATAGTAAAATTGTCTTAGTAGTCCGAACCTTAAACACCACCCATTAAGGGCGACGGGCTCAAATATAACTGCATAAACCATTTAATGACCCTGAATCCCTCATTCGGGTGCATTGAACTATTCTATTGAACTTTGATGTACGATTTTTTAAAACAACAAGGAAATACTCGGTTACTTTAGAACAAGGTGGTTCATTGAGATTTCATCAACTCAAAGTTTACCTCTTCTCGATCATGATCACATTCTCTACCAATAGCCTGCAAGGTTGCTTTGCGCATCGTATACTCCAAAATATTAGCTGGTACTTAAGATTTACTATATTTTGGGAATTTTTGCTTACCTTTATCGAGAGATTATGTTGCATAAACCTTGCATTCTTATACCCAATTTATTAAACTTTAACATTACTTTCATTTCAGAAGTTCACAGCAAGGCAACTAATGCTCAAACCAACATATCCGCACAAACATCGGCCAAAAAAGTACCAACAGAAATTCAAAAACCCGTAGTTAAACCCAAACAGGATTCCATTGAACCAAAAGAAGGTCCTGTCGTAGGAGTCGTTACACCACCAACTCCAGCTCCAGTAGCGGCGGCTGCAGCGGCCGCAGCAGCTGCATCAGATTCACCAGCTGCAGTGGGAGTAGCAGTGCCTGTTGTTAAAGAAGAAAAAAAAAAACCAGTACCTACCAAAGAAGATCAAGAGGTTACATTACCAACATTAGGCTCTGACACACAGGAAGAAGACACACTACTGGTACCCAATCAAGATAAACATGATTCGCTAACCAACAATCAGCAATCAAATGTTGATCAGGCCAATGAAAATGATTCCGATGTCAATCCCAACGAAGACATCAATCTGGAAGACGAGGATGCAGACTTTGATTTGAGAGATGAGAAATTAAAGCCTAATAGTCCTCCGCTTGCCAGTCTCGATGACAATGAAGGCGACCAGAAAAACAGCCAGGAAATCATAGATCACAATATCTTAACCAACACAAACCAAGTAACTGATCCATTCCTCGAAGAATCTGGTTCAGATTTCTTCACGTATTTCCTCATTGGAATGTTCCTGTGCATTGTACTGTACGTAGTTTATCACAACAAATCTAAGATCCTGGCTCTCCTCCTAGAGGGAAGGCGCAGTGATAAAGGTCGAAGTGGTCGTCGGAAGCATACCGCCGCGTACAGAAAACTCGATTCTAATCTAGAAGAAGCCATCACGTCATCAGCCAGCGGAAGGACAACACAAATTATTTACTAAGGCTGTTATGCGGTCGTGTCCTTGATTCTAGCCACCCATGTATGTCCTTCTGTGTTTATTATTATTTTACAGTTTTATTTCTTTTATGTTCTTGTGTTATTCTGTGAATTGAATGTGAAAGCAATATTAGGGTTTAAATAAATTTAACTTGTGATTTCTGTGCCTCATTGTTGTATATCATCAGTGTGAACAGGAGAGGACCAGCGAGAAAGAGCACTTCCCCAAACTGAACTGAAATCGCTGACCACCGCTGACCACCGGCAGAAGGTACAGAAAGGGATTTAACTTTATTTTCCATTTCTTTTTGTTTTATATTCATAATATTTAGTATTATGTGTTGAATTATCGCGCCATCGATGTTACATGCTCTTTATTTATTTTCTATTAACTTGTCGCCACAAAAAAAAAAAAAATTATTAACTATACATATAATTATAAATACCTATATCTTTTGTACATGTTATAAGGATTTCATGCAATGAAATAAAAACAAATCAACAAACATAAAAATTGGTTTCTTATGAGAATTATGTTTTATGTTTATGGTAAAGGATGTCTTCTTTAAGGAGACGTCGGGTTTCCGATAGGGATAACTGTCAAACTACCACCATTTTTTTAGGTGTCAATGTTTTTCAATAAAATCTAACAAGTCATCATGGATAGATTTACACCGCAACAACATTACCAAATCGTTGAATAATATTTCGGAAATCAGTGTTCAGTTACACAAACTTATCGAGCACTTCGTCAGCTTTATGGACCAAAAATCGCCCATCTGAACATACCATTCGTCGTGTTGTGGATAGATTTGTCACTAATTTAACGCTACACGGTATTAGGATAACAATAAGAACTTGCGCGTTCCGAAGGAAATATCGCCGCAGTGCAGGTCAGTATTATTGAAGACCCGAGTTTGTTAGTTCGCAGGCTTGCGCAAGAGCTTGTGCCTTATCCGTCAACTTGGAACATTTTGCGTAAGTATCTTAGCCTATTCTTACGAGATTCAATTGACTCAAGAATTGAAGCCAGAAATAATGATCAACGAATATTTTTTTCCAAGTTTTCGTAGCATCGATGTGGACGATATGTGGTTCCAACAGGATGGGACTACGTATCATACTGAGACCAATACAATCGATTTATTGAAACCAAAGTTTGGTGAGAGCGTGAATTTAAGATTAGAACCTGTAAATTTCCCAATAAAATCTTGCGATTTAACGCTATTCGATTATTTTCCATGGGAGACGTGGAATCGCTTGCTTACCTGGATAAAACATCTAAGATTAAAGCTTTGGAAGACAATATATTCCCAATTATTGCGGATATGCGGCCCCAGATGTTCGAAAAAGTGGGCAAGAATTGGACGACAGGCTACACTTTGTAATTGCCAGTCGGTGCTTATATGCCAAAAATCTAAATGATAAAACATTTTTTTCGAATAAATGCATCAGAAACCAATGTCGTGTATCTTTGTTTGTACATTATTGGGAAAATACCATCATTGCCTGGAGATCTGTACGGTAAAAAGGAACTTGTTGCCCAATTAATTTTCTTCATTTTGAATGTGCACATCTTGAGGGAGGGCAAATGTCGACTTCAGCCATGTCCTGGGCCCAGATCACGTAACTTCTGACGATATCGTTTCGACGATAGTTTTCGCGCCTGAAAGAAGACTCTGAAATGAAGGAAACTTATTTGTAGAAAATTCTACATGTGCGAGCATTTTCCGTATGGAAAATTTCCTTAATTTCAGAGTCTTTTTTCAGGCGCGAAAACTATCGTCGAAACGATATTGTCAGAAGTTACGTGATCTGGCCCTGGTTATTGCCAATAACAAAGCTAGACTACCAAGCGAGAAAAAAACTCGATCCGCCCTGAAGAGGAAATTCAACTTCGAGCGTCAAACACACCAGAAGGACCCACAAACTACAGAGAGCGATTGAGCTCTCGGAAAGAATTCGTACTGTGGTGATGAGTACACGCATCGTAGAAAGGTTGCTAAAAGTGGCATATCTATAGGCGCTGCAGCGGAAAACAAAAGCAGCATTGCAAGAGAACAGAGCCCAAATACTGAAAAAAAGAAAGCTCTGCATTGAAAAAAAAGGGCCTACGCAGCCTCCCAGCTCAGGGATTTCGAAGAGTCTCGTGACAGAAACCTAATCCGTAACTTTTACAAAAAGGAAGCAACAGACTGCCGGCTTCAAGCCCGGAACACAGGTTTTCCGAATTGGAGGAAACCTAGTCACTGACGTGCGGGGAATTGTACATGTATTTAAGGACAATCAGACAGATTGACACAAGAAAAGTATTCACAGCCATTCGATGAAGTAGTTCTCCCTCCCAGTTTAGAGGAGGTTGAAAAAGCTACATCGCTTTTAAAATATAGAGTCTATGTTTTGTTTAGAAGCATACTTCAGATCATAGCCAAATGGGAGAACCAAAGTATGCCCAACGACTAAAGTTTCAACTCTGTATACGCCTCATCTACATAAAAGGCGATCCTATATCTTGCGCCAATTATCGAAGCATATCGCTGCTAAATGTCACATATAAGATCATGTCCACTTTATTGTGTGAATACTTACCCCTGTAGCTTCCATTGTAGAAGCTCGACTATGGACCATATCTTCACACTACGACAAATCCTGGAAAAGACCAAGCCGAAACACGCCATCTGTTTATAGACTTTAAGGCTGCGTATGACAGCATTCATCGCTTGGATCTCTACAAGGCGATGGCCGTAAAAACCCTACAAAACGCTGAAAAACAAAAACTTGAAAACCTGGACATAAAAGTTGGCGAACACACCATCGAGTCGTACATGGGGGTACTACTTGACCATAGGCTCAACTTGAGAGAGCACATAACTATGAGGAAGTCAATCCTCATTTATTCACCTCCTATATGGGTACCGGCAACATCCTACATGGGAAAGATAAACTCAGAATACCATAGCTCAGAGTATGCGGTGCATACACTACGGTATTGGGATATAAGTGTACATAATTGCGGCACGAATGCCTATAGGCTGGAGGTCAAAGTAGCAGAATTTATGTACATATATACAATGGCCAAGACTCACAGAGGGTCCATCAGAACAACTGCTAAAACAGAATGGCAAGGGCATATATATGTAGAAGAAAGTACGGTGAAGTAAAATTCTACATTGCCCAATTCCTAACTGGAAATGGAAGCTTCTTGGAAATGGAAGCTGAAAAGAATGGAAAAGCACTCGGCTTACCAATACACGTACCATCTATGTCTTTACAGATGGATCTATGCGTAGGCTCAGGCATCTTTTCTGAACCGCAGGACATATCCAAATAGGTTCGCCTCCCGAACCATAGCTATGTTTTCCAAAGGGAGGTCCTAGCAGTGACGATTGCTGCCCGTGCGACTGCGATGAAAGCAATACCACAGGAAGGTATCACATTTTTCATCAACAGGCAGGTAGCGATTTCTGCTATCGTGAAGAGCTTAAGGTTCTTGGAACACAGCATAATGTTGCCCTCTGCTAGGTCCCTTGACATGATGATATACCAGATAATGAAAAGGCCGACGAATTGCCAGAAGAGGTTCGGAATCCACATCAGAACTAGCCGACTCGGTGCTCATTCCGCCCTGCATAATGAGGCTCGAAACAGGGACTAAGGCCCTAAGGAGGCTAACATCAGATGGTCCTCCCTAGACACTTGTGTGATCACAAGAAGAATTTGGCCTTGTTTCGTTAAGAGTAGGACAGACAGGTTTATACAAAAGGATAGGAAATCGCTTTCTACCCTGATAGGAGTCATCAAGGGGCATAACACTCTGCGGTATCACATGAAAAAACTAAGACTAACGGAAAAAGACTTACAATTGTCGTGGATGTGGAGACGAGAAAGACAATGAGGATACAACTCACTTTCTCTGTCTATGTCTCAGTCTTGTCCACCTTAGATTTAAATTTCTCTGGCGACACTTCTTCGGTGACCTAGAAGAATTATCCAGCACATTAGTCAATGACATTTGTATGGTTTCCTAGTTCATAGGAAGCCTAGGGTTAACCAACGGGCAAGAGACTTTTCTCTCTTATGGGTATCACAATGGGTCTGTAGTGACCTGAGTGTGGCGTTGTGGATCTCTTCCACTGGCCTACCTATGTATGTACCTAATCTAACATATGATATTGATTAGCACGTTACTCTTTTTGTAAAACACTTTGCTGGATCAAGCAATGATGTCTTGATTAACGGTTTCTAAGTTCAAATATCCTGATTCCTGATTAGATTGAAACACTATTTCCGGCACAATTTTAGACTTTAAGGCCGAACTATAATAGTAGAATGGGTGCGTAAGTCGACGTACCTAACTGTGCGAATACAAGGAACTTGTATTCTACGACCATAATAGCTTTTTGCTTCGATTCGTCAAGTTTCGTTCACTTTTCCTCACTTACGAAAAGAGCAAACCCATTCGCTCTTTCGTACGAAATGTGACATTTGAACAGCTGTGTTTAATTAAAAATTGAAAGTTGCCAAGAAATTTGGTTTTATTTATTTGTAAGTTAAGTACATTTGAAATTATCAGTTGAAATAACAATTATTATTTTTAGATTTTATTTACATACTTAGATAAATTAGATAGATTTCATATTCATACTTGGAAAAAAAAAATGGCAAAACGATTTGACTTGACAGTCGCTTCCGTTCACATACGCTTATTATGGGCAACTTAAGCAATTGAGAGTACTGAAGGAAACTTAACGTAGAATTCTCTCTCTCTCATTAGGATAGTACTGTGGTGTGCAAAATTATAAACTCAACCCTAAATTTCTATTTTTCTTGAAATGAGCAATAAACATTTATTATTGGTTTTGTTCCAAAATATTGACATACGGTACCAAAACAAGGATTTGGAAATACCAATAATGGGAATACTTCAAGAAGATTTTTTCAAGAATCAGAAGCAACAGCTCGTACGACTGGTATCAATAGAAAGGTAAAAACAAGGCTAGAAGTAATACTTCATGCTTTGAATTGCACAGAAAAGGTTAACACTGTCAAGTTTGCCAAGAAAATAACGGAACAAAACTATCCCGAAAAACAACTCACACTTACTCTTCATAAAATTTTGGCTCAAAGTCAAAATATAATCAATCGTTACCACTTGGAGAGTTGTCAGAAGAAGCTCAGGAATCCAAAAATAAAGACTACAAAATATGTGCAAGGTTTCAAGGATGCGGCAGGATGAAGACCTTTTTAGCATACTTGTAGCCTCATCGGACCTACTCATTTCTGCGTTAATGCATTTCAGGATCGAAAAAGATATCAAAGCACAATGTTCTCCAGAAATGATAAGTTTATTAAACATTACCCCGGATGTTGACGAAAGTTAACAAGAAATCTGATTTTTTTATTTTAATTTTAGGTCTGTTTATTTTTTCTCCACTGTTTGACTTGAAATGAATCACTGAAATATTTTATTATGTACTATGATGTGCAACAAAAAAAAATGCTCTTTTGATACACACATTTAAAATATGGTTCGTTTCCTTTAGTTCACCACTGTTTTTCTCGGATTAGTTTTCAGACACCCTGTTATTACTTCAATCATGAACTGTGGTGAGAAAGTCTTATTTCAGGAGAAGATTCTGAAACAGTCTGTAAAGCATATTTCTCAAAATTCCCTAATTTTATAGCCCTGGGAATTTCCTCTAAGCAGAAAAAAAAACAGTCACGATGTCTTTATTCGCTTGAGTTATGATTTTTGAAACCAAAAAGGTCAAAATGGTCCACTGTGCAACGCCTTTCTCCATACGATAAATAATTCACTTCATGTCGGGAATTCGTCTTCCATCTTGACTCTACAAGACCGGTGTACAACTACCAAAGTACAGACTATTAAACGAATTCAAGGGAAAAATTTATTCGTTTGAATGACACAATATAAACATAAGCGCTACTGCGTTACGCAAAAAAATACAAATTCTTGGCGCAACAGACCGTATGTGGTCCAGGGCCTAGCTTCTCGCGACCATTCGTGTTGTGCGTGTTATATTTTTTCACACAAATGGAAGGGACCTACAGTTTTTAGAGCCATATCCGTCAGAAAGGCAAATTGAGAAGCTTTCTTTTGACAGTTATTACTCTCGGACGTTTGTCAGACATTCGCGAGAGGTGGGGGACCGTGAGAAAAATTGTTTGGTGTTCTCTGGGATTCGAACCTCGAACCTTACGCTCAGCGATCCAACGCACTAACCACTTGAGCCACGGCGCCTGCGTTACGTATTCGATAAAAAATTCAAACATAACAGCGCATGAAGACTTTCTTTTTCGATTCCTACAGAAATAAAACCACTCAATTTTTAGTTTTTTTTTTATTTATAATATAATTCAATTATAATTTATATCACTTCAAATGTATAAGTATTAATTCAATAATGATGATTTATTCCGAAATCTTAACATATACATATATGTAAACATACACGTATGTATATAGTATATACCGTACTTTATTTGCAGCTTCTTATTGGCGAACTAGCGGATAGAAGTAACTTTTTAAAAATAAATAAAGTTAAACATAAAAAATGCAGTTAATGTACAATTCTGATGAAATAATTTTTGTTTCTTTGTTTTTTTTACTAACAAAAACTTTCGAATTAAAATAGTTTTCTATCGCATGTGAGTATATGTGTGTATGTGTGTATGAGTCTGTCTTAATTTAAATAAAGTTTAAACATTTTCTCTTTCTCCCGGGTTTTGTTACAAAATGCATGTTCTTCATATTTTAAAACTTACACTACAACTTAATCTTAATGGAAACGAAGGTTGTTGCTTTTTTTTTCTTCACTTATATTTTTTTTGTTTCTTTTTCTTTTTTGCTACGATTCTTTTGATCTTTTATTTTTCGAAATTCAATTGTTAATTAATTTAATATTTTAAGTTTATAGTATGATACAATATTAACATGCATTTAAATGTTTGTAGTTTTTCTTATTAAATTTTAAAAGATAATAAAAAGACACAGAGAATTCGGTTAATAGAATAATCAATATTATAATGTATGTATATATAGAGTTTATTTCTGTTTGTTAGTTTAATAATTCCTCAGTAAATATATATGTATATATATATATATTTTGTTTTGTTTTTTTTTAAATATTGTGTGTCTGTATATATATAGTTTAATTATATATATTTTTTGTATTATTTTGTACATTATGCTTATGTTCTAGTAAGTAGGTACTAATAATTATAGTGACACCACTACTATTACTATTAATTAATATATATATATATATGTATATATATTTAAATGTATAATATATTTAAAAACTATTTAACAAGCATTTAAATTACGATATATATATTTGTTTTGTATCATTATTATTTTGTTGAAATTATTACAACATAATAAATATTGCTGAATTTTAGTAAAACAAAACCGCATTGCTTAATCGGTTATTTATTCTATTTTTTTTTTTTTTTATTACTATTCCTTTTGGTTTATGCTATATGCACCTTGTGTTACTATTCCAATGGGGGATATATTCCTTTTATTTTTTGTTTTGTTTTAATTAACAATATTTAATTTAGTTAGTTTCGCGCTTAATTTAAATTGTGGGAAAAAATTGTTTAATTAATAATATATTTGTTTTAATTTAAAGCTTTTCTATTAAATATAATTTAATTTATACTACGAAAACAAGCGAAATTAATTTTAATAATTTTTTTATTCTTTTTTTTGCTTTAACTGAAGGCGATTTTTTTATAACCATGGGTTGATAATACAATTCGTTGATGTGAATTTGTTTTAAGTTTTAGCTAAATTATTTTAAAATAAAAATAATATTAACTACTAGAAGGAAAATGGACTAAAAATGGTCTTAGTTTAAATATTTCAAAGTAGTAAACAGTTTTAATTTTAAATGTTTCTGTTTCTCAGTGGTTTTGAGTGGCTTTTAAATGTTAAAGTAGCTCTCAGCTTTGGGTGGGTTATTAAAAGTTATGTTAACAATATCTTTCACTGCATTTGAACAAGAAATGGAAGATCAAACAATAATGAATTCAGCACTCACATTACAAGGACCCAAACGGTCGTTCAACAGAGTGTTGAAGTGCAGACTCCGCAGATATAAAATTATGGCCATCAAGCAATGCATATTTCAAAAAGCATGAGTGGTAGTCTACGTCGTCAAAGTTATCGAAATTGTCTCAGATAATAAATTTTGGAGAAATAGACGTTTTTTTAAGTTTAAGTTCTTAAAGCAAAACCTTTTCCAAGAAACGCGTTGTACCAAAGTCAATTTTCAGAGGAAGACCCATGATCCTGATCCTCGCAATATGTGTTATGTAATTCCTGACTATTAGAATACCATAAGACCCCACTTGAAAGACAGATGCAAGCTTACCTAAAGAAAAGTCAAGCCTAATGTTAGTATTCTCAACGTAGACATTGCTGTTTTGGATCTTTCCAAATTGCTAATTTAACTGCAATTCCTTCTTAGTTCACACTCTGACCAGAGACAGTCCTAACAGTGAGCAAGTAAAATTCAAATTTTTGCAGCAACTGGATTTCTGGTGTCAAGACAATAAACCACCAAGACAGGTGTCATAACTGCCATACGCGTTGTACCAAAAGCAATGTCGTTTTCTGGCGACAGACAGTTCTGCCATTATATAGGTATGACATTCAGCCATGTACCTAGAGCAGTGTCCAAGTATTGCTGCCAACCAAATCAGTGTTCGCTTGTGTAACTTAGTGTATAAACCAACAACATAATACGACAATACAGATTTTTACAATAGCTATCCATTTACAGATGAGATTCAATATACATTTCTTTCGTATATTGTTAAACTGGATATTACGAAGGTCTTTTAGACCTCAGAAAATGTGTGCTTTTTCAAAGGCTAGTTAAGGACAGTCACACAATAGATACTGAATAGATTGTAATTTTTCCTTTTCCCTACAACTTATACGATAGTCGTTACTTGGAAGACATAGCTATGCTTCATGGTTGCATATCGAGCAGTGCTCAGTCAACGTGCCAGCGACTGACTGTTCTTGTGACATATGTAGACATAATCTGTTCCAAGACAGGCCAGTTGTAGCAATTGTATCTAATTCAAACCAGCTCTTATTAGACGAATTCTATGTCTGTTTCCATGTACCTACTTAGCATGCTAAGCATACTAGCCTCAATTCAAAAATGTTAATTCATACCAGACCACTCATAGCTATAATGATTTCGGAGGTATCCATATGTTCCGGCACTCATCAGATGGTTGATTCTTGACATCTCATCTAGTTTTGTTTTATAACATTTCATTCTACGTGTTTGAATCTTATCGATATCGATAGCAACTACTTTATAGGGAGGGAATTGGCTATCAACATAGACATTGATTGAGTTTCAGAATATGCAACGGAATTGGATCATTAAATATGGTGCTTAAAGGAGACTACAGAGAACATATGCAATTATTGCTTCGAATTTGTCTATTTCTACCCCAAAAATACATCAAAAACTTTTCATACCCCCAAAAAAAAAGAAGAAATTCAAGCTCGATCTTAATTCTACGAACCCAAAAAAAGTCATCTCTGTGTCAAAGGGAATTTTGTTTATTTCATTATTTACTTTCCGATTTATAGTCATTCTAAATAACAAATCTAAAAAATATGGTAACACTAATTAGTTTTGTTTGCAGTAGTTTTATGCAGATGAAAGAATATGTCTTACAAGTGTAGGTGTATTTGTGTAAGTCCTTAGACTATGTATATACTTTTCTTCCTCAACAAAATTACAGTATATATATATATAGTTTGTATTGTATACATATAAGTATTTATATAGAAAGAGAGATAGATTTGAAATTTGTTTTCTTTATGTCAAGGTGGTTAAAGTTTATTGCAAATGGTTTTCTTTTCCTTTTAATCTCCTCACTTTCCTCTTTATACAGGTTTATGTTCCCCAAAATATGTTTCTTATTTTATTGATTGATAATCCTTTTGTCTCCTCTCTTATTCTTTTTATATAATTCAATGCATCCCGGTGTGTAATGTGTGTAAATATATATATTTTTTTATTTCAGTATATAACTTCGGCTTAATTAATTAGTTAGTGTAGAATTTATGATTTCAAAGCTAAAACAAACAAAAAATTAAACAAACAAAATTTATTTACTAAAAAATACACATATACATATGTATGTAGAAAAAAAGAAAAATATTAATCTCATAGTAAAGATATCTTAAGTAATATTTACAGTTTTACTGTGTTTCTTTTTTACTATTTCTTTCAATTACCTGAATATGTTGCTTTTGTTTTACAACCCAAAAAAGTACAATAGATCTATGCATACAATATAATAATAATTTGTTTAAAATTTAATAAAAACAAAACTAAAATAAAAATAATAGTGTTATGGTAGCGTCTTAAGAGTTTATGGAAAACTATATTTATCTCAGAGGTGTACGAAACGCACAATGTGGTATTAGTTGATTATTTAATTATGTATTATTATTGTATTGTGTTTTAACTATTTTCTATTTTTTTTTTTTTTAATTAAATTGTTATATATTTGTTTGAATTTTTTCTTTTATCTATTATTGAATAATTGTTTTGTTATTTTGATATGGATTCAAAAGTTGTCCTGCATATTTCAGCATAAGATACATATGTATTGTATATATTATTTATATTTTTTTTTAAATCTTTTTTTAATAGAATAGAATATTTATTTGCTGTAAGAATAGATTAGTCACAGAGAAAAGGAATAGATTTATGATTAGCACCCTTGCTTTTGCTTGATTTTGTTTTTACGAACAAATGCTTTCTTGGCTTCAGAATCTGTGACACTATGGTTTTAAAAGGATTCTAGATCGGCTTTGACATCCTCGGGGCAAACTTCATACATATGTCCATTTTTCACCGAAATAAAAGTATAAAAGAAAGTAACATTTAATCCTATAAAGTTATGCTAATTCATATCAAACCGAGCATTGCAGGTAAGAGTACTCTTCGAAGCTCGCTTAGACTAAAATGGGAAAAGAATCTTCGTTAGGTGATGTCATTTTCAGAATTTTCGTTAATCCTTTAAAGATGTCCTGTTAAGGTTTACAGGAGAGTGTATATCTTTCTAAAGAGGTGGCTAACGAATGATCCACTTACAAAGAGACACTCATGCAAAATTTTGGAGGCCTACCAAAGCAGTAAGTTTCTATAGATAATATCAACACTAGACTGGTACGCAAGAAATAACAAGATGACACAAATGAACTTGAGTAAAAAAATGAACGTTCAATTTATGAAACCAGAAGTATTGCAATAATATTGATAGGTGATGGTGGTAAGGACAAACGGAAGTCGTGGATCAAGCATATTTACTAAGAGTGCCAATTTTGTTGCATTCTTAACGTCATGTAGAGTTTCAATCAGGAAAATCAGATTGAGTACACTCAAAATGCACACTGTTGGGACACTGACTTACAGCCTTGAGTGATTAGTAAAAGCTAAGAAAATGAACTATACTCAGCGCTGTTACTTTGCTACTATGGTAATGAACCGATTTGGGAAAGCAATTATTGTAAATTCGAAACGTCCTACTTCGAGAACAAAATTAATTTTCTGTTATGTATAATGCTATGAAGGCTGAAAAGTCGATATTAGGAGAGAAAAAGAATACTTCATTGTATATGGGTATGCTTGGGTATACAAGCAACTTCTAAAGACGTTCTGTTCGGGAAATATAAGTGTGAAGTCTGCACCGTCATCTCGATGATAGACCAAGTCTTCACACTAAAGCAAACCAACAAATTTCATGTCGAGAAATACCATCTTTTAATGGACTCAGAGTCTGGAGTTCTAGATAGCGATGGTTGAATTCAGGATCCTGCTAAAATAAATGCAGCTGCAACGAGTAACTTTGTGAAATGCGCGATGCCGTGTGCAGTTTGAAAGTAGCTTTTCTGCATTATTACAAACCTATTCCGTATTTCGACAAGAAGATGTGTCAGGTGCAGGCAGGCTTTTATTATTTTATAAAGAATTAAGCTTTTGTTTTATGATGCCCAAGCTGGATCTAATATGGTTTCACCGACTCTGTAACCTTTTTTGGAAATATAGTGGGTTCAACCGATTTCTAAGTCAGCGCTTGGAAATTTAAATCAATTGGCGTAAAAAAAAGGTATTCCAGCCAGAATCTTCACCGCATGTTTGGAATTGTTTAAGAGTTCAGAATAGGATTCGTGACCATGGATGAATTCTCGATTCATCACTATACACTGGAAACGAAAATTCAATCAAAACAGTGGCCTTTAAGACCTTCGGGTCCGAAAAAGACAATGACCACTCATTCAGCTGGCAAGGTATTGGCTGACCAACATTGCACAACACTTTTGGAGAAGCTTAACGCAATTCAAGAAAAACGACTAGTTATGGTCAAGAAAAGAGGATGGGTTAACACGACAATACACTTGTTCATTGAAGCACTATCTCTTAGGCCTCTTTGGAGAGAAATCCATCGTATGAAGTATTGCTCAAACAGTAACCTTGGAAAAGTCATATCCAGTAAGGACTAGAAAAGCTGGAGGAACGTAAGACCAAGTGCATCAAGCTTTAAAATTATATTAAAATTAAAAAAAAAAAATATCGAAGACTACTGTAAAAGTTAAAAACGCAGAATTAATCCAATAATATACGCGCCAACTAAACAATTTACGACTAAGTAAAGCCAGATTTAAGGCGCTTACAAACACGTTCGTTTCGTCAATGATCTAAAACACACAAAACATGCTTAATAAATCGGCAAGCCTTTTATCACAAAAAGAAGCCAGTCCAAACTACATAGACGTTCGCAAATAATTGGAGTGGCGATAAGTGCATCTTTTCTTAGACAGTTTTTTTCACTAGGAATGGAAAAATTAAAAGACTAGTTAAACTAGCCATAAATAGAGGAGGATATTTAGCCAGTTTTAAGGCACATACGATAAAGGGCAATAATAGTTTATCATTCTAAATTTACCCAATTGAGTTATACGTCCAATAGAGCAGACATTTTTGGGACATGTAAGAAAGTTGTATAGACTTTCAGAGATAGTTATCCAAACTTAATGCCTACACGATCGCCACTTCATCAATTATTTTTCTAAAAATAATTTGCAGACTTCCAAGGAGTCCACTGCCATAGATTTTCCGGACAGAGTTTCATAAGTAAAACCATCCGCAATAATAAATATAATAAATATGACATTTCCAAAGAAAGTATTTTTTGTTGTTGATTTTCCAAAATGGCTTACCACCTTTCTCTGTGACATTTTCTTTAAAATTAGTTTGTTTGATGTTTCATTCAAAAGCTATTCGCAGCTCACAATAAAAATCTTGTCATCGATAATACTATTATTGCTTGTTTTGTTAATAACAATAAAGAAAAAATGTTTAACTTAAAAAACAAAAATAAGATATTAAAACAATATAAAACCAAACAGTAAACTCTTTGCAAAGCAAAAAGGCTAAGAGTTAAAAAATAAAACCGTTGTGCGACTCGAAATTAACAGTTTATTTGGTCATTAAAAAATAGAAAATCTTTTTTTTTCATTTACAATTGTAACAAAGCAATAAAACTAAACAAGGGAATTTAAGAGAGTATTCAAAAATTAACTTTAATAATTTATTTTAAAACCTATTAGTACAAAACAAACATTTAAAATAATAAAAATCCAAGTTTTAGTTTTTCAAAAGCTCATTGGCCCGTTTGTTTGCGCCTTCGATTCTTATAGTATTCTTGTCACCCTAAAAATAAAAAAAAAGAAGAAACAAAACAAAAAATAAATAAAAGATACAAAATAATACAAATAAAACAAAAAGAATTAAATAAAAAAATAAATAAATGTTAATATAGTAAATTAAAATAAATTAAAATGTTTAAAGCTACACAATTTTTGAAATGTGTGTTAGTTATTTCAATAGGTAAACGAATACAGCTACGTATTTATTCACAATTATTAAGGCATTATTAGTTATTGCTTGTTCTTTCAGTTTAGAATTATAATCAAAAAGCTTTTATTTTCTTGTTAAATAAAAATTATAACAAAGAGCGAATAAATCCGTACAGATAAACGTTTTTTTATATATTTTACTAACACAAAGGCCGACATTGAATGCAGATATATATACGATTATACATGTATGACATATTTGCTTTTTTTATTTTGTATAGCTTTAAAAATTAAAATAAAAAATAAATAAAATGAAATTAGTTAGAACAGAAAAAAAAATTTATCAACTTCGTCACATACGCTATTGGTCCGAAAATAATTCGCCATTTTTTATTTAGTTTTTGTTCGATATAATATTTTGTTTTATTACTTCTCAGCAAAGTTAAAATTTTTTTTTTGTTTTGGTTTTGTTTTTTCATAGTGCATATAATGTTCATTTTGTTTGTTTAAAATTTATCTCGTCTACTTGAATAAAATTCTATACAAAAACGTTGATTTAAATATTCCTAACAGACAACTCGTTTAATTATTATTATTTTTGGTTTTCTTTTAATAATTTATTTATGATAAAAATTTAATTTTAATGTTTGAGAATTTTTTTGTTTTTTTTTTTTTTGTGTTTTAAGTTTTCATATTCGAATATACGCTATAAAATTAAGTCTAGAATAAATAAAAATAAGTGACTAGAAATGAAAATTTGTTCGTGCAATGGAAGCTCACATCATTTAAAATTAAACTTAGATTTTACATGTTTACCTAATTTTGTTTTGTTTTTATAGAATTTAAATTATTAACTTAATTTATACTTTTCACTTCCAGTTGCGAAAAAAATATATAAATAAAATTTTGTATATCATTTTAATCGCTAAAATTTAAATAAATTTAATTGATTTTAAAGAAATTTTAACCGCAAGCAATGAGAAAATATATACTCGGTTGGAATTTTGGAGTAATGGTCTGTAAAACTTTTGAGAAGCGTTTCTGATAAACCATCAGCCTTGCAGTTATAAAAGGCTATGTCACCAATATTGTTCAGATTGGAGCTGAGGGATATACAAGTATACATAGTTGGCACTGCTTTGTCGGATGGAAGAAGACCTTGAAAATGTTGATGAACAAAAGATCATTGTAGAGCTGGAAGTAAGGTAGAGAAAATTTCCGATACCGATAAACTAATAAATAAAGATTCATAAATGACCCGTTCTTATATAGATTTTCCTCGTCACACTTTAATTTGTTGTGAATCAGGGCGTTACAATTTACTGCGAGATCACACGAAATCTTTTGTTTCATTACCAGGAGACTTTCTCCAACTTTCCCCGAGGAACTATTCTTGACATTAGTCCAGAAACTAGTGAAGATTTATCGCGGACACCAAATCAAAATGTATCACTCTGTTATATCCTGGGTCTACAGCTGTAAATAGTAATCAAATGCCCGAAGAACAAGGAAGGAAGAGTGCAAACCTGGTCCAATCAACGCCCGACGATCAACGTCGTTAATAGCGGGCACTATTTTCGATAAGAGGATATAGGAGTTATTACTAGGCATGGTGTGATCAGTATTTACATGAGACGTATCGGGGTGCTTCACAACGACCTTTCTACAATCTGAAGGAACGAAGAAGATAAGGAATCTATTTGGCACCTGACAATAGAAGACTGATGATTCTAAGATGTGCGTTCCACTTCTCTTTGAGAAGAAGCCCCGTAAGTCTGTGAGAAGTAAAGAAAAAAAATTAGGGACCAGAAGGTGCCTGGTCCCGACGACATTCGCAATATAGAGTTTAAAAAAAACACTTCTTCACATATTCATCGATAATTGTTTAAGGAAAAGAGTTCTTCTGGATCAACTGAAGATGCATAGACTGTATCACAAAAGGATGGTATAATTCCTTAAGATTCATCATCGTAAAGACATCGCTTTGCATATGGAACACCATTCTGCAGCGAATTATAAGCTACAGGCACGAGATAGCAATCGATTTTGTAGGTAGGTAGCGAAGAGCCTAAACTTTGTAAGACTTTGCTTCTGACATGAATCTCAAATCTGATTAGTATAGAGGCGTCAGGAGAAATCTTCTCATTTCGCATAACGTCGTTCGAATCTGTATCGGCAAAGGAAGCTCAAGAGGTATACAAAACCAAAACTGTAGATCTCGAACTGGTATCCAGAAACAACCAAAGATACTATTATAGTCGAATGGCAAGGAAGAAAAGATTGGTATCATAAAGAGGAAAAAAAAAAAACAAAATCGATGTTGGGTATATTTCGAGACTATGTTGACAGAATATAGTCGCTTTAGAGCGTACCTACACCGAATCGGACACGTCAACAACCCCAACTGCCCAAACTGATCCAGAAAGACCCAAAGATGTGGAGTGCAGATGATTAAATCCAAGAAAGCTGGGAGACGGTCAGACAGGGTGAAGTAACCAATCTAAGAAGGCCATATAGGACAGCGAACCACATTATTGCAAATGTTCACAAGAATAAGGTTAAAATGCTCCTCGTAATGACATACCAGACAACAGGCACACGAAGACAAAAGGAGAGGTAGTGGAAGCGCTTTTAACCGATACGAATTCCACTCACAATTCTGGGCCGGTCTTTTCAGTATTTTTTGAAGATGTCCTCCTATCAACCGGAGAAAAAACATATATTTCTCAACTCATTCCGCCGACGATACTTTTCCACTGCCAGAGATTTTTTTATTTCCTTTTATTAACCTTACCAACAATTTATTTAATTTTTCACTACATACGCTCGAAAAAGTTATAAACTTCAGTGTCTTTTTTTATAACTTTTTGTAGTGCATTTCGTTTAACGTAGGTAAAGCCGATTTGTTTTATTCTTTTCTATGCAAAATAAAAAACAAACAAAATTTAACTTTACAATATTTTTCGAAATTTCGGGTAACTCTGTCTTTTACAATTCGATTGAGTGATGAATGCTGTTTTCTAAACTTTTTTTTAATCATTTCTAGACTTTTACTTTTCGTTAATTCGTTTTATTCCTTTTTTTAAATAACTTTATCATGAAATCGTTTGGTTTTGTTTTCTCAGTTTTTGTTTTTTGTTCATCACAGCAATATGAGCCAAAAACCCTACCGATATATTATATTATTATTTTATATATAAATGTTAATAAAATCGACAAAAAACATATACATTTACATAATGAATACATAATGTATTTAAAAAATAAGAACTGGAATTAATATTAAATATTTTGTTTTGTTTTTAGCTTTTAATATTAGGACAACAAAATAATGAGTAAATATTTATTTAAGGAGCTGATGAGCTCTCTGGTTTGCCACTGCTATTCTGGCTTCGTTGGATTCACCCTGCGTATTGTGACAAGCATGGACAAAGTGGAATAACAATATGATAATGTTAATTTTGGATTAGTAATAATATGGATTGATTGTTAATGTTAGAGAATGAATGGAAGTAATATCTTACCTTGCGGTTAATTCTGTCGATCTGGTTGTTCTGGTTCGCCAATTCTGAGCCCATGTCAAGAGCCATGTTTCGGAGATTTCCAATCATTGTGTTAACTTGTCCCATATTCTCCTCCATCTCGTCTTCTCGCGCGTCATTTGTTATTCTGTGTGCATAAAAAAATGTAATGTTTAATAATTTATTCAGAAATTAATTTATTATATAGTAGCCGAGAGGACCACACATGGAAAATGGTACCTAATCAAACTCTTAAAACGCCCGTACGGTCAAACAATCATCTACTTCCTGGAAGCTAAACATCGAACAACAAGTGAAAAAAGGATGCATAGCTTGGGGACCGAAGATGGTCTTATGGATTTATACAGCGATAATCACTTGTGTGTTGGCCTTCCCTAAGCAAAGACTCCGACATTGAACTAATATGCAAAACGTAAAGAACGGCCGCTCCAGGTACCACGAGTGCCATGCGGACATGCATATGTACCTGACGGAAGTTCTGAATGGGCTTCAGGAAAGGACTCGAATTGTAGAGATAAGCACAGATCACCGGCCAGCAAAACGCATGCGTGTATACCAGGCATCTATTTCAACTCACATTGACGCAGTTGTAAAAATGTAAGCGAGAAGGAAACTGTTCAAACAGCTGGGTGTCCAGCTATAAGTAGAGCCTGACATCGAACTTTAGGTAAATCCTTTCTCGACAACCTCAAGGAAATTCACAGTGAAAATATCACAAAGTTAATCAGTTTCTTAAATGACACAAGATGGATTTGAAATCATTTCTTTTCAACAACGTGAGTTGTGGTACTCAAAGTGGCGCTTAAGTGCAGGTTAACGCTAAGAAAAGACAGTCAGTCGGACGACGACTCTTTCACAACCGATTATATATAATTCTCTCTCTTTTTCTCTGGGTTGATTGACAAAGAAGTACCAATAGGCCTTCACACAAGAAGCCACTCTAACTCACAAGGCAAATACAACAGTGAAACGAAACCGGCTGTCAAAAAGTAAGGACCTCAATCGTTTTAATTATAAACTGTGATCTGTTTTAAAAGGGATGGATGGCTTACTCTTCTCGAGACCCAAATATTGAGTCTTAATTGTGAACCAATTGGTGCAGTCGACAACTTTTTCTAGGATGAGGTGCGTGCTGCAATCGATAAGTGGCAAGACCGACTCAAGGCTTATGTAAATGAAAATGATCTTAAGGAAAACGAATTCCAAAAAATATTTGTTTCCTTTTTATTTTATCACCAAAAATATGTACGATGGCAAGGTTAGGTACATATGTATGTACGTTAGGTTGGTTGACTGTACAACGCCACAGACACACTTGGACCATGGGCCTTTCCATTTTATGTAACCAGCGACTAATTAAAGCAACCACAGGTCAATGAGGAAATGAGTCCCTAAATGAGGCAGTTTTCTGTGTGACAGAGACGGACAGGTGCATATGTGGTGAAGCATGGTTTTCTCCTCCTCTTCGTCCCTGCAGCAGAAGCCATTTCAAAAGAGGCCCAACCTTTTAGCATGTTGGCGTATTATATAGTGTGCCGTGAGGAATCCGATTACGTAGCTGATCTGAGATAGCTTTAGCATAACCCAGCCGGCTCTACGTTTCTGATCTAGGTAAGGCCAGATCTGTTTTTATAAACATACACGTCGAGCTTTTTCCCCATCTGTGTAGCTTAAGTGGCTCAATGACTTCACAATTTCCCTTTAGGATGTGACATACCGATTCAGTGATGGTGAATGTTAACCTGTTGAGTCATATCCGAGAGATAAGAAACGGCAGTTTAAACCATTCTCATGACAGTTATTACTCTCGGACATTTGTCAGACATTCGTGACAGGTGGGTCCGTGAAAGAACTTGTTGGTTTTTCTGGGATTCGAACGTAGGACCTCCCGCTCAGCGATCCAACGCACTAACCACTTGAGTCACGGCGCCAACAAAACCATCCATTGATGTGAAAAAGCACGATTCCAGGAACTTAATTGTCAGTGAAAATACTAATATCCTTATCAGATTCATTTCATTTAAGAGATGTTCATATTGAACTTTTCATAGACCGGCTTTCGGACTTGGATGCGTCGGCAACGTTAGTAACTTTTAACTCTTTAAGAGGTTGAAAGTCTTTGATATGTCTTTTCTTAACAATTTTTGCAGCTTTCCACTTAAAAAATATCGCGCATACCTTCCAATGTAACCAGCTTGAGGCATCAATCCATTACGATCGTCCATCACTCGCTGTGGCTGGTTATTGACAACTTTACCATCGTCATTTCCTTTCCAGGTGCCATCGTCTTCTTTGAAGGACTGGCTCCTATTAAAAAAAAGAACAATAACATTATAAATTCCACATATATAGACTAAGTCTTACTTATTGCAGGGTAATACACAAATGCCACAACATTTCTCCATACCACTTAGATTTTTCTCAGCTTCTCTCATGTCGGCATTAATCTGATCCATACCCTCCTCGATACGGTCCAATTGTTCTGTTTATTTTGAAAATCACGCGATTCAACGAGCAAACACGCGAAGAGAATAAATTTTAAAATTTTTTAGTAAAATACATTTTAAAATATTTAAATTTTTTTTTATACATAAACATAAATTTTTCAAAAATAGAACTAAAGAGTATGACTAAAGATACAGCGATGTTGAAATATGGTGACAGAGAGAGACAAAGAGATAGAGAGAGAGAGAGTAATGAGGGTTATACAGGTATAAAGGTATTGTGATGCTCTATTTTTTACTAAATCAAGAAAATTAAATTAAAAAATCAACTCAGTAATTTCTACTATAGTAAATTTTCAAATATTCAAACTAAAAATATATGAGTATATACGGGAAGAGTAGGTTGTAGTATGTAGTATGTGTTCATTTTTTTTTTTTAATAAAAGAGGATGAGAGAGAGCACTCGGTTTTAAAATTCTATATTTTTTTTTTTGCAGAAGTTTATAAAGCAGTTTTGATATATATATTTCAGTAAGTAGGTAAGTAATGAATCATACGAATTTAATGTGTAAAGATAAAAGAAACAGTAAAATACGTATTCTCTTAGAATTTATTTAAAAAAAATAGTTAATTTGTGAACTTGCATTCATTACATGCGCTTAGTTTATGTTTTTTTTAAAAAAAGATAAAAATTATTAAAAATTATATAAACTAAAATAAACATGTAATATAAATGTAAGTTATGGTTTTTGGGTTGCAATTAATTTAAAAATGTAAAAAAACTTGTAAAAAGAAAACTTAAATTTAAAATTGGTATAAGTTTTTAGTATAGCGTCAGTTTAGCATATATGTGGCGTGGTATGCGTTTAAAATGTGGTTTATTTGTTGTTGTTTTTTTCTTGCGATCGGTTTGATATGCTTGATGACATTGAGGTTAACAGCTTTAAAGACTGAATACTTAATATAATGTGTGTTTTTGTACGAAGAGTAGGCGAGGAGTAGAAAGCTGTATTTCAAGAAGATACTTTATAGAAATCAGTTTTACATGCAAGCACCACTGAGAAGTTGAAAACATTCATATCGAATTGTTAGGGCCTAACCTGTCTGTAGATCCAGCAAATCAATAGACGTCTAAGAAGAAGATTGGATAAGTTGATTAGATTTTTAAGATAGGTAAGTTAAAGAGTTTGAAATCACGCAAAACAGTGTTCAAAGATTTTAGACGAAAGGAATCTTGTACACGTAGCTGCAGGAAACTAATTTACTTCATCTTAAATATGCTAAGAGTAATTTAAGAAAGGGATATTCAAGGAAAATTATGGTAGGCACAGGCTACTAGGATGTTAGTGTGCTAGAAAGTATAAGCATGTATGTAGGTAGAAAAGTACGAGATAACAATTCAAAACACCCAGCAGACTGTTTATCGCAATATCATCCCAATACCATCCACATCCAAAAAAGCTGTCATCATGTTATGATGATGTTTGTGAATACCAGAAAGAGGTGACATTGTAAAACAAGGGCTGTATGAGAAGAATAGTGAATCAAGAGAAGAGGTGTTACGGTAGGGTGCTTGTCCGATGACCGGAATATCATGCCCCATTGGTCTTGCACCAACTCTAGAGGCATAGTCTTGCATATGGAAGGTCTAAAGCCCTCTGTAACACTTTGATCGTAAGGCTGGAGAATACGCGATGTAATGTGTAGTTTGAAGCAGCTCTTGTGAACTATTCCAAACTTGTTCCGGATTTTTACAAGAAAATGTGGTATCATATTATTATTTTCAATCTTGTGCTGAAACAAATAGTACCTAAGTCAGGTGTGATTACAGAACGCACTGCCTTCAATAAATCCGTCTAGCTGCTAGGACGAATAGATAATACCGACATCATTTGTCGCTTTCAACTTGCTTGCAGTAGTAGAGGCTTTCACGTCAATTGATGAACGGTCGGAATGAGTCGATCATGAAGTGAACGAGGGCAGAACTACATAAGTAAGTAAGTACATATATCAACAAACAAAACACCATCTGTCCACCGCCTAGGACAAAACGTCACTGTTGATAGCAACAACTCCACAAATGCCACCTCGGTGTAGATTCGACCGAAGACTGATGCTTGGGCATCCGAGCTTCTTCGGGCTGGTGAAGTAAATGGGATCGCAACTCCTTACTTGGAGAACAAAATGTATGTACGTTGCCGATCGCCGGCGATAAGCAGGATAACAGAGCAGATATTGGGCACTTTCGACCGAAAAATTCCCCGAATTTTTTCCTTTATGTGCAAGGAGATCGAATGGAAAAGAAGAATGCAACAGCGAATTTTAAGAGCTTTAAGAGCGAAGATACGTCAACTACATTGGCTCGGCCACGTAAAGGGGGTCAAAAGCTGTTGGTTATGGAGATAAGGCAGTGAAAATCGCGCTGAATTGGTCAAACACTGAGAAAGTCAAATGACAATATCAGGTTCGAAGTCAAAGAACAAATCAAAGGCAAAGTAGAAATTAACAGAACAAAATCATGTCCACATCTGAAATATCTATGACCGAATAGCGGGAAGGGTGCAAGAATTTTCTCGTCGTACTATTCCCATACACACACACATTCGATCTTTTGCTGGAGAAGTTTATAAAATTCTTCATTTCAGACCTACTTTAGAGGTCCAATATGAGAGCTTTTCGTGCAGTTTCCAACGACTTAACCCTTTAGTTGGCTGGAAGATAGGACATAGAAGGGTTCAGGACTTATAAGATAAGATAAGGTGCCAGATCTCAACAGAAATCTTTTTGCCAACGATGCTTTTGTCGCGGGAAACCAAGGAGAACCTGGGCTTATTGTGTGCAATGAGCTGCAAAAAGGTTTGGAAACAATTCCAAAGAAGCCTATAATAAATACAGTAATTTGCTCATCTTATAGATTGACAGATACATTTATATATAGGTTGGACAACATCCTCCCAACCGAGATCAGAATCTATGCACAGGGGATCCAAGATCTTAATCTAGAATTGATTTGATATCACCGCCTACCAATGATTTTACCCAATTTTCCTAGTCTTGAAAAGAAACTCCAAATTATAGTATTTTAAAAGACATATCCTCAAGCAATCTGCTTGAGATTAATACACAAGTCCTATTTCAAACTTATCACTTTTCAACTTATCATCATTTGTGATAGCCTTATTTCGCTAAAGTCTAAGTAAAAGAACACAATCAAGGGTCGATATGCCAATTATTCTGAACTTGTCAAAATTTCTGTACACAGGAAATGCGTAATTGCTATGTGTTTTTTCTGAAGAGTGATAATCTAAACTATTTTGATAAGTTTTTATTTTTATAAATCTATCAGGTAGTGTCGATTTTTCTAATAAAATATCTGAGTTTAAATATTGATAAGTGATGGATATACTTACCGTTTCCACTTATCGGGCAAATAAATTACAAATTGATAAAAATTGTTGAAGAAAAAGGACATTGATTAATTGCTCAACAAAATACCGAAGTACCGAAAAGAGAAGTAAAGATTTGCTAAAAATTGTGCGAACAGTGTTCAGGAAAAATTATAGTGTCGAGATCTTTTCTACAGCATCTTGTATCCTCTCCTTAAACATTTAAAACTGTTGTAGAGTGGATGGTCGTCAATCACCCTCATGGGTGATTAAGATAATTTAAGGAATGCTAATGATATATATTTACGCGCCTTTGTCTTTCATCGAATTATATAGGTAACCTCAGATATGGGTAAGTTTCTGCACCTTAAGACCCGAGATTGGGGTGTCGTTAGATGGTAGCTCAATTTTCTTCTGTGGTTCAACGCTAGCGTTTCACAAAACGGAGGCAGTACTCATAATAAATAGAAAAAAAGGTAAGAACCATAACTTTTACAGCCGGCGATCATGAAATTAAATTCAAATCGCACATTAAGTATCTATGAGCCACGATATATACGAAACTGTCATTTAAGGAGCACGTAACGGAAATGCAAGAACGTTGGAATACTACTGCAAAAGGTAGAACTTACTGCCCACAATGTGTACAATGCATATACATAAAACGAAGAGTGCCTAAGATTCATTGGAGAAAAGAAAAAACTAAGAAGAAAACTTGTCGAGCCATCAAACAGGGTTGGTTAAATGATCAAAAGCCAAAAGGTATGGAATGCAACCATTGATGGCTCAACGGGCACTGTGAAGACTGTCTTGGAAGGACAAAGGAAGAAGCCCAATCCCTTTTATATGAGGAATGCAAAGCAGGAACATGTGAACAAGCGCAAGTGGTGATGAAATGCTTGATGGCAGTACCACGAGGAATATGGTGGCGGCGGGATGTGGTCTTAGTAGTAAGAAGACTTCCATCTCCCAACGTAGAACAAACATGCTATTCTGTAATAAGGCCTAGAAACAAATTCGATAAAACTATGATTCACTGACTCCGATCCATTGTAGGACTAGGGACACATGAACTCTCTAGGTCCGATCTAGATTCGTAATTCTCTAACGGAAGCTAAGCTGCAGAAAGTTCAACATCGGCTAGCAGCAGTGCGTCCATCATAAATATTTATTCATTCATGGGACTCTCAACCGAAAATCGCCGACTGGAACAAAATTTATCATATAAATTGAGACTTTGTTAATGTCAATTGGTTTGGGTTACCTTAACTGAGCATCTGCGCTCATGATTTTACTCTGAAAAAAGTAGGAATGTTGAAATTAACGTAGGAAACAATACGTAATGCTTTAAGAAACTGTCTTAAGGAAGGTAAGGCATGTGGTTTTCCCTGAATTCTATAATAAAAAACCTATTTTTTGAGGCGTATCACGTTTCAATATACGAATTAGCCGGAAAAATCTCTAATTATCGTATCCCTCAAGCGTGTAGTAATTTCTATTGGGCTTGCATTTAAAGTGGTTGAGAAGCTATATGGGCTCTTTGCATCTTAAAACTATAAACGTACATACATACCTATACATGTATATTTTTATAAATAAGTAGTGTAAAAACCTTTGTCTGCAAAGCAATAAAACCGGCCAACAAAAGAAGTTTAAGTGAATACCTTCTACATACACACTTTAATACTTAACATCGTCAACCGACAACGATTTATTAGGTTAGTTTTATTCAGCGTTTAACTAAGCGCAAAATATTATATTACCTAGCACTTTATACTTGTTTGTGGCTTCATAGCCTTACGCTGCTCTCAAATGCAATTGCAATGCTAAAGGTCATAAAAACAAAAAACGAAACGCAATTCCAGTAAAATCGTTTGCAGAAATCTGTATAAAAATGTACTCACGAAAGGGTACCCAAGCTCAAAGAACATTTTAAATTTTGCCGTTAGAGAAATATGGAATTTCTACTGAATTTAAGTGCCAGAGAGGCAAACTTTCAATGACGAACACTTGTCCAAATAGTATTAACTTGCATTGAATGAAATTTAAAGCTTAAAGTAATGTTAGTATGTACCTCAGTTTAACTGATTATATTTTCAGTTAAAAATACGTATTCTTATTCATGACTGTACCTAGTTACATCATAAACAGTAGTACATGGTTAAACGCATTCATTGTGAAAGTAATGTAGAACACATCCCTTCTATGGTGACAGCTAATTCAATATTAGGCATTTATTCCAATTGCAAAGAAATAAGTTATTTGCAAACGTGTCGTGATAATTGTCCCTTTTAGTGCAAGTGATATTTTCCGAACTTTGCGACGGCATCATGATATTTTGTATATCGCACCGATAAGTGGTTTGAGAACACTAGTGAAAATGACCGACAAAGAACTAGACGCCTTCAAACTGTCAGAACTCTACAGACGATCAAAGTTGTTCAAGCCAGACGGCGAAAACTGTTGCGAAAACAAAAAATCTTACCACAGGAAATGAAAATATTACAAAAATTGATTGTTAGCATCACAAAAATAGCACCTCCCAACAAATGTAGATAACGAGAAAGAGCCATTGCAGCACTGTTATTAAGATCTACATACTTCCACCTGGTGCTGTATGGTCTTGAGAAATAGCGAGCCGGAACCGTAAGAAAAACGTTTGCTTTAAAATGCAACAAACTGTCTATGTTGGCAACCTTGGGCTGTCGACTCTTTGGGACGTGTCGACTCTCTTCGAATCCGGAAAGCATGGTTCTTACAACTCCTAGTTTCTCCAACTTAAACACGAACTTATGTGGTTCAAGATTAGTATCTAAAAAAATCAGCGAAATAAAATGGTGGGAGAGTACCAATCCGTGACAGATGACATTATCTTATTTAATTTTAAAAAACCGCAAATGCGGAATGGTGTTTCTCTTAACGCCAGCCATACGCAAGACACATCGTGAACTCATGCTAACCACAGGCTATTGACAGCCAGATTTTAGAGCAGAATAAAGAAAACTACTGGCGTTCAGTGTATTTGTAATCCACTCATGACACTACTGACGGGAGAATTTCTGTAGTCTGCTAAGCGTTGTCCACAATCTTACACCTAATGTCAAACTAAGTAACGACCGCGCATCACTCAAACATGTGATGGGTTACCATGGCCTCGGAGAGCGCTATAACTGCGACGAACTGTTTGAAGACTTCGCGAATGTCAATCGTCTTTTCTTTGGAGGCACTTTGAGTGCAAGGTCTGCCATAAAACCAGCTGATTTTAAACTGATAGGCAGCAAATATCTACCCAGATTGACTACCTGGCGATAAGTTGTTTACTGTTTGCACAAGAACATCCCTGTCATGCCAGTTTGTCACCTACACAATTCTCCAGAATGCTACAGCTATCACAGATTGTTCTTTTCAGCCATCTCGTTAAAAGATACGCGGCAGTGAGTTACTACCTAAGATTTTACGGAGCAGAACTAGGCAGAAGCTTGAAGGACGACGACTTGGAAAACGCTGCAATAGGGCTTCAGAAAAGATATCGTCACATAAACTATAATCGGTTTTGGTTCTGTCTTACAGCGATTTGTTGTAAACGACAGTATGGTGCACGAAGACGAAGGTATATCGATACGCATGTCTAATATGTTGTTCATTTCATTCCTGGAAATCTCTCGCCATTTAACCTTAACTAGTACCCATTTGGTTACCGACGATGTCAATTAAAAGGAAGTGCAGCATGGTTTGGAGCGCCGGTGCTGGAGAGATTTTTAATGCACCAGTTGTGCTTAGATATGTCACTCGTTGAGTCTTTTCAAATAATTTTTGGGTGAAATGCAAGAGATCGGTAAACAGCTGTGGGTGCTTCCCCGATACTAAGATAACGACGTTATCCGCGTAAACTACAACATTGCGGCATTTTTTTTATTTCTAGAGCAACAAAGAAAGCACCTTAGTTTTGACGCCGGAAAGTAGGCGGACGAAAGCCCTTCTTTCTCCGAACTTCAAAGTCGAAATATCATTCACAACTTAAGTAGTTGAACAACAACTGTAAACGCAAAATCTGAATTAGTTCTCTTACCAGCAGTAAATACAAGAATGGAGATAAGCTCTCAGACAATTAGTACTGAATTCCGAAACTGCTGTCAAGGATGCTGTCAATGCCCTCTTCATCACTGAGCAAATGGGAAAGGGGTCGGACAGTTTGGTGTCTAAAGTAATAACGCAATGGAGTTGTGATCTCGTGGAAAACCATGAGTAAGAACACCACTGACTTTTCCAAAACCAGCAGACCAGAACTCAACGTACATTTCAATGAAATTACATATTACGTATAAGGACATATTTGTTTATATTAATAGTCAAGCCACGCTTAGGCACTAGTATCGAATACAAATGCAGTTTACACACTTTGGATGAGCTAGCTAGATGGAATGGCTAAGAGAAGTGAAAGAATAACAATGGTCTACTTTATTTAGATAGTCATGAAGTGGCTAGGACCTGTAGCGAGCATTTTGTAAAAAACAAGCCCTAAGACTGAGTCGAAAAAAGGAGGTATGGCAATAGGACATCTGCCGGTCTAAAAGTCTAGTTAAAAAAAGAATGCCTCGTTTCTGATTAGCTAAGCTGCTATTCCTTACGAAACTCTTAGATCAGATCACACCGTCATTTTTTAGTGTACCTACGTTAGTAGTGGTAACAATTCAATAAAATTTTATGGTCTAATCGCTTATGCATTCAAAAGTGCTTTAAGCCTTCCAAGACCATAAAAGTTTAAAAGGGAACATAGGCCCTAAAATACGGCATAAACAGAACAGACAGTAGATGTCTAGTTAACAAGTATCTATGGCTCAAAAACAGGCTAAATTAGAGAATTTTTAATAGTTTTGTTTTTAAAAAAGATGTGCTTAAAAGTATCTCAAGTGACAGCTTAACAATTCCGCGCCACACTTCGAACGAATTATTGGTTTAAACAAAAGAAAAATGGTTTTATGAGTCTACATGAATTCAACATGAAATTTTATTTTCTACTTTTATCGAACATCACTTTAAATTAAGGATTTTATTTGTTAATTTCAATTTTCGAATTCATGTATGTTCTCCAAAACTCAGCTAATATTAATATGTACTAACGTTTAAATATCAATATAACAAACTATCATGTAACAATTTAAAAAAACAAATCAATTTTATAAGTATTACCAACGAAAAAAAGTATTCAACAAACAAAAATATGATTTTTTTTAAATTTTTTTAATTAAGTCCTAAATGTAATATTATTGTATACAAGTATATAAGTATTTCTGTAAAGAATTTTAGATTCAAGTTATAAAGTTAAAAAAAAAAAAACCGAAACTGAAAACCAACATAAAAGTTAAACAAACAATAACATTTCTTGTCTTCCTTGTACTCACATGTCGGACTGAGTGTGGTTGAGAGACGAGCATGATTTTGTATTTATATATATTTTTTTATATATATTTAATTAAATATATATTCTTTGGGGTAAGTTTAGTTTATAGGGCGTATTATTGTCGATTTGTCGGGCGATTTGAAATGTTGAGTTGGGTATTAGCATATATATATATTTTTTTTATTTAGTTTACGGTTGGATTTGATTTTTTTAAATATTTTTTTGTTGGCATTTATCTAGGTTTTTTAAATCTGATTGATCGGTTTTTTTTGGGTATATTTTGGATATTTTTGCTGTTGATGTTGTTGTTCTTGTATATATATTTGGATATTTTCATTGGTTGATTTGTTGGAGTGAAAAGAGTTATTTTTATACATAAATATATAGATTTTTTTTAATTAAAAATGTGTTTTTTTATTGCTTATATTAATGAAAAAAGTTTGTATATTTTATAAATTTGAATTTAATTTTTTTTATTGTCAGGTAGGGACTAAAAAAAAATTTTATTTACACTGGACATTCCGTAACATATGTATATATATAGATTGTATATAGAAAATACTTTTCTTTGAACCGTTAATGAGTAACAAATTGTTTAGCAAATATGTGGCGAAAGAAAAGTATTTTTTTATGATTTAGATGTGCCGATTGTTTTAATTTTTTAAATTTTTTAATTTCAAAAACTTTTTTTTTAATATTACTGTCAATGTGATGCTATTTTTTTTCAATTTCTGAACCTCTGTATACGGGATCATTGGAGGATTGCACATAGCCGAAGGCATAGGTTGAAAGATATGAAGCCATAAATGAAATTTGTAATGTAATTGTTCTGATGTTTCATCATTTCCCTGACATAAAAGAAGCAAAAAATCGTTATCAAAAATTTATATTATGTGAAATGTGATTATCCTCTGTACTATATTATGGTATAATGACGACGGAAAAGTGATTTTAAATTATATACTTCCCTTGTAGACCACAAAGAGAAACAAGCGGAGAGATATCGAATAGTATTGCAAACAATAAATGAAAGTGTTACCTAGTTGGTCTCTACTAATCAGAAACAACCTAGTTATTTATAAAATTATTAGTAATTCACATACAAATTCAAAGTAAGTGCTCACACTCGTTTTCTTTTGTTTCCTAACGTAACGTAGTACGAGATTAAGTGCGTTCATCGGGACATTAATACTGAACACAACTATTCTACTCTTAAATTGACAGCTAATCAATGAGTGACAAAATTTTTGGAGAAGTTTCGATATTGCACTTCTAAAGTCTTATTACACACCATTGTTTCCGATGCTGTTCCATTCCATGTCAGCAAATGAATTGTGGATAAAACAAAAACATTATAAGAGTGGCTCGAAAACAATGTACGTGTACCGGACTTCATATTAACAGACGGTGTGCCGTCCGGAATCCATATTGGATTATTAAGCAGTGGTATGTTTCTTCACCAAAATTAGTTATGGAAGCACAAATTCTCCTCGTAGAAAAAAAAAAAAAAACAAACTGCGTGTGCCAGATAGACATCAGTTGAGCGAGCTACGGTTTTTCAAAATTTTCGTTCAACAAATTTTGCAATATTTGAATTCTTCAGGGCTCCAGATTTCTTTTCATATACAAGATGCCATTAGGACCTTCCATATTGCAAGCGACTGGTTATTCTATCACCAGATAAGAATATAGCCTGCAGTATCAGAGGTTGAAACCTTAACGCATGAAGTTTTAGTTGAAGTTAATGACCTAAATAAAAATAAATATCAGTGAGGTACTTGTACTTCATCTGGCCTTAACGATGGAAATTGAAGATCTGAAACTTTTACGAGCAGTGAGGTCCATGAGGGAGACATACTATAGCAATCTAACTACAGTGATCTGCCTAGTAGGTAGTACGGCCAATAAAGCGCTGACATTACGAAAAATGCCGAATTAAGGAACCTCTGACGCACAAATATGAATGTGAATGCGGGAACAAAAAGGCGATTTTTAGCACTATTTGATATCGACTTTGTGAGCAAAGTAGTGGTCGGTACACACAACGAGTACCAGACGATACTATGTGAACTTTTTCCCAATCTTAGAGGGAATAGAATAGAGACCAAAAAAAATAACACCAAATAGACCCGGGAAACGACACTCGTTCGATAGTCATAATTTTAACATAATGTTGGACTACAAAGGACCAATCGGAGCCGCCACAAACAAAGCCGAGCAGCTCACCCAAAGAAGTAAAAAAGCGCGAGGCCACACAGAGAATGCCACCTTACAAGACGAAGAAACCAACGCGTCAGAAACCAAAGCAATTCCAAAAGAAAATCTACCTTGAAAATCTCTCCGCTGAAAGAGAATCAAATTATTTGCTTTGGAAAGCGCAAAAAGGCAACTGGATACCTCAAATGCAAGTGTCACCAATTCGGAAAAGCGATAGAAACTAAAGTGCTACATTCTTTTTTATTACATACGAACATCTTTTTCCAAAAATCACGAGTCTCGTAAACGAAAATAAAACTGACTGGATAAGCGTCAGCTTAGTTGTAGTATTAATTTTGAAGAGAGGTGTTTTTAGTGAGCAAAAATCTCACACTACCATAAGCATGCGCGGTCGGGCCTAATGGTGTCTTTAGAAGGTCTTCACTCTTTTTGATCTCGGCAAAAAAAAAAAAACAACTGTTCTCGGGACATATTGTGGAGGACTAACCGACTATTGGTTCATGTAAGTGCCATCGATGTTTGAATACTTCCGAGAGGAATTAATATTAAAATTGGCCTTAATAGGGAACCTAGAAACTCATTAGCCTAAACAACTAAAAAGATCATAAACAGCCTTAAAAAAATAACATCACATTAGTAGTCCTTTTTTGTATACTGTAAAAAACAATTATGCAAACATTTACATTTTTGTGCAATGAAAGTTTAAAATCGTTTTGTATTGATTGTAGTTTTAAAAAAAAAAATTAAATATTTTGTTTCAAGAGCTTCTTTTAATTTTTATTTCTATATTTTTTTATTTATCATTTAATACTCTTTTTTAAGTTCTTTTCTTTACAATCTTACCTCCTTGTTCGTCCAGCATAACGATGCTTCTCATTCCAACTTCCGTACTCTAAACAAAAACATCACAAATTTCTTAGCATTTTCTTTAGTTATTTCAACTTTTTGTTTTGTTTTGTTTTGTTTATTTTGTTTTTGTGGATCTTTAGAAATACATGAGATTCTGTTTATTTTTTTTTTCTGTCTTAGCTTTCTTGATCGTTATTATTTCCTTACACACTCATACACAGTTTAAGTCTAAGTCTATTTGCAGCTGTAGCATTTTTTTGTAACTCTTATTAGTTTCGATTAGATTTGCGATAAATATTTAGTAATTAAAAAATAAATTAAAATCAAAACCAAAAAGTTATCGATTAGTAAGAAAACTAAAAAAAAAATAATAAGTTGATCGCCAACACCTTTCACACACACACATTAAATGTGAGTTATTTATAAAAAAAAAATTAAATAAATATTTTTAGAAGAAGCAAACCGGAAAGTAGCCTAAGAAGGTACATATATGGCTTAAATTTATTATTAGTCGCATTTATTATTTTTGTTATTTAATTTGCAAATCCAAAATTTTAAGATGTTCTCTTTACAAAAAAAAATAACAAATTTTATGATATAAGAAATATTTTTCGCAGATTCTTACCGCCTTGAATATTAATTTGATTCAAAGTTTTGGCACCTGTTTCCTCGCTCTAAAAGATATTCGGGAATTTCGTTTAATAAATTATAAATAAAGCAAAAATAAAATATAAAACTAAACCAAAAATTCTTAATACGCAATTAGAGATAGATAGATAGAAAGACAAATTATTCGAAGATATAAAATAAAAATTTCTTTTTTTTTTTTGTTTTTACTTCCTTAATGAAAATTGTACAGAACATTTTTTTCGTTTTTCTTTTAATTTTTTTAAAAAAATTGTAACGAAACAAAGCGTGCATAACCAGGCTTAAAATTTGAACAAAATACGTGTAGCTTAGGATTATAAAAATAAAATTAATTTAAAAAAAATTATATTTTGTGGAAGATATTTAACTACAAAAAAATTATCAAAAAAGGTGCATTGAAATCTATTGCCTCAAGCAGAAGCATTTGTAACGAAAAAAAAAAATAGTTTGTTGGACTTATATATGAAAAATATCAAAACAATTTCTTAATTAAAATAAATGCATAGAAAAATCTGAATAATACGTGGTCTAGTGAAACGAGTAAAATTTTAGAAGTGAATTAGAGTGGAATAAAAACGTTCTGCTATAAGATGTTATGTGGTAGGATGTGGTTATGAGGAGGAATAATCATCAATGATAGTACTGTATTTGATTTCATATATAATTGTGAATAAGAAAAATAAAACAAAAACAAACAGAAGTAACAAAGATATATAGAACTTAATTTTTAGTCTGAAAGTAAATTAAAAATTTAACTGAGAAATAGTTTTTTTCTTTTTTTTACACAACGCATTTTTGTTTATGATACTCGAAAGGTAATTTTCCTTGTTTGTTTGTTTTTTTTTTTTCTTTTTTTGTCACGGATCAACATACATATATCGAAGGGTTATTCGAACATATCACCGTAGGTATCAGTCCCTTTTATTATATGAGCCAAAATCAGCAGATCGTTAGCTGATAGTTGCGAGTATGTTAAATGAACGAACATTATTTCAATTAAACTGAACTTACATCCAACTATTAGTTGAACCGATTGAATGTTTGTTTGTTTATTTTTCAAAAAAGAAAAATTATATTTCATTTCTTTTTCTACCTAGCCCAGCATTTCTAGTTGAAAGACACAACAAGATCAATGTTGCCAACTGCTTGATTTAATGTGGGCGCGCAAATAGTCGGCCGATCAAAGTGTAACAATTTAATGGGCGAATAAATCTCATTAACTCTCAAGTGAACCCACTATTGACTTGAATTATCAGTTATCAGAAAAATTCCCAAATTCCCAAATTTGCAACCGATTTTGAAATGAGTAAGATCAGTCACTGCAGTGACATATCACAAATTCTGTCAAATGGCTGTCGAAACATTTATACTTTTCCAATTTTTCACTTGACCGAGCGACCTAAAGAACGAGGGAGCACCGCATTAGAGCGATGACTGTGATCTTTTGAAAACAGGGTCATATTTCACAACGGATTCATTTGCATATTCCAATAAAGTTACTGCCATCGGTATTGTATTTATCAAAACAGATGAATATCGAATATTTTGGACGTAGAACTAGATTTCATATGTTCAAAATATGTGTTTCTGCATATGTATGTTTCAGTCTTGATGGCACGAATATTACCAGAAAACTGGTCCTAGATCGAATCAAAAAACACCTTAATTCCAATTTCGATGTCGAAAAGGCAGGCTAATAGTCGATATTCTCCAACATCCACCACACAAACACTTTGCAGACACTCATAGAGCAATGAGTCGAGTATGAGGCTCGGCTTCACATGCTGTTTATCGATTTCAAGAAAAGTTTCGACAGCTTACTATCCGTAGTATGGAGCATCTAGAGTCTAGACTCTTTAACCTTTTAAAAATTCACATACTAATAGTCTATCTAGCCGTGTTTACATTTGAATAGAATCTTGTCCGAAAAACGAAATCGGCGAGATTTAACGCTGAAGTACTAAACAAATTAAATTCGAAAACAAAGTTATTTCGAAGCTTTGAAATGGTTGCCGTCTTTAGATATCTTTACTTCCTGCCATTGGCAGCTGTATTGAATTATTCTTCGTATTTTGTTTTATATTAAAAAAAACTGGGAAGTTTAAATTTTGACTTATTTTTTACTTCATGTCTACTTTTTTATTAACATTATAAATTCATTTCCTTATAAGAACAGTTCGAAAAACTTCTGAACAGTGTTCACAGTATAGAAATACATCGTAAACTGACGCCCAAATACTAAAATACTCTAAAATACCCCCAAGTGCGTTGCCAAAAACCACATAAAATATTAAAATTGAATTAAATTAAATAATGTTTCTTTTTTCTTTACAAAATAACACAACATTTCAATAATGGAGCAGGGGTGGAGTGGAGACAATAATAAATGAAAAAATATAAACAAACACAAGACGAATTAAAAATGAATAACAATATAAGAAAATAAAAATAATAAAAAAAAAAAAAACAAACAAACTATAATGAGTATAAAGTTTTGTAAATTTTTTTTTTAATGTGTCCAGAGTGACTCACCTCCCTGATCATCAAGGGCTACCAGGGTGCGAATCCCGGCTTCCTTGCTCTGTGATGCGGCACAACGAATAATTAGTAAAAGTGTGTCATTTTGTGTATATTTAAAAGTTTTATAAACAAAAAAGTAAAAAATGTAGTTTTTTTTTTTAAGTTTAAAATTAAAAATTAGTGTAAAATGCAATCCATTAACTTTATACATTTTTTTTTTCTTTTTCTAGGGTAAGTAATGGGGGGCATTGATAACGTGAAATATATTATGTTTTATATAAAAAATTTGTAAACTGTATACATGTTTTATTTTTATTTATAAATATTTATAATGTAAATTTTAATTATATGTTTAATATGCTGTCGTTTCATTAGGATTTTTTTTTTCACCTAAAAGTATATGAATGGATAAAATATAAGAGATATATCACTTTTCTTAAAAAAAAATGTTGGTTGTTTTATTTTTTTTTTCCATTTTAAGTTATAACTGCTGCAACTGTTAGAAGGCGATTTTTTTTTGTTTTTGTATTCTGCTCAATAAAATAAAAAAAAAATGTAAATAAATTAAAAGAAATAAATAAGAACCAATTAAATTTTTTACTTTGATTTCATGTTGGATTGTTGGGTATATTTTTGCGATTGTTAGATTTTTAAATTTATATATTTTTGCTGCACGTATTTGTAGTTTGTTGACAAATTGTTTTTTGTTGTCATTGTAGATTTGTTTAACTATATTTTTGGAATTTTTTTTTGATACAAATTTCCTTTACGTTTGAAAATGAACAATCAAATCAAAAACAATTAAAATGCAAAAATAATAAAAAACATATATAACAACAGAAAAAATTTCATTAACGGAAACAATAAAACATTTTCAACAATAAAACTTAACATAATCACAGAAAATGCAGTGGATCAGTGTTTTGTTTGTAGCACCACAAAGAAATACGTAAAATTAGAATATAAAAATAAAATAAATACACATCAATGTATATAAATATAAACGTTTTGCCGTTTTATTGATATATTATTTATAATTGCATTTGTTTTGGATATATGTTTAGTTAAAATTATTTTAACATTTACTTGTATATCATATCATATAATGAATTTTTTAAAAACAAAAAATACCCAGTTTCGACTGATTGTCACATCTGCAATCGTTTGGCGAACACAAGTTGATAATTGATTCCGAAAAGCAAGTTTATCTGTCATGGGGCTGCCGAGATGAATGTGTATCCGTCTGTGAGTCTGATTAGCCTTTATAAAGTTTTTTTTACGAATAAAATTATGTGTAAGTTTGGATATGCTCCGAAGTATGCAGGGTTTTTGTAATAGAAATTTCACTAAAAACAATATTTTGAACCATAGTAAGCACACGTTTAAGGATACCCACTCTTGATACAAAAAAACTCACGATTGGTCCTATGTTCTAATCATTTGCAAATCGGTAAATCTTAAACAAAAGTTGGAATGTCAAATTTTTTGATAAATCCGTTCAAAAGTTAAAAACTAATTTTGACAACTTGTTTGGCATGTCCTTGCACATATAAAAATATTGCTTAAGGGGGCTACACACCTTCAGTTTATCTGCACAGTCTAACACGACTAACGTCATGTCTGAGAGGTAAACTGTGCAGCTTGAGCCGGTATTCATGTACATAAGGGATCTGAGCATTTGGGCACTCTTTTTCAACGGTAAGCCTGTTGAAATCCCAAAACTGATAAGAGAACTGGAAAAAATAACGGACGTAACTGAGATGAAAACCTGCACACCTTCAGATACCTGTAGTGTATATGTAACTTAAGATATGTACATATTCGTATGTAGGGTCCTTTAAAAAAACGACAGCTGTAATTTTTGACAGTTCTTTGACATTCATGTTCAGTATTATTTGACAAATCATCATGAATAGACTTACACCAGTAGAGCACTTCCATATCATTTTGAAAATCGGTCCTCAATTCGCGAAGCGTATAGAAGATTACGTGATTTTTTCGATCCTTCGTAATCAACCAACTGAAGCTGGCTATTCGTTGTATTTGGGATGAATTGCGTACAGCATAATACTACTCTAAATGAAGATCTGGAATTGTCAATTCGACGTCAATCTCAAAAGTTTGTCCGCCCATGTGGGCAATTTTGCGAAAAGACATCGGCGTATAAGGTCCAGCTGGTGCAAGAATTAAAGCAACGACACCATGGCTTGAGAGTTCACCAATTGGGCTCTTGAACAGCTTGAAGTCGACCCTTATAGTTATCGAAAATTTGTGTTTAGTTACAAGGTTCACTTTTGTTTGTGAACAAGAAAATTTGCCGTTTCTGAAATAAGACAAATCCAAAAGAGACTCATAAGGCTCATTTAGACCCATAAAAGTGCATTGTTTGGTGTGCTCTTCATGATGGTGGCTTTATTGGTCCTTATATTTTCAAAAATGAGGCTGTAGCTCAACAACGTTACTAAACAATGATCAGTAATTTATTCGAATATATATGGACCATAATATGGACCACATTGATGCAGACGATACGTAGTTTTAGCAGGATGGCGCTACGTGCCACATAGCTAGCGGAAGAAACCAAAACTTTCAGCCGTTCAGGCGCACAATTGAGAGCTGTCAAATAGGTTTTCCGAGCTGGAACAGAACGGTTTGCAAGTACAATAAATCCAAAAAACAAGACAGCACAAAACTATATACAGAAAAGGATCGAAGATCGTAAATCACTAAAAGTTTTTATCGCAGCGGTCTCAGCAGCTGAGAAAGTAATAACAGGGTAGCTTAAAACGTTCTAAATGTAACTGTATCAGCGACCTAGGTTCACAAGTGAAGAAAGAAGGAAATAAATTTCGATTCTAATTTGTATTTTACAAAATATATCTCGACGAAGTGTGATCAGATGACGAGGTACCATAATAGAATCAAATAAGTACACAAAGAGAACTCCACCTGTTCTAAATAATTTGGGCAGTTTTCAGATAACGTTAATACGATGACGACATTGATGACTAAATGTATCTCTAGCATTCAATTTTAGACGTCATCCCCTACATATAAATGTATTTAACAGGATATCACATCCCACATAAATTGCAACCACTTTCCAAAATGTGTTCCATGTAGGAGCGAAATCTTCCTGTTATGTGTGAAAATATAAAAATAAACAGAAATAGCTCACAGTTAAAAATGAAAGTTCAGACATAGCAAAGCCTTTGACAGCTATTAAGTACAGACTTCTCCTGTATATGTATATTCCGGGTCAAACAGAACTAACTTTGTATATTCCTAACCATGGGGATGCTGGTTGTCTTTGTGTTATGTGGGCGAGTACATGTGGACTTTATGTGGACATCCACACAGAAAAGTGATTAAAAAAAAATAACACGTATACGCCCTCGTTTTTTTTTTTTGTAGTCTGCGAACGATTGCTAAAGGTCACATACATTGAAATGTCGTACCCAGAATTACACATTTACAAATACACATTTTTCGTAACAAACAAATAAATAAATTGTAAACGCAAAGTGGAGTATAATTGTTAAAACTGCGCACATTATAAATAAATTCCAATTTAAGCTTTTTGGCTTTTAAAGGCACAAACTGTTCCTGTCTAATACAACCACAAAAAAAGCCTAAATTGGTGCGTTCTGTGTTGTGTTGCGCCAAGTGTTATGAAAGCTCGAACCCGCACCGCCCTCGTTAGAAGCAAACATGTTACTTCACTATACCGTGGCAGAAGAGCAGATAAAAACAAAAAGCATAAAAGAAAAAGGATGCAATATACCCAACAGAGCCCTAAAGACAGTTTTCCACCTAAGCCGAGATATGTTCTTTGATATGTACATATAAGTAGAGCTTGAAGGAGAGAACCTTTCCAAAATAATAGATTAGCGATCCCTCTCAAAAGGAAATACAAACCACCAAACGAACACTCGTCGAATGAATGCTTTATACGGCTGTAAGAATTTTAGAACTCATCATCTGTAACGGGAGAATTCTCGAAAAAACACTGAATTTGACACTTTGACACTGCAAAAGTGGTAATTGAAACGGCGCAAAAGCTTATTTATTGTAAAGTACTAATCCTGGACTAGGCAATTATAAGACTTTGGGTACCAATTTAATTTACATAGAATGTGAAGGACCAGCTGGGCCCATTGCTTCCTAAAAGAAAGTGTACAGGGCTAGCGTATCCCAACTATTCGTATTGTGCTATATGTTATATTTTTCAGACAGATGATGGAATCTAAGTTTAATACCAGAAGGGGGAAATGAATGCAATGTGTGAACTCGGGAGTCTAGCACGACAAGGGACATTAATTCCGAAGTATAAAGTTGTTTTGTAAGCTAAATGAGAAATATTCTATTCATCATGTTCGTTAAAAAATATGAAGTGGGGTTATCGCGGAAATAATCAGGTCCCAATGATCTCCTTCAAGGTAATCTAAACAGAGGGCTTTGGGCAAATTGACAGCTGTCTTAAAAAAACGAAAATGTTTCTCTTACTCGGAGCAACCAACTGAATAATTGGAGAGAGGTCTCGTATTAGAAGGCCGCACTCGACATTCACTCAAATCGCTCAGAATGGAATTTCTAAATGGAATCAGGCTTATCTTACTTGCGTTCTCGGCCACAGGGGTTAAAAGCAACCAGATTTGTGACAGCTAATGAAAGAGGGCTCGGAGTTTAAACATTAAGAGCAACACATCCGAGGTATAACCACCTTGCGATCAACAAAGAATCTCTATAATTTATTAACTGTTTGGACAAATTGTTAATGGCAACTTAGACCATTACGTTTGGGAAGGAAACATCAATATACTTCATGTGAAGCACTCTCAAACTAAGTATTGACTTGATGCGCCTAGTGTGCTCAGCCGCAGCAACAGAAAGACCGGAAGTACTGCCGAAACACTGTATGAGTTCGCGCTATGAACCGTCAAAAAAAAACGGCTTCTGACGAAAGAACGAATTGACTCGTTTTTATACACCATACACTACGAACGCACATGAGAATAAGGCAACTTTTAGCACACATAGGGGAGTAGATTTTTATTGCACAAATCTTGGCTACGAACCGTTCGAAAGAATTGTGTAAGTCGTTTAGTACGAATGTTCTAAAAAAAAAAAAGAAACTATACAGTTCGGACATTAGCGGCACAATTTTAGTACGCCCTACAGTAATAAACGAGATTTTTTTTGAAAAATGAACTCATTCATCTACGAATCGTGAGTCGATTTTAAAGAGCACATGAGCAAGCATTACCATACCCTGCTATAAAGCGATAAAATATGTCATAAATAAAAAAACAGAAGACGATGCAATGACATTTTCATGTGCTACTTTCAAGATGCAGCCACAATCTGCACACAGACCTAGACATTCGTTGCTTAAGAATACTAGACTATGTAGAGAAGATAAACGCCAACGTTCTGGCATAGAAACTCTTCAAACTAATTTTGCTTTTAAGCATAATAAATTCTCAATTATAAATGCTGTAACCAATGTTTTCCTTAGATATTTACCTTAGGTAAACCCAGTTAACCACATTTTATTTTCTTTAATGTATTCAAAGAAATTTAATTGGTAAACTAATTAGCAGTTATATCCACACCATATGATGCAAAAAAAGAAAAACGAAAACAAAATATCTTAACATTCAAAGCATAAGCATCATACCATATTCACATATACTTCATAAAGATACATATATTTAACACCAAGTGCAAATGGCTTGCCTCAAGTCTTAGACATTCATACGTGTACAATATAAACAACTGCTCCCACAATGTCCTTTATGCACCCACAAAAGTCCTCTACAATAACCATGACGGTGCGGTAGTATCCTACTTCTACTGTAACTCCTCCCCCCCTACCGACACAAGAACATATAAACAACATGCATCTATTTTTATACACCTGAATGCCATCTAAAAGCATTGTACTGCTGATATATGTGTACGAGTATACTGGATAATCCTATACCACAATTTCATTTCATATGTCGAAAGGAAAATCGATACGTAAACAAGAACGAGCCTTTCTTCCCATCGTCATCGTCATCGTTAGCGTAGTCACTGTCCTTCGAGCATAGTCGATGGAAATAATTTAATTTAACTTGTAATTATATGTGTACAACGTCTTTTGAGGTATTAAGTGTAATGTATTTTCGACAACACCATTGAAAGTTTATCTAACTATCTAAAACGATTACAATATCTCTCAATAAAACGACAAAAAGAAAACAAAAAAAACGTTTACATCTTCCAGATAGAAACATAATAATGATCACAAAAACATCGAAAACAAATGTATAGATACATAAATATTATAAAAATCGATAACAGCACACATAGACCCATTGCGAAAGAACGAAAGAGAAACAAAAAACATCAGATCGAAGGACATTTGCCAGGCACGATATTTGTTTAAGATATATGAGTATATATATGTCTATATATATATATATATAAAAGGAAAACGCTTAAAGTAAGAAAATAAATAAATAACTAAAAACAAACTTAATGGAAAAACTAACGTAAAACAACTCACAAAAGAATAAAGAAAAAGTTTATACAACATCGAAGGGGAGATGCATCACACACGTATAGATAATAAGATATATTTTCACTTGTTCTTAGAGTTCTGAGAGTTAATTTGATTCTGATGTTGCAGGTTTAGTTTTGAAGTTGATTTCTGTTTGCTAACCACCGAACAGATAGTTACACTTTAATTAGGAGCAAGGACGAACATTACGAGTAAGTGTTTTTTGTTGATTATATGAATATCTTTGTAGATTACGAATTTATAAAATACTGAGATAATGATGTAAGCATGCAAAATGTGTATTTAGTTATCATTTATTTGATTTCTTCTTAACAGATGTTGTAATTTGGAACAACGCTATAGATAAACATATAAACCCATTTCCTAAAAGACTACAAAAACCCTATGTTAAGTCTATGACATGTAATGTGGATTCACATTTGATTTGTTCGTCCTGCGGCAGATTCTGAGAAAAACCAAATTACAATAGCAAAGCCACATGAAGAAAATCCCACAAAATTAATTGAATTATGTCAAGGAACACGAAGGGCATATAACAAAAATTATACCCCGGACAAAAATGATACAGCCCCGAGCAATACTTCTGACAGAGAATACCTGTTAAAGCTTTTATAATAAAGTAGCAAAACTCAACTTTGCAATCTGTAGCATTTTTAAATAAATTCTTAAGCTAGGGGCCAGTCACTTGAATTTATCAATCTTTATCAGAAATTTGCCTTAATTTTACGAAGAAATATTCTTATCTTTTTTTAATTTAGTCAAGTCATAAATAATTGTGCGCGGCTGAACCCACTCACGGGAATTTATTATTGAGCACATCCATTCTACTATATTGACAGCTAGTCAATGAGTGACATTTATACCGCAAAAGTTTTACAACAAAGTTGTTTGCGGACGTAAAGTTGAGCGACATCGGAAACCGTGGCCTTCACAAATGGAATATGGAAAGAGGTGATATAATCTGGATCGTGCAGTTAGTGGGGTTTCATCGCTGACGATTTGATCGTCCTTAATTTTTGCGAGAAGGGAGTTTAAACATCGGCAAACGCTTAACAAATAGATTATCTGTGAAGGGTTTAAGCATTGATTTTAAACAAACAACAAGAGCTGAGGAGTCAGCTCCCAAGGCAAAATCAACAGAACAGTAGATGGAAAACAATGTATTGAGCCTCAACAATTGAGCATTCATTCATCGTCAGGTAATGAAATCAATCGCTTGGACTATACTCAACTACTACTACTGAATAAAACATACAATTGATTGTGTAGCAGACGAGTTTGAACGGGGTGCACACGTGTAGTTATGACTTCACTCGATTCAATTAAACTTTTTTAGAAGTGTTACTGAAAGTCTATGACATACCAAACAAACATTTGGGTGCATAAAATGGAGTAACTTGTGTAACAATAGAGGAAGGAAAAAAATTACCTGGTAGGGTATGTAATAATATGAGAATTCAAAACGAGCCATCCAGGACCGCTCAAGCCGGCAGAGTTTGCCTCCTCAGTTAAATATTGTCCTCACGATAACCCATTTTCCCAAAAGGATTTAAATACCATTGTATCGTCGGCGAGTTTGTAATGACACTAAAATTGGTGCTGACTAACCTACATCACTTGAAATTTGTATCCGCGAAAAAAGCTTCGATATAATCTAGATCCAGGATCCGTGATAGCAAAGGACACCATAATGGCGCCTAACTATAAGCAGAACTTGTATTCGTACCAAGGTTGTACAAATATTGAAGAGAGTACATCTTTGAAAAGTAATTCTATCTATGAACCAAATTATACAGTACGAGTGCAGTCGATTATTTGCAACTCTATTGTGCGCATAGCTCGATAGATGTAACTGCTAATAACACGGTTATCATTCACTGCTCAAATTATTTGATGGCTGGTATGACGCGTTACTTCATTCTGACCATCAAAATCTTTCAATTTTCAACTTAATTTTCAAAGAAATGGGGACCAATGATACTCCCTCCCAAATTTTATGCACCACAGCACTCACATTGTTTAAGCGTCAAACGATCCATTTCTCAGAGACGCGAGGATCGACAGTACACATCTGTCAAAATTTCAAGTTTTGTTGCCAGCGTTGAAATAAAACGCATTTAAACAAAAAACTAACAGATATTCCAACCTCTGTAATACAGAAACTTGAAAAAATACCCTGCAAAGGCTCCTAGTTACTGTTGAAGACTCAACCCATGCAACATTTACAGTGAAAATACGACTAAGTCTAGTCAGGCTTATGTATCATGTGCTTAACCATGACCAGATCTTGATCAAAAGTAATGCCATCTTCAGGGACGAAGAAACGAATCGGAGCAGAAATTTTCTCAAAAAAAACTACGCATTAACCAGTCATAACACGAATCGACTACGGCAGTGTTTTCCAAAGCTGTTAAAAAGGCATCACAAACAGTCCTAGTAATAACCTAGTAATTAACCATCTGTGTGGACAGCCACCAGCACTTAAAGCGCTGAACTCTAATCTCGTAAATTTAAGATGTGTGAAGTACAAAGTTACGGCGGATCAGCTCTAGCTGAATCCCTGAACACATGGGAGTAGAAGGAAACGAAATAGCAGACATATTGGCCACGGAGAGCCCTGACACAGATATAGTGCTCGCAAACAGACGAGTTCTACCGACTTTCAATACAGCTAAGATTATGGATAGTGTCACCATAAATATCACTGTGGAACAATGGCAGCACACTAGTGAGTGTGTGATAACTCGCGGCTTATGGCCCGCAATCGACGTAAAAAGATAAAAGTCCCTATTGTTTCTCGGTAGGAGCCAAATCTAAATATTTAGCGGCGAAAAGCTGCTTAGGCACAAGATTATTCGATAGCTTAGTCGACCTGGCAAAGTGTCACCATAAATATCACTGTGGAACAATTGCAGCACACTAGTGAGTGTGTGATAACTCGCGGCTTATGGCCCGCAATCGACGTACAAAGATAAAAGTCGCTATTGTTTCTCGGTAGGAGCCAAATCCAAATATTTATCGGCGAAAAGCTGCTTAGGCACAAGATTATTCGATAGCTTAGTCGACCTGGCAAAGTTACCTTACTAACAGATCATAATGATTTTGTTAGTCACATGTCTTCCATGTACTTCAAAAGCAATAACAATGGACCAACTTGCGTCCGAGTGGAATTACACATGCCCACCTAAGCTATCCTTGCCTAAGGCAGGAGATGACATTTCTCATTTAAACTTTATGCCAGAGTCGTGGCAAATAACGAGAGCAGTTAATGTAACGTGCGGCTCTAGTAGGCATGTTCAAAAATTAATCAACGTCGGGTTTCATACCTTTTATATTCCAAACGCTAAAAAATAAATAAGAATATTTTTCCGTCTGAAGAGATATTTTACTTTTAAACAACTCGCAGACGATGTATGAAAAACAACCGACTAATCTTCTTCGGTGAGCTTCCACATTGGTTAGGATCAATCTGATTATCCACGAAGCACACTAAATGTTAAATCACTCAAGTTTGCCACTTATTGTATGAAATATTCTTCAAGGATTCCTTATCCCGGTCACTTTTATCCAATTTTTTTTTTTTAAGCAAAAGAAAAAACTTCCCAACAATTGATTGAAAGCCAATTAAGGTTCAAGTTTACATTTCCTTTCATTATTTGTCCTTGCGTACCGATAGGCTTCCCGAACCACAACAACACAGTATCACAGTATCATTATAGTATTTTTAAAAGCTTATATCCTGTTGCTTCACCCCACAAACCAAAGAAAACCCCTTGTTAGCGTTGTTGACAATAAATGCTGAAAAGTGGGAAGGGTGAAAAAAAAAGAATCGCAATGTCAATGGTTGCTACTTTTGTTATTTGACCTCGTTTGCTAGGGGTTCAGACGTGACATTCCGGTCTTCTCAAATTACACAACTGTAGAATGTTGAAGCAGGCATGCAATTAAAATTAACCTTCTTTAAAATTGAACGCTCAATCTATGGTATACATATACTCGTACATATATATGTATCTACAGCGCGAGATGACATTGTGTAGCTGAAGTTAAGTTCAAGTAGGCCTTGTGACACAAAATATTCAGACTTTGTAAAATTTAAGCTTTTTTTCCTTTTACTGGCAAGAATATTAATCATGAGACTTTTCATAATCTACGTGTTATTAAGGTCATAACTTATTTATACGTTTCAAGCAAGAGGGTTTGGCTTGATTGAGTAAATCTTTTATTCATTAGTGTTGGTCTTGCCAATTGAAAGGTGCATAATTAAAGTATCTACCCTTAGGTGAGGGATAATGAACTTGTTTCTATCATATACTAAGGAAGAAATTACGCTGTCAATGGAGGTGATAGTTATAAAAAGAAGAAAGAACCCTTTTAAGGGTTGGTGTTCAGGAAATAACGCAGTTTTGCTTGCACTAAACGACACTTTTTTTGTAAGATAGTTGTGCGAATGGAGTTGATTTGTGAGCAGGTGTTGTCTTATAAAATCAACAACAGTTGAAGAATTTTATCACCGAATCTGAACAAATAAGAAATAAATAAATGGAGCCGGACACTCAATCCTGCTCAAGAATAACTGGATGAACCTCAGATCGTACGTAATAAATCAGAAGAGGTATGTGTCTCTATACATTAGAGTGCCTAAACGGGTCTCTTTTTGTAACCGCGAACGAAGGCACACTACGGTGTGAAGACATATTTTGTTGGCCTAATAGGCTTTCAAACGTCCCAGAAGTCCTAGCAAGTAACACTGAAACGCCCGTGACGAAACAATCTAATTTGCTGTTAAGCAGATATTATTGTGGGCGTCGTGACACAGTGCTTAGTTCGTTAGACTAATGCGCGAATAGTTCGATGCAAAAATCCTAGAAACCACCAAAAAGTTTTTCATGGTCTCAGCTCTTGTGAATGTCTGACAAATGTCCGAGAGTAATAATTGTCACAATAAAGCTTCTCAATTCGCCTTTCAGTAATGGCTTTAAACCTTAGGTCCCTTTATTTGTGCGAACAAGGATAACACGCATAACACGTTGCGATAAGCCAATCCCTAGACCCCATATAGTCTGGGGATATTCCGGGCAATGAAAGAGCGAACGAACTTTCAAGGAAGGGATTAGCATTGCATATTTCAGAAGCTCTTTCCTTCGTAAGAACTCCCATTCGTTTTCTTAATAAGCTCAGCGAAGCCACCCATAGCCAACAGACGCTGGGTTCACATGGATACATGAGTGCTGGCTAGAATCGGAGGAGAAAGAGATCTCTATCTCTAGTTAAACTTAATCGCACACGAGTTGTCTCTGGCATCACACATTTATACATATATACACAACAATTAAGACGATGAGGAAATTAAGTGTGTCCTTCACCTGCTATGTGAATGTCCTGCTCTTGCAAACAGAAAATAGGACTCTTGGCAGTCACTTTTTCAAGAAATTGGAGGACATGAACAAAATCGAACTGAAAAACCTCCTGAGATTCATATATGTACTTATCTGGGTGTCTCTGATTTGGCGGATTTCCTTTTCTCATTTGAGATTTCAATGGGTAAGAACAATTCAAAGGAGTACTATGGACCTGACTCTCCTACTCGACTACCAACCTTTCCACAGTGTTGGGGCTGAGTAAGACCAATGATTCTCGGGAACTATCCCTAGAACAGCCCCGAAACCAATAGGTAGTCAATCCCCTAATCTAGGGTGTCATTGGAGACCGTGCCCTTTGGAATTGGAGACCGTGCCCTTTGGAAGGTTTTTTTATTCAGGGGGTATACCGACTGTTTTCGAACCGACTCTCTGACTCTGTTTATACCGACTCTCTGAAACCATACCAGATCAAAGAGTAACGATGGCCTTACCACGTCATGCGGCGGCTCTGATGTGGCGGACATAATATTTCCCTAGCTACTCGTGGAAACACATGCCAAAAAAACAAAATAAAAGATAATTGAAAGAGAATGCGGGATATCACCGCGATCGAAATGGCTAATTCACTGGAGCAAGACATCCTAGACGACATCCTTTGACTGGTGCCTGGAAAACCAGGTCAGTCAAAGAAGCTTACCTCCAAGACCGACTGTAAACCAGAGGGGAAGATGAGGAGATAGTAGACAAGACATAAACTGCAGGAGAACACCTCCACAGCAAGTAAAAAGTCGTCCAAAGCCGGAAAAAAGCACAAAAAAAGCCCCTGCTGTAGGGAAAACAGAATCTCCTAGCAGGAAAGATTAACCCCCCCAAGAGCAGCTGGAATCGAGAGAAAAACTCGTGAAAAAACCTCCCAACTTACCAGCCTTTCGTCAACCGAGAGGATTTGACGACGCGAAAAGGTATCTTCGCTTCCTAGGTCAAGGTTTCAAACTCGAGAAGGCGAGAAAGAAAGCCGAGGAAAGGAAATCGAAGGCAAAACCAACACTCCGCCAAAACTGGAAAAAGAGGAGGGGAAACCAACATCAAGGAAATAGGACTCGGGGAGGTGCTCGACTAAAGCCCCAAGTTGGGGTAGCACAATAGATCTATTAAGGTCGCAGTGCGCTTATACCCCTATAAACAATCTACAATCCACAATCTATGGACCCGATTGTTGGTCTAAGTCAACAGTGATAAGCAAGTCGCAGGCCAACCATCTACCTAACTTTACCTCCCCCATCCGAATACATTTTGTTTTAAATTCAATTTCCTTTAAATTCTAAACTTTAGAAAACGTATACAAAATTGTAAACATCTTCTCTTAAGTGTACTACATTGAAGATATTATAAAAACAGAAACCAAAAATTACCAACGAACACAAGGACAATGCTTCAAGATAAAATATTTCAATTATTTCAAATCCGGACATACCTTCAATAAACCTTCTTTTTCTGAGAGGCAGCCAAAGTGTATTTCAATTCTGATTCAAGGATATCTACTTATACTACACAGTGTTAAGAAGAAATCAAATCCATCGGAAACAAATGCTAAAGGAGTGTATATAGTAGGATAGTGTTAGTTCTGTTCGATTACATACACCGATTTTCAACTTATGAATTCGTAATGCGATTTAACAAAATTTCTTAAGTGTCTTGTTTTATTGTTTATTGTTTATTCTGTACACAGTAGGTATGATATCGATAAAAAAAATTATAGAAAATATACAATATATTTAGAATACTTAGCAGCACGTGCTCAATATGTATATATGTATAGGATAAGTGTGAAAACAGAACATGCAAGGACTATTTTCATTCAGAAATTTTATTTTCGCAATTTCATACATTCGGGACTTGGCACGAAATATTTAGTTTCGCTTGGTGTTACTTTCTTTAATTTTTTGTGGAATTTGCTTGCTTGTTTGTTTGCTTTGGTTGTTGCTTGGTTATGTAGTTATTTATATATGTATGTATATTTTTTATACTGAATTCTTTTTTTACAATCATGCAATACAGATATCATATATATGTATATATAGCGCGCTCTATGTTCTAAGTAGATTCTTGCAAATATGTTCATTTTTTTTAGTTTTTTTTAATGTTTTTAAAGAAAATTAACACATACAATTATGTTTAGAACGAGGATAGAGAACAGTAATATTGTTTTTTTTTTTATTTAATTTCCAATAAATTATTTAAAACGTAAAGTAAATATATTTCCGTATTTCATTTCTATATAAAAAAAAAAAACAAAAGGAAAATAAAAACAAATAATTTCAGCATTTTCATTTTTCTTTTTCTTTTAATTTAGCAAAATAAAATCAGGAAAACAAATAAAACATAAAACAACCTCCAAAAAAAAAAAAACTGAAGTAGATATGATTAATTTGTATAAGAACAAAAAACTTTTAAGAAAAACATAAAATAAAAAACCTTTTCGTTTTGATTCTTTGCTACACTGCGTTACACTGTCCACAGCAATTGAAAAATTTACTTAAATGAATATAAAAATTATTTTGACTCTAGCTAAACAGACAAATATCAGGTACAAAAACAGGTTTAAAACGTTAACAGCTGCATTTTTAGGCAGCAATTTTCTAAAAGCTAAAAGTAAAATATTAAATATTACACGTTATTTGGATTTTTTTTTTTGCTTTTGTTCGCTTCTTTTTTTTTCATACAGCATTGCCTGGGATTTTATTTTTAAAAAAGTTTACTTTAGAATTCGAAGAAATATTTTTTTTTTTTTTTTAAATATTGTGTTTGTTTTAAAAAGTATATATTTATTTAAATTCGAAGTGGATATGGAACAATTTACTTACCTCTTCACAGAGAGCAAGCATTCGCCGGGTACTTTCCAACGACTGAAATTTGAAAATAAAATAAAATTAATAAATCGTATACAGTTGGGGTTTATAGAGGGACTTTTTAGAGAATTTTTGCTTTACGTACGTCATCGGTAACAGTTTGTGCCTTTAACTGAAGTTCCTCCAATTCTGTTTTGGGGACTGCTGGGGCTGGGGCTTCTTCGGGCTCTGCAGACGGCATTCTATAACGAAAAGAGAAAAAAGTTTTTATTATAAACACAATCATACTTTTTATTAGTGAAGCATATGATAAAAATGTAAATCAATGTTTCGAATTTCGGGGAACTTGTTATGGGAAACACATTCATGAACTCTGACGTCATATTTAAAATATAAAATTCCAAGAAATATATTTGGATTCTAATCAAAGAGCTTTTTTCAGGGATATATCACAACAAATTATTCAATTGTTCCACAGAAAAAATAATTCTGTATGAACTGTATATCGAAATTTACCAACCCAGCGATTCACGACGTAGTGCATCAATTTTAGCATTTGACTCAGGACTTTTACGAAATGTAGAAGAAATGTACAACAAAACAGTGCAGCTTTACAATTTCACTTCACAAATGTCAAAGTCGCGATGACATAAGACGCCATTTGTAAAAATGTGAGCATCTTCCAATTGGGTGATGACTTTTGCACCGCCTTGTATAAGCCAAAAAATAACGTGACTGCCGGCTTTGCTTTTAGTTTGAGCCTGATCTCTTTGGCAGAACCATGTTTTCAAAATAGGAAACAAAAATAATCGCAGGAGGCTAAATTTGGAGAATATGGTGGATGAGGAACTAATTCGTAGCCCAATTCATTCATTTTAACCATCGCTTTTTATGGATTTGTAAGCTGGTACATTCCCTTGATGGAAGATAACTTTTTTGTCTTTCTCAAATGTGGTCGTTTTTTTTCTTTTAATCTTCGTTAAAACCATCCAATAATGAAATTGGAACTTATTTACCCGTTTTGAGGAGCGAGGTACAGAATATTGCTAAAACGGATTTTGAAACTTCATCTGAAGATGTTTGCATAAGAGATTCCATTGGCCCAAGAATTATTATCACGGGATCAAGAGCAATGCCTATGATACGCCAAGGCAGTCCAAGTTGTCCCACCCTGTATATACTCCAAGCTGTCAGTAATGTCATCGCTAAATAAAGAAAGACAAAAGCCCCCAGTATTTCCTTTCCAATGAAGCAGTACTGGAAATCAGGTTGACAAAGTTGACAACTTACCTTAAATTACGCTCGGAACGCTTTCGCAAATCTGGAAAAGTAATGTTTCTATGTTGACAGTCAAGCAGCCATTAAAGCGTTACAGTCAGCATCGATGAAGTCCAAGCTCGTAAAAACGTGCCTTAAAAGACTGGGTGATATCTCAGTGACCAACAAGCTGAACC